>JAZKJV010009879.1:0-669462 GCA_037367405.1 Ottelia alismoides | reverse complement strand
ATTGGCTGGAGGAGGGCTGGAGCACCTGGTCGATGAAGCTCGAAGAAGGATCCGATGAAGCTCCGGCCAATGATGATCGGGTACCTGCAAGGGTTATGTGGATAGCCGAAGCGTGCTGATACGATCGTGGAGAGGATGGCGTGGTCGGTGAGGCCTGCGGGTGCTTGAGGTGATCGGGCGAGGTGGCTCCGGACAAGCGGCGGAGCTGCTAGTCGACGATGGTCGAAGTGCGGTGAATGGCGAAGTGGAGAAGCCCGCGAGGATGCTAGCACCGTCGCGGAGCTCGTCGGGATGTCGAGGAGGTGTGGAGATGTCCGTGGAAGGCGAATAAAATCGGAGAAGATCGGAAGAAAAGAAGAGGATGATCGGAGAGGGGATGAAGGAGGTTACCTGGGGTTTGGGGCTCGGTTTTGAGCTCCAGGGGTCGTCGCTCCAGAGGTCGGTAAGCCTCGAGCTCGTGCAGCTACGCGGAGGGCGGCTGCGGCACGGCTGTGCACCGTGGATCTCGCCGGAGAAGAAGGTCCTTCGTCGCTCAACAATTCGGCCGCTTGCTGTCACCAAGAGGAAGCTTGGAGCTCGGGGTTCTTTCCTGGAGTGGCGGATGGGCTTGAATGTGGTCGGAGAGGGTGTATTTATAGGTCGAAGGTGGCGGCAGAGCTGGGTGAGTGGCGAGTTTCATGGAGGTGGTGGAGCGAGTGTGGCGGAGATGGTGATGTTCGAGGGTGTTGGCGAGGGAGAGGGAAGAGTGGGGAAGATCGTGGGAGAGTCAGTGGCCGGCGAGGGGGGCTGGAGTGCGGCCGAGAATAGAAAGGGGCGGCCCCTCCCGCAAGGCGGAGATCGTGGGAGAGAGGGGCTGCCCGAGGTAGGGGACGAAGTCCTGGCCGTTGGATCTTGTGATCCAACGGCCAGATGGAGGCGCGAAGCGGGCGGGTGAGATTAGATCTGGAGTGCCCAGATGAAGGGCTATGAGGGTGACACGTGGCGTGACGCGGGCGAAGTGCGAGCGGGCGGCTAGGATCGGGTCTAGGTGATTGATCTGAGGGTCACGATCCGCTGGAAGACGAGCGGTTGTGATGAAGGGATCGGGGGCGCGATCGGGCGGCCTAGAGGTCGCCACGTGGCTCGTTGAGGATGCGGCGCTAAGGAACGGTCCAGATGGAATGCGGGGTGGATCTGATGGCTGTAGAAGAGAGCGGACGTGGTCAGGCCTGGGCCGTTGGATCTGAGGTGCGATCCAACGGTGGAGGGTGCGGGCGGAGCAGACAAAGGGCAGCGGGCCGCGTGGCGCAATCAGAGGGCGCCACGTGGCCTGCTGTGAGTGGTCGAAGGGAAAGACACGTGTAGAAAGAGGAGGAGGCCGAATTTGGAAAAACTCAAAACATGAAAGTTGTAGATCTTGATGAGATCTACAAGTTTCATGTTGACCAAAGACGGAGATGAGGTCAAATATGATACATAAATACAAAGTTACATAAATATACATATGTAGTATACAAAATGACCCAAAAACCCAAGTTCCTCATACAAGCTCCAATTTCAATGAAATTAGTCTCATTTTGAAGGTCTTTTGATATGTAGTATTCTAAGAGTGAGTAGACCTAAGTAGGAGTTTGTATGCGGGCTTTATGTGTGTTTTAATGTACAAGGGTGCTCAGGGTATTTAGGCTCTTTTACAAGGGTGATTTGTGGCTTTCTTCCCTATATTCTTAAGGAGTATATACATATATTATAGAGAAGGAGTTATTTGATGAAGAGGTCTTTTACAGGTGATTTTTGGCTTCTTATTTAAATGCAGATGAGCTCCTAAAATGCATGAATTATGGATGCATGCATGAATGCTATTTATGCAAGATAAAGGGAAATATGCCTCTATTTTCTCGGGAACAAGGCTCTATTTTTGACTTTTGATGTGATGAATCACAGATTCATCAACCCCCTATACTTAAACCTTGCTCGTCCCCGAGCAACTAAATGAAATGCGAGAGTGAAATGATTTTGGGTTCCATACCAAGGTCATGAACAAAAGTTAAAAATGGAGCCTGACTCGACCTTTGGATTAATTGTGTGGCGGAACCTTATTTGGACCTGAACTTAAGAGCTAACAGACTTCAAGTTCCACAAGTCTTCTATTCAAGACGCCTCAATAGCCAGGTCAGAACAAATCCTCAAACGCAAATTTCTGATGACTATGATTCTTACTTGTACTGTGTAAGTGAGATATAGCTCTCCACATCAGAAATGACTCGGAACCAGCCTCCTCTAACAAGGTAACTCAATAACCCGGTCCAGTAACTCTTTCCTCGAGGAGCGGGGTATTCCCTTCTAAGTTCAAGTGCGACCAACTCAAGAGGAGGGGGTAGAGAAAAGAATGGACGGTGGCCAGTGTAGCCACCTATCCCGGGATGCCTGACCAGTGTAGCCAAGTCATCCAGCTGCATTTCTTCGTACTCCGACAGGTAAAAATTTTTTTTCTTTGACTTGGACCTGTCTGATTTTTTTGGAGTTTTCTTGCAATTTTTTTTTTTTTTTTTTCACTATATACAATGTGCAGCATGTACATCAGGAGTTTTTCCTCTTGAGCCAGTAGACTATCCCTCTTTTGAAGCATTATTGCAACCCACAGCATCCCGTCCTTAGATGTCAACACCACTAGACTAGGTTGAGATGCACTACCCTCCCTAGAGGAGGACGGATGTTTCCACCCGTGTGCTACTCCAAGCTAAAGGATTCTACCTCCTCACCACCTCATCAATGAAGAGCTACGTGCATTGTGCTTGTCCAAGTTAGGTCATTATCTAAGAGAATCCTGCGTATGCACGAAATATTCTACTTAGACTAATCAAGATGACATGTGAACATAGACTTGCGGACTCAAAGAATTAAGTCACTTGACCTGAAAAATCTTAATTCCAGTTCCTATAAGGTCCCTCTGAAATTAGATGGGTTAAGGTCAAATCAAGTCCATCCTCAATATCTACTCATAACTTGGTTCAGAACCCACTAGCTTTTCACTTTGCATATGCAAGATATGCAGATGATGTGCAGATGACATGCTATGAATGAAATGCAAGACTTTTTTTTTTTTTTTTTTTTTTTTTTTTTTTGAAAATGCAAGATAATATGCAAGAGTAAATAAGAAGCCTTTTTGTTTTATTTTTCTGGTATACAACAATCTTTTTTTTTATTATTATTTACAACAATCTTTAGTTGATATAATTTGTACATTAATTTATTATTAATTTTTTTTTAATTTTTACAAAAGGTTTACAAGTAGTATACAAGTGTACAATTTTTTTTTTTTTTCAATTTTTACCCACCCATAATTATTGCAAATATATATATACAAAAAATATGCGAAAGTACGAGCTATGGGTAAAGTATATATGTAATATATACACGCCCCCCTATACTTAGCGTGTGCTATGTCCTCAGAGCACAGAGAGCGAGGAAAAAGACATAGCTCGTGCTAAGCATAGGAGAGCCAAAGAGGAATAGAAAGTATAGAAGTCGTCTTGCCCCCCTATACTTAGGCTCTGGCGGCCTAAGTGTAGAAGAAGATCAAAAATGGGGCGGACGAGGAAAGATGGGAATGGATGAATATACAATATGGGCATCGGTCCCCCCTATACTTAGGCTTAGGTCAGCCTAAGTATTGGTAAGAAATGCGTATGAGGACCGATGTGATCTGGAGAATGTACAGTGAAACGACTCGGGTGACCCCTTCCCCCTATACTTAGGATCTGGTCATCCTAAGTATAGTCCGAGATAATGATTCGATGATGTGGGGATGGGTTACTAGAATCGTGGAGGTAGAGGAAAGGATATACAGGAATGATGATATATGTACAAATGAGTCGGTCTGAATCTTCTGAAGATGCTGCTGATGGCTGGAGTTCATTGCTGCAAGGTCTCATGCACGGCTTGAGATGTATCTGCTGTATCTGTCTCGCGCATGAATACAATCTCCTCCACATGGACTAACTGTTCATTAGATTCAACGAAGTGCTTCAACAGCTGCCCATTAACCAGGAATGTCGGTGCGTCATCCGCGAGATCTGAGATCTCGACACATCCACTATCATGCACCGTTCGGACTACAAATGGTCCCGTCCACTTGGATTTCAGCTTGCCTTGGAAGGTCTTCAGCCTGGCATTGAACAACCATACCTTCTGTCCAGGAACAAAGGTCTTTCGTCTGATAAATCTATCGTGCCAACGCTTCACCTTGTCCTTGTACACCACACTGTTGTCGTATGCGCGGTTTCTGACTTCCACAAGCTCATTCAGATCCATGTCTCTCTGTTTTTGGCCCAGGTGTGTGTTCCAGTTGACCTTCTTTATTGCCCATTCTGATTTATGCACTAACTCTGCGGGCAAATGGCACGGCTTTCCGAATACCATTCGGAATGGGGAGGTACCTAACGGTGTCTTGTAAGCCGTCCTATACGCCCAGAGGACCTGATCCAAGATCTGAGACCAGTCCTTCCTGTCTGGGCGGACGAGCTTTTGCAGTATTGTTTTTACCTCCCTATTTGACACCTCAGCCATACCATTGGTTTGTGGGTGGTAAGGACTAGCGACACGGTGTTCGATGCCGTAATCCTTCAGGAGTTTCTTCACCTCCCGATTCACAAAGTGGCTACCCCCATCTGATATCATCATTTTGGGGATCCCGAACCTAGAGATTATGTGCTCTCTGATAAACTTACAGACAGTCCTGCTGTCTGCGGCTCGGGTCGGGATAGCCTCCACCCATCTTGACAGATAATCCACCGCAAGAAGGATGTATTCAAATCCGTGGCTGACAGGGAATGGGCCCATGAAGTCGATGCCCCAGGCGTCAAAGACATCACAAATGATGACCGGCTGCATCGGCATCTCATCCTTGGAACCAACGGTTCCTCCCATTCTCTGGCATACTGGGCACGACTTCGCGAAGGTGGTGGCATCGCGAAACAGAGTCGGCCAGTAAAAGCCACACTGAAGCACCTTCCATGCGGTCCTCTTCCCGGAGTGGTGTCCTCCTGCCTCTAAGCTATGGCATAAAGAAAGGACACTCTGGTATTCCTCCTGAGGAATACAACGTCTCCAGACGCAATCCGGTCCTTCAAAGAAAAGGATCGGATCCTCCCAATGGTAGTGTCTAGCATCCGACTTTAGTCGGTCAATTTGGCTCTTGGGCCAATCCTCGGGAACCTTCTTGGAGACAAGATAGTTCACGATATTGGCATACCATGGGAGTGAGTCGATAACAAAAATCGACTCGTCAGGGAAGGAGTCTCGAATTGGGGAAACCTCGGAAGTATTAATATTTTCGAGACGAGAGAGATGATCAGCTACTACGTTCTTCTTTCCAGGTTTATCACGGATGTCCAAATCAAATTCCTGGATAAGTAGAATCCAACGAAGAAGACGCGCCTTCGCGTCCTTCTTCTCCATCAAATATCGTAGTGCCGTGTGGTCTGTGAACACAGTCACCTTGGATCCGATTAAATGCGATCTGAATTTGTCCAAGGCAAACACTACCGCCAGCATTTCCTTTTCGGTAACTGTATAGTTACGCTGAGCAGAATCAAGCACTTTGCTTGCGTAGTGGATTGCAAACGGGACGCCATCTCTTCTTTGTCCCAATACAGCCCCAACAGCATAATCTGATGCATCCGTCATGATCTCAAAAGGGAGAGACCAATCTGGGGCTTGTAAAATGGGTGCGTCCATAATCATTCCTTGTAATAGCTTAAAGGCCGCAAGACACTTGTGATCGACAATAAACTCCGCGTCTTTGCCTAAAAGCTCAGTTAGCGGTCGGGCAATTTTAGAAAAATCTTTGATGAACCTCCGATAAAATCCGACATGCCCGAGGAACGACCGCAACTGCCGTACGTTGGTTGGTGGCTGGAGTCGTCTGATCACATCCACCTTGGCAGGGTCAACCTCCATTCCTCTCTTGGAGATGACGTGCCCCAACACTATGCCCTCCGTCACCATAAAGTGACTTTTCTCCCAGGAGAGCACCAGATTGACCTCACAACATCTTTTGAGGACTCGGTCCAGATTCCTAAGGCAGGAATCAAAAGAGTCGCCGTGGACCGAAAAGTCATCCATGAAGACTTCCAGGAATTCGCCGACCATTTCGGCGAATACAGCAATCATGCACCTTTGAAAAGTACCTGGAGCATTGCATAACCCAAAAGGCATGCGCCTGAAAGCATAGGTACCAAAGGGGCATGTGAACGTGGTCTTTTCCTGGTCCTCTGGAGCTATGGCTACTTGATTGTAGCCCGAGAACCCATCAAGGAAGCAGAAGAATTCTTTCCCTGCTAGTCTCTCTAAGATCTGATCAATGAACGGTAGGGGGAAATGATCCTTCTTCGTCGCGGCATTCAGGCGTCTGTAATCCACACAGACGCGCCACGACGTGGGTACTCTCGTCACGATCTCCTCTCCGTCCTCGTTGGTGGTCGTCTGAATTCCCGACTTTTTCGGGACAACATGGATTGGGGCCACCCACTTAGAGTCGGAGATTGGGTAGATAAAACCCGCGTCGCACCATTTTTCTATCTCTTTCTTGACAACCTCTCGTAGATTTGGATTCAACCGACGTTGGAATTCACGAGAGGGTTTGGCTTCATTCTCCAAATATATATGGTGCGAACACAGAGCGGGATTTATCCCGTGGAGATCGGAAATGCTCCAGCCTATTGCCTTGCGGTTCTTCTCCAGGATCTCTAGCAAGCGAGATTCCTGCTCCTCGGTCAATTGCGAACTGATAATGACCGGAAATTTCTTGGCTGCGCCCGCAAGGAAGGCATACTTAAGGGTTGTGGGTAAGGGTTTGAGCTCAGGGATGGTATGATCATCTAAGAAGTCTGGCTCAATCCGATCTGGTTCGGTGTTGGAAGTGGCTGGATCTTGATCTGCAGTGGCTGCCACCAAGCTTGGCTCTGGAGTCGGATCGTCAAAGGTCTCCATGCAATCGGCAAACGCCTCGTCCGACTCGTCTTCCTCATCTTCCGATTGTCCTAAGGATGTAAGGACTGACAGGCCCTCTTGGGCCTCTATGTCATCGAAGATGTAGGGTGATGCAGGCTCAGAGCTGTACTCGTTCCTAATGATCTCGCAGACTGACTCATGTACTGGATCATCTTCAAAGGAGATGGACATATCGGTGCTGGCTGGGTTCTGTCTCCATGGCCCAACTAAGTCTACATGTGCACTGTCTGTTTCGATCGAAGAGTACTCGGTGCTGGATTCGGAGTCCGGTCTCTGCCATCTGGTCTGCTTCATCTCTAGTTCCTCATCTCCGCCTGGAGTTTGGAACTGAATCTTCCCATTCTTATAATCGAATAAGGCCCCTGCTGTTCTAAGGAAGGGCCTACCCAAGATAATCTGGGAATCTCTCCAATTACGAGGGGTCTCCATATCAAGGACAGTGAAGTCCACCAGGTATTCCTGACCCTCGACTTTGATCACAATGTTCCTTAATTCTCCTTGGGACCTCTTAGTGGATTTATCTGCAAACTGCAGAATAGCTCTAGATTTCCTAAGAGGTCCGAGATCAAGCCGCTCATAGAGGGCTGTGGGCATCAAATTGATCGAGGAACCATTGTCAAGGAGAGTGCGTGCAAACGCGATGTCATCAACATGACTCACTACATAGTGTGCACCCATGTCTCTTCGTTTCCGAGGAAACGAGTTCTTTATTGCACAAGTCGTGGCTACTGATAGAACGTGTTTCTCAACACGGCTTTTGGTCTTCCTGCTAACCCTAGTAGGTGTGCATCGCACCTTAAGGTATTTCTGGAATGCAGGGGTCATTTCCACGAACTTGTCGAAAGGGATTGTGACCTTGATATGTTTGTTACAAAATTCAGCCATCTCAGGGTCATCTTTTTGGATTTTTGTGTTTTTCTTCTTCCCACCCTTAAGAGCTTGGGGGAAAGGGATTATTAACTCAGGATCTGGAACTGAAATATTTTCATTAGAAACTGAAACTGAGTTCTGGACAGGACTCTGACTCGGACTTTTGTACAGACTCTGATGCTGACTCTGACGAAAGGGAAAATGCTTGGGCGAAACCGGTGATGCGTCTTCCGCTTCTTCTGACTGGTCCTCCTCAGATGGAGGTGCGGGCTCATCGGTGCCGTCGGACTCCAGGTGGATGCGGGGGTGCTGCTTCGAGGACTCAGATGTCCTCTTCTTCTGCTTGCGGTGGTGGTGGTGATGCTCCTCTTCCTCCTCCTCCGAATTCTCCTCAGGTCGAACTTCGGAGGTTCCTTCCTGTTGTGCCCGTGCCCGATCAGGTATGGTCACGGTCCTTCCGCTCCTGAGGGACATATGGTTAACATTATCATACGAAAGGATCTCATGTTCAGATAAATAATTATCTGAATAGTCTACCTGATCTCTAGGTCGGTTCTGGCCTTGGTGTATGCTGTTCGGGTTGGCCTGAACCTGTGCGGGAAGTGGAGTCCTTGGCGCCGTTTGTTGGTCTTGAGCACGAGAGACCCGATTGATGTCGGTTCTCATGTCCAAGTAATCGTTCTGCATCTGCTGGACCCTATCAGACAGGGTCTGGATCGCCAAGGTGAGGGACTCCAACTCGGTGGGCTGGGCTGGCTGCTGCGTGGATGCCGTCCTGAACTGGCCCTGCTGGCCGTGCCGATACTGCTGCTGATGGGGTGGTGCTGGCCCCTGCTGGTAGGTTCGCTGCTGCGGCTGGTACCCCTGGTCTGGCCTGGACTGGTATCGCGGGATTGTGACGGGTCTGGTCTCCTGGTATACTGGGGTTGGGCGGTGTGCCTGATCCTTCCCCATCTCAATTTGCCGGACTAGTGGGTCACGGCTATACCAGAGCCCGTTGATCTCGTAGACGGGCGGAGGCTCCTCGTATGCTGTCTCAACTGGTGGGGGTGCTTGATGGTTCTGCTGGGTGTAAGTCTGATCCCAGCTGCTTTGAGACCCCGGTGCCTGTTCCTGTACAAGATGAACTCGATGTACAGGTACAGGTGGTGCAGAAGGGGTGGGTAGCTTCATCTTGGCTACCTTTTCAGAGAGTTCCTCCACCTTCTTGGGAAGGCTCGAAAGAGACTCCATCTCCGCGACTCGCTTGTGGATCTGTTCGACCATGGTGAGCTTGTCTGCAATCATCCCCATGCTGGGGATGAGGTCCTCTGTCAGATCAGCAACAGTCCTTTTAGTTGTCTCGTTGGATAGAATCGAGGGAGACAACTGATAGGCCCTTGTGGCCTGTGACCTGCCGGTTTCTGCCATCTGCTCCAGGATCTTCCATACGGCGTGTTCGTTCTTGTTCAGATAGCTTCCTCCGCAGGCGGCGCTGACTAACCCCTGCATCTCTGGGGTTAAGCCGCAGAACAAGGTCTGGACTAGGATCGCCTTTGAAATGCCGTGGCATGGGCATTTCTGCACTAAATCATTGAACCTGTCCCACGCCTCGTGGAACGGTTCGCAGGGTCCTTGGGCGAAGCTGGCAATCTTCGTACGCATCTGATTGGTTCTACTGAGTGGGTAGAACTTCTTCAGGAAGAGGTCCTTGAACTGCATCCAGGTAGTACAAACCACCCCTAGGTTCTTCAGCCAATGTGCAGCCTTATCTCCTAAGGCAAAAGGGGTGGCTTTCAGTCTGATATAGTCTTGGCCAACATTGGGATGGCTCAGATTATTACAGACTAGTTCGAAGTCACGGAGGAAGGTGTACGGCTCTTCGCTGAGGTTTCCGTTGAACTTCGGCAGCAGGCTAAGGAAGTGGGGCTTCAGCTCGAATGCCTGGTCGGGAACTGCAGGTGCTAGCCAATTCTGGATCTCGTTCTCCGCCGGGTTATATGTATCGACCATTGGCCGGTCGATTCCTTCTGCTACTATAATCTGCCCCATTCGTGCAGTGAGATCGGCATTCTTCTGTTCAGCTTCTGCCAGACGTCTAAGGATCTGTCTCATCTGGTCCTCGTCGGGCGGCATCCTTGGCGGCATTTCTCCCTCCAGTTCTGGGATATGGAAAATAGGTCCGGTGTTAGAGGGTAAATCAAGGAATGGATTACCGAGGCAATGGTCTTCCTCGGTACTCTCAGAGGAGATAAAAGGGTTGGTTTGAGGGTAACCACCCTGAGCAGGAGGGAACCAGGACTCAAGAGGGTCATGAGTCCTGGGTGGTCCAAAGTGCGTTTGGACCGAAAAAGACGAGTTATCTGGGGGACTCATAGAGGGATCAGTGAATTGTGTGTCGAGATCTCCCCATTGACTCATCTTGATAAGCGAGAAGAAGATAGGATTTTACTCCTACCTGAAGCAAGCAAGAAGAACAATCCAAGACCCTGGTTTTCACACTCAACACAGTGAAGGACTCAAATTGAGTCCAATTTATCTTGTAATTTTTAAGTGTGAATTTCAAGCAAATCTAGCAAGGATTACGCGGCCTAGAGGGAAGTCGGCTCAGAGCCGGATGCGTCTTCCCTGTTTATCCTGTCGTCTAAGATACCGCCGCTCCTTCCTTTCTTCGCTCCTATCCCAAGCCGAGGGATTCAGTGACCACGCCCCTATCTACCTGCAAGCAGGCGGAGGCTGACAAGGCCGGAACTTCACCCCGGGGGGTTACTGGCAGCTTGTCGCGAAGTACCGCAATTTCGCCCCTATCTACCTGAGACAGGCGGAGGCTACTTGGTACTAGTCAAAGAATCTGAAAGTATCCGGCTTGTGATATTTGCTAGGATCAGTCAGAACGATGATATGGAAGACGGGGATTTGGGCTCTACCTTAGGGTGTTCACACACACTCAGGTACCCTCACTCAGCCTGAAAACAAGGTCGGGGTTACTCTCCCGCAAACAATTTTCAGTTTTATTCCCTTTTTATTGTCAATACTGTTAGCAGTCCCAGTTTTAAAGTAGGTTATCACTGAAATTTAATCACCACAAAGCACGCCTATCGGACAGTCCCAATTTCCTTTAATTAAGTGAGAAAATCAGAGGGGGAAATCGAGAAAAGCCGATGCAAGTTAAAATCTATGATGCGTATGCTAAGTAGAGAATACTTACAGTGATCCCTTCGCTTGTCGATGCAGGATGCTATACAGAATTGAAAACTCTATCCTATATGCAAATGCAGGCGATAAAAGCCGCTCCTAGACAGGCAGTTCTATTAGCGTGAAGAACAGATTGATTTGAACTAAGTCCTGCGGTCTAAGTGCGTCTTTTAAATGTGTTGTGTGGTCCTATTGATTACGAGCACAAACAAGTCCTAGATTGGCTCGAGGAGCCGCTAGTGCAAGCTAAGTTACCAATCAACCACACAGCACACGGGACACGGTTTCCACTATTTTTACACGCGCGAGAACCCAAACGGGAACCGCTGGAAACGATGCAAAAGAAATAAAATAAAATGAAAATTACAAGGCCTCTCTTTCTCTCACACAATCTAAGTGCTAAGTCTTCGAAGCGTCGCCGACTCCTCGCGTTCCTCGCACAAAAATTAAGATAAGGTCAGAGAGTGACACAAAAATAAAATAAAGCAAAAATAAATGAGAGAAATAATTACAAGAACAACCGGGGGTCAGACTACCCGGGGGTTAGAAAATCAAACACTCAAAATGTGATGTAAATTAACCTAAGCCGTGCCTCCCCGGCAACGGCGCCATTTTGATAAGCCTCCCGCACCCTTAGTTAATCCGGTCAAATTAATGTCCAAATCAATTAATGATATTCGTTGCAGTCGGATACGAGGGATTAATCAAAAATCACTTAGCTATTAATGTTAAGTGATGTAGTTTTTTTTTACTTGGTGAAGTCCAAGGTCGATCTCAGGGAGGCATCTGTCTCCTTAGGTTGATTACATCAATTCACAAGTGCTCGAGATTCGGGGAACGATTTTTTTTTTTTTTTTTGGTCTTTTTAATTACTATGTAGACAATGCAGACAATCCTTAGCCAATTTCAAGTTAGATTTAATTGATATATCAAATTCAGTCCAAAAATTATGAAAATTGGCCAGAAGGTTGCTTATGATGAAAATGACCTACACTAATTTTTTTGGAATTTTTTGACTCAAAATGAATATTCTATGAATTAACTAAACAAACAGTGTGATTTTCAATGTTTAATTTTTAATAAATATCAAAACACAATATTTCTCGGAACTAAAATTATCCTAGGAAGGTCTAATGATCAGGAACCTAGGAAAATTGACAGAACTAAAAAAATGTTGTGAAATGAATTAATTAAAATTAATCAAAGGAAATCACTAAACTATTTATTCAGGCCTCGTTATGCGTGCAAATGATGTGAAATTTTTATGGGATGTTAAAAACAATGTCCTTAAGCTACTGTGATTTTTTTGGTGATTTTTGAAGGCACAGATAATTTACTAAAAATCAAATGGCATCTCTGGGCAAAATATGACTCAAATCAACCAATTAATTCATTAATAAATCAAGAAAACCAACAAAAATACAACACGTGTGCTAACAGGTAGAGGACAAAGTTCTCAACAATATGCAACTTTTAAAATTCAAAAATAATCAAAAATGCATGCTATGGACACGTGCAAACATAGGGGTCTAAATGCAATACTGAAAAATAAATGTTCAAGAAATAAACATGCTGACAGGGACTAAAGTGCAATTACCAAGACTATGCAGGACTTGAATGCAAATTCTCCACGAATCACGTGCGCCTCACGTGATGTCTGCTTCACAGGGACCTTTCTGCAATTTTGGAAACCTCCAGGGGTGTCGGTGCAATTTACCCAGGCCGCACGTGCTCCTCACGTGGGGCGGCCTAGGCTCGGAGGCGTCGGAGGCTCGGATCGAGGGTCGGGGCTTCTGGAGGCTCGGGTTAGCCTCGGATCTGCTTCGGGGGACCCGAGCCTAGGCTTGGGTGCCGAGGCTCGGATCGGGCGACGTGGCGGCCTGAGGGCCCTTGGATCTGGATGGATCCAAGGGTGGTAGGTGAAGACGCGTGGCAGCGGGTGGAGCGTCCGATCCTTGGTGCGATCGACGGTCGAGGACGAAGGCGGTGAAGAGACGCGTGGCGGGACGAGGGCCGTTCGATCAGAAGATCGAACGGTGGCTGCTGTTTCTCCTTCAACGCTCCTCCGCCGCCTGCGGAGGAGGGGCCTGTGCTCCGGTGAAGGGGGCTGACCTCCGCCTGCCTCGCTGAGCTCCGTCAGTGAGCTCTGTCAGCTCCCAGCTAGCTCGGAAGCAGCGGATGAGGACGGCGAAGCCTCCGGTGGTCTCGGATTGGCTGGAGGAGGGCTGGAGCACCTGGTCGATGAAGCTCGAAGAAGGATCCGATGAAGCTCCGGCCAATGATGATCGGGTACCTGCAAGGGTTATGTGGATAGCCGAAGCGTGCTGATACGATCGTGGAGAGGATGGCGTGGTCGGTGAGGCCTGCGGGTGCTTGAGGTGATCGGGCGAGGTGGCTCCGGACAAGCGGCGGAGCTGCTAGTCGACGATGGTCGAAGTGCGGTGAATGGCGAAGTGGAGAAGCCCGCGAGGATGCTAGCACCGTCGCGGAGCTCGTCGGGATGTCGAGGAGGTGTGGAGATGTCCGTGGAAGGCGAATAAAATCGGAGAAGATCGGAAGAAAAGAAGAGGATGATCGGAGAGGGGATGAAGGAGGTTACCTGGGGTTTGGGGCTCGGTTTTGAGCTCCAGGGGTCGTCGCTCCAGAGGTCGGTAAGCCTCGAGCTCGTGCAGCTACGCGGAGGGCGGCTGCGGCACGGCTGTGCACCGTGGATCTCGCCGGAGAAGAAGGTCCTTCGTCGCTCAACAATTCGGCCGCTTGCTGTCACCAAGAGGAAGCTTGGAGCTCGGGGTTCTTTCCTGGAGTGGCGGATGGGCTTGAATGTGGTCGGAGAGGGTGTATTTATAGGTCGAAGGTGGCGGCAGAGCTGGGTGAGTGGCGAGTTTCATGGAGGTGGTGGAGCGAGTGTGGCGGAGATGGTGATGTTCGAGGGTGTTGGCGAGGGAGAGGGAAGAGTGGGGAAGATCGTGGGAGAGTCAGTGGCCGGCGAGGGGGGCTGGAGTGCGGCCGAGAATAGAAAGGGGCGGCCCCTCCCGCAAGGCGGAGATCGTGGGAGAGAGGGGCTGCCCGAGGTAGGGGACGAAGTCCTGGCCGTTGGATCTTGTGATCCAACGGCCAGATGGAGGCGCGAAGCGGGCGGGTGAGATTAGATCTGGAGTGCCCAGATGAAGGGCTATGAGGGTGACACGTGGCGTGACGCGGGCGAAGTGCGAGCGGGCGGCTAGGATCGGGTCTAGGTGATTGATCTGAGGGTCACGATCCGCTGGAAGACGAGCGGTTGTGATGAAGGGATCGGGGGCGCGATCGGGCGGCCTAGAGGTCGCCACGTGGCTCGTTGAGGATGCGGCGCTAAGGAACGGTCCAGATGGAATGCGGGGTGGATCTGATGGCTGTAGAAGAGAGCGGACGTGGTCAGGCCTGGGCCGTTGGATCTGAGGTGCGATCCAACGGTGGAGGGTGCGGGCGGAGCAGACAAAGGGCAGCGGGCCGCGTGGCGCAATCAGAGGGCGCCACGTGGCCTGCTGTGAGTGGTCGAAGGGAAAGACACGTGTAGAAAGAGGAGGAGGCCGAATTTGGAAAAACTCAAAACATGAAAGTTGTAGATCTTGATGAGATCTACAAGTTTCATGTTGACCAAAGACGGAGATGAGGTCAAATATGATACATAAATACAAAGTTACATAAATATACATATGTAGTATACAAAATGACCCAAAAACCCAAGTTCCTCATACAAGCTCCAATTTCAATGAAATTAGTCTCATTTTGAAGGTCTTTTGATATGTAGTATTCTAAGAGTGAGTAGACCTAAGTAGGAGTTTGTATGCGGGCTTTATGTGTGTTTTAATGTACAAGGGTGCTCAGGGTATTTAGGCTCTTTTACAAGGGTGATTTGTGGCTTTCTTCCCTATATTCTTAAGGAGTATATACATATATTATAGAGAAGGAGTTATTTGATGAAGAGGTCTTTTACAGGTGATTTTTGGCTTCTTATTTAAATGCAGATGAGCTCCTAAAATGCATGAATTATGGATGCATGCATGAATGCTATTTATGCAAGATAAAGGGAAATATGCCTCTATTTTCTCGGGAACAAGGCTCTATTTTTGACTTTTGATGTGATGAATCACAGATTCATCACGCATGTATGCGAGGTTCAAAGAAAAGGAGAAAGAAAAAAAGAAATCAAAGCAGGGTTTAGTGTCCAAATTTTTTAGATCAAAGAAGAAGTAAATTTTTGTTGGTTTGGACTTGTATTTTTTTTAAACTTTTAGCACATCTTTTAATTTATATGAACTTTGTTGGCTTTGACTTGTTTGTAATATTTAGATGTTAAATTAGATTGTTTATTTCTGAATTCATGTATATTGTGTTCCTTTCAATTGTTAGTGCTAGTTATCTTACTCAACGAAATGCTATAATATATATACCCTTAGGGAGCTACCTGCAGTGGTTTATTGGCAGGGTATACAGGTTCGACGGGGCGTCAAAACCCTGTCGAACCTGTATATTTTTTTCCTGGAAATCACTTTGGGTGAGCACATGTGCTCGTCAGGTGCTCCGTGGGTAATCGCAATTTATAGAGGAGGCGAACACATCGGCGAGCAGATATGTGCCCGCCACGGAGCAGGCGAGCACATAGCGTCCCGATGTGCTCGCCCACCAGCCGGGGCGACTCTCACAGAAGCGAGCACGCCCTGAACGAGCACATGTGCTCGCCCAGCCCCCGGGCGTGCACATGGCGGGCACTAGGCGTACACATAACGAGCTTTTATGTGCACGCCAATCCCGCCTTTTTTTGTAGTGATTGGAAGGAAGAGATCACAAAGCAATACCAATAAGGAGAAGCATGTGATGAAAAGAACGATAGATATAGTGATGGGCAACCTACAGTAAGTATACTTTCAAAGGGGGTGAATGATGGGTTCTGCTTTTTTTTGCCTATTTCTCTCCATGGACAGAGAACTAAGATTTGATAGTAGAAGTAAGCGGGAGGAAAGAGTGTAAGCACAAAATAATAAATGCAAGGAGAGTAACCTAATTTTAGGTGTGCTCTCATTCTTTCAGTAGGCCGATAAGCTGGTAATATAGGGAAAAACATGAGAACAAATTCCACACACTTGGTATCTAGCATATACATGAGATACGTAATTGTTTATGGTGTACGTAGTATATACATTATAGTTTACATGCAAAGAAGAAAAAAGAATCGATAACTCAGAAATCCCTTATGATCAAAAACATGTAAAGGGACGTGAGCTCTCTGTTTTCTGAGTATATGTATCATGAACTTGATGAAGGCGTGCATGCGCACACATACAATTAGATAGACGTGATTTTGTATCTTCGTGCTTTTGGCACCTGCGGTCGATTTTATTACAAATAGTATTATAGCTAAAGTTCCTATAGGAATAAGATAATGTTGGATTATTTGTAGCAGAGTATGCTATACATACATCAGAAGTCAATGTCTTATGTTATAGTAGCGTAAATAAATAGAAGAAATTTCTTATGTTACATATAAGAAATTTCTGTCGCACGTGTACAGGTACTTTCTCAAGTACATTTCAACCCTTAAATTTGATGTAACTACACTATGAATCAAGTAATTATACAAATTCTTACACCACAACATTTAGAGAGGGGCATATGTTAATTAGAGCAATTAGAGTAATACTATCGGGATTTCACGTGTCATGGTGTAAATACCTTTATAAAATATTAGCCTTCTTGTCATTTAATTGTAACTCGAATCTAGAGCTAATAGCACAAAAAAATCAATAGTGTTTTGCACTAATTTGATCGTTAATATTCCATCATGGATGACACGAGATGCCATCTAGTTGCTACTAATTTGGTAATTCCGATGGAAGATTAAATAAAAAAATGCAATATAGGTGTAAGAAATCCCATCCGACTATCCAATCATGCAATTCACTACATCGACATCTAACACATCTAAATATCAATTGAATATCCACATACAATATTGATTTCCGATCTGATACGTACTCATATCCTTGTTGCATTAAACCTCCTTTGACGTCGCATCTTAAATGAGGATATTAGTTAATATTTGTATCTACTCATGTTGATATCCATATTGTTAATTGTAAGTAGATGAGGCTTTAACATCTTATTTATGTATTTGTCTAACCGTTTACATCCATTTTTTTACAAAATCAAAAAGATGCAACCATTACTTAAACATCATTACCTGTATTCTCAAAGCAAGAAAGGTTTTAAAGCTCTTTCTTGACTTTGTTAGGGAGTAAATATTTAAATGCATATGAATTTGACTTCATAAGAATCCCATAAGAAACTGAAATATATTTCAGTTCATGATACTACATGCAGATGTCATTTACATTATCCTTATGATCAGCTCGAAAGATAGATATTATTTCTGATCAAGGGGAAGATCGTCTCTTTTCTTTATAATGCAAGTGAAAATTGATACTATATATTACTGCAAAAAATACTCCTAGCAATGACCAGAAACTGGAGGTATGATAGACGTACCTAACAACTTCTGCTTAAATATTTTGGGTAGTCGTCAATAGTCATTTATTTGAGCTTGTTCATCTTGACATTTGGGGTCCAGTCGCGTTCTGTACGAGTAGCGCATAGGTGATTAGTAGCTATGCGAAATGCCATATACCTTCATAACCACTACGGGGAAGTCATGGGGTTGAATATAGTACAATTGGTAGATGTAATCCCTCAACCCATGCAAAAGCACGGGTAACTGAACTTATAAAGCAATAGTTATCGTCATTCTATGTATTTTTATAATTTTATCGTCAAAATTTTGCCAATATAAAAATATCACAGAGAAATTAATATAAGGCATCTATAGCAGAATGGGTATGCGCTATTCAATCCATGGGGTCTTGGATAGGGGTAACATTGGAATATTGTGAACAAAAATTAATAGGGGAGGTGCTTCCCCCCTCCTTAATAAATAATAATAAATAGTAATAAAAAGGATAAAGGATAGGCAACAAAGTTCGATCGATGGTCTTCCTAATTCATGGCAAGGAGGCAAAAGTTCATATAAGTGTGATAAAAAATTTAAGTAAAACATTGCAATAAAATCGACCCATTTTCGATGTTTTCTTAAAAACATCGACATAGGATATGCTAATATATCTAAGCATTAACGATAAATGTCGAGGCAAGATAAGATATCCCGATGCTTAATTACTTAGAGTAAATTACAAAAAAGTTCCTAAATAATACACCTGATTTCTAAGTCATACATGATCTATAAAAGGTAACAATTTGGTACTCGAATTTTAAGATTTGTCTCAATGTGTTCCTTGACTATTAAAAATTTCAATAGTCAAGAACCACATTGAGACAAATCAAGTTCAAGTAACACATTGATACCTTTTATAACTCATTTATGACATTGAAATCGGGTTTATTGTTCAGGAACTTTTTCATAATTTACTCAATTACTTAACATTGAGATATATAACCTATCTCGACAATAAAGAACATGTCGATATTGATACTAATGGACCAAATTTTATTTTTTGTCTAGTGTCTGTCTCAACATTTGAATGTCCATGTAGGTCAAAATTTATTTAACTGGTTCAATTATGTTCCCATGTATCACTATATTAAACATTCATTTTTGAAATCGGTTTTTATCTTGATCATTTATTTCGCTCTACTATATGGTTTGTCTTGGATGGTTAATATGAAAGATGTTGAGATTTATCCTGTGAAGACTGATTGGTTAAATACTAGTGTAGAGCATTGCTGATATGGCCGAACTCCCTCCGCCTTCTGATTGGCTGAAAGCTATTGGGCCGGATTGCTAAGATGCATGATCTGCCTCCAGCATCCTGGTTGGCTGAGAGCAGATGGGCTAGAGTGCTGGGATGTCTGATCCGCTTTCTACATCCTGATTGGCTGAGAGCTGTTGGGTTGGATTGCTGAGATGAATGATCTTCCTCTTGCATCCTGATTGGAAGAGAGCTGATGATTGGGATTGTGTAATACAATTAGTATTCTTCAGTTGCGGCATAAAAGCGATCCTGAGGCACCATATATTGTATCCAAAATCATTCAATCAATAACAGAGAGAGTCTGGTGTGAGCACGTGGAGTAGGGACATTGTTGAACCACTATAAATCATTATCTTGTGTGATGCGTGCTTTCTTCTCCGATCATGGTTCTATTCGTGTGGTGCTTGATCGGATCCGTCCTCAACAATCAAAGTAAGGTTTGGAGATCAACCTCTATACATATGGTGGAAGAATCGAAGATCAAGATCAAGAAGTTCAATGGATCAAATTTCGAGTTTTGGAAGATGCAGATCAAAGATGTGTTATAACAGAAGGATCTTCATCCTTCGATCGAAGGAAAGAAGCCCAAAGTCATGAAGAATGAGGAGTGGAAGATCCTACATCGAAAGGCTCGAGGAATGGTATGGCTCAGCCTTGCTCCATCGATGGCTTCAAATGTTGGAAAGGAGACGATAATGAATCTTTTCAAAGCCCTTGAAAAGATGTACGAGAAGACAATCACATCAAATAGGGTGTATTTGATGAAGAAAATTGTCAATTTGAAGATGAGTGAGACTTCCGTAGTGACTTCACACTTGAATGATCTACACACTATCAGCAACAAGTTGAAGTCTGTGAAGATCATGTTTAATATCGAGGTAAAAGCTCTTCTACTTCATTCTAATTTACCTGATAGTTGTAATGTTATAGTTGTAGCGGTTAACAACTCCTCTGATTCTATGAAGTTGAAGTTGGAGGATGTTGTTGATCTTCTTCTTGGAGAAGAGACACGATAGAAGACATATGGAGAAGAACAATCATCAGGTTATGCCTTGAATACAGAGGAAAGAGACAAAAAGAGCTACATGAACTAAAATCAATCTAGGGGAAAATCAACAAGAGGAATATCCAAATCCACATATAAATCCAGATATCTGAAGTTCGTGGTGGATTGGAATTGCAATCAAAATAGGCATTACAAGAAAGAATATAAGGTCACGAGAAAACAAAAAGGAGAAAATGACAAAGGTAAGAATACTTTAAACCTTACCAATGATGAGGATAGTTATGCATTAATATGTGTTGCAGATGCTCAAAGTGAGTCCTGGATTATGGACTCGGATGCTTCATTTCATGCAACCCCACAAAAGAATATCCTCCAAAATTATGTGAAAGGTGATTTTGGGAAAGATGCTCATAATAAATGATGAATGTTGTGGCATAATAAGAAGGGAGACATTAACATATCCTAATCTAATTGTAGCTCTTTGAAATTGAAGAATGTTAGACATATACCCAATCTAACAAGGAATCTCATATCTATCGGATAGCTATTAGAAATTAGTGTGGTGCCATCATTCAATTTAGATTCGTGGAAGATGTCTAAGGGATCATTGATCCTTACTCGAGGTAAGAAAGAAGGAACCCTATATATTGCATCAGGCTTATATGTTAGGATAAATGTTGCATCCTCTAAGTGTGATGCTAACTCTTGGCATAGATGACTTGGTCACATGAGCAAAAAGGGAATGAAGATGATGTAGAATAAGGAAAGGTTGGTAGGATTGCATAATATTGATCTAGACTTTTATGAAGATTGTATCTTGATAAAGAAGAAGAAAGTCAGTTTCACAAAGACTATGACAATATGAAAGACTGAAATACTAGAGCTGGTTCATATAGATGTATTGGGCCATCTCAAATACCGTCCTTTTACGGATCTCACTATTTTATTACTTTCATTGATGATGCAACTAGGAAATTATGAATTTATTTTATCAAGTATAAATCAGATGTGTTTGAGACCTTCAAGATGTGGAAGGATTTAGTTGAAAATGAGATAGGTCTAAAGTTGGAATGTCTCAAGTCAGACAATGTGGGGGGATATTGCAACGAGGAGTTTGAATATCACTGCACCAAGAACAGGATCATGAGATTGGAAATGATAGCAATAATGGTGTTGCTGAACGTATGAATATGACTCTTATAGAGCGTGGGAGAAGCATGAGGATACATGCAGGTCTGATGAATCCATGATTCATCTACTCTATATGAATGTTTTTAGCTTCACCAATTAATCCCCTTAATTTGTATAAATTAGCATTTACTAACATCATTGAATTTAGGGTTAAAATCTGTAAATAATTCACCATTGTGTTTGTCTGATTAAGTATATTATTTTTTATATAAATATTCATTATTTTAACCTAATTCTTTCTCTAATTTTTTCTTTGATTAATTAGTAACTTGACATAAAGAATTAAAATCCATAAAAAGAGCAAAATCAAGAGAAAACACAAAATTCTGACATTGCATTATTTGTACATATTTATCTTTGTCAATTTTATTTTACCTTTTTCTAAGCCATAAAAATTAGATTAATTATGTGTATAGCGTATACAAAGTAATCAACTAATTGAAATCAATTAAAAAGTACAAAAGATACAAAATGCAAAAATACAGTATTTTACTATCTATAAAGTACCAAATATATTTTGTGCAGTTGACCTTTTTTAATTTTGGGTCCTTCATGAAAGTTATAGATCTAACCAAGACGGACAATTTTTAAGTTGAACACTTTTTCATTTGACTTCATTTAGTATCTCTTGTTGATCATTTATTATTCATTTATTTAATTAGTATTTATTTAATTATTTAACTCTTTATTATTTTCATTTAGTTAATTTTATTTATTATTATTATTATTTCTTTCCCTTGCATTTCCTCTCTCATCCTTTCTTCCCCCCTCTCTCTCTCCATCTCCTTCTCTCTCCACAGGTCACGTGCCTAGCATGTGACCACTCCTCACCTCTCTCTCTCTCTTGCGCGCGCGTGCGCACGCCGCACATGCAATGCGCGTGCTACCTCTGCACTCTCCAGGCATGTGTGTGGCACGTGCCACACCCTTGCCTCCTACACACGACCGGTTGCCTCCTCCCTCACATGTCGCCACACCCACCCTGGAGTTGGTCGCGCTTCGCCCGTCGGGCGGCCCTCACCACTTCGCCACTGCCCTTGATCCTCTGCTCGCCTCGACCACTGCCCGTCATTGGATCAGGGGATCCAACAACTACAATGCAACCACATCATCCTCCCCCCCCCTCGAACCTCCTGTCCAAGCATAGAAATTTGGCCCTCCAAACCTCAACCATCGCTTGAGCTAGAGCTTTGGTCACCCGAAGCAACAATGAGCAGCCACGTACACGCTGGGAGCTTTGAACCATAGTCTCACCCACGAACCCATGCATCCACCTTCGAGCCTCGCATTGCACGTGCGTATCACATGTGGACGAGGCAATTTGCGTTGAACACCCCTAGCTTCCAGAAAATCGTAAGTCAACCCTGCCACCCAGAACACGTGAGGAGCATGAGCCGCAGATGATAAATTGTAGAAATACCTCTGCGGGTTTAAATAATAGCAGATAAGTCCTCCAGGGACCAAATTACGAAGAAAACTCTTATTTTTACAGCATTTAAGTCCATGACATTTCAATTTATCATATCTTTCTCATACGAACTCCATTTTTAGCACATAATAAGTCATTTAGAGCTTATTTCATGTTCTATCAATTTACATAACTTGCGAATAGATCAGACTTGGATTTGTGTTGAATATTATTTGAGGAATGTTCTGATCATTGCAGGTTGATTATTGACAAGATTTTTGCTATTATATTGAGAAATTTTTGACTTAATTTGTAATGACTCAATTGAGAACAATTTACAAAATTAATTTTCTTATGGTGATTGGAAATTATTACTTGAAGAAATAATATATGCAGGGCATATCTAAGGAAAAAGAATTATTGATCATTTTATTTGAGGAGTTAATTTCTGTAGGAGTTTAACTGAGGAGGAGATATTTATTTCCCTCTAAATTTTATGTGATTACAATTAAATTAATTTGATAATTAAATCACATGGAATTTGGGGATTAAATATTCGTGAGATTCGCAGGGTTATTCATAGATTTATTCTCTCCTGCAGTTTGAATTTCAAATTGAATACATTTCTTGACAAATAATTATTTAATCTATGATTTTCTTTTGAGGATATTGATTACTTTTATTGAATTGAAATAAAAATCACATATTCTTGAGCTCATTCGTTCCCTCTATTTCTTTTTTTCGCATTGCGTCTCTTTTATTTCATTTCATTTTCATTATACTTCCTGACACAAAAATTAACTTACCATTTGATTAATTATTTAATATAATTTGAAACCACGCAACTAAAAATCACCATTCCCTGTGTTCGAACAGGGTAGACTTACCAAGTAAAAATTCTCCACAACATTCAAAGGTTGCGGTTCTTGATATCTTGATTTCCGCCTCCTATACTACGATAATACGACCATATTAAAGAGGTGAATTTCGCTTTCATCAAATGGCATCGTTGTTGGAGAACATCACATTTTTAGGGTTTTAAATTATTTTCTATAATAAATTTTTTGTGAAATTAATTTCTGTGTCATTTTTTTACATTTATGCATTCTCTCTCAATAGGTACTAACCACATTTTCTCTCTTTGTAGATAATTTGGAGTACAATTCTGAAAAGATCAAGAACCTACGAAGAAGAGTAGATTTTATTTTGAGAGAGAGAGAGAGCTTAGATAGTTTTGATTTCTGCATCATTTACAATATCTCTCTCTTTGAACCTTCAAACTTGTAATAATATGGACTGGACTCTCTGTGGTGTTTCGGGTCTATTTCAACCCTTTCTATGTGGCTGGGACCCCGACTTGAGTGGCGTACGAATTAGGCACATATATGCTTGCTTAGTTAGTTATTCTTGACTGTGCTCGTAGTTCTTAGGTCACACTTTCACTAACTATAAACATTATAGATCGTTCGACTTAGCAATATTTTTAAATAAATTCTTCCCTCTAATAGAACTATCTATTTAGGGTGTTTTCATCTGTGCATACCATTTAGTGCAAATTTTAATTCCTTGCATTGCATCCTACATGAAGAACACGAGGAATCACTGTAAGTCTTCTTCTCAACATGCATCATTGATTTAAACACGTGCATTAGCTTTCTTGACCCTCTACTTCTCACTTTTTGCAACTTGGGAATTAAAGGGATTGGGATTGCTCATTAGGTGTGATTTTTCTATGCTCACATAAGACACAAGTGATAACCCTAATCTAAAATCTGGACAGCTAAAAAAGGTGATTGTATATAAATTAACATAAAATTAACCCTTCTGTCTGGTGGAGAGGAACCCACTCATTATTTTTCAAAGGACAAGAATCACATACTTAGGGTAGAGCCAAAATTTGGAGGCTTCATTCTGACTATTAGATTTAAAAACGACTAGCTACTTCTCAGTAAGGGAATTACGATCTCCCTTAGCAGATTGGGTGGTTAAAAGACAACGTGTAAGGAAACATCCTAAAGTAATATGGGTAGTCGTTCTAAGGTCCGTACTTACACCCATACTGTCTGAAAGTAGGTGCAACTAGCCGTACGAATTCATGTCAGTCTTTGTGACACTCTCCTAAAACTACAGCTCCGCTTAATATGCTCAAAGATTGTTTTATCACTAAATTAAATTGAAAATATAAGAGATCGGACCCTAACGTGCCTTCACAAGTGTCTATTGGGTGAATCTACGAGTTCGTTTTTTGTTTGTCTTGTGTAAATACAATTCCTTGCAATTGCAAGCATATCGAGGTTTGAAAATCATTCTCCACCTATCTTTTGGGAAGATGACGACACAATGGTCTTCGTACCCAGACTTCATGGGTCCATCATACACGACTATGTCTTGATGATGAATTCCCATTTCATCACCTTTATTCTATCATTTTGGCCTTAAAAACTTTAGCAATTGCATGTAAATTACCTCAATTTGCACATAATAGCATATGTTATTTATTGTGCTATTTGTATATAAAATAAGAATTTTAATGCCAAATTATAGAATAAAGAGAAGAAAAGAAAAAAGAATAAAATATTCAAAATATTTTATGACCCTAACCCCAAGACCAAGTCAAGAATTGAGTTGGTCGACAAGGAATAAAGTAGGGGGAGATAAGGGCCAAAAAGACAATAAATACCTCATTTATTTATTCATCAATTATGCATTTTTGACACATATTTTACTCTTTATTATTTATTCACCAAATAAAGAAACTTTGTACATAAATTTATAGATAATAATATAAATAAAAATACAAAATTGAGTTTGAGCTTAGTAACTTAACTGTTGAGATTCCTTTAATGAAGGCCATGGAGTACATGCCAGTTGTGAAGAAAAGTCTGAAAAAAGCATGTACCAGCAAGCATCGGCCAACACGCAAGAACAAACACAATCAGGTTGAGAAGCACATTCTCACCATGGCCACCGTCGTAGCCATCAGCAACCTCCCACAAAAAAAGTAGGACAAGGGAGCACCTCTTATCAGTTGTGAGATTTTTAATCAGGTCTTCGAGCGCACTCTCCTTGACAGCGGGTCTTCCATCAAACTTTTTCCCTCATCACTGATGCAAGAATTTGGGCTAGGTCCGCTCAAGAAGACACGAATGATCCTTTAGTTTGCTGACCGATCCATTAAGCGACCTAGAGGTTTTTGGAAGACGTTGTAGTAAAGGTGCGGGAATGCAATTCCCAGTTAACTTTGTAGTCCTCGATATGGACTCACCCACATCTTTACTCCATACCCCTATCATCCTTGGTCGGCTATTCCTGCGCACATCAGAGGCCGTGGTTGATTACGGGTCTGGCAAGATCACCTTCAGCTTAGGAAGCAAGCAGATCACTATAGACATGATCAGTGAGCCGAAAGTCATGATTAATGAGAGTCGTGCAGCACCAGAAGCGGACTGTGACTTCATCGCAGAAATCAGAGACCCACCACTTTCTTTGAATGACCTATGGACCCAAGAAATCCTCTCTCTTGAGGAGGACTTGGAAAGCACAGTCGACACATGCTCCGATGATACTTGGGATACAGACTCTCAGTTGCTGATGCGCCTCTTTGACTCCAAGAATTCACTCCAGCCCAAACATGATGAGCCTAGTGCAGAACCGTTCGGCACCTCACCAGGATCTGAACATAGTACTGAGGACAGTAGCTCTACCAAAATTCATGCTGTACTTCCCACCACCATTGTAGTTTCTGAAGTGTCCGACAAGTTGGACAGATCATGAACAAAACTCAAGCCACTTCCTGCAGGCCTGAAGTATACTTTCCTTGCGGGTGAAGAAAACATGTATCCGATCATCAGCAGTAGGCTGAATCTGGAGCAAGAATCTCGACTCCTTGAGGTTCTAGAAAAGAACCGCAAGGTGCTTGGTTGGAATGTATCAGATCTCTGAGGGATAAACCCAGCATTGTGTTACACCATATCTATCTGGAAGAACATGCTAAGACGTCCCACGAATTCCAAAGAAGGTTGAATCCAAACCTCCGGGACGTCGTCATGAAAGGAATCACGAAATGGTGTGATGCAGGCTTCATTTATCCCATCTCTAGTTCAAAATGAGTGAGCCCTTTGCATGTAGTTCCAAAGAAGTCAGGGCTTATCGTAGTTACAAATGACAAAGGAGAGGAGATATCCACTCGGATACCAACATCCTGACGGGTGTGTGTTGACTACCGTCGTCTCAATGTAGCAACTAAGAAGGACCACTTCCCCTTACCATTCATTGATCAGGTTCTGAAAAGACTAGCCGGCAAGGAGTTCTTCTGCTTTTTGGATGGGTACTCCGGGTACAACCAAGTGGCAATCGCCCCCGAAGACCAAGAGAAGAATACCTTCACTTGCCCGTTTGACACCTATGCTTTCAGGAGAATGCCCTTTGGATTGTGCAGTGCACCTACGACATTCTAGAGATGCATGCTAGCAATCTATGCCGAGATGGTAGGCAGTTTTCTTGAGGTATTCATGGATGGCTTCTCAGTCTATGGTAACAGTTTTAATTCTTGTCTTGAGCACCTGGACAGAGTACTTCAGAAATGTCATAGAGTTAATCTAGTACTATCATGGGAAAAGAGCCAGTTCATGGTCACAGAAGGGATTGTGCTAGGTCACGTTGTTTCCAAACGTGGCATGGAAGTCAACCCGGCAAAGATGGACATCATTGTCAATCTTGAGCCGCCTCAGACATTGAAGAATGTGAGGTCATTCCTGGGGCATGTGGGATTTTACAGACGATTCATCAGAGATTTCATCCGCATTGCCCGACCTCTAACAGAACTTCTATGCAAGGAGATCGAGTTTAATGTTGATCATCAAGTTCTCCTTGCTTTCAATCAGTTGAAGGAGCTAATCACTCAAGCTCTAGTCCTACAGCCGCTGGATTGGTCTCTCCATTTTAAGATCATGATGGATGCATCAGACTTTGCAGTTGGGGCTGTTCTAGGACAAAGGAAGGACAAAGCGCCCTATGCCATTCATTACTCCAGCAAAACATTAGATGAAGCGCAAAGAAATTACGCTGTGGCAGAAAAAGAGTTGCCAGCTGTGGTTTTCGCCGTGGAAAAGTTCAGATCCTATTTTCTTGGATCGAAAATTACTGTCTTCACAGATCACTTTGCTATCCGATACTTACAACAAAAGAAGGACACCAAGCCCAGACTGATCAGATGGATCATTCTCTAGCAAGAATTTGATTTGGAAATCAAAGACAAGCATGGAGTTCAAAATGTGGTAGCATATCATCTCTCTAGAATAGAACAACAAGAGCCTCCACTGAATAGTGCACATATCATAGACACCTTTCCCGATGAATCAATTTTGGATGTGGATTCACTCCCTTGGTATGATGATATTAGCTACCTCATTTCAGGGGTAGTACCATCGGATTGGGCAAAAAATCAGAAGGATAAATTCTTGTTGACAATCCGTTTCTACCAATGGGAGGATCCCCTCTTATTCAGGGAAGGGGCAGATTGCATTTGGTACAGGTGTATACCTCAGGAGGAGAATCATAGTGTCCTCGAGCACTGTCACTCGCTAGAATCTGATGGACACCACTCTGGAGACCGGACGACAGTGAAGTACTTCAGTGTGGCTTCTGGTGGCCCACACTATTTAAGGATGCATCAGCATTTGTCAAACGATGCACTGACTATCAGAGACTGAAGAGCACACTCATAGCGAAAGACTCGATTCCCTTGAAGATCATTCAGATAGCAGATGTTTTCGATGCATGGGGCATCGATTTCGTGGGGCCTTTCCCTAACAGTCAGGGATATGAGCACATCCTTCTCGCCATCGATTACATGAGTCGCTGGATTGAAGCTATCCCCGCTCGAGCTGCAGACAGCCAGACAATGTACCGATTCTTAAAAGAAAATATCATTTCACGATTCGGGATTCCGAATATTCTCATATCAGATGGGGGTAGCCACTTCGTAAACAAAGAGGTCAAGAAGTTAACGAAGTAGTACGACATCGACCACCGAGTCGTATCTCCTTGCCATCCCCAGACCAATGGCATGGCAGAATTGTCAAACAAGGAAATCAAGACGATCCTTCATAAACTTGTCAGGACGGATAGAAAGAATTGATCCCAACTGTTGGACTCAGTCCTCTGGGCATACAAAACCACTACAAGTCTCCCTTGGGCATGTCTCCCTATCATCTTGTGTATGGGAAGCCATGCCATCTGCCCGTGGAACTAATCCATAAATCTTTATGGGCAATTAATATGTGCAACATGGATTCACGGAAAACTGGTCAGAAAAGGAAAGATGATCTAAACAGACTCTTGAAATTCTGAGACTATGTATACGATAACACATTGATGTACAAGGAGAAGGTGAAATGTTGGCATGACCGGCACATCAGATGAAAGACCTTCGAAGCTGGACAGAAAGTGTGGTTATTTGATGCAAAGTTGAAGATATTCCCAGGAAAATTAAATAGCAAATGGACAGGTCCATTCCAAGTTCGTGAAGTGCGTGACAATGGTAGTATTGCCATATCAGAACTGTCTCCTGACGCACAACCATTCGTAGTCAACGGTCAACTCCTGAAACCTTACCTTGAGCCTGACACTTTATTGGCTGTTGTCGACTCAATCCAGGATCTGCGCTTTGACGACACATCCAAGACACTAGCTGCATCAAAAGATTCAGATACTGCACCTCAAAAACTTTTCCTCTAATTTCTTCTTTTCCTCTTTTCCCTTTCTATTTTCTTTTTCTACCAAAAAGGTGTGGCCCTTTTTTGTCAGTCATCTATACTTAGGACATACCTTACCCTAAGTATAGGGGGTGCACCTCGAGTCTCGATCTTCTTTGATCTTCTCCATTGTCTCCTCTTCTTGACTATACTTAGGGATATCTTACCCTAAGTATAGGGGGAGACAATCTGAGTAAGATCTATTCATTCTCACCCTTTACCATCCTTACCTTGTGTACAGTCTGCTATACTTAGGATTATTTGATCCTAAGTATAGAGGGGACGGTCAACTTCTTGTTCATTTGTTTATCTCCTTATTCCTTCATTCTTTTGACATTTCTATACTCAGTCCGAGTTATGTCTCCTCTTTTCCTCTTTGATCTATGAGGACATAGCTTGAGCTAAGTATAGGGGGTCATATATACTATGTATATACTTTAAGTCATAACTTGTACTTTCATACTTTAAATAATACCTTTGGCTAAAAATAATGTTAAACTATTCATAATATGCTAATAAAAAATGGTTGTAGCTCCTCAGACTCTTTTTGTACATATTGATTAATAAATAAGGCAAAAATGTCTTTTGTAAAATATTTGAAATATGGTTTGAAACTCTTTGTGAAAAATCTTTTGAAAACTATTTGAAAAATAGTTTGTAAAAAGTGTTCAAACTTTGTAAATATTTTTGCTTCCAAAAAGTTATTTTCTTTTAGTGAAATAAAAAATGTTTGGAAAGCGATTTGTAAATGGTTGTAAAAATATTTTGAAAAATCTATCTATACTGTTTGAAAAAACCTTTGCAAAATGATTTTCAAGTACATGTAAATGTTTGTCAAAATTATTTGTGAAAAATTATGTTAGACTATAGTTCTCAAAATTTTTGGAAAATAATTTTCAAATAAGTCTGAGGAGTGTATACACTATACTAAAAATTTCTCATGAAAGTATAAAAATAAGAAATAATCCCGGGTAAAACCTATAAGAACCAAAATCTTTCTAAACATAAAATATATTTCCGTTCTTTTACTATATACTGATTAATAAATCATGTGAAAAATATTTTTGCAAAATGATTTGAAAAATGGTGTGACCCGTTTAGAAAACATTTTGTGAAATGTTTTCAACCTTTGTAAAAATATTTTGAATTGTAAAAATTCTTTTCTTTGTGTAAAATAAAAGATTTGAAAACCTATTTGCAAATGGTTTGGAAAATATTTGTAATTTTTTTTGTGAAAAATGTGTGTATATATATATATAGTTTTAAAAATCTTTGCAAAATGGCTTTCAAATATTTGTAAAGGTTTGCAAAAATTATTTTGTACTAGAGTTTTCAAAAAATTGCTTTCAAATAAATTTGAGGAATAAAGGCATCATTAAAAACATATAAATACATAAGTAAATAAAATTCTTTCTCAATTGTGTGCATGTCCCTAAATAAGTCACTATATTAAAACCTGTAAATTACTTGAAAATATTGAGGCTTATAAATAAATAAAAAGAGGCACACCCATGTAAATAACTGTAAATATTTTATACTTTGTGTGCTTAAATTCTTTTTATTTGCAAAAATTCTTGTTGTAAAAAGATTCTTTGATTTTTCAAATTGTTTGTGAAAAATTACATCATTCATTGTGCATAGCATTTGCATATCATTCATATTCTTTTTGAATGAGCTTGATGATTGAACTAGTCCAACAAAGTATAAGATTGGAGCTTGGTTGGACCTTACTGCACCTAAATGCACTGGAACCTTATGGGAACTATGTTTAGGGTACTCCGGGTCCAATAGGACTTAATTCTTTGGGACTCAGAGCAGGGTTCAAGTCACCTCAACTGACTAAATAGAACTTTCTGAGACGCACGCATGACTCTTGTCGGACGTGACCTAACTTGGACACTTGCACCTTTCACTTGGCTCAACTCAGTTGGAGTGGTGAAGGGGTTGGATTTGCCAGTCTGAGACGTACACGGGTGGAAATATTCGTCCTTGTCTAGGGAGGGAAATGCACCCCAACCGGATCCAGTTTCGATGAAGTCTAAAGATAGGAGAGTGTGGGTTGTAATAAAGCTTCAAAAGAGGGATAGTCTTCTGGCTCAAGAGGAAAAACTCCTTATGTAAATGCTGCTGTGAATAGTATGTTCGAAAAAAAAAGAAAAAAAACTCCAAAAAAATGGATAGGCTTGAAAATAGAAATAAAATGCCTGCTGGAGTATGTATATATGTTGTATAGAAAATAAGCAAGTTTGAGCATCAAAGTTATACCATGTGAGCCTGCAGCTGGATGACTTGATTACACTGGTCTTGCATCCCAGGATAGGTAGCTACACTGGCTACCATCCATTCTTTTCTCCACCTCCTCCTCTTGAGTTGGATGCCACTTGAACTTAGAAGGGACTACCCCGCTCCTCGAAGGCAGAGTGCTGGATTAGGGAATCATTGGGTTGTCATTATGGAGAAGTTAGTCTCTTTGTCACTTCAGTTGGGAAGAGACACCATCACTTACACCGTACAAGTCTGCTTCATCATCATAGTTTTAACCTGGCTATTGAGGTGGGTTCAACCGAGTTCTGGGACTATCAAAGGATGTTGTGTTTTAAATTTGGTTCCCATTTAGGTTCCACACACATTCACACATCAATGTCTAACCAGAGCTCCAAACTCCGATTTTGTAAGGGCAAATGTTGCAACTGAAAGAAATTCTCTTCACTCTATCATTTTCTTTCTCTTTTTCTTTTCTTCTTAATTTTTCATTCTTTTTGTACTTATTACATAAGTATTTGCTAGGGACTAGCAAAGGCAAGTATAGGAGGTTGATGAATCCCCATTTCATCACCTTTATTCTATCATCTTGGCCTTAAAAACCCTAGCAATTGCATGTAAATAACCTCAATTTGTACATAATAGCATCTGTTATTTATTGCGTTATTTGTAAATAAAATAAGGATTTTAATGCCAAAATTATAGAGAGAAGAAAAGAAAAAGGAATAAAATATTGAAAAAATTTATGGCCCTAACCCTGAGACCAAGTCAAGAATTGAGTTGGTCGACAAGGAATAAAGTAGGGGGAGATAAGGGCCAAAAGACAATAAATAACTCATTTATTTATTCATCAATTATGCATTTTGACACCTATTTTATTCTTTATTATTTATTCACCAAATAAAGAAACTTTGTACATAAAAGTTATAGATAATAATGTAAATAAAAATACAAAATTGAATTTGTGCAAAAATAATATACAATGTTCATTTATACCCGGAGTAAAATGCTAGAAACCAAACTTCACAACCCATATCTTTGAAATAAAAACTCAAAACATAGCAAAATCACCTCTAATTGTAGATAACATTTCAAGAGCTATTTAATGGTGATGGTTTTATATTTTTGGGGTTACTGTGTAAAAGTTAGGTTTTGAGCCCCTATTGTACAATCTATTGATAAAAATATTCAATTTATTCATCATTCATTCTTTATATAAATTCTTATTTTTATAATTTTGTAAATATTATTTATAACATAGGTGCATATTAAAATTAGAATAAAATCAAAAATAAAAGGGAAAGTAAAATAAGTTTATGTAAAACACATAGACAAAAGACCTATGCTTCTATATGTATATAAATAAAAGGGAATATATTCTTTTATTCTTTAAATTCTTTTATATTTCTTTAATATTGTAAATATAATACATATTCTATTGAAAATATAAAACTAAAATAAAACCCATTAAAATACATTACAATAAAATCACGTATATAAAACATAGGAAAAATACCTATGAATATACCTATATAATATACATTTCTATTTATTTACGTGTACAAATAACATCATAAAAATAAAAAATATTCATACTCACAAAAATAAGTTATAAATATATATAATAGAATAGAATAAAAAACACAAAACACAAAATAAAAATAAAATTGCACAAAACACAGGTAAATATACCTATAAATAAGCCATTCAAAATAAACTTGTTATAAAATACATCAAAAAATAAATAAAAATCATAATAAAATACTACATAAAATAGTAAACATTTTTTATTTTATACTTGAAAAATAATAAAATCATTTACTATTTTTTATTAATTTTTCTTTAATAAAACTCCATGTTTTGTCTTGTAGCGGCTTAGGTGGACCAATCACCGCGAGTCAACTGTTGACCGCGGTCAACTCCTTTGTCCCCAGCTGCCTGGCATGACATACGTCCATCAAGCGGTCTTCTCCCATTTTCCCCTTCCGGACCCTTGATTATCTCCGTTCGATTCCTTCACGAAAAACCTCCGTCTATCATTCCTCAATCACTCCACCTACTCGGATCGTCCAGAAACCCAATCGATTATTTGATTAACCCCGGTCAATAAGGGTGCACCACCATGCCTATAAATAAAAGCCCTCGCCTTCCTCCGCAAATTTGGTCAACCTTAGCCCTTCTTCCACTCTAGCCTTCGGTCCAGATAGATTCCTTGTGACAGGGGGAAGCTCCTGGAGGCTTACACCGGTCAGAGAAGGAGGGGTTGCACCCACGTCGGCGCTCCGGCGTGGCCCTGCTCCCTGGTGTTCCACCATGTATAAGAGCTGTCCTTTTCTCGCTCATTTTATGTATTTTAATCATAGGATTACTTTCAAGCTTTTAGAATAGGATTTTGTTAACAAATCATCCCTTAATTGCCACGCTTATACTTCACCGGAGTCGAGCTTCGGGAAGCTCCTCCATGCTCCGTCATCATCGCTCCAACCATCTGACACTGCCATCTCACTCCCTAACGCCTTATAATCATCCCACACGCCTCCAATACCCCTGATCCATCGTGGATCAGGAGATCAGGTCTCCATCCTCCGCCTTTCACCGGAGACCTCTATCACACCCATTTTTTGTTCATCCCGACCCAATAAGGACTGGGGGACCTTCACCTTGTTGTGTACTATCCTTCTATAGGTCCAAACGTGCCAAAGGACTCGTCATCGAGTCCATTCTCGTGAAGAACAGGTACCTGGACCCCCTCTCCTTCCTCGACTTCGCTTGAGCACTCCAGGGGTCCAGGTGCCACGCTGAAGGTACCCACAGATGCGAGAGGCTTCCAAGAACGTGAAGGCACCCACAGCGGCGCCAGAGGAGGCCAGAGGAGCTCGCTACACCCGATCGAAGCTCGCCAACTGCGAGCCCCTTCCTTGTTCTTCCAACATGCCTCTCAGCCATCCGATCAAGGAGGAGCCCTCCAGTTTTGACCAGCACCATCCAATGGAGCATCACCTCGGCCATTGGATCCCCTCGTGGATCTAATCATGTCCGCTCATCGGCGAACCGTCATCTGCGCGTGAGGGGACGCCACGTGTCAAGTGGATTATATCCAGTCGTCTGCCAACGCGCACGTTTAGGGGTAAATTGCACCTATACCCTTGCTATTTTGTATTTATTGTTTAGTCTTGTAAATTACATATAGCGTTTAAAATAAAGTGGAAATTTTGTAGAAGGCCCCCGAACTTATTGTAATTGCAAACATGTCCATTCCACGTCACTTCATGTACTGTCCCACGTGAGGTGGGAAAATTGTAGGGACACCCCTGTAGTTTTGTGTATTTACAAAAGGTCTAATAAAATGTAAATTACGTGTTATATTTTTAGGAAATTTTCTAGAAGGCCCCTGAACTTTGAATATTTGCATTATGGTCCATGCCTGTAGTGGTCACGTGTCATCCCACGTGGTGGTTTATTTGCATATGTACCCTGGCGTATTTTTTGAAATTGTGATTGAACCCTGAAATGTTGAATAAACATTGAAAGCTTTTGTGTAAATTGCACAGACCTCCCTGGACTTAATTTTATTTGCAAAAATGCCCCAGCTAGGACATGTATTTTTGTAGTCTTGATGTATTTATTAAAAATACCTACTTAGCTCCTAAAATACAAAAAATAGGGATAAATGCTTCGTGCTATGTATTTTCATGCACATATTTTTATTCATATTTTTTACATTTTATCTAATTTTAAAAATTAAAAAGGAGAACTAATTAGTACCTGCCTAATTTATAAAGTACCAAAAAAATATAAAAACTTAATGAAAAATTCGAAAAAAATATATGATATATTTTTATATTTATTGAGTCCAGCAAACAAAAAAACCTAAAAATAAGAAAAAGGAAATTAAAAAATTAGAAAGCTTTAAAACCCAACAAAAAAAGTAAAAAATCCACAAAAGTACTAAAAATATATTTTTATGTTTTATAATTACCTAAATATTATTATGTGTATATTAAAATTAATTTAGGAAATTTTGAGACTTATTTATTATTTTTAAAACCCAAGTTAAGTTCGGATCATGTATTAATCTCATTATTGGGATTTTTTACTTTAAAAATACATAAAAATTAGCAAAAATATAAAAAATTACAAAACATTAGAAAATTATAAAAAGCACAAAAATAGTTTATTTCCTGAATTTTGCTTATTTTTACCTATTTCTATAAATACATTATTTCTCTTGCCCTTATTTTATATATATATTATATCTTATTTTACAAAAAAAGAAAATATAAAATATATATAATATAAAATGAATATACACAATTAGAAAATTAAAAATCAAATAAAAAATATAAAATTAAAAATATAAAAATCTAATTAAAAATTAAAAACCCACAAAAAGCATTATTTGCACAAATGACTTGGGTGTACATTGATAACCATAGGCTACCCATTTTGCTCTCTGTGGTTCGACCGCTACATGTTTATACACTATGCATTTTATGGTAGAGAAAATAAATATTAGTTTCACATTTTTTGGGATTCACTTGTTTTATTCAATGTTGCAGGTTAATTGTTGACTAACGGAGGACTTTAGGGTGGTCGCTTCAGCGATTGGATATTTATCTAGTCCCTCGAAAAATCACCCGTTATCACTCGATACTCATTATTCCAGGAGAACCCTCTCTTCGAAACTGATCCCTCGCAACCATCGCTTCCCTCTGCCCCCTTCACTCCACCCCATGCTCACACTTCTTCTTGGACTAGATCACTTTCTGGCCATCAAATGAAGTAATAGAGCGGGAAGATTTAAGGATAGAAAATAGAGTAACCAATTTTGACAGAGAGACACGATTTCTGGTTACTATGAACTTCCCATCTTTGAAACCATCCACTACTCAGGTTGACTCTCTTTCTAAGTATGACCAATTTTCCTTTGACAATTCACGAGAAATCTAGAGTCAAGGAAATATGACTCATGACCAGACTACAACTCCAACGAATAATCACTACTCCTCTCATAGCTACATGCCAGAGTCGCAACAAGTAGAGTATAATTATTTATCGCCAAGTTATGAGATGTTTGAGGATGAGATTGCTCGGATCAACCATAGAGTAAACACTTTGACTAAACAAACTTATAATCTCATCCAGTCAACAAAGAATCAGGAAGAAGAGGATTCTACCTTACGAACCACAAGTCCATCACTAAACTTACGCTCAGATACAACCACCACTAACCTCTAACCCCCTACTGACCATTACACTGAAAATACCAAAAAAAAGTGAAAACCTGATAAATTCAAAAAAATTGGATAATTATGAAATGGAAGCATTTTGCAAGAGCATGATCTTAGATATTCCATTAATAAAGGCCATAGAGATGTGCCCAATCTAAAGAGATTTCTGAAGTGTTGATTAAACCCAAAAAAGACGGGCAAGAAATGACCAAGGACTGAATATCATGTCATATCTATGGCCAATTCTCCGGTTATGAATCAAAAAACCAAGAGTCGCAAAGTCAAGTGGTTGACTAGATCACATGTGTGAAATTGAGGATTCCACATTCACTCATATTCGGTTAGATGACGACTCCACAGTAAACATCCTCCCAATGATCGTCTTTAATCAACTCAAGCTTGGACAACTCAAAAACACGAAGATGATCGCTCAACAACCAGATCGATCTACCAAAAGATCGTGAGGAATTGTTTCTGTCATCATAAATTTCTGAGGTAACAAGCACAAAGTGGACTTTATTGTCCTTGATTGAGCATCGCTGAGAATTGTCTGAGTCACCTATCATCTTAGGAAAGATGTTCTTAGCCTCTTCTAAGGCAACTATTGATTGTGAGACTCAAGATATCAAGTTTCCGAACTCAGACAACAATGAACAAACCCGTACTGACATACCCAATCTTGAGACACCCAACCTTCAACTGACGGTCGTGATTAGGACAAGAGTACTTCATACGACCAGACCTCTCCTCATGAAACACATATACAAACCCTAGGAGAGACACCGAGAGGCTGACTGTTGGATTGACCGTTGATTCTCACATTGATACTGCTCATAGAGAAAACAATATTTAGGAGCTTATGAAGAATTGGACCATGTTTATGAAATGATCACAATTATTTAAGTGATCCAATCTTTGAGTCGGCAGTCATTCGTGAAGTACTTGGACCATACAAGGAGCCGACTCAGGAAACCTCCTATGTCACCAAAATTCATGGCTATCGGAAGGTGACATCAACATATCCCTCCATCGCTCACAAAACCACCAAAACATGCTCCCTCGCCCAAAGCCTTACATGACCCTACAAGAATTGGTCGACTTTTACAGAGGTTCATCTGACAAGGAATCCATAAATTCCACATCGGTTACTCATGATGGAGAGAAGAACTCCGATTATCTTCCTCCCAATGCTTCCCACAAAAACAAAACCGACCAAGAAAGTCACCTTTGACATAAGAAATCAGGTTATTTCTAAAGAGTCTTCATCCGATTCTGAAGTGGTGCATTATGTAAGTGTAATATGTGTAGGTGTGATCAATGGAAACTTAACTCTTATTGATAATAGTTGGAGATCCTCTGCGTATGACTACTATTCTTCTGAAGATGACTCTGATGATGGTTGGACCTTTTCATCTTCCCCCACTTTACTACCCTCTACATCTCCATACCATCTCCTACCTCACTTCTGTAAGAAGATTCGTCGCAAACCTCCTTGATCTTTTACATCCGTAAATCTACTCGGTTCCCTACTTGTAATTATCTGATCATACTTAGGTTGATCTGAGCCTAAGTATAGGGGGGTCGATATCATTGTGTATACATCACTTCTATTCTTTTCTTCTCACCCTCGACCACCCCATTTTTTGCTCTTTTGTTATGCTTAGGCCCTCAAAAGTCTATGTATAGGGAGGAGAGTCGACTTCCTTTTCTTTTCACTCAACTATGATTGGTACAAGCTGTCTACATTTCACTTTGTGACATGAGGACACGCACATGCTAAGTATAGAAGGGTGTATTTGTATATATTGTATATACTTTATCCATAGCTCGTACTTTGATTATTCTCATCAAAAATCAGGTATGGGTACAAGTTGTGTATATTATGTATCATATATTGAATTTCTTGTGTAAATAATACATATCTATAAAAAATAAAATAGCAAAAAATCTTTTTTTAAAAAAAACTAACTAATTTATGATTTATCCCTGATATTTTCACTTTCACTAAAGACTTGAGGAGTGGAAGAAACTCGGATTTTTAGGGTCCTTTGATTTAGAGTTAACTAGCCTTAGTCATTAGGGTTTGAGACTTAATAATACACACTTCCCTAGTTTGAAAGATATGAGCGCTACATTGCGTGCTTAATCTCTACCTTTAAGAATATGATCATCACATCACTTACACAACTGCATGAATGATAAGATGAGTTGAGATTTCACTTGAAGGACTGGGACTTGACATTCGAGTCTAGTCCTGATTTATGGTACTCGAGGATAAAGCCGATGAAAGTTTCAAGAAACCTGATTGTCAGCAAACCCTATCCAGTATGTGAACAAGTTCACATGCTATCTTTTGACACTGACCTATGTGTCAGGGTGTGACGAAACTAAATAGTTGTTGATCAGTTTACGTCAACTTTTGGTAAAAGCAGTATAGCTAGCCAAAAAGAAAAGAAAAGAAAGAAATATTGAAAGAAAAGAGCTCTCAAACACAAAGTCAAATTGCAAAGAGCTTCTATCAAAGGCGAACACTCCCAACCATTTTCAAAATGTCCAATTGGACCAAAGCTAATGAGGACCAATGAGCCGAGCTAGTACCTCAAAAAGGGTTCTGCATTGTAAGCGATACAAGTCTGCATGTAAGTATATTAGATACTTAAAGAAGACACGCCTCCATGTACTCCCAGAAAAACAAGTACAAATGACTTAACAACTTTTGATGGGTACATTGGTCAACAACCAAAAATACATGTGTTGAGTAATAAGGCACTCGAGAGGACCCTTGTTTCAATGAGAGGAAGTGAAGAAAATACACAAACCTAAATCCTCCATCATCTGACCTATCATATACACTTTCAAATCTGACAAACTATTAAGATGGTATACTGAATGCAAGAACTAATTTATTCCCTAGTTTTGAGGATTATGTTGTGAGGAGAGTCTCTTGGATAAGGATTTTGAGTGACATTTTGACTCGACTCTCACGATTGCAGAACACATTAATTGCCATATCTCTTATGCTATACGTACAAACAAAGAGTCTGATGATTAGAGAAGTTGGATTCATTTTGACTAGAGCCTAAATTGAGCTTTGAGACCACTAAAACTCAAGATTCTTAATGAGACAAGTATTGAAATTCATACATGCACAGTCAGGGATTCAACCTTCTAACTCACTAAATTTTGCTTGGGGACAAATGTTTTAGCAAAAATCCCCTTATTAATTCACTAATTAATTCTCTTAATTTTATAAATTAGCATTTACTAACAATATTGAATTTATTGTTAAACTCTATAAATAATTAACCCTTGTTTTTACCTTAATTAAACATATTATTTTATGTGTAAATATTCATTATTTTAACCTAATTCTTCTCTAATTTATTCTTTGATTAATTAACTAATTTGGTATAAAGAATTAAAATACATAAAAAGAGCAAAATCAAGAAAAAAACACCAAATTCTGACATTGCATTATTTGTACATATTTTACCTTTGCTAATTTTATTTTACCTTTTTTTTCTAAACACATACAAATCTATAAAAATTAGATTAATTATGTATATATTATATATAAATTAATCCACTAACTAAAGTCAATTAAAAAGTACAAAAGTTTAAAAAATGCAGAAATACGATATTTTACTATCTATAGAGTACCACCAAAAATATATTTTGTGCAGTTGACCTCTTTTGATTTGGGTCTTTCACGAAAGCTGTAGATCTCACCGAGCGAGCAACTATCATGTTAAGCACTTTTTCGTTTGACTTCATTTAATGTCTCTTTTTGAGCCTTCATTATTCATTCATTTATTTAATATTTATTTCATTATTTACTCTCTATTATTTTAATTTAATTAATTTTATTAAGTATTTCTTATTATGTTTTCCTTCCCTTGCATTTCCTCTCTCATCCTTTCTCTCCCTCTGTCTCTCCATCTCCTTCTCTCTCTCCACATATCACGTGCCTAGCACGTGACCACTCCTCCCTACCTCTCTCTCTCTCGTTGCATGTGCAGCGCACGTGCTGCCTCTACACTCTCCAGGCACGTGTGTGACACAAGCCATGCCCCCTCTCCTGCGCACGCCAACCACCTCCTCCCTCTCACATTGTCGCCCATCCATCTCCCCTTCTACCGTAATGCCTCCGCTTCCCCATGACACCACCGCCTCCTCTCCAAGAACAATTCCTCCTCCCCTATTTAGCCTCTGCCGACGCCCTCCTCGTCCCCCATCCGCCATTGTCCAACGATCGTTGATCAAGAGGGACGAGAAGCATACAGCAGTGACAACACCTTGTTGTCTTTGGCTTTGACATCTTTGGCGAGATCCAAGGTCATCACCGACCTTGTTGCAGCTACTTCTCACAACAGTCAAGCTCGCCACCTCCTCGTCGAGTGGCTCGAGCAACATCCAGAGCTCTTCATCGAGCACCATTCCCAAGCGAGCACCCCCAGGTACCTTGTTCTCCTCCTCCTCATTTTCCGCCCTCAAATAGTCTCGTAGTGTCGATCTTCACCACACCCAGCCCATACCTCCGCCTCTGATCTCGCACAGGTTGGAGCCCCACTCCTTCTTCACACCACTGCAACCCGTCTACTGTCCTTTGGTCGCAACTCCACTGCTCCGACACCCTACAACCGCTCTATCTCCTCCTCCTCGCGCGTCACCATTACGTGCCTGCCTCCGGTCGCGGCTCCATCTCTGCACCTTCATCCACAAGCTTCCTACGTATGTCCCCCTCCAACAAACCTTCCCTGGAGTTGGTCGTGCTTTGCCCGCTAGCCAACCCTCATCGATCCGTCACCGCCCTCTGTCCTCCACTCGCATCGAACACTGCCCGTTGTTGGATCAGGATATCCAACAGCTACAACGCAACCACATCATCCCCCTACAAACCTCCCATCAAAGCTTAGAAGTTTGACCCTCTGAACCTCAGCCTCCGCTTGACCTGAGCTTTGGCCACCCGAAGCAACGCCAAGTGACCTCGTGCTGGTTGAGGGATCCAAACCGCAGCCTCGCCCTCGAACCCATGCCTTTACCTTCGAGACTCATGTTGCACGTGTGTATCATGTGTGGACGGGGCAATTTATGCTGAACACCCAGCTTCCAAAAAATACCTCTACGGGTTGCTCGTGTGTAGGGGGTAAATTGCATGAATACCTCTATGGGTTTAAATAATTGTAGATAAGTCTTAAAATGACCAAATTATGAACAAAACTCTTATTTTTACTGCATTTAAGTCCCTAACATTTCAATTTATCATATCTTTCTCATACAAACTCCATTTTTAGAGCATAATATGTCACTTTAAAGCTTTTTTCATGCTCTATCAATTTATATAACTTGTGAACATATCAAACTTGGATTTGTGTCGAATATTATTGAAGGAGTATTCTAATCATTGCAGGTTGATTATTGACATGATTTGTGCTATTTTATTGAGAAATTTTTGACTTAATTTACAGGGACTCAATTGAGAATATTTTGTGAAAATAATCTTCTTGTGATGATTGGAAATTATTATTGGAAGAAATAATCTGTGCATGGACTTATCCAAGGAAAAAGAATTATTGATCATATTATTTGAGGAGTTAATTTATGCAGGAGTTTAACTAAGGAGGAGAAATTTATTTCCCTGTTAATTTTATGCGATTATAATTCAATTAATTTGAGGATTAAATCACAGAGAATATAGGAATTAAATATTCATGCGATCTCCTTAATTATAGGATTATTCATAGATTTATTCTTACCCGCAGTTTGAATTTCAAATTGAATATATGTCTTGACAATAACTATTTGATCTATGATTTTATTTTGAGGATATTGATTATTTTTATTGAATTAAAATAAAAATCACATATTCCTGAGCTCATTCATTCCCTCTGTTTCTTTTGTTTGTTTTCACATTGCATCTCTTTTATTTCATTTCGTGTTCATTGTATTTCTTGATAGAAAAATTAACTTAGCATTTAATTATTTATATTAATTTGAAACCACGTAAGTAAAAATCATTGTTCCTTGTGTTCGACCTTGGTAGTCTTACCAAGTAAAAATTCTCCACATCATTCAAAGGTTATGGCTCTTGATAGGTCGATTCCCGCCTCCTATACTATGATAATACGATCATATTAAAGAGTTGGATTTCATGTTCATCAGTCTCCCCAAGCGATATTTGGGTTGATGCAGTGAACACAGCATCATACTTAGTCAATCAAGGTCCATTTGCTGCATTAGATGGGTATCTTCTAGAAGAAGCATGGACATGAAAGGAGGTAACAATTTCCTATTTACATGTTTTTGGATGCACAACTTATGTTCACATTGAGTGGGAAGACAAACAAAAGCTTGCCCCCAAAGTAAGGAAGTGCATCTTTGTTGGCAATGGTACATATAAATATGGACATAGATTGTGAGATTTGGAGAATAAGAAGACAATCAGAAGCATTGCCATCACAATAAATGAGTCTTCCTTATACAAGGATGATTTGATAAAAGAAAAGAAAATTGAAGAAATGGAATATGTGGATTTTGATGAAAATCATGAATAAAGTACATCACAACCAAATAATGAGAATGTACAACCCATTCCACAGAATGATATGCAAACTTCGATACTACATAAATCTTCTAGAACAACAAACCCACTGCAAGGTATTCACGTAACTTGAATTACTTATTACCAGCTGATAATGGTGATCATGAATACTTTGACGAAGCATTACAAGGTGAGATAAGAAAGCAGTGGGAAATGAGATCTCTCATAAGCAATAAGACACGAGATTTAGTCCCACTACTAAAGGGAAAGAAGGCTCTGCACATTAGTGGGTGTGCATGGTAAAGGAGGAAGCTAATGGTTCCAACGGCTCGATTAGTGAAAAAGGTCTTTCAACAAAAAACATGCCCCGATTTCATAGAGATCTTTGTACATGTTGGAAAGGTCTCAACCATAAGAGAAGTATTAAGCATTGTTGCTGCTGAGAACCTACATTTGGAGCAGCTGGATATTGAGACATCATTTGTTCATGGAGATCTTGAGGAGTACATCTACATGCAACAACCAGAGGGCTATGTATACTGGAAAAGAAGACATGGTATGCAAGCTCAGAAAAATCTTTATGGCTTGAAGCATGCACCAAGACAATTGTACACAAAATTTGATGATTTCATGATAAATATTGGACTCCACAAGTATCACGCAAACCTATGTTACTACTTCAAGAACTTGATATGTTTTACATCATTTTATTATTGTACGTAGATGACATGCTTATTGTAGGCTCGAACAAGGAAGAAATAGCAAATCCCAAGACAATGTTGTCCAAAGAGTTTGAGATATAGGATCTTAGTCTTGTAAAGAAAATCCTTGTAATGCAGATTAGTAGAGACATGAGAAAAAGAAGCTGAGATTGTCTCATGTAGAGTACATCAAAAAGGTACTTGAGAGGTTCAAAAACGCAACATCTACTCAAACACCTTTAGTGAGCCACTTCAAACTTATAAAGGAGAAAGAACCTGCTATGAATGAGGAGCATGAGTACATGTCCAAAGTACCATACCACTCTATTGTTGGTAGTTTGATGTATGTAATGGTTCGCACAAAATCATACATCTTCCATGCAGTAAGAATTGTGAGCAGATTCATGGAGAATCCTCACAAGGAACATTGGAAATTTGTGAAGTGGATTCTACGATATCTGAGAGGTACCTCTAACATGGCATCGTGTTATGGAAACACTGACATTTCCATTCGTGGTTTTGTGGACTCATATTTTACATAAGATACCGATAACAAGAAAAACACAACATAATGTCTTTAAATTGGGGAGTGGAGTAGTTAGTTGGATCTTTAGACTTCGAAGTCATTTTGGGATGAATTTTTTTAACATTATAACCCAGGTAATCAACTTGTCTCTACATACGACTTCAAATGGAGACCCAATAAAGTTGAATATGCACTAAAGGTAAGGGGATGGAGGCTGAATAATGCTCACGTAAAAATGATCAATTCAAAATAAATAGCTAAAACATATAAACCAGAGAAGTGATCTATAATGCACATAGATTTGTACATGTTCATCCTAAACAGGGCTATGTTATGTGCCTTGGCTTAACCTATACATAGCTTACATACTCACATTGTAAGAACTAGTTCTGGTGTAATCCAAACCATTTACAAAGCATTTAGCTCACAAATTTATCTTCTACATAAGAAGAAGGCATTTCACAAAGAACGTCTCAATGTATGAACCCTCACCAAGGATTTATCTTGCGTTTGTGAAGAAAGATCTTTGCATAGAATGATTGTTATTCTAGAATAACGTAAAACATAATATTCTAAATAAAACCTTTCAAAACATAAATGAAACTTAAAATGCAAACAAAATGTATCAGAGTAGAAGGCTTTTGTAGAAAATCTTGAGAGAGGGCCAATAATACAAATATTAGAGAACAACTTTGTAGAACTTTTCTTGATGCACAAAAATGGTCACTAAATAATAAAATGTAGCGTGAGTTAATAGATCATGGTATGTTCTTAGTTTATGTTGGAATGAGTACATAGGAGGTCCTTTTATAAGCTTAGAGGGTGTCTAAGAATCGAAGGATTCCAAAGAATAACACACAAATGTGATAAATAAAGCTTTTCATCTATTGGCGTACTAGTTACTTGAAGATGTATAGGTGCACTAAATGCTAAACACACTAGTTCAATGATATAATGATCAAGATGTAGTGGTCCAAAGAATCTCGTACGGATGCACAATCAGTTATAAATAAAATATATGTTGAGACCAATGCAAACCTCTAAAGTTCGATAGATCTCTCCATATAGGTAAGACAGATGATGTTGTTGTTATGGAAGTTCAAATAGATCTCTTAAATAAAGTACATACTAAAATTGGTAAATATAATCAAATTTATGTTAGTAAAATTACGCGAGATATCATCCATGATACTCTACTAATCAATGAACCCATACGAGTCCATTTCCTCAAAATCCTGAACCTGTTTCCAAGACTTACAAAGTTCTTTTGCCACCACATGTTGATCTGATCCTTTAGGGTAAGTCTAAGTTAAGATAAAGTCAACCATGAACTTGCAAAGAGTAGATGTAAAAACATTTGAATGAATAAAAAATGAATATTTTCCGAAATGAACTACATGTATCGACGGAGGACGGAACCTCCTCATAACGTTATGAAGCTGGGATGGGTGGGCTTTACACACCTTTATAGCTTTAGGATTATGCCATGAATGATCGTTACGATTTATCACTCAAGGATGCCTGTAGGAGTCGTATATTGTACGTAGTGGTGATGAAGTTGTTCCCAATGCAACACTAGATACTGCATAAATGCAACTAGAACAAGAACCCATAAAACTCCATCAACAAATAAATAAATAAATAAAAAGATTATGATCATTATCTATAAATGTAATCACCATTGAAGTAATCGTATTGTTAGCATCAATCACCAGCATCATTTGATTGTGTCAACCGCCATAGCCTCTGACATGATTGGTTCTGCCGCTCCTAGATGAATATCTACCATGTGAGATTGCCAAATAGCATGTAAATTGTAATTATCAAACTAGTAATTATCAAACTAACGTATATATATGTGTGTGTGTCTGGAATAAAGCAAAGTCAAACAATTTTACCAATCAAACGTAAACAATTTTATGACTCATTCAGAAAATATTGGAATGTTTTATGGAGTTTGTGGAACAAGTAAATGTGTTGACTGCTTCACTTGGATTGAGTGTTCATTGTTCTCAACATAAACATGTGACATCCTTTTCAGAACTGCGAGTCTCGCATCTTTCTACCTCTTTTTCCTCACATTAGGCATGCAACATATATGTACAATTTTGTGAGGTAAGAGAGAATAATCCATATCTTCTCATGAATTTTTCTAGAATCGCATCTATTAATTCATTTCCATTAGTATTTGATTCATATTTCCATTCAATTATTTTTCATTCATAGTGAAAAATAGAAAAATCCAAAAAAGGTCTACATTTATATGTTTATTCCCTTATCTTCATCAATGCATCGTTATGTTGATCTGTGGTATATTTGGAGCTTTCATGTGTAACCTCCATTGGAGTTTTTATCAGTAACTGATAGAGGAGATCCAAACGAGGATACCTAACGTGCGGTCTTGGAGAGTTGCGGTGTCTGACAAGTCAGATCTGGTACTGTGGTGGTCGCTCTCACGACACTTAGTACATGATAAAAGCTCCTCAGTCAACAACTATTCCACAATAATAAATATGCAAATGAAAACAAATTTGAGTTAAAATTTATTATAGCTCCACAATAAAAGTGTATAGGGCAAGTAAGGGGTGATGTCGAACCACTGAGAACAACGGATGATAGATATAATTATTAGTAATTAATAATAATGAATAATAATTATTTTGTATTTTTAGCTTACGTGGGTTTTTAATGCTATTTAATTTTTATGGAATTTTAATTTTAATTTTGTATTTTCTTTTTTAATTTTTAATTGTTTTACTTTATTTTAAAGTTCTAAAAACAAGATATATAATTATATACAATAATAATGATATTATATATCATATAAGTAGTATAAGAAATATATAGTGTATGTAGGGTTTTATATTGGTAAATAAATATATATATATATAAATACACTAAAAATGCATAAAATGCCATAATAAAATTATGTATGAATAAACATCATATCAGGCATTTAGCATAGATTTCCTAAGATTTTCGGAGTAATAAAAATATTTTATGCACGCAAAATATAAGGAATAATATTAATCAGCACTAGAATGACATAGTTGCCATACAAATAACTTTACATTCTTTTAAGAACAAGTCTAGAAGTTTATGGGGTACATGCAATATTTACAAGGCCTCACGTGTCGCAACATGTGAGGTGGAAGGGTCTATATGCAATATTCAGAAAGCTTCAATCCCTCTTTTCAAAATATCAAAATATAATTATAAAACAACTAGAATATTAAATACTAATCTGAATATACAAAAAATGGAGGGGTTATGCGCAAATTACCCAATACACTACAGACATGAGCGACGTTGGATGCTCCACGTGGCTCCACTTATGTTGATCCAATGGACGAAGGGAGGACTTCGTTTCATTTCAAACCAAGAGCCCAAATTAGATATGGGATGGAAGCTTCATCTGACAGCGTTGAAGTGCTTGCGAAGAACTCGCAAGAACCAGCTTCTACTCCTCCTTTAATTATTGATTCCTCCTTGCTCTGAGCACCTCCTTTTTCTCCGATGAGACCAGCAGCTTCCTGGGTGTATGGCGTACATGCAAGGGTCCTTAATGGGGTCCAGGTCCCATCGATGGGGACCTGGAAGCTTTGCTCATTATCAGCAACCTAGAGCTACGCTCCAGCTTTGATTTGGCTCGAGGTTGTTCTTCAGGGACTCATACCTGCAACAAAAATGATAATAGGATCGAGGGGGACTCCCTCGACCCAATTTGACGTTGATTTCACAAGGGGGAATGAAAAGGCAGAAAGCTTCAAGTAGTGGCAGGGAGCGAGCTCTATCAATCTCATTTGAGCAAGATCAAAAGTGGCTGGTGGTGTGGGATGATAGAATACATGATGGTGAAGGAAATGGATGCGATGGTGGATCGGATCACTGTTGATTTATAACGATACAATGGTTGGGGGCAGAAGTTCCAACGTACGAGAGATTTGGAATGTAGGCTAAACTACGAACTAAATGCATCAAAGTAAACTTCAATTAGAATGTTGGAAAGAAATTACGCTAAAAATGCGAGGAAAGTCAGCTCAGACCAGAAAGACCAGGGAGTAGAATAAGCTCTATCAGAGAGACTCCGACAAGGCTCCGACTGCCTCTCCTCCACCTTCTCCATGACGATAAAGATGGGGAAACACCTGTTGTCACCAGGGAATTCAACCCAAGGGCTCCTATTGGGGTTACAATAGCAAGAGAGGGATCAAGCTCAAAAAATGGTGATGGGGATTTATTTATAGACAATGGATCTTAATGAACTTCAAGGATAGATGGAGTGCGAGTCGGTGGTGGTTGGTGAGATCTATAGCCCTAGCGAGATGGAGAGATGTATGGGGATGAGGTTTGGTGAAGGGATCAAGGGATGAGGAGTCATGGGGTGGGTGAAGTGCATGAGTATGACAAGAGGGAGGCGCTCGAAGGGTACAGTTGATCCACATGTCAACATTTACTCGCACCCCACTGGGCCATGTAGCAGCACAACGCGACAAAACAAAAATAAAAAAGAAAATAAATAAAAATAAAATAGCTACAAATTTTATAAATAAAAAGTAGAAACATGAAAAATGTTTTTTTATTTTATGTACTATTTATGGGTATTTTTATTTATTTTTACAACCTTATTTATTAGGTGCTAATTTTTACAATTAAATACATAGGAATAAGATCCTATATTTAACCTATTTTATTTTATTCTGTATTTTTTTAGTTATTTTCATATGTACATATTTTATATATTTATATTATAATTAAATACAAATTTACATGTTTTTATTTTATTTTTATGATTTTATTTACACATTTAATAAATATATGTATGTATATTATAGGTATGGTATACCTATATATTTTATTACATTTTTTATTTTAATGCTTTTATTTTATGTTTGAATTATTTTTAATTAATATTCACAGGTATTTAAAAATATAGTAAAAGTAAAAATAAATATATGATAAAATATACATGTATATAATACAATGGGACCCCAGAAAGCTGGCTTTTGTATCTTAACTCCATTTTTAATGATACATTTGATTAGATAGATAATTTAATTTTACATATAATGGAGGTAAGTTTGATGAATTTGATTTTGATGGAGAAGATATTGATCTGTGAAGTTCGGTTTGCAGCTTTTCATATGTATATATCGGTTGCACATTGCATTATTTTTCTTGGGAATTTATTTTTATAATTTTATATGTATTTTCATATACAAGTTTCATGTTTAACATGTTATTATTTGAGGTTTATAAAATGCAAAATAAAATCAAGTAAAAGTGGCTTATTGGAGAAGTGAAAATTAGGATTTTTATTAAATAGCATAGGCACTTATCTATCCCTATTTTATTCCTTGTTGTCCAAGTCAATATTGACTTGGTCTTGGGATTTAGGGCCATTCAGTATCTTTGATACTTCATTTATTTTTTTCTTTTCTTTATTCTTTTATTTTGTATTTAAATACATACAGTTATGTAGTATTTACAGATGAATAAACACTTGTTAGTTTGTACAATTTATCTGTATTTACACATGTTTTGATAAGGATCTAAATGTAAATAGATATTCACCACTCCCTATACTTACCTTTGCTAGTCCCTATCAAACACTTATTAGAAGAAAGAGTGACGTAAAAGAGAAAACAAAGAAAAGGAAAATAATGAAAGGTAGAATGATTATGATTTTAGATTGTTTTTACAAAATCAAAGTTTGGAGCTCAGTTAAGACATTTAGATTGATAGTTTGTTCGGAACCTCATTCAGGTTAGGAATTGTGACTCAACAGCCCTTAGGTTCCATGTTCCTCTATTCAGTTCAACCCAATATCCTGGTCTGAATCGTCCTTTCATATGTATACTCTTGTAGCCTTGAACTGATAAGTACCATGTGTATGAACCGTGTTAACTCTTCCCAGATAAATAGCTGAACTATCAAGTGGTCTCCTCCTTTAGTAACTCATCCTCGGAGAGATGAATATTTCGTTTTGAGTACAGGTGCATGCTAGTGCACAATAAATGAGGGAAATGATATAAGAATGGGAAAAGAATTGGAAACGGACCAGTGTAATCGCATTTCCTTGTGAAGCTCGGTTAGTGTGACCAAGTCCTCACTAAGAAGCATGCCTTTTCTTGAAGTTCAAAATTTCCGAAATTTTTGGTAGACGCTTCTTTTTAGGTATTTCTTTGTTTGATATTACTCTGCATTCTTATTTTTCCTCGACGGATATAGAATATTTTGTTCCACCCATGTTTTGGGGTCATAGAAAAATTATGCTAGCAGACCATTCCTCATCCCAAGATTTACTTCAATCCATTATCCAATCATTAGATGTCCATGCTACAAGAGGAATAGTTGGGTTGAAGTGTCCATTTCGACAGTCTCCAAGAATGATTCCTGAGCCACCCTTGACGAAGTGGCCAAGTATCGTCCCGACTTAGAGACCAAGATATTTCAAAAACCCATCTTAGTTGAGCTATATGTTGAGTGTGAGGTCTCAGGTCAAGCTATTATCTTAAGAGTCATACAGATGTCATTAAAGATTCTAGTTAGACAAATTGAATCGACTTATGAATACAGTCTCATAGAACCTAAAGAATTAAGCTAAAATGACCTGAAGCGTCCCAATTCCAGTCCTTAACACGTTCCTCTGAAATTAAGTGGATTAAGGTCGAGACCAAGCTCCAATCTTCATATTTTGTTTAGACTTGTTCAATTGTCAACGTCTTTCAGAAAAATGCATATGCAATGCAATATAAGAAAATATTTTTATGAAATCATTTTAGATTTTGAACTTTTCGTGGTATTTTTTCAAAAAGTTTTGCAATTTTTTGTGAAGTTTGGAAATATTGATTTACATTTTTAGATTTTTCAAGATTTTCAGGATTTTGCAAATTTTTATAGGATTTTGGAAAGACAAAAGAGTAGTGTATTCATCGAGATTTTATATAAGGTATATACATGTGTATAAGGAATGGTACACATGTGTATACATGTTTTATTTGAAGAATTTTTACAAGAATATTATTTATAAGGTTTTCAAAATAATTTAAAATCATTTTTTCAAATATTAGTCAAATATTTTGAAAACGTATTTTATAAATAAATTTTATAAACATTTTACAAACATTTTGCAAAGAGCTTATTTTCCAAATGGTTTGAAAACATTTTACAAAGATTTTTCAAAGGCCTTCAAAATATTTTTCAAAAAATTCACAACCATTCTAAATGATTTTGTAAAATAGTTTCAAACCAATTTTCAAAGAATTTTTTAACAGATTTTTCTACATATTTATAAGAGTGTATTCTTTGTAGTTGATTTATTGTACACCCTTACTCTATATAGTATATTAGCCATATTATTGAGAATAAGAAAGTACGAGTTATGACTAACATATGTTTATAACATATATACGACCCCCCATACTTAGCGCAAATTATGTCCTCATAGTGATTAAAGAGCAATAAAGGAAGACATACCTCGTGTCAAGTATAGAAAAACCTATACTACAACGACTGAATAAAAGAATGAGAAGTTGATAGTCCCCCCTATACTTAGGATCAACTAATCATGAGCATAACAGACTATACACAAGGCCTGCATGGATGATCGAGGATCAGAATTCACAAATTAGTGACTCCGTTGTCGCCCATACTTATGATGAACTATCCCTAAGTATAAACAGAATATCAACAAGTTGAGAGATAAGTGCAAGAATGAATAAAGAATAACCTGAATACACTCATCTCCCCTAAACTTAGGATGCAGTATATCCTAAGTTCAATACATATGAATGGGATGAATGAAATAACGGAAAAATGAAATAATTGAAAAGAAATAAAAAGAAGAAAAGAAATGATATTTTTGGATTTTTAAATGTCTGATACCTTAGTTGTTGGGAGCTCTTCTTAGAATACCACATTTATCGAATCAACAACGAACTGGAATGTATCATGCCCGAGATATGGCTTCAGCAACTATTTGTTGACTATGAATGGTTGTGCGTTAGATGACAAATCAGACATCATAATACTGCCATTGTCACGGACATGTTTGACTAAGAATGGCCGGGTCCACTTGCTCTTTAGCTTGCTTGGAAATAATTTCAACTTTACATCAAACAACCAGACCCTCTAACCAGGCTTGAAAGTCTTCCTTCGGATGTGCTTATCATGCCATTTCTTGACTTTCTCCTTGTACATCAGATTGTTGTTGTATGCATAGTCTTCGAATTCAAGCAATCAGTTTAGATCAATCTTCATGTTCTTGCCGACCTTCTTGGAATTAAAGTTACACATGTTAATTGCCCATAAAGATTTGTGAATGAGTTCCACGGGGAAGTGGTATGGCTTGCCATTACTAGGTGGTAGGGAGACATGCCTAAAGGTAACTTGTACGCAATACGACAAGCCCAACTGAGTCTAGCAATTGTGACCAGTTTTCCTATCAGGACACACAAGTTTCTCTAAAGTTATCTTTATATCCTAGTTTGAACATTCAGTCGAGCCATTGGTCTGTGGATGGTAAGGAGATTCAATATCATGTTCAATGATGTACTCCTTGGTCAGCTTCTTGACTTCCTTGTTAATGAAATGGATTCCCCCATCTGATATCAGAATCTTGAGCCATGATATGATGTTATCTTTGAGAAAGCGACTGACGTTGCGAAAGTCAGTGGCTCAAATGGGGATAACCTCCACTCATCGACTGACATAATCGACAACAAGCAAGATGTACTCGAAATATTGGCTATTAAAAAATAGGCCCATGATGTCGATACCTCGTGCATCAAAGACTATGATATCTGAATGTACTTAAGAGGAATGGTATCCCTGGAACTGATTGTGCCATCCATCTTCTGGCAGTCAGTACAACCTTTCACATACTCAGTAGCATTTTTAAATTGATTCGGCCACTAGAGGTCGCATTGAAGCACTTTTGTTGCTGTTTTATTCTCGGAATGAAGTCATCCTACTTCAAGTTTGTGAAAATGTTCAAGAACATCTGTATATTCATCTCGAGGAATGCACCTCTGCTAAATGCAATATGCTCCCTCACTAAATAGGTAAGGATCCTCCCACTGGTAGAAAAGTATGTCGGATAAAATTTTGTCAACTTTAAGCATCGACCAATCTTGCGAAGTTCTCTTTGACACAAGATAATTCACAATATCAGCACACCAGGGAAGCAAGATGACAAGAAGAATTGCCTCATCTGGAAAGTCTATGCAATTGGGATCATGTTCTGCTCAGGAGCATCTGGCTCTGTGATTCTGGAAAGATAGTATGCCACCATATTTTTGACTCCAGGCTTATCTCAGACTTCTAGATCAAATTTTTGGAGTAGAAGGATCCATCTGATCAGACGACGTTTAGCATCCTTCTTGATTTGCAAGTACTTTATGGAAGAATGATCTATGTACACAATAACCTTGGATCTGAGAAAATGCAATCTGAACTTTTTTGGTCCTTGGTCAACTGTGAATTGATAACGACCACGAACATGTTCAGCTCAACCGTAAGGAAGGTGTACTTCATATTATATGGTAATTGTTTGAGCTCTGGTGGGGTTTGAGTTGGCTCAATAATGACTTTAGCAACTACACATGTTGTTGGTGTAGGGTATGTCATCTATAAATAGTCCACCACTATGACTGTCAGCTCTTAATACAGGTTATCACAAAGATCTACAAGGAATTCCTCTTGCTCAAATAGGGATGGATGCTTAATAAGTCTCTCAACTGGCACATCCATAATTATCTCATCTTTTAAGATAGAGGTATATTCGACTGCGCTTTCTAGTCCTTTCTCAATGGAGAGAAATTCTTGGGTCTCAAATTTATCCAAAAATAAGTTCACATCTCTGATCTTAGCTAAAAAAACACAGTTCTCTGATTAATGCGGCACAAGCTCACTCTTCTCAGATACAACCTCTCTAGGTTCTGGTTATGGAACCATCTCAATATGAACTTTGTCACTGGTGGAGCGGAAAGTGATATATATAGTGCCATAATCCACTACTGCTTCAACCATTTGAAGGAATGGCTATCCCATGATAATAGGGGTGTAGAGAAGTAGTGTAGAGGTGTCCATGTCCAGGACAATGATATCCAAAGGGAATTGCATCCATTGGACAATGACTATCACATCTTCGAACATGCCCTAGGCTTCTTAACTGATCTATCTGCGGACTGCAGAATCATCTTGGTTGTCTTGAGCAGACCTAACATGAATTTTCTAAGTAGTGATGAAGGAAGCAAATTGACGGATGATCCACTAACGAGCAATGTGCGCTCCAATTCTTGATTGAATATCTATCATCTGATGTGAGATGCTCCCTTATCCTTTTTGCTCGGAAGGTTGCTAATGGCATCCACAGTAGCCATGGTGAGAATGTGCTCCCCATCTCTCTTGCATTGGCTTTCGCGTAATTGACGTTTTATTATACATTCTTCCTTTAATCCATTATTACACTTCGACTTGTACTCCATGGATTTGAGCAAAGGTATTTCAAGCATAATATTTTGTAATATTTCCACAATGTTTGAATCATACAATGTATTTTCAATTTTCTAATTTTTTGGCATTTTTCATAGCATCATGAAATGGAATATTTATAGAATCAAAAGCATTGTTCTTATTTACATCTGAATAAACTTGTACATTTGAATGACTAGAAGGGATACAATCATTTAACACGGAAGGGAAACTGAAAGCATGAAATTCAGCTTTGTCGGCTCGTACGAGATCCGTTGCTATTGCTGGCGTCTCCTTGATTGCATTAGCAAGGCCTTGGCTATTATTCTATTTTTGAAAATTTAGGTTTTCTTCATTTTTATTTTTGTATTTGGTGCTGCTCCTCCATTCTGTACATCGACACTTGATGTGGGCCCAACAGATGAGTCACCCTTGGAAGCTTTGTTCTTCCCCTTCGTAGTGGCAGTCACCTGCAATATCCTACCACTCCTAAGAGTCAGAGTTAGATAAAAAGAAATCATTTCACCTGACTTGGATCGGGCATTACAAACTACCCGCTCCTTGCGACGGAAGTTGTTTGGATTGACTTTGACCTGTACATGAATGATTGTATTTGTAGCGACCATATTGTCTAGCTTCTGGTTCATTTCAAACAAAATTTTACTAATTGTGCCAAGCAATCAAGTGTAGTATTCACATGCGCTGCCTCAGATGACTCAGCCTGATATGGTAGATGAGACTGATGGTGTTGCGGAGGTGGCTACTAGTAACCCTGATAGTTAGATTGAGGAGGATACTGTTGGTAATATGGAGGAGGGGTATGGGGTATTGATTCTAGTAGTTAGCAATCGACTACTGCTAATGGTACGGTTGTTGGCAATAAGTTGATTGTTGATAAATCTTCCTCCATGTGTATTCATGCTGTGGAGGCTGGTGGTGAGGTGGGCTCTATTGGAAGTTTCTCCCACCTTGTTGTGGTTGATATGGCTTGATATCAGTGTTCTGACCCTAGGGTTGTCCATGAGGACGAGTCATCTATTGTTCATTACTCCACATGTCATTCACCTCCCGAGTTTGTGGTGGAGGTGGGAAGAATGGCACAATGTAAGATGGATGGGGGCTCCGGATAGTAAACAACCATCTGTATCTACAGTTGTTGTGGTGGATGCTCGGATGCCTACACGTAATAAACATGCTGGACCAACAGAGGCTATCCCTGACTTGACCGAGGCAGTTGTTTCAATGTACGCTCCTTCTGCTCAACATGAGTCTCGATTGAAGGGCTCACATCTTTTCATGAATTGATGTAGCTCACCAACAACTCTAGATACTTGGTGATCTGGTCAAGTTTGTCTAGTGACTTGGTTCTTTGCTCGATCATAGCCAGCTTCTCTAGGTCATGTGATCGTTTCTCGGGATCTCTCATCTCTATCATCTGCATGTACCGTCATGTTGACGGGTTTGTGGTCGACCGACGGGGTCTTTTGGTAGGATCTGGATGAAGATAAGGCGGCCTCTCCTTCGCCATTTTTTCAAAGATCTTCCAGACAACATATTCATCTTTTTTGAAGTGTGAGCCGCCACATGTGGCATCGATCGACCTCTGGCTCTCTTGTGTAAGTCCCCCAAAGAAATGTTGGACCAAGCTGGTCCTCATGATATCATGATCGAGTCACTTCTCTTGAAGGTCCTCGAATCTTTCCCATGCTTCATGAATACTCTCCTGGGCTACTGGGATAAGTTAGAGATCTTGGCACGCATCTAGTTCAGACGACCGATAGGGTAGAATTTGTGGAGAAAAGCTAACTACATATCTTCCCAGGTCGTCACCACCTTCCCTAGATGGTTGATCCAGTAAGGCACCTTATCCTGAAGGCTGAATGGGAAGGCGATCATTTTGACCACACCAAATAGAAGAAGTTGGGGTAATGAGTAGTACCACAGGTACGATTGAATTACTACAGATGGATACATGGTTCTTCATTGGTGTTCTCGTTAAATGAAGGAAGAAGTGATAAGAGTTGCGGCTTCAGCTCGAAATGTCTGTGGATTGGTGGAATCTGAATCCACTCAATCACCTGACCAACACAAGGATTGTAGGTCTGCTTCAAAGTAGGATTTAGTTGATCTCTCCTCACATCTCCTCCTCCTACATGGGGTCCTCCCATAGATTAGTCATCATCATTCAAAATACTTGAAATAATATATTTTTTCATTTTTTAGTTTTCTATATTTATAGTATTTTTATATACTTTATGCTAATGTTTAGGGGTTTTCAAGTTGAAAATATACAAAATAAAGAAGGAAATAAATATCTAAACATGTTTTGGATTTAAAAAAGATATAACAGTCCAAAATTTTCCAAAACTAGTTCTAATACATATTATATATAAATAATAAAAATAGGAAACACAAATCAATATTTTTTTAAGAATTTTTACTGATCTTTATAAGTTTTTGTGTTTTTGATATTTAAGATTTTTGTTATATATATTTTTATGATTTTTTTGGATATGTGATAACATATATATTAATATACCTAACATATTTTTTTAGAATTTTTGGAGGAAGTTTTTTTATTTTTTTATGTATTTTAATATTCAAACAGAGAACATTTCATCCTTTTGTATTTTTAATAAATAGAAAAATGCCATAAGATAGTTACATGTGTGCAAACATCATATCAAACATCTGGCATAAATTCCTAAGATTTTTAGAGTGATAACCATATTTAATGCACGTAAAATACAAGGAATAAAATTAACCAACATCAGAAGGACCTAGTTGCAATTTAAATAAACTTTACTTGCTTTTAAGAACATGTCCAAAAGTTTAAGAGATACATGCAATATTTACAAGTCCTCACGTGTCGCAATGCGTGAGGCGGAAGGGTCCATATGCAATATTCAGAAAGCTCTGACCCTCTTTGCAAAATATCGAAATATAATTACAAAGAGACTAGAATATTAAATGCTAATGTTAATATACAAAAAGTGGCGAAATGTACATGTAAATTACCTAATACAATGCGGGTATGAGTGCCGTTGGACACTCCGCATGGCTCCACTTATGTTGATCCAACGAATGGATGGCAGACTTCATTTCATTTCAAACCAAGGGCCAAAATTAGATCTGGGTTAAAAGCTTCATCCAACGGCATTGAAGTGCTCGTGAAAAATCATAAGAAAAACATCTATTCCTCCTTCGATCATTGATTCCTCCTTGCTATAGGCACCTCCTTCTTTGACGAGCCTAGCAGTTTCCTAGGGGTACACCACACATGCAAGGGTCCTTACTGGAATCCAGGTCCCGTCAATGGGGACATGGACGCTTTGCTCATTCTCAGCAATTAGGAGCTATGCTCCAGCTTTGATTTGTTACGAGGCTGCTCTTCAGGGGCTCAAATCTACAGCAAAAATGATAAGAGGCTCAAGGGGGACTCCCTCGGCTCAATTTGACGGTGAATTAACAAGGGGGGAATGAAAGGGTGGCGAGCTGCAGATAATGGCGGAGAGTGAGCTCTGCCATTCTATCTGAGAAAGATCTAAGGTGGCTGGTGGTGTGGGATGATGGAATACATGATGGGGAAAGAAATGGATGTGATGGTGGGTCGGATCGCTGTCAATTATGATGATACAATGGTTGGAGAAGAAGCTTCAGCATACGAGAGATTTGGAATTTAGGCTAAACTACGAACTGAATGCATCAAAGGAAACCTCAACTAGAATATTGGAAATAAATTATGTTAAAAATACGAGGAAAGACAGCTCGAACCTGGAAGATTGGGGAGTAGAAGCTCCATCAGAGAGACTCTAGCGAGGCTTGGACCGCCTCTCCTCCACCTTCCCATACAAACAATGCTGGGGAAACATCTGTTGTCACCAGGGAATTCAACCCATGGTGATTTAGCTCGAAACTTCTCTTCGGGGACTCAGACTTGTAGCAAAATAGATAAGGGGCTCAAGGGGGACTCCCTCGACCCAATTTGACGCTGATTTCACAAGGGGGAATGAAAGGGCGGAGAGCTCTAAGTGATGACAGAGAGTGAGCTCTGTCATTCTGATCTGAGCAAGATTAGAGGTGGCTAGTGGCGTGGGATAATATAATACATGGCAGGGAAGGAAATGGATGTGATGGCAGATCAAATTATTATTGATTTTTGATGATACAATGGCTGAACAAGAAGCTCCAACGTACGAGAGATTTGGAATTTATGATGAACTACGAAGTAAATGCATCAAAGGAAACTTCAAGTAGAATATTGGAAAGAAATTATGCTAAAAATATGAGGAAAGTCAGCTCGAACCTGGAAGAACAAGGAGTAGAAGAAGCTCCACCAGAGAAATCTGGAGAGACTTAGACCACCTCTCCTCCACCTTCTCCACACCGACAAGGTAGGGGAAACACCTATTGTCACTAGGGAATTCAACCCAGGGGTTCCTATTGGAGTTAGGGTAGCAAGAGATGGATTAAGCTAAAAAAATTGATGGGGATTTATTTCTAGAAAGTGGGTTTTGATGAACTTCGAGGCGAGATTGCACGTGACTCGATGGTTGTAAAAAAGCTTCAAAAGAGGGATGATCTACTAGCTCAAGAAGAAAAATTACTTATGTATATGATGCTGCATATAGCACCACAAAATCCAAAATCAAAACTCCAAAAGGAATAGATAAGCAAAATTCAAAGAAAATCAAATCCCATCAGAGTTTGTCTGAAATAAGCAAGGCATTGTGTTTCAAAGTCAAACTTCAAGGTTTCCTATAGTAGGAGACTTGGTTATACTGGTCAAGCTCCATAGGATATATGACTACACTGGTCACAGTCCACTCTTCTCTCTACCCCTTCTTCTTAAGCCAGTTGTACTTGAACTTAGAAGGGAATACCTCGGTCCTCGAGTAAAGAGTAGCTAGACTAGAGAATTAGGGTTATCTTGCTAAGGGAGACTGTTCCTTGCTATTTTTAATTAGAAGAGCTACATACACTTTCACTGTACAAGTAAGACTCATAGCCATAAGAGTTTGCATATGAATAGACTTATTCTCCTGGTTATTGATGAGGCCTGAACAGAGATTTATTGAACTTGAGGGTTGTTAAGTTTTAAACCCTTTTCCCAATGAGGTTCCGAACATAGTAACTATCCAAAGGTCTTAACTGAGCTCTAAACTTTGATTTTGTGAAAACAAGTTTAAAAGTTATAATCACTCTACCTTCTTTAATTTTCCTTTCTTTATTTTCTCTTTTGCATCTCTTATTCTTCTAATAAGTGTTTGTTAGGGACTAGCAAAGGTAAGTACTGATGAATCTCCATTTCATCACCTTTATTCTATCATTTTAGCCTCAAAAACCCCAACAAATGCATGAAAATAGCATCAAATTGTGCATAATAGCAACCATTCTTTATTGTAGTTATTATACATAAAATAAGGTTTTTAATGCCAAAATTATAGAATAAAGAGAAGAAAAGAAAAAGGAATAAAATATTGTAAATATTTTATGACCCTAACCCCGAGACCAAGGCCAGCATGGAATTGGTCGACAAGGAATAAAGTAGGGGGAGATAAGGGCCAGTATACAATAAATACTTCATTTATTAATTCATTTATTCATGCATTTTTGGCACCTGTTTTGTACATATTTATTTATTCATCAAATAAAGAAACTTTGTTCATAAAAGTTGTAGATAATAATGTAAATAAAAATACAAAATTGAGTTTGTATAAAAATAATACTCAATGTACATTTTATACACAGAATAAAAAGCCAAAATCTCAACTTCACAGACCCATATCTTGCAAATAAAAACTCCAAATCACCCAAACTCACCTTTAATTGTATATAGCATTTCATAAACTATTTTATAAAATTGGTTTCATAATTTTTGGAGTCCTTATGCGGAAGTTAGGTTTTTGGCCTTTCTTGTATATAATACCTGATTAAAATATTCATTATAATCACTAATCACTATTTTTATAAATTACTATTTTTAGAATCTTGTAAATAATGTACATAATTCATATACATATTAGCCTTAGAATAAAACCAAAAAGAATTTGTAAAATAAAAATAAGTCTATGTAATATATAGGCAAAATACCTATGAGAAGGATGTACATAAATAAAAAGAGAAAAGCATTCTTTAATTATTTCATTCTTTTATATTTTTATAATAATGTATATATTATATATATATCATTAAAAATACCAAGCTAAAATAAAAACAAATAAAATCCATTAAATAAATACAATGTGTATAATATATAGGTAAAGTACCTATAAGTATACTTACATATACATAGACCTATTTATTTAAAAATACAAATAAACTTATAAAAATCAAACAAAAATATCTTTATACTCACAAAAATAAATTATAAATTTATAAAATAAACCAATAAAACAATAAAAGAAAATAAACAAATTAAAAATAAAATACATGAAAATACATGTAAATACACACATATACATATTACCCAAATAAAACTATAACAAAACACCTCGAAAAATTCAATAAATATCATAAATAAATACTAGATGAAATAATACACATTTTTTATTTTATAAGAAAAAATTAATAAAATCATTTAGGGCGTCAAATAAATCAATCTTCCTTCAGATTTGCTATTTTGTCTCGTAGCGGCTTACGTGGCCCAATGAGGCGTCGGCCAACGTTGACTCCCAGGTCAACTGTCCCATCCCTCGCCTGGCGTCTCTGAACTGTCTACTCCCCCGATTTCATGCCTTTTTCCCGGGCACACCACCCATCAATCGACAACGCTTCCTTCACAAGAATTGTTCCCTAATCTTCCATGATGCCCGCCAAAATCATAGATCAACGAGATGTTCATTGGATCAGTCAATAATCGCCGGGTAATAAGGCCCCTTGCCAAGGTTTATAAATAAAAAGCTCCGCTTCCTTCCTTGAATTTGGCCACTTTTTATCCAATCTCAAGCCTTAATTCTAGTCCTAGGACATTCCTCGTGACAGGGGGAGTGAGCTGGTGCCTCGAATCGGCCGGAGAGAGGAGGATTTTGTTGCGGCAGAGCTCCGGCGTCCGCCCTGCTCCCTGGAGGCCCCCAGGTATAAGAGCTGCCCTTTCGATGCATTTTTAGTTAGTTTTAGATTCTAGCTTTTCATTCCCGTCATTAGAATAGGTTTTGATTAATGCCTGTAGTTTAGAAATCGAAATTCGAAGTTCACCGGAGCTCCGCTACGGCGACTTCTCCACCGTGGATCTGACCGTATCCGACCGCCCTGTTCACCCCATTTCGAAGCCCAACGCTTTCTCCATCTGTCGCACGCATTTGTTCAACCCAGGACCCTAGGTCCTGGCGAATCGGGGCTCCTCCTCCGCCGTTCGCCGGAGCCCCTCCGCCCACCTCACTTCTTACGTTGCAGCTTCAAAACCCCGGGTCGAGGAGCAAGCTCTCTCGCCCGCGGTTCTTCTTGTGCAGGAACTTCGAAGAATCAAGCCCAAATGGGCTCGCATTGAACCAGGAAGAGGTTCCTGGGGGCCCCTTTCTTCTCCGACCTCGCTCCATCGACTCGGACCCCTAGGAGCCATGAGACCACCGTCAGACGACGCGGAAGCCTCCCAGCTATGATCAGAGAGCTTCAGATGCGCGGGAGGTGCCCGGAGGAGCCCGAGCTACCCGATCGAAGCTCGCCGGGGGCGAGCTTCTTCCCAGTTCTTCCAGGTGCCTTCCGCACCGTTGGATCAAGAGGGACGGCCCAGATTGAACGCCAACCGTTCGATGAAGATGTACATCCACCGTCAGATCAGCCAGGAGGTTCTAATCCTGGCCCTTCATCGCCAAACGATGTCCGTCGTCCGATGGCCGCCACGTGGATAAGTGGCGCCTCCAGCGCCGCAGGATGAAAAGCTTTGTTTAGGGGTAAATTTCATACCAAGCCCCTTACTTTTTGTATTTAGTATTTAATCTCAAAAATAAAAGTTTTAGTTGTAAATAAGTTGTAAAAATTGCAGTTGGACCCCCTGATGTTTTCATATTTTCACTTTAGTCCCTCCGCGCCTCACGTGCAGCAACCACGTGAGGCGCGTGAAAATTTGCATCTAAAACCTGCCGGGTTCTTGTATTTATTAAATGGTCCTGAAAATAAAAGTTAAAGTGTATTTTTGTTGTAATTTTTGCATGTATGCCCCTGCCAACTATTTTATTTGCAAAAATACCCCTGCTAGGCCATTTAATTTTTGAAGGCTTTGCCTATTTATTTTATGCTTCATATTTAATCGAAAAATCTTGCAAAAATAGACTTAAGCTCCTGTTTGGTCATGCTTGAACGCCATATTTTTAGTTTTGCATTTTGTTGCATTTTTGCATTTATTAAAAATCAAAAACATGTCTTTTATTCCCTGTCTAACTTATAAAATCCCAAAAAAATATGAAAATGCCTCAAAAAATTCCAAAAAAAATTACCTATGGTGTATTTTGACTTATATTAGTGTCAGTCCAAAATTCCCTAAAATTGTCAAAAAGAAAACCTTAAAAATTCAAAAATACCCAAAAACTTCAAAAAAATATAAAAAATCTAAGAAAAATCAGAAAAATATAAACTCAGGCCCTATGTATGCTATATTTTATTATCGTTATTAGAAAATTAGTGTGGAAAATGTTTGAGGCTGTTAGCTATTTTTAATCTCTATTTTTGTGACATCCAGTAGTCCTTCCACTGTTTGCTATTATATAGCTATTTAAAAACACTAAAAATGTTTGCAAAAATACCCAAAAATAATAAAAACAGTAGAAAACCATGAAAATTCCAAGAGACCCTTTTCCTGAATTTTTGACTATTTTTGAGGATTTTTGTGAATATTCTAATACCCCCTTTATGTATATATATCTATATATCCTAAAAAGAAAAGAAAAGAAAAAAATATATTATATAGAAGTAATCAGTTATATGTATTCTCATTAATCTTAACATAAAAAAACAATATATATATATATATTTATTTTATTATATTTATATATACCTATATATATATATATTACATGTATTATAAGCTATATACTTACCCTCTATGGGTACATATAATTAATATATTTCTATTATATATATATAATATACTTAATTATTATATAATAATAAAAAAATAAATATTAAAAAAAATAATAAAAATAATAAAAAACCCACACAAGGATGACTGTGATTGACATGTAGGCTATTGCATTTTGTATTGCTCTCTGTGGTTCGACCTCTACATGCTTGTTCCCTATACATTTTATGGTAGAGTAAATAAAGATTAATTCACATTGATTTTTGAGCTTGATTGTTGTATTCTTTGGATTGTGGGTTAATTGCTGATTAACATCGGTCTTCTATGAGTGGTCGCCTCAGCGACAACACTTTTATATTTTTCATGGTGACCCTCATGGATTACCCTTGTTATCAGATGGCGCCGTTGCCGGGGAGCAATGAGCATAGCCAAATTGATTTTTGTCATCCTTGTATAAAAATTTTGATTCATGATTCATTTTGAGCAGCTATTGTTTTATTGCCATTAATCACCATGCTTCATTTCTTTATTTATTGTGATTAATTTATCTGCTCTATTTTATTAACTGAGTATGCTAATGCAATCTTTTTGTAACTTTGATGCGAGGGACCGCCACGCTAGGATGGCTTCCTAGGAGGCCAAGGCAGCCGAGCTTGGAGGAGGATGGTCTTCTCTTCTCATGACCATCTGGAGAGTGCACCAAAGAAGCAAAGAGAGGGGCATTAGATAGGCTAGTTATTTAGAACTATTTTTGTAATTCATGGTGAGAGAGAGACTATTTGGCATGTAATTAAACAGGACTCTACTCTTCACAATGAGGTCCAGTGCCCAGGTGATTGTTCACCTGGGGGCCTCATCGCAGCTTTTTCGAGTTTTCATCGCCTTCTTTTATTTTGTTTCCTGCAGTTTTGAGCTTTCCGCCTTTCTTTTACTTTGTTTTGTGTGCTTGGAACCCCTAGATATAGGTTGCTTGACTCGGTAGCTAGGTCCAAACATTAATAAGAATGCATGTTCCTATAGTCTACTTCGATTGGATCTAGTCAAATTCAAACAAGTTGTAAATTTGTCTCTTAGCCCTCTGTGTCGTAGCGAACCCTGTAAAGCGCTTTCTCCTACCCTCAATTTGTTGAGCAGAGGAGGGGTGAGCCAAGACCGACTCTCTTGGGCTAGAGACAAATAAGCAACTTATGGTTCTTCACGCTAATAGCAGCTTATGTTTAGGACAATTTTGTGCCTTGCATATCGACATTTAGATAGGTTTAAAAATTCTGTTTTGCATACCACATGGAGAGAGCTGGGATGCACTGTAAGTCTTCTAACTCAGCATGCATCATTCGGTTCAATGATGAGATTTCCATCATGGAACCACTTGCACGGCTTTTCCGCTATCTCCCTCTGATTTTGACCACCTAGGACTAAAATGAAAATCTACAAAAACGTTAGGCGCTGGTATGAAAACAGATCCAAAAAAAAGAGAAAACCAAAAAAAATTAAAACCAGGGGACTGCTAAATAAACTTTGACCTTAATTAAAATCTGTAATGGACTATCATTGTACCGGGTTCATAAAGCCCTCATTGTTTTCAGGTACCTTGGAGGGGGACCAAAACCCTACTCCCTTGAGTGAGTGTGACCCCTAAGGATAGAAAGCCCAAAACCCAGTCTGCAACTGCCTTGTGTATCGCCTGGATTTCCGAAGTAATGGCGCTTCTATCGTACGTAGGCGAGTAGGACTTGGTCACCAATGGTGACTCTCTGTTGTGAGAGCATCGACCCTGTCCGAAGTATTGAGCATAGGCCACGCCTTCACGGGGGTGTCTGTCTCATCGTCCTGCGTCCGAGTAGGTTCTTGCACGCTCACGGGTGATTCCGTTGCGAGCGAGAACCGAAGTATTGGTTTCGCCTATCGGCTTCCTCTCTCTTTTCTTTGGCTGAGTAGGGATCCAGGAAGGGTTACAAGGACTCCAAAAAGTACAGACTACAGGTTACACAGGAGGAGGACAAGTACGGGATACTCTTCCGGCAGTACTCTCTCTCCTATAGGGTAGCGTACTAAGGACTTGTTATAAGATATACCTGAAAATCACAACTCTAAAAATGAAAAGATAATAAATAGCCGAGCTTTCACGGCTTCACATGGCGTGAGTTGGTGAACCCGATTTTGTCTTGTATTTGAATGGATCTAGATTAAGGTTCAAAGATCAAAGTCCCGCGCCCTTGCGCAAAATTTTGTTATGTCTTTCTTTGACCACCCCGCTCAACCGAGCCTTTCTACTGTTTTACACTCCTTTTGTTCCTCGTTGACCATCGTATCATTCTTCCAAAAATCCGACATTCTCTTATGCTTCGTGAAGTTGATCCATGGATGGTTTCGTCGGGACCATGCCGACACCTACATCGATTCCATGGACTCAACCTCGCCAATAATTTCGAGGCGATTCCAGAGAACCCGATCCGGACTTTGCGGATCGATCTCCAGACTCCTCGTTTTCTACCTTTCTCTTGGCCACCCAATAAACTGGGATCACCTTTGTCCCGCTATCGTCGTTGTGAATGGGAGTCGATTACAGTCTACATCATTTTTCCATTCACAACATGCTGGGGTTGACCTGAATTCCAGCTTCATCACGGCAGCTGAGCATTAATTGCAAGTGATCTGATTCAGACCATCTCATTATGCAGATAGAAGACAGTGCGAGCCCTGGAGACTACTCCGGAGTTCATTTCGTCCGACTCAGACCCTGACATGGCGCCAGGAGGAAAGGGCAAGGGTCAGCAGCCACCCATACCAGAGGGACAAGTGCCAGATCAGAACCAAGTCAATGCACAGTTGCTGGCATCTATCCAGGCTATCCAGCAGCAGCTGACTGAGCAGGCCCTTACGCAGACCGCTTTCCAGGACATGTTGAATGATATGATAAACCGTAACGACGGAGGAGGAGGCCGAGGCAGAGGAGGCAGGGGAGGAGGAGGTGGAGGAGGAGAAGGTGGTGATGACCCCAATGATGATCCTGAATTCCCACCACCGCCGAAACCGACACTCAAAGAAACATACAATCCGGGAGACAGCCAGATGACCGAGTGGATTCTCATTCCACCGGTACACGCTCACTTTGAGCTGAAGCCCCAATTCATAGCCCTTCTCCCTGCATTCCATGGCAACACCAATGAAGAGCCGTACATTCACCTGCAGCAATTCTCCCGCATTTGCCGCACCACCCACTATCCGAATGTCCCCCTGGACATTGTCAAGATGACGGCTTTCCCCTTCAGTCTACAGGACAAGGCCCTCTATTGGGTCAATCATATGGGAAAGGTCGTGACGACCTGGGAGGAGTTGAAGTCTGCCTTCTTGCACAAGTACTACCCTCTCGGTCGGCTCAACCAAATGCGAGCCCGTATTAGCAATTTCTCCCAAGGAGCACATGAGTCCGTACATGAGGCTTGGGAGACATTCACTGATCTGCAGGAGAAGTGTCCCCACCACGAGATCCCTAAGACCAGCCTGGTCCAGCATTTCTTCGGGGGACTCAATATTGAAAGTCAAAGGCTCGTGGACGCAGCATGTGGGGGCTCCCATTTCAACAAGGATGAAGATGTTGTATGGCAGATTTTCGAAGAAATGGCCGAAGGAGAGGCCGCCCTCTCTTCATCCAAGGCGTACCAGAAGCAGCCCCAGATCCTCCAGAAACAAGTTCACATGGCTGCATCAAAAGAAGCAGAGAGAGATGAGAGCTCCAACCTCAGCATCATTGGGGGCCATCTCTCTAAGGTTGACATCATTGAGAAGCGATCACAGGACCTTGAAAAACTCGCTGTGATTGAGAAGAGGACCCAGAACCTGGATAAGCTCGATCAGATCAACAAGAACCTCGAGCTATTGGTCGGTACGATCAACTCTGTCCAGTCGGCTACACCATCAGACGCTCCAGCTGAGAAGAAGGACGAGCCGCAACCGCAGCATCAGCCTCAGCCGAGCCAGCAGCCACCGGCAGTCCAACACATGTACTACGTGCAGGCGCCCGACCAGGGCCCGCCGCAGCAGCAGATGGTCGTTTACCAGCCAGAGTTCCTTTCCATTCCTGATCCAGTTTTCCCACCACCACCCCTGATCCAAGAAGTTAACGGGGTATGGACGAATGACGCACAGCCGACCCGTCCTCAGGGACAACTCCAGGGTCAGCAATTTGCCAACCGGCAGTACCACCAACCTCAGGGTGGTCGTTTTGGCCAAACCTCTCAACCTCACCAACAACACCAGCAGCCTCCTCAGTTCGCACACCAATGGAGGCAGAACTTTCCGTACCAGCAACAGCCGCAGTATCGCCATCCACAGCCGTATCACCAATACGCGGCTGCTCAGCCTCAACCATACCAGCAGTATCCACCTCCGTCCTACCAGCAACTTCAACTTCCTGCTCCGCCACAGCAACACCACCAGCAGCCTCCCCACTCATCTAACCAACAGCAGCGTGGTCTGCACGCTGCATCTTCTGATGTGCCCCCAGCTAATCCCACCATGGAATGTCTAGCCCAGCTTGTTCAAGGGCTAGCGGAGATGACCAAGCAGCTTGATGACCTGACCGCCACCCGCACTACCATTCCGGCGCAGGTCGAAGCCAACCCCAACAATTTCAAGAAGAAGGAGCAGGTAGAATGTGATGTCCAATCCGCGTGTGATAATGATATTACTGTTTATTCTAATGCTGTTACTCTCAGGAGCGGTAGGGCCTTGCCTCCGCCTGCTACCAGATGTGGGGTGAATAAAGAAACAGGTGGATCGTCATCTTCCGCATCAGCCGTGCCAACTCCAGGGGCGGGTGAGGAGGAAGAGGAAGGAGAAGCCAGTCCAGCCGTCGTGCCATGTCATCAGCCTCAGCCAAAAACACAAAAAAATCAGCAAAAACAAAAACAACAAAAAGAAGCATGTAGCAGAAGTGAAGCCGCGCCAGCTTTGGAGGAGCCGCCAGCAGCAGCCGATCCCTCGTCAACCGATGGAGCCGATGCTACCCTTTTTAATCGCCCAGCAGCACCCGCATGTCCAGATCCAGCTTGTACTCCTTTTTGTAGTCCGGATGTACAACATTCTGTGGGCAATGATTTTGATGTAAATAAGAACTCTAATTTTCCTGCCAGTAATGTGAATATTCCTTTTCCGCATGCAATACAAAAATCCAAAAAAATTGCAAAAAGAAAAAATGCATTGTCTGATCCAGGTGTCGTGGACATTTTGGATAAATTGACTGTTGAGATTCCCTTGCTGAAGGCCGTGGAATACATGCCAGCTGTGAAGAAAGGATTAAAAGAGGCATGTACTAACAGGCGTCGCCCAGCGCAAGACAACAGACGCCGAGAGGTAGAAAAGCACGTTCTATCCATGGCCACAGTTGCAGCTATCACCAACCTCCCCCAGAAAAAGCAAGATATAGGAGCACCTCTGATCAGTTGTGTGATTTTCGATCAGGTCTTCGAGCGTACTCTTCTTGACAGTGGTTCTTCCATCAACCTTATGCCCTCGTCCATAATGCAAGAATTCGGGCTGGGACCGCTCAAGCAAACACGTATGATCCTTCAGTTCGCTGACCGATCCGTCAAGCGGCCCCGAGGTCTGTTGGAAGACGTGATAGTTACCGTGCAGGAGATGAAATTCCCAGCTGACTTTGTAGTCCTTGATATGGACTCTCCTGCACCACTGCTCCAGACTCCTATCATCCTTGGCAGACCATTTCTCCGTACTTCAGGTGCCATGGTTGATTACGGATCTGGAAAGATCACTTTTAGCTCGAACACCCAGCAAATCATGCTTAATATGAACAAGGAGCAGAATGCCACAACTGATGAGAGTCAAGCAACACCAGAAGCAGACTGTGATTTTATTGCAGAAATCAGAGACTCAGAGTTGTCGCTGGACGATCCATGGACCCGAGAAATCCTCACTCTTGAGGAGGACTTGGAAAGCACAGTCAGCATATGCTCCGATGATTTGTTGGAGACAGATTCTCAGATGCAGGCGCATCTTCTTGGGCATTCACTCCAGACCGAACATGATCAGCTCACCGCAGAACCGTTCGGTACATCACTGGGATCTCAACAGAATGTAGAGGATGGTTACAGTCTCAAGGTACATCCCACCACCAGCATGGTATCTGAAGTGACAGATAAAGTGGACAGAACAAAACCAGAACTCAAGCCACTTCCTGCAGGCCTGAAGTATGCTTTCCTTGCAGGTGAAGAACACATGTATCCGGTCATCATCAGCAGCAGGCTGAATCCGGATCAAGAATCTCGACTTTTCGAGGTTCTAGAAAAGAACCGCAAGGCACTTGGTTGGAGCGTATCAGACCTCCGAGGGATAAATCCAGCTCTGTGCTCACACCATATCTATCTAGAAGACGATGCCAAGTCGTCCCGCGAATTTCAGAGAAGGCTGAACCCTAACCTTCGGGACGTGGTCATGAAAGAAATCACAAAATGGTGTGAAGCAGGCTTTATCTATCCCATCTCCGATTCAAAATGGGTAAGCCCCTTGCATGTAGTTCCCAAGAAATCCGGGCTTACCGTGGTCACAAATGAAAAAGGAGAGGAAATTTCAACTCGGGTACCGACATCCTGGCGGGTGTGTGTTGACTACCGCCGTCTTAATGCAGCAACCAAGAAGGACCACTTTCCCTTGCCATTTATTGACCAAGTATTGGAGAGATTAGCAGGCAAGGAGTTCTTCTGCTTTCTGGATGGGTACTCCGGGTACAACCAAGTGGCGATCGCCCCTGAGGACCAAGAGAAGACTACCTTCACTTGCCCATTCGGTACTTACGCCTTCAAGAGGATGCCCTCTGGATTATGCAATGCACCCGCAACCTTCCAAAGATGCATGCTAGCTGTATTCACCGAGATGGTATTCAGTTTTCTCGAGGTGTTCATGGATGATTTCTCTGTCTATGGTGATAGTTTCGATTCTTGCCTCGAGCACCTAGACAGAGTGCTTCAAAAATGCCGGGAAGTCAATTTAGTGCTCTCATGGGAAAAGAGCCACTTTATGGTCACAGAGGGTATTGTGCTGGGCCATGTCGTTTCCAAACGTGGCATGGAAGTCGACCCAGCCAAGGTGGATGTCATTTCAAACCTTCAGCCACCTCAGTCAGTAAAGAATGTGAGGTCATTCCTGGGGCATGTGGGATTTTACAGACGATTTATCAAGGACTTCAGCCGCATTGCCCGACCTCTGACAGAACTCTTGTGCAAGGAGACGGAGTTCATTGTTGATCAGCCGGTTCTCCTTGCTTTCAATCAATTGAAGGAGCTTATCACTCAGGCTCCAATCTTACAGCCTCCTGACTGGACTCTTCCATTTGAGATAATGACCGATGCGTCAGATTTTGCAGTCGGGGCTGTTCTTGGACAGAGGAAAGACAAGGCGCCCTACACCATTCACTATGCCAGCATAACATTAGATGAAGCTCAAAGAAATTATACAGTGACAGAGAAAGAACTGCTGGCTGTGGTTTTCGCCTTAGAGAAGTTCAGATCCTATTTGTTGGGGTCGAAGGTCACAATTTTCACGGACCACTCTGCTATTCGGTACCTACAGCAGAAGAAGGATGCCAAGCCCAAACTGATTCGTTGGATCTTTCTCCTCCAGGAATTCGATCTGGAAATCAAAGACAAACCTGGAGTTCAGAATGTGGTAGCAGATCACCTCTCCAGAATTGAGCAGCATGAGCCTCCTGTGAGCAATGCACCTATCACCGAAACCTTCCCTGACGAAGCTATCTTAGCTGTGGATGCTCTCCCTTGGTATGCTGACATTGTCAATTACCTCGCCTCGGGGGTAATGCCTTCGGATTGGACAAATAATCAGAAGAACAAATTCATGTCGACCATCCGCTTCTACCAGTGGGAAGATCCTCTCCTATTCAGAGAAGGGGCAGATTGTATTTGGCGCAGGTGCATCCCTCAGACGGAGCAATCTAGTGTCCTCGAGCATTGTCATTCGCTCGAATCTGGTGGGCACCATTCTGGAGATCGTATGGCAGCAAAAGTATTGCAGTGTGGCCTCTGGTGGCCCACTTTATTTAAGGATGCAACAGAATTTGTTAAAAGATGTATTGACTGTCAGCGACTGAAAGGGACACTCACTACCAAAGACTCAATGCCTCTGAAAATCATTCAGATAGCAGATGTTTTCGATGCATGGGGCATTGACTTCATGGGACCTTTCCCTAACAGTCAAGGTTTTGAGCACATCCTTCTTGCCGTAGATTACGTGAGCCGTTGGGTTGAAGCTATCCCCGCCCGAGCTGCCGACAACAAAACAGTTTGCCAGTTTCTGAAGAAGAACATCATTTCGCGGTTTGGGATACCAAAGATTCTCATCTCAGACGGGGGTAGCCATTTCATCAACAAAGAGGTCAAGAAGTTAACGAAGGAGTACGGCATCGATCACCGTGTCGCGTCTCCTTATCATCCGCAGACCAATGGCATGGTGGAGTTATCCAATAGAGAAATCAAGACCATATTGCAGAAACTTGTTAGGCCAAACAGAAAAGACTGGTCTCAACTCTTGGACTCAGCTCTTTGGGCTTACCGTACGGCCTACAAGTCTCCCTTGGGCATGTCGCCCTACCGTCTTGTATATGGAAAACCATGCCATCTGCCCGTGGAATTAATTCACAAATCTCTTTGGGCAATTAGTAATTGTAACTTGGACTCACGAAAAAGTGGTCAGAAGAGAAAAGACGATCTGAACAGGCTCTTGGAATTCCGAGACTGCGCATACGATAACACCTTGATGTACAAGGAGAAGGTGAAACGCTGGCATGATCGGCACATCAGACGAAAGACCTTCGACGTTGGGCAGAAAGTGTGGTTGTTTGATGCAAAGTTGCGGATATTCCTAGGCAAATTAAAGAGTAAGTGGACAGGGCCATTCCGAGTATGCGAAGTGCGTGACAACAGAAGCATTGTGATATCAGAATTGTCCCCTGACGCACAGCCCTTCGTCGTCAACGACCAACTACTGAAGCCTTACTTGGAACCCGATGCATTCTTGGCCATTGTTGACTCTATTCAACTAGTGCACCACGATGACACCTCCACAGCACCTGCAGCACCAAAGGATTCAGACGATGTACTCCAACCATTATTTCTCTGATTTTCTTCTTTTCTTCTTTTCTTCTTTTCCTTTTCTATTTTCTTTTTCTATCTAAAAGGTGCCGCCTTTGTAGACAGTTTTCTATACTTAGGACGTACTTTGTCCTAAGTATAGGGGGATGTGCACCTAGAGTTTTTGATTTCAGTTCGATCTTCTCCATTGTCTCCTCTTCTATACTTAGGAGTATCTTACCCTAAGTATAGGGGGAGACATTCTGAGTACGATCAGTATATTCCCACCCTTGACCCTCCCCGCTTTTTGTACAATCTGCTATACTTAGGGCCCGTTCGGTAGGAGAATAAGCAGGAATAAGGATGGGGAATAAGAGGAATAAGGGTCTATTCTCCGTTCGGCTGGGGGATAAGAATAAGGAGAATAAGGTGAAATAAAAGTAGGTAAGGTGGGATAAAGATAGGAATAAGAGTGAAATAAGATGAAATAATAGGGAATAGTCGTACCACGGGGAAGCGTGTTGAGGGCTTATTCCCCTTATTCCATTCCTCCTTATACCCCAAACGAACATGGCCTTAGGATTGTTTGATCCTAAGTATAAGGGGGACGGTCAACTTCTCATTCATTCATTTCTTTCTTATTTATTCTTTAGATCTGTCTATACTCAGTACGAGTTATGTCTTTGCTTTTTCCTTTCGATCTATGAGGACATAGCTCAAGCTAAGTGTAGGGGGGTCGTATATACCATGTATATACTAAAAGCCATAACTCATACTGAAAAAGTAAATATCACTACAACACAAAATAAAATGTAAAAAGTAGCTTTATAATAATGAAAGATGATTGTGAGATCCTCAGACTCATTGTAATTATACTGACTAGTAAGTCAGAAAAGTGTTTTGTACGAAACGTTTTCCTTTGAAAAATCTTGTGAAAGTTGTTTGAAAATAGCGTGAACAAGTATTCAACGATTGAAAAATTAGTTTGTGTGTAAAACCTATTTTCTTTGAGTGAAAGCAAAAACTTTGTGAAAATTAGTGTACAAATGATTGTGAAAAGTTGATTGTCAAAAGTGTTTTGAAAAATCTATATATTGTGTAAAACATTTGTAAAAGGATTTTCAAATGCGTGTACATGTTGCAAAATTATTTTGGACTAGAGTTTTCAAAAACCCTTGTGAAAATGATTCTCGAGTAAGTCTGAGGAATCCGCACAAAAATTTCTCATTTGTAAATAAGGAATAAGCCAAATAAAGTTTATAAGAACTGGAACCATATTATACGTCAAATACAATTCTTCTTCTTTTGTATCTACTGATTAATAAATCAGATACCTATACAGTATGATTTGAAAAATAGTGTGACCAGTTTTGAAAAATTTGATGTGAAATGATTTCAAATGTGTGAAACTGTGTTGATTGCAAAACTTTTCTTTGTGTGAAAGAAAGGATTTCAAAAACCTATGTGCAAATGTTTTGAAAAATGCTTGTCAAAATTATTGTGAAAATTGTATATATACATATAGTGTGAAAAATCTTTGCAAAAATAGTTTTCAAATGTGTGTAAATGATTGCAAAAATTATCGTGTACTATAGTTTGCAAAATTATTTTCAAAAAGCTAATAAGAACACCATTGCAGATACTAGTAAATCAGAAACAAGACACATACAATTCTTTCCGGACATACTTAAATAAACTATTTCATTCACACCTGTAAAATTGCTAAAAATTCCTAAATTTTGAAAATAAAGCAGCACGCCCGTGTAAATAAGTGTATTTACTTTTTAAATATTTTCAGTTCGTACTTCCTGTGCAGAAATTCTTTTTGTAAAAGCATTCTTTGATCCTTTGGAATTTTTGTGAAAAATTGCATCATTCATTGTGCATAGCATAAGCATACCATTCATATTCTTTTTGAGTGAAGCTTGATGATTGAATCAGTCTAAGAAAGCCTCAAATTGGAGCTCGGTTAGACCTTACCGCACCTAATTGCACTGGAACCTTATGGGAACTAGGTTTAAGGTACTTCAGGTCTATACAGACTTAATTCTTTGAGAAATCAGGGCTGGGTTCAAGTCACCTCAATGGACTAAATAGAACTTTTCGAGACACACGTATGACTCTTGCCGACCGTGATCTAACTTGGACACCTGCACCTTTCACTTGGCTCAACTCAGTTGGAGTGGTGAGGGGGTTGGATTTGCCAGTCTGAGACGCACACGGGTGGAAACATTCGTCCTCGTCTAGGGAGGGAAGTGCACCCCAACCGGATCCAATAGCAATGAAGTCTAAAGACAGGAGATTGTGGGTTGCGATAAAGCTTCAAAAGAGGGATAGTCTACTGGCTCAAGAGGAAAAACTCCTTATGTAAATGCTGTTGTGAATAGTATGTTGAAAAAAAATGGTCAGGCCTGTACAAAAATAAAATACCTGCAAAGTATGTACAAAGTCAATAAGCAAGCTTGAGCTCCAAAGTCAATTATGTAAGCCTGCAGCTGGATGACTTGACTACACTGGTCTTGCATCCCGGGATAGGTAGCTACACTGGCTACCGTCCATTCTTCTCTTCACCCCCTCCTCTTGAGCTGGTTGCCACTTGAACTTAGAAGGGAATACCCTGCTCCTCGAGGAAAGAGCTGCTGGATTGGGGAATCATTGGGTTGTCATTCTGGAGAAGTCAGTTCCTTTATCATTTCAGTTGGGGAGAGCCACTATCACTTACACCGTACAAGTCAGCTTCATAGTTATAAGAGTTTGTGTATGATGTAGACTAGTTCTGACCCGGCTATTGAGGTGGGTTGAACCGAGTTCTGTGACTATCGAAGGGCTGTTGTATTTTAGCGCTGGTTCCCGACTAGGTTCCACACACCTTCACACTCAAGGTCTGACAGGAGCTCCAAATTCAGACTTTGTAAGGACATGCATTGCACTGAAAGCATCCCTATTCACTCTATATTTCTTTCATTTTCCTTTTTTCTTTTCTTTATTCTTTTTGCACTTATTGCATAAGTGTTTTGCTAGGGACTAGCAAAGGCAAGTATAGGGGGGTGATGAATCTCCATTTCATCACCTTTATTCTATCATTTTGGCCTCAAAAACCCCAGCAAATGCATGAAAATAGCATCAAATTGTGCATAATAGCAACCATTCTTTATTGTAGTTATTATACATAAAATAAGGTTTTTAATGCCAAAATTATAGAATAAAGAGAAGAAAAGAAAAAGGAATAAAATATTGTAAATATTTTATGACCCTAATCCCGAGACCAAGGCCAACATGGAATTGGTCGACAAGGAATAAAGTAGGGGGAGATAAGGGCCAGTATACAATAAATACTTCATTTATTAATTCATTTATTCATGCATTTTTGGCACCTGTTCTGTACATATTTATTTATTCATCAAATAAAGAAACTTTGTTCATAAAAGTTGTAGATAATAATGTAAATAAAAATACAAAATTGAGTTTGTACAAAAATAATACTCAATGTACATTTTATACACAGAATAAAAAGCCAAAATCTCAACTTCACAGACCCATATCTTGCAAATAAAAACTCCAAATCACCCAAACTCACTTTAATTGTATATAGCATTTCATAAACTATTTTATAAAATTGGTTTCATAATTTTTGGAGTCCTTATGCGGAAGTTAGGTTTTTGGCCTTTCTTGTATATAATACCTGATTAAAATATTCATTATAATCACTAATCACTATTTTTATAAATTACTATTTTTAGAATCTTGTAAATAATGTACATAATTCATATACATATTAGCCTTAGAATAAAACCAAAAGAATTTGTAAAATAAAAATAAGTCTATGTAATATATAGGCAAAATACCTATGAGAAGGATGTACATAAATAAAAAGAGAAAAGCATTCTTTAATTATTTCATTCGTTTATATTTTTATAATAATGTATATATTATATATATATCATTAAAAATACCAAGCTAAAATAAAAACAAATAAAATCCATTAAATAAATACAATGTGTATAATATATAGGTAAAGTACCTATAAGTATACTTACATATACATAGACCTATTTATTTAAAAAATACAAATAAACTTATAAAAATCAAACAAAATATATCTTTATACTCACAAAAATAAATTATAAATTTATAAAATAAACCAATAAAACAATAAAAGAAAATAAACAAATTAAAAATAAAATACATGAAAATACATGTAAATACACACATATACATATTACCCAAATAAAACTATAACAAAACACCTCAAAAAATTCAATAAAAATCATAAATAAATACTAGATGAAATAATACACATTTTTTATTTTATAAGAAAAAATTAATAAAATCATTTAGGGCGTCAAATAAATCAATCTTCCTTCAGATTTGCTATTTTGTCTCGTAGCGGCTTATGTGGCCCAATGAGGCGCCGGCCAACGTTGACTCCCCAGGTCAACTGTCCCATCCCTCGCCTGGCGTCTCTGAAAGTCTACTCCCCCGATTTCATGCCTTTTTCCGGGCACACCATCCATCAATCGACAACGCTTCCTTCACAAGAATTGTTCCCTAATCTTCCATGATGCCCGCCAAAATCATAGATCAACGAGATGTTCATTGGATCAGTCAATAATCGCCGGGTAATAAGGCCCCTTGCCAAGGTTTATAAATAAAAATCTCCGCTTCCTTCCTCGAATTTGGCCACTTTTTATCCAATCTCAAGCCTTAATTCTAGTCCTAGGACATTCCTCGTGACAGGGGGAGTGAGCTGGTGCCTCGAATCGGCCGGAGAGAGGAGGATTTTGTCGCGGCGGAGCTCGGCGTCCGCCCTGCTCCCTGGAGGCCCCCAGGTATAAGAGCTGCCCTTTCCATGCATTTTTAGTTAGTTTTAGATTCTAGCTTTTCATTCCCGTCATTAGAATAGGTTTTGATTAATGCCTGTAGTTTAGAAATCGAAATTCGAAGTTCGCCGGAGCTCCGCTCCGGCGACTTCTCCACCGTGGATCTGACCGTATCCGACCGCCCTGTTCACCCCATTTCGAAGCCCAACGCTTTCTCCATCTGTCGCACGCATTTGTTCAACCCAGGACCCTAGGTCCTGGCGAATCGGGGCTCCTCCTCCGCCGTTCGCCGGAGCCCCTCCGCCCACCTCACTTCTTGCGTTGCAGCTTCAAAACCCCGGGTCGAGGAGCAAGCTCTCTTGCCCGCGGTTCTTCCTGTGCAGGAACTTCGAAGAATCAAGCCCAAATGGGCTCGCATTGAACCAGGAAGAGGTTCCTGGGGGCCCCTTTCTTCTCCGACCTCGCTCCATCGACTCGGGCCCCCAAGAGCCATGAGACCACCGTCAGACGATGCGGAAGCCTCCCAGCTACGATCAGAGAGCTTCAGATGCGCGGGAGGTGCCCGGAGGAGCCCGAGCTACCCGATCGAAGCTCGCCGGGGGCGAGCTTCTTCCCAGTTCTTCCAGGTGCCTTCCGCACCGTTGGATCGAGAGGGGCGGCCCAGATTGAACGCCGACCGTTCGATGAAGATGTACATCCACCGTCAGATCAGCCAGGAGGTTCTAATCCTGGCCCTTCATCGCCGAACCGATGTCCGCCGTCCGATGGCCGCCACGTGGATAAGTGGCGCCTCCAGCGCCGCAGGATGAAAAGCTTTGTTTAGGGGTAAATTTCATACCAAGCCCCTTACTTTTTGTATTTAGTATTTAATCCCAAAAATAAAAGTTTTAGTTGTAAATAAGTTGTAAAAATTACAGTTGGACCCCCTGATGTTTTCATATTTTCACTTTAGTCCCTCCGCGCCTCACGTGCAGCAACCACGTGAGGCGCGTGAAAATTTGCATCTAAACCCTGCCGGGTTCTTGTATTTATTAAATGGTCCTGAAAATAAAAGTTAAAGTGTATTTTTGTTGTAATTTTTGCATGTATGCCCCTGCCAACTATTTTATTTGCAAAAATACCCCTGCCAGGCCATTTAATTTTTGAAGGCTTTGTCTATTTATTTTATGCTTCATATTTAATCGAAAAATCTTGCAAAAATAGACTTAAGCTCCTGTTTGGTCATGCTTGAACGCCATATTTTTAGTTTTGCATTTTGTTGCATTTTTGCATTTATTAAAAATCAAAAACATGTCTTTTATTCCCTGTCTAACTTATAAAATCCCAAAAAAATATGAAAATGCCTCAAAAAATTCCAAAAAAATTACCTATGGTGTATTTTGACTTATATTAGTGTCAATCCAAAAATCCCTAAAAATGGCAAAAAGAAAACCTTAAAAATTCAAAAATACCAAAAAACTTCAAAAAAATATAAAAAATCAAAGAAAAATCAGAAAAATATAAACTCAGGCCCTATGTATGCTATATTTTATTATCGTTATTAGAAAATTAGTGTGGAAAATGTTTGAGGCTGCTAGCTATTTGTAATCTCTATTTTTGTGACAGCCAGTAGTCCTTCCACTGTTTGCTATTATATATCTATTTAAAAACACTAAAAATGTTTGCAAAAATACCCAAAAATCATAAAAACAGTAAAAAACCATGAAAATTCTAAAAAGACCCTTTTCCTAAATTTTTGACTATTTTTGAGGATTTTTGTGAATATTCTAATACCCCCTTTATGTATATATATCTATATATCCTAAAAAAAGAAAAGAAAAAAAATATTATATAGAAGTAATCAGTTATATGTATTCTCATTAATCTTAACATAAAAAAAGAAAAAAATATATATACTTATTTTATTATATTTATATATACCTATATATATATTACATGTATTATAAGCTATATACTTACCCTCTATGGGTACATATAATTAATATATTTCTATTATATATATATAATATACTTAATTATTATATAATAATAAAAAAATAAATATTAAAAAAATAATAAAAATAATAAAAAAAACCCACACAAGGATGACTGTGATTGACATGTAGGCTATTGCATTTTGTATTGCTCTCTGTGGTTCGACCTCTACATGCTTGTTCCCTATACATTTTATGGTAGAGTAAATAAAGATTAATTCACATTTATTTTTGAGCTTGATTGTTGTATTCTTTGGATTGTGGGTTAATTGCTGATTAACACCGGTCTTCTATGAGTGGTCGCCTCAGCGACAACACTTTTATATTTTTCATGGTGACCCTCATGGATTACCCTTGTTATCAAGTATAGGGAGTGATGATTATCTATTCATTTATTATTATTCTTCTATGTTGCATTTAAATCCCTGTTAAAACACCTGTAAATAGTAATAAATCACACAAACTAGCATTCATCATTCATATGTAAATAAATACTTGTATTTAAATACAAAAAATAAAGAAGAGAAAAGGAAAATAAATGAAGTATCAAAGTTATTGAATGACCCTAAACTTCAAAATCAGGTCAATATTGACGTGGTCGACAAGGAATAAAGTATGGGGAGATAAGGGTCAGAACAGTGTAAAAAAACCCTAATTCTATACACGGTAAATAGTCATTTTCCTCTATTTTATTCTTCAATTTATATACCTCAAATAATAAAATATTCTACATGAAATTTGTACATAAAAATATAAAAAAATTATAAAATTAATTACACATGAAAATAATACACTGTGCAATTAGGACATACAGATGAAAAAGCTACAAATCGAACTTCACAAATCCATATTTTCTACACTTGAACTCAAAATTGAACAAACTCACATATTCTAAATTAAGTTATCTATCTAATGAAGGTGGTTTCATAAAAAATGAGTTAAGATATAAAAGCTGGCTTTTGGGGTCCAAGTGTATTGTGTATCTTTATATAATATCAATATATTTTATTCTTTATATTTTAACTCTTCTTTTTTCTACATAAATGAATATATTATGTAAAGCATATTTAAAATATAACATACGTAAAATTATGTAAAATACTATAAATAAATAATAAGATAGTAAAATATTGGTATAATATAATTATAATATCCTCTACATATATTTATTTAAGTACATAAATAAAATTTTAAAAATCTAACTAAAATAGGTAAATATGTATTAAATAAAATATATAATAAATTTAAAAATAATTAAATATAGTGATAAATAAAAATAACTAAATAAAAATAAAAACACATAAAACATACATAAATAAATACTTAAATAATAACATATATATACAATACCTAATAAATAAATTCCTAAAAAGAAATAAAAAAATCCTTATAAAATAAATTACAAAATAATAAAAATTTTATTTTTACTTTTATTTAAATAAATCATTTGTTATTTTTTTCTCAATTATTTATTCATTTTATTGCTATTTTTCCTTATTCGGGCTTACGTGGCCCAATGAGAAGCCTCCATTCGTTGACCGATAGGTCAACTGCCCCTCCAGCCTGTTCTGACTTGTCAAAACCCTCAAGAACACTACCTTCTCCAAATTCTCATGCCTTGCACAAGGCTCAATTCAAGTTGACTTCTTCATGATGAATTATCTCGATACATCCCTCCATCACGCCCGATACTTACCATCCTCGTACAAGCATCGAGTCGCGCACAAACCCCTAGTCAAACCTCATATGTATATAACACACCCATTCCACCATTTTGAGTTTGTTCCCTCTTATTCTTCTTATGAACCCTTGTATTTACCCTAAAGAACTCTCCCCTTGTGATAGAAGGTGGAGCTCCGTGTCCACAGCGAGGAGGAGTTGGGTTTTGAGTGGATCCAGTCATTATTGAAGGTCCGCCTCCTAGTGGTTCTTCTCCTTAGTTTCATCACCATGTTTGAGTCGTTTAGTTCACTTTCTAGGTAGATTTTAATTTCAATTTTTATTTCCGCTCTTTATTTCATGATTTTATTGTCATTTGTAGCGTAGATTCATTAGTTGTAAGTTCGCAGGAGCTCTAGAGCTCCATCCAATGTTCATTGTCAACCTGACCAATTTCGACTCCACAAACCATGCCACTGTCTTCCCCTTCAATTCGACATAGACCACCTCTACTCACCTTGATCGTACTCCGATCAAGAGATCGGGTCTCTTTCCTCCCCCTACCGTCAGAGTCCTTCACCACGTTCCAACATCGCTCATCCCGCTCCTTAACGAGTCAAGGTAGTTTAGCCCTCGAAGCCCTCGACTCCTTGTCCTTCTAGTACAGGTTAGTGCTCCCAAGAGACCCATCTGGGGTTCGATTAGACACTGCACAAGAGCTTCAGGAGCAGACCTTCTTCGTTGATCACAAGGTCCCCATAAATGGGTCATGGACCTTCTTGAGCACCCTTTCAGTTGCGGATCATCCTTAGGAGCATATCGAGAATCTTAGTAGCTCAATCGATCATGTGAGCATGGAGAATCGATATATTGAAGCGACTCATGTGAGCAGTTCTTCCCTAATCTTCCAGGGGGCTTCATCGTCGTTCGATCTAGCGTCTCCTCCGCAGACTCCACAATGGTCATAAGATGGAAACATATACCACCACCCACTCCACTTGTAGGATCTAATCTGAGATGTCCAGTCGTGAAGGGGTATAATGCCATCTAGGCTGTCAAAAAGCGTTTAAGTGGAAAGATCCAAGCTGTATATTGGAATGCAAATTAGATGTATTTTGCACTCTCACCCCTCTTTATTTTGTATTTCTTTTTAATATTTAAACATTCGACTATAGTGTATTTTTTATTGGATAATTTGCATACCAGAACTGAAGCTTTCATCTATTTGCCATTTAGTTCATTTTGAAGCACTTCACGTGCCGTCCCATGTGAGACCTTTTGGTAGTGATTTTGTACACTGTACCCGATAATCTCTAGAGCTGTTATGAATTGAACTGAAGTTTTTAAGTAATTACAATTTGGTCCCTGCCAGGGAAGATATTAAATGTTTATTTAAATTGTTAATATTGCATGATACTGAGTTTGTTTTAAATGTTACACATTGCATGTAAACTTTGATTTAATTACAAATGTACCCCTTCCAAAAGGTATTTAATTGTGAAATAAATTGATATTTTTACAAAATCATCCATGGACTTTGGTTTGATATTAGTAAATGCATGCTTAGGTTTCCAGTATTTGCAAATAGGTCCCTATTTTACTACTAGATTTTATTTCTTGTATTTTATTGTTATTAAATGTTTTTATGATCCATAAATTCTAGGAAAATATGTATAATACCTTGACATATTGATTAATAATTCATAATTTTTATTAGGAATTTTCAAGTATTTTTCTATTTAGAAGTCCATAAAATTATTTTTATTCTCCGTCTAATTACTAAAATCCATAAAAAATAGAAAACTACTTCCAAAAATTAACAAAAAAATAGCTACATTATTATATTATTTACCATATATCCAAAAATATCTAAAAATTGTAAAATATAAAACCTAAAATTTTTAAAATCCTAAAAACCTTATAAAATAAGTAAAAATTCATGAAAAATCAAAAAAATATTTTCTTATTTATTAATTTTCTATATAATATATAATATATATTAAAATAGGTTAAGGTTGATTTTAGACTTATTTATCTTTATTTAACTTAAAACTATCGTGGATAATTAATCTATGCATGTTTTATACATTTTAATAATTTAAAAATATATAAAAATTAGTAAAATTCTATAAAAATATAAAAACATAGAATAATATAAAAATCCCAAAAATAATTTATTTTCTGTATTTTGATTATATTTGTGTATATTTAAAAATATAAAATTATATATATTGCATATTCTATATATTATTTATATTATATCTATTATCATTATTATTATATATAATTAAATATTTTATTTTAAAAAGTAAAAAAGAAATTAAAATTTTGCAAAATCAAAAAAGAAATATAAAATTTTAAAATTTAGAATAAAAATATAAAATAATTAAACACCCATAAAAATCGAATAACTAAAATCTCACATAAAAAGAAAAGGTTAAAAAGAACAAAATAATTATGAGTAATTAGCAATAAGTACTGATAATTAATTATCCAATGTTTGCACTCAATGGTTCGACCTCGATACTTGCGCACTATATACACATTTCGTAAGGTATAATAAATTTCTGCCCACACTTTACTCATTATATATACTATTCTTGGGTTGATTGTTGTTGAATATTGTTTGGTTCGAGCGTCGCACGCCATGAGAGCGGTCGATACAACGATTGCCGATCCGACTTGTTGAACGCCACAGACCCTCCAAGACTATGCATTGGTACCTTGAATCTATCGTCTCAACACATATGACTATTTGTTTGTGTGTATATGGAAAGAAGGTTCTTCTTTACACGACCAGACATCACTTTTCTAATTAAATTAAGGGCTATATCTTTGAGAGTTCACAATTGAATTGCTAGCTTCAATTTATTGTATGTAACTATAAATCAACCTCTTTTATTTTTAGCCAGATCTCACATATTCTCTTTACTCTGGTCTTGTAATTTGAGATATTGAGTTTGCATTTTTATTGGTGTAATAGTCAATTTTTATAGATGTTTTCATTGCTAGACATGGTTCAATTTTCTCAATAATTTCCATAAAATCTTACATATCGTAAATTTTCTTTACCAATAAAACTTATGTTGATTGCTTGATGCTGCAACATTCTTTTAATGAAGAAAAGTTATACGCACTTGAGCTGCATACTTCCCCCACCTCATTTTAAATAAGAAAACGGCGATATAATGCTGACCTACATGCATTCGTGTGCTCATCACCTCCACTCATCATTGATTATGTCTCGAGATGAATGAGTACAAGCGGTTGTGCCTCGGAGCTTGTGTAATTTCAAAATTCAGAGGCAAATGAGTGGTAGAGAGGTGATTAATAGAGGAGTTTTATGCAACTGATCTGCATACTCTTCTAAACATGATAAGTTGGTGATGCTTCTCAAATTATTATATAACAAAAAACATTTTCTCCATCATCAAGTTAATGTAACCGATTTAAGGCATTTAAAATGGACTTCTCCAACTTATCAGAAGACAATTCATAATTCGTTTGCACATTTATAAATATATACGTTGCTATTTCCGTCAAGATTAGAAACAAATACGAAGATGATAGCAGCGAATAGCGACATAAATTATTCTATTCCTGGTGTTAGTAAACTATAATATAGTAATATATGCATCAAACCTGTTGGGGGTTCATGAGCGAATAGAGAAAACCATGTATTTATTTGGGACCATCTATTCTGATGAGGTGTGCGTGGATTCAACCTGTCGGTCTCGATTGATGGGCCGTCTATTTTCGGTACAAGGAGATGGGGATTTGGAAGGAGCTCACGACCCCTTTTTTTTAATTGCTCAATAGCAATACACACCTACCGAACTCGTACGTCCACAAGTATATGTGTCCAGATAAACATGATGCCAAAATAACAAGTGCGTAGATATTATGTCCACATCGCGTATATCGATATCACGAGCTTGAGCACTAATACGCTCCCCTTCCTCCCAACAGTCCCAACAACTTCCTCCTCCATTGACGGTTGGGTTGCAGATGTGAAGGAACAAGTGTTTTGGACGGATGGATTGGGAAAATGGGAAGCATGTGAAAAAGGAACTAGTTTGGAGGCCATAACATGAAATTTCCTTTTTCTATTAATTTAAAAATATTAAACTTCTATTTCCGTTTTTAATTAAGAATTTACGAAGCATGATCTATACGGATACTCCCACCTATAAATTAATCAATTAATTAATTACTTAAAGGAGAAGAAGCAGTCCCATCGTCATGATATGTACACCTACCTGTATATATTAATAAAAAATGTCTGTATATATCAAGTGTTTTCATCGATATCTTTAGGCAATGGAAGAAATAAAATACCCAGTGAATATCTATATTGCACCCTTTCAAATGGGATTATGTCTTCGTGGGTGGCAGATATTTTTCTACTTGCTAGAGATCTCCATGGAATTTCGAAAACTATATTGGCTAAATATCTTGTGAATGGGAGCATGAACAGAGATGCTCACGCACATAGACATTGTTTGTTCTAACTCCATCAAGGTGGGGATTTTTCATTAATGTTTATTCCGGGACATTAGCCTTCTTTGATGTTCTCGTGCATGAGTGTTAAAACAGAAACAGAATTTCAGGGTGTCGAATACATCCTGCTACTTCCTATTGTTCAGGGAATTTTAGGGGCTCCTGATCGGCGGAGTTCCAGTGATGCTTTTCCTTCTCAAAAGTTGTAAGCCATTTTGGCTCATATGTCTGAGCTGACGATGCCAGAGATATGATGTGTCAGCCTCACTAGCATGTAGGCTTCCATCCATGACCTTCACCCGAGTCTTGTAGAGCATGCAACACAACCTGCCTCTGACCATGATAAGAGAGCTCTTGCTGATCTTGCATTTGTTGTTGCCAAACTTCAGATGGTAGCCCTCCCTATCCAGTTGAGAACTGGATATGAGGTTAAGCCGCAGGTTGGGAATGTGCCTGACATCCTGTAGAGCCATTGCACATCTAATATTAGTTTGAACTGAGATGGTGCATGTGTCAACGATCTTGGAGTAACTTTGCTCCCCATCTTGACTCTCCCAAAGTCTCCCTCTGTATAGGAAGTGAAGAACTCCCTGTGCGGAGTCACTTGGTAGGAGGCGAACGTATCGACGACCCACTCGGAGTCATCCCCTGCATGTAGACATTGCTTCTGAAAAGTGAGAACCGACTGATCCTAATCGTCATTAGCCACTGCTGCAGCAACGTTCTCATCTCCATCATTCTTCTGATTCTTTTTTATTTCTGCTTGCTCTCTTTTCTAGACTCTACAGTCTCTCTTTCAGTGACCAGACTTTTCGCAATGAAGTCACTTTCTTCTGTCCTTAGAATTCTCCCTGGATCTCTCTTCATGATTTTCCCCTATTGCTTGGCCTGCCTCTTCTTTCAACTGAGTACACATGTGAAGAAGTAGACTCTACAGATGATCTTCGTCTGATTTCTTTATTCAGGATACTACTCTGACCATAGGGATCATCAGTTTGTCTTCTGTAACAGAGTTGCTCACTGTAATCACCAGGGTTTCTCATCTATCTAGCAGGGAACCCAGTAGAAGAAGCGCTTGCAGTTCATCATCTAGATCCATGTTCATGGTACTCAATTGATTGATGAGCCTATGAAACTCATTCAAGTACTCATCAACTTTCACCCATCCTTGTACTTCAGACTCACCAACTTCCGAATCAAGAACACCTTGTTGGTGGCCATCTTCTGCTCATAGAGCTCTTCCATTTTCTCCCGCAGTTTCTTTGCATATATTTCTTCTGCGATATGGTGGAATACAGATAAATCCAGCCACTTGCCGATGGTAATGACTGCTTTCCTGTTCAACTCATCCAGTCACCTACGGACATGCCCTCGGGCTTGTCTATTTCTCCTTCCACCGGATCATGAAGGTCCTTGCAATACAAGATGTCCTCTATCTTGGCCTTCCATATTTGCTAGTTCATGCTCGTCAGCTTTATCATCGTGCCTTCATTATCCTTCCCCATCTCGACAACGCGAGCTCTGATACCACTTGTTAGGAAATCGAGTGATTCCCTTAACCTGTCCTGCAAAGGATGACTAGCAACGGAACGTTCCCCACACGGAAATCAAGAAAAAATAAGGCTAGCACAATAATCAAGCAACCACAGAGAGATGGGAAATTTTACGTGGGAAAACCCTCCTCGATGTGAGAGAGGGAAAACCCCATGGTGCACGACGACCTGCAACAAAATCCACTAGGCCAGAAAAATGAGAGGGCACAATGTCTTTTCAGCTTTGTTGCACAACAAAGGCTCAGTTAGAAGAATAAAATCAGATAACTGTCATCTTGTACTTGGAGAACACAATACCGTTGCTTCTTCTCGTCACGTGATGCCCCTCCTCGAGAACGGACCTCACTGGCGGCTTCTCCTCGTGCCTCCAACACAGACGCTCCTAGCGGATGTGACTTCTCTTCGCACCCCTGCATGCTAACTCTTCGTGCCTTGCTCGAACTTGCTCCTCACGCCTTGCATGGGCTACTTCTTTCCTTGCTTGGGGGGAGAGAACAAAGAGAGAAGAGATGGAGAGATGCTTGAGTTGGGATGATCTCCAATGCTACGCACGGGGTCTTATTTATACTACTCTTGCCTCCTCTCTCTCTCTCTCCTATTACTATTTGAAATTGGAAACACAAGTTCTACTCCTATTTCAAATAAGACCTCAAGAAGATAATTGCTCAACAACCCCCTCCCCCCTTTTTTTACTTATTGAGACGGGATAATGTTCCCAACACCTTGTTGATACCACACCCAATGGTATGAGTTCCTTTAGCATGAAACATGGAGGACGACACTATCGCTCTCCCTCCTTCCACCCGGTGATATCCAACCAATTCATGTAACCTGCAAGTTAACGTGCATCAGAACGTTCTATAAAATTTCCGACTAACAACTTTAACAAACTTACAACCCTTATTCTTTACCACTCATGTGTGAACTGAACGGAGAGTAGCATAATTTTTGTTCACCACAATGGCATATCTTCCTTTCCCCCCTCAAAATAAGGTTCTTTATATATCTTTATCCGCGTCGAATTGGAATATCATATTGTTGATTATATCCGATCTTCCATCCTTCTAATATCCCAAACCAAAGTACCGTTATATTCGCCGATCAAAGGATAGGAAAAAAAGTTGTAATGTGATCCGGATCAGTAAACTCCTGGGTGGTTTGACCAGCCACACCCGAGAGAGGCGCAGCAGCAATCACATCAAGACAACAACCCCTCTTCAAGCCATGCGCAAAGTAGGCCCCGCGAGCCGAATGCCAAGGCTGTGATGTTAACGGGGGACGGGGACAGCCCATCAAAACTGTATAGAGAGAGAGAGAGAGAGAGAGGGGGGGGGGGGGGGGGGTGGTCCGTGGTAGTATCGCCGATGACAGGGAGGCTGGAAAGCAAACATTTGGTCCCCTTCCCTATTCCCGTGGGGACTGCAAATAGGAAAACGATCGGAGGACAGCTAAGCTATCAAGAGCCATATCGAATTTGGATGCTTTTCTTCTTCGACCTTGAAATTTGTTTTTATTGCAAGGGCACACCTACAAATCAACGGCGGATAGCCACCTCACCTCGGTGGAAAATCACTTGAAAGCAAGTCTGGGCTTACGTGTCCGCTGGATCCTGGCAGCTTTCGGAATTATTAAGCCATTGGCAAATCAATTCCTTTTTTATTGTTTTTCCCTATATGATGGTCCATTTTGTTCGATATCCCTTTTTATTTATTTTTAGGATTCCCTTGGTTGCAGGGCTGGATATGGTTGGTTTGGAGGGGTACCCATGTGAATAGTAAACTGTGAGGAGGATTAGGGCGTTTGATTGGAGGGGTAATCCGGGTTGGGCCAACCAAACCCTGCCCAACCCTGATATTGACCCTATCCGAGGAAAGTTCTACCAACTCTTAATTTTGATTGATATAGGTCGAAATGTATCTCTCGAGAAGCATACATATGAATATCAAAACATCTACAATGTTGATACCAATAAATTAGCGATGTACTAGTGTTAATTCACAAGAGGAATTGTAGGTATACCCAACCCCAGGGTAAATAGGAGAGGGCACAAGCTACATTAATTCCACCGAACAGAAAAAGAAAATTTAATTACTAAATCATGAGAATATTATAACAGACAAAGTTCTTAAAGACTAAACAAAGCCACCACCCAGTTAGACAAAACCGTCAACCACGACTACCTTTCCTCAAGCACTCCCAAGTCCATTTCAACCTTGGCCTATCTCTTGATCTTTCTTGCCTTTGTAGAGACTTGTAGATTGTTGTTGATCTCTTATCTTTGATTGAGAATATATCTATATGAAATAAGATCTGTAGGACCTTTCATCTTCACCTAGTAGGGGCGGACCTACGAACTTGACTGACTTCCTACCTTCCACTAATGCTATGACAATTGAGAGATTTCCCCATGAATCAAGATATATGGCCGAAAATAAGGGTTTTCGGACATGCTTGAATTAGTATTCACAATTCAAACCTCATATAATATGGTTAGGATATAACCGAACAATAAATACAAGCAGAGAGAATTCAGAAGGAAAAGATACAAACACAATATATAAGAATATGTGATGATTGGATACATACTCCGCTACAAATACCAAGCCTTCTTTTCAATTTTCTTTATTAAAAATGGTAGGAACATACAATGAGTAGCAGCCCTCAGTGACATCTTAAACACAAAATAAGATACTAGGATTATACGGTTACGCGGAATTTACCTAATATAATCCCCTCGTATATATAAATTTTTTTGCAAAACTACCAACGGACTCCTGCCGAATTAGTTCAACAAATGCAACCCCACAAGTACATGATCAACTATCTTTATAGGAGAAACCTAACATTCTCCTGAGTAATTTCCAAGAGCTGAAGACCGATTTACTTCACAAGTACAAATTTAGAAATATTAATAGTAAATGAAGCATGTCTTGGCATATGAATAAGCAATTTTTTGTTAGGATCTTGTAAGAACAATATGCATGATTCTACCATTAATTTTTACCCAAATAATATAATCGTTCTTTTGAAAAAGAACTCATGCCTCAATTTATTGCATGTTCTGCCCTTTGTCCTCGCAATCCATACACCGCTCATTGGAACATGCCAGTAAACAAGCACCCTAGAACACCAAAAATAAAACTTGTCCAATTTCATAAATATGGTATCCGGAATATGAGTTATATTAAAATTGAAAATTCTAAAAAGGTGAGACTCCTAATCTTAATAGTAGTTGAGTTATATTGTACGCATAGCTCTAAAGCGAATGTGAGTATGTGTTTGTAATTTTACTGTATATAGAAGGAGATGAGGACATTGTCTTCAAATCACAAGAAAGAACACCACAAGAGAAGGATAGTAGTAGAGAAGAGATGTGGGAGAGCGAGGGAACAACGAACGTTGTACTTGTTTTGTTTATTAGTAATTTCCTTCTCGTGAGAGGCAACCGACCACTGTGTTATATCATGATCATAATCTTCGTTACATACTTTTGTGTTGGTGATCGACTGCACATACGCATCCGGTGGTTTATCACGAACAGCTAGTAGTGTAGACAATACCGGTCTGTGTCCTGACACTTGATAATGTCAAGCATTATCCATGATGGGGATTTTTTTTAAATAATTATCAAAATATTCATAATTAATTAAATAGACATCGAGTTTTAATATTTAAAAAAATAGTTATTAATCGGCACCTGAGGTGCCGATTTGGGAAGTCAAACCCAAATCGGCACCTCAGGTGCCGATTTGGATTTTTGCCTTTGGATAATTTATCTTCATACCCCCTTTTTATTCCAGATCCAATCACCCAACACATTATTTTGTCTCTCAAAAAAGATGGGTATGGATGTAAATGGGCCAAAAGGGTGCAACCCAAATCGGCACCTTAGGTACCGATTTGGGTTGCACCCTTTTGGCCCATTTACATCCATACCCATCTTTTTTGAGAGCACCCTCATGGATTTTAGATTTATTTTCTGAAAAAGGCTTGTTAAAGATAAACGTTCTTTCTCAAATTAAATATATATTTTGTTTAGCATTAAAAAGTTGGTTATAGTTGGTCCACAAATTTTGAATCTCGTGGAAGACCTATTTGTCTATAGTGTTATTATTACCCCCACATCTTTAATTTTTTTCTAAAAAAATATTAACTATGTGTGACAAATTTAATTAAGTATGCATCTCTTTATAAGGTTACTATAAAAGCAGCAGCCTAACAATATCTCCATCAACACTCTATCTTCATTATCTATCTTAGCAGACAAATAAGTCTTCAACGAAATTCATATTTTGTGGTAACCAACTTTTTAATACTTAACAAAATATAAATGGTTATCCTTAACAAACCCTTTCCATAAAATCCATTCTTGCAAAAGGGTGAGGATTCTTCTCAAAAAGAGGGGTATGGATGTAAATGGGCCGAAAGGGTGCAAGGTGCCGATTTGGGTTGCACCCTTTCGGCCCATTTACATCCATACCCATCTTTTTTTAGAGACAAAATAATGTGTTGGGTGATTGGATCTGGAATAAAAAGGGGGTATAAAGATAAATTATCCAAAGGCAGGTGCCGATTTGGGTTTGACTTCCCAAATCGGCACCTTAGGTGCCGATTGATAACTATTTTTTTAAATGTTAAAACTTGATGTCTATTTAATTAATTATGAATATTTTGATAATTATTTAAAAAAAAATCCCGTCCTTCCTATTGAAGCTGACGTCATTCCTTACAGTGCAATGAAATCAAACATCCTGTAACTATTCTCAAAAGCCTTAAATATAGTCCGAATCCTCATCTCTATTTAGAAATACGACGAATAGCCTTATTTGCAAAAGGATATTTGAGGATCTGATAGGCGGCTCTTGTAAGGAAGCTCTCAACGCCTCCAACCGCGCAAAGACAAAAACAACCCCATTTTTCTCGTGGTCCACTTGAACGATGCACTGTGTGCTATTCTGTAGAGGAACACAGCTAAGAGCTAGTTACCTGGGAGCGATGAAAAGCTATCACAAAGGTGCCAAACAACAACCTTTCAACGACCGTGCTACCATTACCCTGCTACTCGCTGTTACGCTACAGTGACAGGGAAAGGGCAGTCCAGTCCATACCAACAGCAGAGGCCAATCAAGGGCTGACACCACACGTCTGCTTTAATCACAGCGTGGACCACATCCGAACCAAAGTAAAAGTCCCACCTTCCGGTTACGGGCACGCATTGCCGAAATCCAAGTCCCGTGCCTGTCAAGTTCAAAGTTTGCGGGCGCTAGTGGCGTGCAAGGAAGACTCCAAAGGGACCACCGCAATGCTTGCTTTTCAGGAGAATTCTTCGATCGCTTTCAGCTTCTCTAGAATCGACTCTTCTTGCTTCGCATCTGTGTATATGTTCAAGGATTTGCACCAGAAAAAAATTGAGGAAAAAGAATCATGTGTATGCTAAGGATACATTCAAGATCAGGATTCTCGGCAAAGTTGGAATGGAGGGCGTCTCCCACGCTGTCTACGATCGCAGACGTGGTCATGGAGGATTCGATGCATAAGATGGCGGTGATGGCATCAAGCCGGGTCACCTCGTTCCGGAACATGAGTCTGGCATGTGCTGTGTAAAAGAAGAGGGGTAGAGTTGTAACCAGATGCATGCACGTCGAAGTGGGGAGAAATCCAAGTGGGAAATTTTATACCTTGGGCCAATCGGATCAAGCTTTCTAGCATGCGAACTGTAGTCCTTGCTGTATGAAAAGGATCGCTGTCAGTTCCAATGGGCTTACATCGTGAAGATTTGTATTGCAGGGTTAAGGAGAAGAGATACTTGATACCTGCGTTGTCAATCGCAGATCTTCGCTGTAGTTGGTAATAGCTCGAGATGATTTTCTCAGAATCTTTAGTAAGGACAGGCCGGAAATGCCCTTTTACATAGTGAATGTATCTACAAAAGAAAAGTCCAGTGTTAAAGGGAACGGATCAAGGCACCACTGATGAAATTCCGATTCCATATAATTTACCTTCTTAGCAAAGGCAGTGGCCAGACATTCGTCAAGTCTTCGGCTTTAGTTACTCGCTTCGTTACTCCTTTCTGATTCATGAGGGGAAACTCTAAGGTATTAATCATTCATGCATAATTTACAGAGAGGAGTGGATTGAGAACTTTAACATGAGCAGTTTCTTTACCTCCTCCAGAATATGAGATGAAACTATGGCATCCCACTCGGGGTTTTTTGTATCTAGGAGCACTAGCACTATATCGAATCTGCTCAACAGCGGTCCTGATAGTGACGTGTTTACAGATAAAGCTGAAAGAAGAAAATACTTAAATACATAGTGCTTTGCAGTTGATGAATAATAAATATGCTCATTTTCATATCTTGAAAAAGCTATTAACACCTAGTAACTACAATATTACCGTTTAGATATATGCCTATCAATACAACATATACCCAATCAACATCAGCTAGGCCTCTCACATCCTTGGTGAAGATTACTCGAGTTCGAGGGTTCTATATGTATACGTGATAGGTTCCTCAGCCTTCATGTGGACATTAACGGGTGCATGTCTGAAATGGCTCACTAGATTGATGGGCACATGAGATATCTGGTCTCTGGAACTGGCCCATGGAATCTTCTTTGCCAAGCTGTTTCCCATCCTTCAGAGCTCAACTAGCATTTCACTCAACATGAGTAGAAGTACGGATGAGCATCGGGCCGGGGCGGGCCGGGTCCACCCTAGCCCAGCCCGAACCCGATTCTAATTTTTCGGGCCTACGGGTCGGGCCTAGGTCCGCAATATTTTGGAAAATATGGCCCAAACCCGAGCCCGACCTGTAAATACATGGATCGGGCCGGGCTCGGACCGGCCCACTATATTAAAAAAAGATTTGGTTAACTAGGATTGGAACCCCATTTGGAATCAGAGTCTCACTATTTGACCCCTCTCCATTACAACATGCATATTCAACATCAAATATATTCAAATCAAAGCTATGTGGATCATTATAATGGGTCTATATGTGGGCTGTCGGGCTTATATATGGGTTGGGCTCGGGTTGGGCTTAGGATGGGTCCTTATGTGGGCCGGCCCGCGGGCTTCGGGCTCGGGCTCGGGCCCATCATTGCCGAGCCCGGCCCGAAATTTGATATGGGCCAAAAATTAGGCCCAAGCCCGCCCGACTATTACTCGGGCCCGGGCCTGGGTCGGGTTTTAGCGGGCCGGGCATCGGGCCGGGCCGGGCCGGCCATACCCAGAAGTGGAGATACATCATACTTCCCAATTTCCTTTAGCAGATTAAAAGTATAATTCCTCTGATAAAGAATAAGGCCTACCCTCAAACTTACAATCTCAATACCCAAAATTTCATCTTCCCAATACCCATCAGGTCAAACTCTGCAAAAAACCTCTTATTTAACCAAGCAATGCCCTCTCTATCACATTTGTCTCCATTCCTGCTCACAAAACAAAAATTGTAATGATGATAGCATAATCCGGTCGTTACCAATCCAAGTCTTTCAAACTAGATCTCAGGTGATTGTTCCAGCCTGTAAAATGCCTTCTTCAATGTTAGCGTAGCGGAAGTAGAGCGCAAATCAAGCACATAGGTAAGCAAACACGAAACAACCACAACACTATTTAACATGTTCACTCTTAACTAGACTACATCCTCAACGATATCGGTGGATCACTCACACACTCTCTCTCTCTCCCCCCTACACACACACCATCTCCTTGAACCAATGCAAACCATTTCGTACAATGCCTCATTCCCTATGATGACTCTTCAATCATGTTAATGTTCTCATAGGCATAGAACCAATTTCTGAGTCATATGATAGGAAACAACCATAATCAATAATCCACCTAACTTCTGAATACCTCTGATTCATCACAATATGCAATCATCATCTTAATGATCTCTTTGAGCTACTACGGTGACTCTAGCTTTGTCTTTCTTGTTCAGACAATCCCTTTTCGTGCCTCTGCTCCTCGAGGTAGGTGTAAAAATCCTTCAGATTGATTTTCTTTGGTTTTACTATTGCATAATTCTTCAAGTGGGTGGTTACCAATCTACATGATGCGTGTCTCCACAATTTGTAGAAACAATGCGACAAAGTTCATGAGTATGATGACACAACTGAACTTCTTAAGTTAATCTCTTCTACATCGACTATGAATGGCTGAACAAAATTCTCAAAAGATAGTGGGAATGAAACTAACAAAATCAAAACAGTCCTTTCTTGAAATTCATATTATGCAACGTCATCTCCTCCTTCTTTTAAACAAATTTGAAAGATTTGATGCCAGTTTTATTACACATAGAAGAAGTAGAAAGCAACTCAGACACACTGATAAACAAGTATGAAACAACCATGGCCCAAAACATACAAGGTTCACCTTAACTAAGCTACATCCCCGACAACAACAGTAGATCTCTCTATATGGTGGAAGAGCGATAATATAGAAGATGCGTAATAACCCTAATCACAAGTGGGTTTATACAGTCCTGAATGGGGGATCCCTAAATCACAAAGCAAACAGAACCCATAAGCGTTGAGGGAAATCACATAATGGGCTTTCCAATGTACCGGTTTAAACGTATGAATTTGAATTCAAGGCATCTCAACATTCAATTTGCAACACTTCCCTACCTTCTCATATTTACATAGCATATGCATGTAAACTTCTTCTTCAAAGTCTTCGTAGACATTCTTTATGTCTATCTGATAAAGTTTACCACCCCAAAGTACAACAAGAGAAATAATAATGTAGAGATATGTTCATGTTTTATGTTTATTTTTCTATTCTTCTTCTCTTCCGCTGGTCTTTTGAAATTTACCCATAGGTCTCTCCTCTATATAAGAGAGCCTAGGGCTCCTTGGAATATGATCTCTCTCATTTTTCCCAACAAATAACATACAATTTATTTTTACCATTGCAACAAACATCTTAAAGTAATAACTGAAATATTTCGCCACGAATTTGATCTAGTATCTTTCCACATATTCATCTGATTTGTATTTCATGCTCTAAAACCACTTTGAACTGTCCAAATGGACGTCATCTAAGACATTCATAATGTCCTGCTTGAGGTTGGCTTTGTCAAGGGCTTCAATCTCCTCATGCATAGCATGAACCTACCTAGGATCAGTGAAAAGGGAAAATTAATCATTCTTTTATTAAGATGAATGTAGGATAGAGGCGAATTCCTTAGTAATGTCCCGGGACTACATAGGTCCCTGAGTAATGCAATTTTTCTTTTACTTGAGTAGTGCAACAATGTCACATGTTTGAAATGTGACACTCATCACATTCAAAAAATGCGACATTCCTTATACATTCTTTGTCGTGGACTTAAAAAAATAAAAAAATGGACGCCGCATTTGGAACATGCGACAACCAAATATTTTTAATTTTTAATGGATGTCACATGTCCTAAATGCTACATCCATTTTTTTAATGGATGCCGCATTTAGGATATGCGACATCCATTTTTTTAGCGAATGCCGTATTTAGGACATGCGACATCCATTTTTTATTTTTTTGAAGTCCAAACTTTGCAATAGTGCATATATCACATTTTTCAAATGTTATATGAGTGTTGCATTTCAAACATGTGATATTGCTGCACAACTCACGTAAAAGAAAAATATTTTGTGCTACTCAGGGACGTATGTAATTCCTGGACATTACTAAGGAAGCTGCCTCAATGTAGGATATCTTATATAGAACGAAACCTTAATGTCCAAAAGGATGGTATAACATTATCAATAGGCATACATGGAAATAATCTAATAAGGAAAGATAATGAATCAAATATTATATAGGAAAATGATAAATAGACCAATAACTACTACACATACATAGGGGAAACTTCAAACGATGCCAGATCTTTGTATAGCGGTGGAAAGTCTTCTATCACATTCATTAATATTCAAGTTCATAGCTAAGACTAATGGCATATTAATTAGGGGTGCATTGTTCGGATAAAATCCAGAATCTAATCCAATCCGTTGCCATTGGATTGGATCAGACTGAAATTTTACAATTCCGTTCATATGTGGATCGGATCGGATTATTGTCAAAATATGATTCGATCCAATCCATTAATAAATAAATAAATAATAATTCATTTGCTGTCACTAGAGCATATTATATATTTAATGTCATTTGAAAGCTATGTATAAATATCCAAGCTACTCTCTTTATAGTTTAAAGCCATTCCAACTCAAATTTTACCCACCTCACTTACTATAAACCCCCTTATCCCACCATATTGGTTGGTTTAAAAAAGTAATACCTATTTGCAGTGCCCTTTTATTTTTTAAACAAAACACACTTCTTAAAAATATAATCTCGAAAATTAAACCACCTTCCATCGCTTTTAAACAAAACACCCATCTGTTCCACACAACTCTCCACCCTTGGTCGCAATCATCTTCTCCGGCTGCCTTCTTCGTCCCCATGCACACATACGTACATCTAGATCTCCCTCGCACACGCGCAACCATACCTCATAATCGATTCTCCCATATCTCTCCCTCGTGCGCGTGCAACATGTGCATTTTCTGGATTAATTGCTGTCGCGACCCTGAATCTCGAGTCGTCGGATCCTCCCATATCCGGATCTGGTTACTCAGCAATAATTTATTCAGCAATCACAACTAACATTCAGAAACAGACTGCAAATAAAAATACTCACAAGGAACTATTTCAACACTTTGCCATTCACAAAATAAAGTTTACATGATCCATTGTCCCACTACAACCCTTTACATGTACATCAACATGAAGGAAATACACAGAAATATTACTAACTACTTTACAAAGAAAAGCTACTGTGGCTGGCTGGATGTCTAGTATGTAAGCTGGATGGATTTTTAAAGTCCTTGCGATGGCTCACTGACACCTGTTGGGTTTTCATAAATCATAGGATAAAAATTAGCGAATGCTAAGAAACAAAGAAGAGAAAAGCAAACAAATTGTGTAATTTTGCAAAACATGTTATCACAAAAAGTTTCATTCCTTCTCGTTAATTTAAGTCCTATTCCTTTTCTATTCCACGTCAGGGATTAGTCTAGGGGAACCCCACCATTCTTGGACTCCGAAGCTGTGGACACTTCGAGATTGAAGATTGCGTTGATCTTGGTAAGTTTATGCCGCCGCACGTCGCCTCAACCAATCCTCCAATACTACCCTGACAATTTCCTTTTCTTTTATTAACCAGGGTCTCAACCCTCAGCTTGGAAAACAAATGAGCACACCATCCTCGAGGACTCGATTGCTTAAAACCTTAGGCTAACATTAAAACCTAGCGGCTTAAATACATGTTGTCGTGACCTAGCCGATATTGAACCACCCATGCCTCCACATGGCACGACCACATCTTCCGTCGTTCAACCCGAATATATTGGCTCCCGGTACCACGCATTGCAAATCATTCATTTCGTGCGCACTTATCATAACAGGACAATCGTGTACCACCTAGGTAGGAAAACGCCAATACGAGTTCCTTCTGACAAACCTACAGGTTGAATGCCCGATCTTTAGTTCTACTCCCAATCATCCTTAACATAACTCACGACCCTTTTCAGGATCCAACTTAAAATACATCAATTCCCATGATGTAATTCCTCTGTCAAGTAGTAGATTAGCAACCATAAATACTGAGTATAGACTTACACATATATTAATTCATATATTTATATACTCATAATTATGTTCATTTTAACTTCCAAATCCAAACTTTCCAAGCCACTGCATCAATTCGATGCTTAGACCTTATTTTAGTTGAAATTACAAAGCAACTTTTCATATTTTCTCAAAAATAACCAAATTAGGGTTCTTCGTAGCAAAGAACATAAAATCAGAAATTTCAACGATCTCATATGAAAACCCAACAGCAAAAGGAAGGATTTCGTTACCTAATCGAGCTCTCTCTCGCGTATGCAGTGCTTTATCATGTTTCGTTATTAGAAAGGATGATTTAAGGCTCCTAAAACGATCGAATTTCATTTCGTATAAAAAACGCTAAGAACGTGTCAAGAACGCGAAGAACGAACGAAGAACACGAAGAACGCGAAGAACACGAAGAATACGAAGAACGCCAAGAACATATTTTCTTTTGAAATTTCGGCAGAGTTTGCCCTTATATCGGGACATATTTCAAAATAAAAATGAAAAGAGTTTCCTCTATAAAATCAATCGGGATGAAAACAACGAAACTGAAAAAATATAATCAAACTGCAAGCGATGGAGAATTGGTAGACACCACGCATCTTAGGTGAGTGAATGTGTGATGAATCATAGGTTTCAGTGACGTGCACAACTGCCCGCACCTAAGTAGGGTATTACACCGATTTCTCCATCAAAATAACTATAAAAGCGAAAAAGAAAGAACAATAAGCAATGGAGAATCGGTAGACACCACGCGTCTTAGGTGAGTGAATGTGTGACGAATCACAGGGTTCACTGACGTGCACAGCCGCCCGCACCTAAGTGGGGTGTTAAACAGATTTCTTCTCGAACCACAATAGGAAATAAATCAGAAAGAAAGATAAATCAAGAACAAAACTTGAAAGAAAAGAGGATGAATTGAAAGCCTAGCTTACGAAGCAAACTAAGAGAGGATCATACCTTCCTCCTCCTCGTTCTCCCGGCTGCGCTTCGCTAGCGCTCCTTCCTCGCCTCTCACTCCTCCTCCCGACCCTAGCCCTTAGGGTGGTGGTGGTAGTGGAAATCGTAAAGAATGAATGGGTAGGGGGAGCTATTTATAGGCTCTAGAAAACCACTAACTATGGTTAGAAAACCATGGTTTAGATCTTAACCATCCTTTAGCGGCCCATGGTTTTGGCCACAACTTATCCTAAACTTGGGGCTTAAGTTAGAACATTAGAAGATTCAAGATTCGCTAATGACGCTTAATTAACACTAATCGTGATTAACTTTCACTAATCGCGATTTAACTTTCGCGGCTTGCATTTATCTTTTGCTAACTATTGATTAGTGTTTGCTAATGATCATTAGCAATTTTTAGTCCGTCATTAATTTCTTTAATCATGCTGAATTAGTCTTAATGATAGTCATTATGGGTTTATGACGTCTTAACCCTCCTTACTTCTCTTTCTTCCGAAAATCATAACAAATCGAAATAAAGTCCGATTCACATGAAACAAATTCCGTTGGTTTTCTCTTGACGAGTCGGATCTTATGATATAGGATCCGAGAGATGCCAAGTTCATGGCTTTACAATTATAACAACCTTAAAGGAAGTCTCGCCCTCGAGACTAGAGATGCAAGCATAACAATCTTAAAGAGAATGAACGTCCTTTCATTTATAATGAAGACATACATAATACATAGTGTTATTCAAACAAGTACGGGTATTTCTCTCTCATTTCTACCTCAGGTTCCCATGTGTCTTCTTCAAACTCTTGGTTCCGCCACAATACTTTAACTAGAGGCACCTCTTTGTTTCTCAACTTCTTGATATTCCTTTCAAGTATTTGCACAGGTATCTCTTAGTATGTCAAGTCTGGCTCAACAAGTAAATCATCATAACTTATCTTATACTCTGGATCCCTAACGTACTTTCTCATATTTGATACAAGAAAAACATCATGTATTGCCGAAAGATGTGGAGGAAGCGCAAGTCTATAGGTGACTTTTCCAATCCGTTGAATAATTTCAAATGGACCCACGAACCTGGGTGCCAATTTCCCTCGCAAGCCAAACCTCTGAATTCCCTTCATAGGCGATACTTTGAGAAAAACAAAGTCGCCTACTTCAAATTCTAGGTCTCTTCGCCTGGTATCACTATAGCTTTTCTGGCGACTCTGAGCAGTTAATAGTCTTTTTCAAGCAAGCTCTACAGCTTCCCGTGTCTCCTCAAGTCTATCTGAATCATAAAGGTTCTTTATCCCAACCTCTTGCCAACATAGAGGAGTGGTACACCTACGTCCATATAGTGCTTCAAATGGTGCCATGCCAATACTTGTATGTGAATTCTGCAACAGGCAAATGTTTAATCCATGATCCCTTCCATTCTAAGGCACATGCTCGTAGCATAGCCTCTATTGTCTGAATCGTACGTTCTGACTGACCGTCTGTTTGTGGATGATATGCCGTATTCAAGCATAACTGTGTGCCTAAGGCTTTCATGAACTTTTCCCAATAGTGTGAAGTGAATCATGAATCTCGATCGGAAACTACTTCCTTTGGGATACCATGGAGGCGGATCACATGTATAATATATAACTCAGCAAGCTGGTCTGGAGTGAAAGATAGGCTTCTTGGAATAAAGTGTGCTACCTTGGTCAGACGATCTATTATAACCCAGATACTATCCTTACCACCAGTCGTCTGAGGTAAGCCAGTAATGAAGTCCATGAAAATGCTTTCCCATTTCCACTCAGGTATGGGGAGGGGTTGTAACAATCCTGGTGGCTTTTGGTGTGATGCTTTTACCGGTTGGCAAGTGAAACATGAATTCACAAACTCAACATCTTTCTTCATTCCTGGCCATCAAAAGTATGAATAAAGATCATTATACATCTTCGTAATTCCTGAATGAATAGATAATCTAGAACAATGAGCTTCACGTAAGATGTCTTTCCTTAGTTCAGGTATGTCTGGTACACAAGCTCTGTGATGGTTATATAGTAACTCATCTTGTATCTGGAATCCCTCTATATCATTCTTCTCAAGTTGTTGTCTCAAGTCTTTAAGAACTGGATCATCTCCTGTCCTTTCTTTATTTTATCCCAGATCTCTGGTTTATATCGGTGAGGAATAGTTATAGTATCAACACTACTATCAAATGGTTTCCATTTACTTAACATTTATAGTAAACACTAGAAGTGGATAGCACTCACTAACCCATGTGAATAAGTTCTTCTTCTAAGGGCATCTGCTACAATGTTCCCCTTACCAGGATGGTAGGAGATAGTGCAATCATAATCTTTCAACAACTCTAGCCACCGTCTCTGTCTCATATTGAGCTCCTTTTGATCAAACAGATATTTCAAGATTTTATGATCGGTGAAGATTTCAAAAGTAATACCATACAGGTAGTGTCTCCATATCTTTAAAGCAAAAACTATGACAACTAATTCAAGGTCATGTGTTGGATTGTTCTTCTCATGTGTCCTGAGCTGTCGTGATGCATACGCAACTACCTTACCATGTTGCATAAGAACCGCCCCAAGTCCTTCTTTAGATGCGTTAGTGTACACTGTAAACCCTTCACTACCGGAGGGTAGAGTAAGGATGGGTGCAGATGTTAGCCATTCTTTCAGTGTTTGGAAACTAGTTTCGCATGCATCTGACCATATAAATGGAACTTCCTTTTGGGTCAACCTAGTCATTGGCAATGCTATTCATGAAAAGTCCTTCACAAATCTTCTATAATACCCAGCTAGACCCAGAAAAGATCGTATTTCTGTGACAGCCTTCGGACATTCCCAACTCATCACCGTACTAATCTTTGTAGGATCAACTGATATTCCTTCCCCAGAAATAACATGGCTTAAGAAAGATACTTCAGATAGCCAGAAGTCACATTTGCTATATTTAGCATACAGTTTGTTCTTCCTTAGAGTTTCAAGTGCCTGCCTAAGATGGTGTTCATGCAGATACTTATCCTTGGAGTAAATAAGCACATCATCAATAAAGACTACTACAAAGTGATAAGAACTCCTTGAATACTCTATTCATGAGATCCATGAAGGCTGCTGAGGTATTTGTCAGTCCAAAAGACATAACTAAGAATTCATAATGCCCGTATCTAGTTCGAAAAGCTGTCTTAGGAATATCTGTATCTTTAATTTTCAACTGATGATATCCAGATCTTAAATCAATTTTGGAATATACAATTGAACATTGTAACTGATCAAAGAGATCATCTATTATTGGCAGAGGATACTTGTTCTTTACGGTCTTCTTGTTTAGTTGTCTTTAGTCAATGCACAACCGCATTGACCCATCCTTTTTCCTAACAAATAAGACAGGTGCATCCCATGGTGAAGTACTAGGACAAATGAATCCTTTATCTAACAGTTCTTGCAACTGTACCTTTAACTCTCGTAACTCAGCTAGTGCCATCCTATACATAGGGATAGAGATAGGCTGAGTATCAGGTATGAGAGAGATTTTAAATTCAATCTCTCGCTCAGGTGGTAATCCAGGTAGTTCCTCTGGAAATACATCAGAAAATTCACACTATAGGTATATCTTCCATCATTCTGTCCGACCCGGATGTAGTGGTTACATAAGCTAAATAACCTTGGCACCTTTTCTCTAACAATTGTTGTGCCTTCAAAGTAGAGATATATTCGACATTATCATTGGATGTCTTTCCAATGAACTGGAACTCTATCGAGTTAGGAATGTGAAACGTTACTGTCTTCTGAAAACAGTCAAGACATGCATGATGCTTTTCTAGCCAATCCATCCCTAGGATAAAATCAAAGTCCTTCATTTCTATTAGTAGTAGTGAAACATGTAACTGATGTCCCGCTATCAGTACTATACAATTATCCAGGATTTCTCGGATTATAAATACTTGTCCTCTTGGTCCCTTGATCAGATAGGACTGTTGTACTTCTAGTTGTATCTTACCCAAAGTGGGTACTAACCGTCGAGCAATAAATGAATGTGAAGCACCGGAATCAAATAAGGCATGCACTGAAAAGACATGAATACTAACAGTACCTCGTACGACTGTGCCTGAGTGGTAGGCTTGTTCCTCAATAATTGCATTTAGCTGGTCATTAGGAATATGCAAGCTAGAACCCACAATACTTTGTGGTGGTTGCTGTATAGAAGACGCTCCTTGTGAGCCCCAACCTCTACCATGTCTTCCTCCGCGTGTTGCTCCATTGCTCGAGGTGGATGTTATACTGTTAATTGGGATTGTTTTGAACCTTGAACCTCTCAACTTCGGACAATCTTTCTTGATGTGGCCTTCATGATGACAATAAAAACACACACATGCACGTGTTTGAGCTGAAGACCCATCCACAGAGGTGCTAGCTCTTGCTGTTGAGTCGCGAGGATATAATGGAGGTCTAGAGAAACCCCTTCTTCTAGATAATTCCTGCCCCAAAGTCTGTGGCGAGCTAATATTAGACCCGACTGGATGATAACGACTGTCTCTTCGGTTATAATTCATCTTAGGTTTGGATGGTCCACCAGTAAAGTGAAAGGTTCTTCTTTGGCGGTTTTCATCCCTCTCCATCTCAATACGAGATGCGATGTCCATGGCTTCATCTAGAGTGATGTCTCTAAAACCTGCAAGTTTCTCTCTTAAATCTCCCCGAAGACCGCTAACAAATTTGGTAAGACACTCTTGTGGTGAAGCTTCTGAAATTGGGAGTAACGTAGCAGCTCCGTAAAGTGAATATGGTAATCTCGTACATTCTTGGATCCTTAGGTCAAATAAGCTAACTCCCTCCTCTTCAATTCTTACCAATGGGAGGGACAGAAGTGAGCTCAGAACCTTTCTTCAAAAATATCCCATGGAACATGATCTACAAATTTTTTGGAAATGGCTCTCCACCATCATCTTGCATAGTCTGCTAAGGAGTAATCAGCAAAGTACACCCAAGTATCTGCTGGTGCGTGTATTGTTCTCAACATCCTGCTGACGTCATCAAGCCATACTTCTGCCTCAACAGGTGTCTCTATGCCTTTAAATCGAGGAATCTTTCCCTTTCGGTAATTGTCTAGTAATGTTTGGTGTCTAAGAAGGGCTTCTCTATTGCTCCTTCGGCTGGGACGAGCAGTCAATTGAAGGATGGTAACTAGATTCTTCCTCAGAAAGATGGACAGAACCTTCAATCCTAGCATCTGCAGGCTTAGATGCCTCGGGTCTCTCAGCTTGTACATTTAGTCTCTCCTCCAATGCTTGCTGCCTTTGCCCCATGTCCTGGAGCATTGTCATCATAGCCGCTAATTGTCTAGACACGTCTTGGTCTGCCATGATCCTGTGATAAGTCAAGGCCAAAGGTTAGGTCCTATATGTCTTAACATGATGTACGTAAGGGACAATGACTTGTGAATGGTATTGCAGTCAATTATTAAGATCAAAGGATCTTAATACAACTTTAGTTTCTGAATACCGCTCATACTTGTTAATTACTAAATAAATTAATGGAGTAACCGAGCTCTAATACCAATCTGTCGCGACCTCGAATCTCGGGCCATTGGATCCTCCCATATCCAGATCGGGTTACACAGCAATAATTTATTCAGCAATCACAACTAACAATCAGAAACATACTACAGATAAAAATATTCAGAAGGAAGTATTTCAACACTTTGCCATTCACAAAATAAAGTTTACATGATGCATTATCCCACTACAACCCTTTACATGTACATCACCTTGAAAGAAATACACAGAAATATTACTAACTACTTTACAAAGAAAAGCTACTGTGGCTGGCTGGATGTCTAGTATGTAAGCTGGATGGATTTTTAAAGTCCTTGCGATGGCTCACCGACACCTGTTGGGTTTTCCATAAATCATAGGATAAAAATTAGCGAATGCTAAGAAACGAAGAGAAAAGCAAATAAATTGTGTAATTTTGCAAAACTTGTTATCAAAAAAAATTTCAATCCTTCTCGTTAATTTAAGTCCTATTCCTTTTCTATTCCACGTCAGGGATTAGTCCAGGGGAACCCCACCATTCTTGGACTCCGAAGCTGTGAACACTTTGAGATTGAAGATTGCGTTGATCTTGGTAAGTTTATGCCGCCGCACGTCGCCTCAACCAATCCTCCAATACTACCCTGACAATTTCCTTTTCTTTTATTAACCAGGGTCTCAACCCTCAGCTTGGAAAACAAATGAGCACACCATCCTCGAGGACTCGGTTGCTTAAAACCTCAGGCTAACATTATAACCTAGCAGCTTAAATACATGTTGTCGTGACCCAGCCGCTATTGAACCACCCGTGCCTCCACATGGCACGACCACATCTTCCGTCGTTCAACCGAATATATTGGCCTCCGGTACCATGCATTGCAAATCATTCATTTTGTGCGCACTTATCATAACAGGGCAACTGTGTACCACCTAGGTAGGGAAACGCTAATACGGATTCCTTCCGACAAACCTACAGGTTGCATGCCCGACCTGTAGTTTTACTCCCAGTCATCCTTAACGTGACTCATGACCCTTTTCAGGATCCAGCTTAAAACATATCAGTTCCCATGATGTAATTTCTCTGTCAAGTAGTAGATTAGCAACCATAAATACTGAGTATAGACTTACACATATATTAATTCATATATTTATATATACTCATAATTATGCTAGTTTTAACTTCCAAAACCTAACTTTACAAGCCACTGCATCAATTCGATGCTTAGACCTTATTTTAGTTGGAATTACAAAGTAACTTTTCATATTTACTCAAAAATAGCCAAATTAGAGTTCTTCGTAGCAAAGAACATAAAATCAGAAATTTTAACGATCTCATATGAAAATCCAACAACAAAAGGAAGGATTTCATTACCTAATCAAGCTCTCTCTCGCGTATGCAGTGCTTTATTGTATTTCGTTTTCAGAAAGGATGATTTAAGGCTCCTGAAACGATCGAATTTCATTTTCGTATCAAAAATACTAAGAACGTGTCAAGAACGCGAAGAACGAACGAAGAACACGAAGAACACGAAAAATGTTAAGAACATATTCTCTTTTGAAATTTCAGCAGAGTTTCCCCTTATATTGGGACATATTTCTCGAAAAATTTGGGTAGAGTTTCCCCTTATATCGGGACATATTTCTTGGAAAATTTTTGATAGAATTTCCCATTATATCGGGACATATTTCAAATAAAAACGAAAAGAGTTTCTCTATAAAATCAACCAGGAAAACAACAGCGAAACTGAAAGAATATAATCAAACTGCAAGCGATGGAGAATCGGTAGACACCACGCGTCTTAGGTGAGTTAATATGTGACGAATTATAGGGTTCACTGACATGCAATGCCGCCCGCACCTAAGTAGGGTATTACACAGATTTCTCCATCAAAATAACTATAAAAGCGGAAAAGAAAGAACAATAAGCAATGGAGAATCGATAGACACCACACGTCTTAGGTGAGTGAATGTGTAATGAATCACAGGGTTCACTGACGTGCACACTGCACAGCCGCCCGCACCTAAGTAGGGTGTTACACAGATTTCTCCTCGAACCACAACAGGAAACAAATCGGAAAGAAAGATGAATCAAGAACAAAACTTGGAAGAAAAGATGATGAATTGAAAGCCTAGCTTACGAAGCAAACTAAGAGAGGATCATACCTTCCTCCTCCTCGTTCTCCCGGCAACGCTTCGCTAGCGCTCCTTCCTCGCCTTCCACTCCTCCTCCCGACCTCTCGACCCTAGCCCTTAGGGTGGTGGTGGTAGGGGAAATCGTAAAGAATGAATGGGTAGGGGGAGCTATTTATAGGCTCCAGAAAAGTACTTACCATGGTTAGAAAACCATGGTTTAGACCTTAACCATGCTTTAGCGACCCCTGGTTTTGGCCCATAGTTTTGGACAAAACTTATCCTAAACTTGGGGCTTAAGTTAGAACATTCTAGAAGATTCAAGATTCGCTAATGACTCTTAATTAACACTAATCGTAATTAACTTTCACTAATCGCGATTTAACTTTCGCGGCTTGCACTTATCTTTTGCTAACTATTGATTAATGTTTGCTAATGATCATTAACGATTTTTAATTCATCATTAGTTTCTTTAATCATACTTAATTAGTCTTAGTGATAGTCATTATGGGTTAATGACGTCTTAACCCTCCTTACTTCTCTTTCTTCCAAAAATCATAACAAATCAAAATAAAGTCCGATTCACACAAAACAAATTCCGTTGGTTTTCTCTTGACGAGTCGGATCTTATGATATAAGATCCGAGAGATGCCAAGTTCATGGCTTTACAATTGCACTCGAGCTCCTGGATTTTTATCGCGCATTATTGTTTGGCCCTAAAACTAGAAATAATTGCATCTAGGACCTATGTTTACTGCTTGATGTTTGTGCTCTTTGATTAGTTGCAATAAATATTAATTTGCTTCCAAAAATTCTCAAAAATTCAAGTTAAGCTCCTGCTTTGATGTTCTATCTTGCATGAATTTTTTATTGCAAATTAATTCTATTTCCTACAACAACAACAATAAAGCCTTTTCCCACAATTAAGTAGGGTCAACTACATGGATTCTTCACCTCCATTCAGATTTATCTTGGGTCAATCTCATGCTTATATCCAAAAAACTAAGATCCCTTCGTACAACATCTTTCCAACATTTCTTGGGTCAAGTCCTCGCCCTCTCTTAGCCGGCTCAACATCCCAAACTGGTGCATCCACTGATTTTCTTTGCAAATTACCAAACCATCTAAAGCGGTTTTCTCGCATCTTATCCTCGATCGGAGCTACACCAACTTTCTTTCTGATTGCATCATTCTGAATCCGATCTTTACGTGTGTGTCCACACATCTACCTTAGCATTTTCATTTCTGCTACAACCATTCTCTGCACATGTCTATGGTTCACATGCCAACATTCAGATCCATAGAGCATAGCAGGTCTCATGGCTGCTTTGTAAAAGTTTCCTTTAATTTTTAAAGGAATTTTCTTATCACAGAGAACAACAGAGGCTCCTCTCCACTTTAGCCAACCTGCATTTATTCTATTATTAACATCTCCATCAATTTCTCCATCCTGTTGCAAAATAGATCCCAGATATCTAAAAGAATCTCTCTTCCGAATGTTATTGTCACCAATCTTCACCTCAATTCCTTCACCATTGCTTCCATCAAAGGTGCACTACATATATTCCATCTTAGCCCTACTTATATGAAATCCTTTAGTTTCCAATGCATGTCTCCATACCTCAAGCTTCTCATTTACTCCATCTCTAGTCTCGTCAATCAACACAATATCATCATCAAATAACATACACCAAGGTAACTCATCTTGAATGTGACTTTCAACTCGTCTATAAGTAAAAAGAAATGGACTCAAAGCTAAACCTTGATGTAAACCAATGTTGATGTCAAAATAGTTAGTCTTCCCAGACGGGATCCTTACACAAGATAAAGCCTTATAATACATGTCCTTTATGAGGTTAATGTATAGGACATATACTTGCCTCTTCTCCAAAACTTTCCACAATATCTCTCGTGGGACAGAATCGTAAGCCTTCTCCAAATCAATAAAGATCATATGGAGGTTCTTCATTTTAGCTCTATAAATCTCCATTGTTCTCCATTGTTTTCCTATTATTAAAAATTCAAAAACACACCAAAAACTCCATTTTTGCCTTAGAAAATTCATAAAAATTCGAAAAATACTTTAAACATTCTAAAAAATTAGAGCAGTCTTGTTTTGGTTTGTTTGATTTTCTATCCAATTTTCATTGCATTTGCTTCTATAAAAACCTAAAAATTTGCAAAACCCTAAAAACACCATAAAAATTATATAAAATCAAAGGAAAAAAATTCAAAAATTCTGTTCTTGGTGTCTATTTGTAGATATTTTCATATAATTTTTTAAAAATTAGTTTCCAGGATTTTTGAACACTTTTGGTATTTTTAATTGGCAAAACTCTCCTGATTGTGCATTGTTTAGTTATTTGTCAGTTTTTATTTTTATAAAATCCCAAAAACATCTAGAAATTCTACAAAATATATAAAAATGTTAAAAAATGTTAAAAACATAAAAATATTTTACTTGATTTTTCTGGTTATTTTTAGCCTATTTGAAAAATATAAAAAGAGTGTGTGTTTGCCTTTTATTCATAGTCTTTATTTGCCTTATTTTCAAAAATTAAAAACTTGAAAAATTAAAAATCACTAAAAAATAAAAATCCTTTGATTCACTTGAATTGAATACCTAGCTTATCATAGTGCTCCTTGTGTTCGACCCTGGTCACTATACCAGGTTAATAAAAGTAGATTAGACCACCGTTTTACTTGCTTGGTTTGTTTGTGGTTGAATAATTTTCTCAATTTCGACTCGCTTAGCTTGGGTGACAATGATACATTAATTAGTCACGTAAACCTAGTCAGTCGGGTAGTCATGGGCCCAGGTGTTAAAGACTGAATTGGGAAATGCAAGTTGGACTTGCAAGGCGCAATGAGTTCCCGCTTCTTTTTATCCGAGTTGCAGTTTCTCATATTATTGAGATGTAACGAAGGTAGAAAGGAGATCCCAGATCTTTCTAGAGATATAGCGGTAAGTATATCTCTTGCTTTGAAAGTGAACACGGGAATGAACTTTCGGAGTTTAAAAGGCGAGACAACTTTGATATAAAATCCTTAGTCAAAGTAAAATACATTTATACAAATGATCTTATTTCAGACAACCTTCATTGAACCCACTCAAAATTATACTCAATTATAACCAGTATATTATCATGCATTGGATCCATGATCAAGATGTATTACTTGCATTTGGACACATAAAGTATGTGGTTACAATGTGCAAGTTTCCTCATAATAATGAGGAATGACAACTAAATAGACAAAAAAAACAACCTATAATTTGTTTGTCTCTACAGCTTGGATCTCTCATCAAATGTGCTTTGGAAGTATCATATTGATGATAATCATAATTGTCAAAATCCTAATAAAACTGAAGATGTTTTGACAAACATATGTGTTCTCAACATGGTTCACTACATTATGCGGAATGGTAGCTCCATAGGAGATGATGTACTCAAAATATTTGGGTACCTACCTGAACCAAAGTCTTTAAGAGTTAAGATGAATGTAGATATGATGGGTGTCATCATTCTATTATCTATACTCAAGTCTTTCATGAGGATTCATATTGTATGAATAGGATGAAGCATGTATTAATGTTTAAATATTCTTATATTGAAGTCCCTTGAGCACATGTTCAATTTAAGAGTACTTTATCTTAAGCAAATGTTGTTTATAGATTAAGGAAGCACAGTGGAAGCATGGGTCAGACCCAAGTAAGAAGAAAAGTCAAAGAGTTGACTGTACTTCTGTGACTTCTATACATATGGCATCCAAAGAGTTGGATGAATGCCAATACTGCAATAAGCCAATATACTGATAGTATGACTATTAGGACTATCCAGAATCTTTAGAGAAAGACCCAGATAGTGCATCGGCATATACATATCATCATTGATTTCGACTTACTTATTAGATAAGATTAAAGCTTGATAATTGTATCTCATTTTTCTAATAACACTTGCAATTGGTTGCATATGCTTTACAAGAATGGAAACTTTGATCTTAAGATTTAATAGTCATCCACATGAGAGTTGATGCAATTGTTGCAACAATCTCCATTGGATAGAAAGACTACACATTTTCAGTGGGAGAGCCCATAGTCTTCGAGAATGTCTCTATGACGTAGATATTAAAATGCATTTGTTGTTTATTTCTAAATTTGTTGGAAATAAACATACATTCTGAGACAGACCTATCACAAAGAGTTATGATGGATATATTTCAAATAGTAATCTAACATCTAGATGACTCTACTAAATTAGAATATTAATGAATAGTTTATTATTATTTCTAATACTGTAAGTCAAACCTTAAATTATCAAAAGAGATAAAGATCATTTGACAATGATCGGATATCAAGCCTTGGACATATGTCTATTGATAAAATCAAGACTAGTAAGAATTTGAACTTTAGATTGTCTGAAAGTTCAAGACTTACATATTCAAAGTAAAAAATGTCCAATGCACCCTTCTCTAGGAATGGTTTAAGCTGCATATGTATTCAAGATCGCATACAAATTGATGTATGTGGACTGTCTCTATACTATAATGAACATTAATGATATGTGATATCCATTAATGAATATTCATGGTATGAGATTTCTTCCTTTACCCATTAGAAACCTTTGAAATGTTCAAAGAAATCATAATTTTGGTTGAGAACAAAAGCTAGAAGGAAGATGAAAAGAATTTTGATCTAACCTAGGTAGCAAGTAACTATTAGATGAATTCAAGGAATACCATATAAAGAAAGGAATATCATTCCTATCGCACTCCTAATACACCTCAACTCAATAGAGTCGTGGGGAGATATAATTGAATCACGTGTGACATGATTTGATCAATGATGAATCTAAACATAATTACCTATTAGTTTCCGGATATATGCAGTAGAGGCTAAAATGTATAAGATTCCTTGCAAATCTGAACCCAAAAACACACATAAGTTATGGTTTGGAACCAAGCCCAGTGCTAACACTTGAGGATTTAGGGTTGCATGGTCCATGACCATAACATGAATGCAAGTAAGCAAGAATCTAGCATGAGAGAGTACTGCTTCATTAGGATTATAAAGAATGGTACTAGATACCTACTTTATGACCTTGAGATTCTTAAGAGATTTCGTCTTTATGAATATGACTCTTAGAAGGTGATGCTCTTGAGAATCAAGAAAAGAATGAAGTAAAGGGACTCATTGAATCCTAAGAAGATAATGAGATTCTTAAAATCGAAAACTAAAAGGACAATTAATGGTGAAATACTTATACCTCTTCAAATCAGTTTGAGGGTGATAGGACCACCTAGAGGGTATGGATACCATGCGTCAGAGAAATCTGACAATGATCAAAACTTCATATGATGAAGCTTCTGAAGATCATGACATGAAAAGATAGATGTTAGCAATAAAGTCTAAAGTAGACTTCATACACAATTGTTGTATATAGGACCTCAACAATCCACCTATAGGGGTCAAAACTGTTAGAATACTCAGATGATTTATTCTATAGAGCCCTCGGGTCTCTTATATAGGGAGAGAGCCCTTGGGTAAATTACATGAGAGGTACATAAAGAAACTGAAATAACATGAAATAACATAAAAGACGAACAACTATCTCTACACTCCCCCTCAAGATGGAGCATAGATATCTATCATGCTCAGCTTGGAAGAACATCTTTGGAAGGGTCCTCTGAGCAATGGCTTAGTGAATATGTCCGCTGTCTGATCCTCTGAACTGACATGAGACGTAGAGATGAAGCCCTTCTGAATCATGTCTCTAGTGTAATGACAATCCACCTCTATGTGTTTGGTTCTCTCATGGAAGGCTGGATTATTGGCAATAAATAATGCTGCCTGATTATCACATTGAAGGTTCATAGGCAAGGGAACATCAACGTTCAGATCTTCTAAGACTGCTTTAACCCACATCATTTCTGTGCTTGCCTGTGCCATGGCTCTATACTCGGACTCGGCACTGGATCTCGCCACCACAGTTTGCTTCTTGCTTTTCCAAGAGACTAAAGAGCTTCCTATGAAGATAGCAAATCCAGAAGTAGACTTACGGTCCCTTGGACATCCTGCATAATCTGCATCTGCACAGGCTGAAATAGATAGATCTGTACCTTTCTTGAATAGCAACCCTGTGCCTGGGGAAGACTTCAGATATCTCAATATCATGTGTAAGGCATCCATATGTACTTGCCTCGGCTGCTCCATGAACTGACTCACCCTGTTTACTGCAAGGGCAATATCCGGTCGAGTTATGGTGATGTATAAGAGCTTACCCACCATTTCTCTGTACCTTCTCTTGTCCACCTCCTCGGTATCATCATCGTACAGCTTCATACTCGAGTCCATAGGTGTACTTGAAGGTCTGCATCCAATCATTCATGTTTCGACTAGCAAATCTGTGACATATTTTCTTTGAGTCATCACCATTCCTTGTGCATTTCTTGCAAATTCTATCCCCAGAAAATATCGTAATGTGCCTAGATCCTTTGTAATGAACTGGCTGCCCAACATAGACTTGGTGATCTCTACTCCTTGTACATCATCTCCTGTAACCAATATGTCATCAACATATACCATAACAACAATGGTACCTCTAGGGGTCTTCCGGACGAACAGTGAGTGGTCCGCATTAGATCTTCTGAACCCCTGTCGTTCAATAAGCTGAGAGAGCTTCTGGAACCATGCACGGGGACTCTGTTTAAGGCCATAGATAGCCTTATGAAGTCTGCACACCTTCTGAGTCTCCCCCTCAGCAGCAAACCCGGGTGGCTGCTGCATGTAGACTTCCTCCTGTAGATCACCATACAAGAAAGCATTCTTAACATCAAGCTGGAAAATGGTCCAGTCACGTACCACGGCAACTGATAGGAGGATGCGAAGGGTAGAGTGTCTCCCACCGGTGAGAAGGTATCCAAATAATCAACACCATATGTCTGTGTAAATCCCCGTGCCACAAGCCTGGCCTTGTACCTGTCTAGACGACCATCTGCATGATATTTCACCGTAAAAACCCACTTGCAACTTACTACTGAAGCACCTGTAGGAATGGGAACAAGAGACCAAGTTCCCCTAGACTGCAACGCACACATTTCCTCTTCCATTGCAAGTCGCCAGCAGTCAATCTTCATTGCATCCTGATATGTCCGTGGAATCTCAACTGACGATACAGCAGCTGCAAACTTCTGGAAATCCCCAGTGAGTCTATGGAAGGAGACCTGAGAGGCAAGGGGATACGTAGCACACTGTCTGCGCTGCTTCCTAAGAGCAATGGGCCTGTCCAAATCATCCAAGACCGTGCTGACCGGATGCTCCTCCTCCTGTAGTAAAGGTTCCTGCACAGGTGCAATATCTAAGCCATCGTTAGTGTTAGTTTCAGAACAGACCTGAGGCGTATCGGATGGTTGAGTTGTAGCCTGAGCATCGCCTTTCCGCCTTGTATAGAACTTAGTGAAAGGAACAACAGGAGGAGGAGGTGGTGGTGGTGGTGTTGATGTAGAGGATTGACCCAGGCTTGGCGGTGGTGGTACAAAGACATTGGAATCTGGTGAAGTGGAGGAGGCCAATCTGTCACCCGCAGGTGAGAAATACATGACATGTTCGAAAAAGGTAACATCTGCGCTCACATAATATTTGTCATGGACAGGATCATAGCAACGGTATCCTTTCTGTGTCCTGGAGTAACCCACAAAAACGCACTTGATAGCCCTAGGAGAGAGCTTATCAAGTCCTGGAGATAAGCGGTGGACAAACGCAACAGTGCCGAAGACACGAGGTGTAAGTGCAAACAAGTCTCTGTCTGGAAAAAGAACAGAGATTGGAGACTTTTCCCCAAGAACAGTTGTAGGCATTCGATTTACTAGATAACATGCTGTAAGGATAGCATCACCCCAAAAAGATAATGGAGCACAACTTTGAATGAGTAATGTGCGAGCAATATCAAGAAAATGTCGATGCTTACGTTCCGCAACGCCATTTTGTTGTGAGGTGTAAGCACAAGTAGTTTGATGAACAATGCCTTTTGAAGAAAGAAAGGTAGCAAGAGAGCGAGTGCAGAACTCTAATGCATTATCAGTTCGCACATTCTTAACAGTAGAAGAGAAAACATTCTGGATTTCATTAATAAGATTTTGAATGACACTTCCTGCTTCAGATTTATTTTTAAGAAGAAACGTCCAGGACACTCTAGAAAAATCATCAACCACTACTAAATAGAACCTGTGCCCCTGATGATCGGGGACACGACTTGGACCCCAAATGTCTACATGAAGTAATTCAAACGAGGAGTGACTGCTCCGACTCTGACGACCGGGGAAGCTAGATCGATGGTGCTTCCCTAACTGACATGCTTCACAACGAAAGGAGGAACTCGGAGAGATCCGAGGCAGTAGGTGACGCATCTTCTGCAGGGGCAGATGACCGAACCGAAGATGCCAGGTGTACGGAGATACGGCGCCTTGGGAATGCAGAGAGACGCCAGCGTAGGAGTTACGGACTAGACGATAAAGGCCATTGTGCTCAGAACCACAGCCAATCACCCTGCCCGTCAGTATGTCCTGAAAAATAACAGACAATGGATCAAAAATAGCACGACAGTGCAAATCACGTGTAATCTGACTAATGGATAAGAGATTCATAGAGAATTCTGGAGCATGTAGGACGTTCTGTAAGTGCATAGAGGGTAGCAAAGCCGTCTCCCCCTGACCGATGATAGGAGAATGAGTTCCATCAGCTATGAGTACAGATCGACCAGGCTGTACAGCTCTGTAGGACTGAAGAATCTCTTTCTCACGGCATAGATGATGGGTAGCTCCAGAATCGACAATCCATCCTGTGAGGTCATGACAATGAGATGAGACTGAAGGACTACCTGAGGCACTGGCAGAGGCGGATGTACTAGCAGACGCTGATGCTGCAACATCAGAAACTTCAGCATTCTCTGGCGACGATTGTGGCATGATATCACGAAGTCGCGCCACTAACTCTTCGAACCTGTGATCTGTGGCAGGAGCTGAAGGACCCTGAACATGATCCGCGACACGTGCAGAAGGGGGAAAGCCGTGCTTGGAATAGCACGTATCCTCCGAATGACCAGTACGACGACAGAAAGAACACGTGGACCGTATGCGACCTCCACGCCCACGTCCACCATTTCCTCTGCCACGAAACGAGGACGAACCACCACGTCCCCTGGAAACTGCCATTGCAGACGGAGGTGCATTCGCTGTAGCGGATGGAACAGGTACACGACTGAGTCTCCTGTATACCTCCTCCATCGGCAGGATAGTGGCATCTGCTAGGATCTGAGAGCGTGCTGCCTCGTACTCCGGGTCTAGGGCAGCGAGTAATACGCCAACCATAGTGGCGTTGCGGAACGTCTTCTGCTGTTCCGGTGTGGCTGTAAGCGGAATGGTGCTATAGAGCTTCTCGAACATGCCACGAAGCGACGTGTACAGTGAATGGAGAGGCCTCCCATTCTGCTTCGTGGTAAATATGTCATGCTGCAACTGGAGCATCTTCGTCTCGTTGCATACTTGAGAGTACGTCATAGCCAAAATATCCCACATCGCCTTAGCGGTGGGCTGGTGAAGAACATCATTCGCTATCTCCGTCGTAAGCGTACCTGAGAGCCACACCTTGGCGTACGCGTCGTCAGCCTCCCACGAGGCATAAATCCCTGTCTTCTCCGGCGGTTCATCCTCGGTAAGAATATGCTTCTTACCACACGACTTCATAAGACTGAGGAACAGCATCGCCCATAGCTCGTAGTTAGTCCCGTCCATTTTGACGATTGGTGCCGAACCTTTGAAGGCACCTATGGCGGGCATCTCAAGCTTCTGTTCAGACATAATTCCGGAGAAGAACAAGTACTGATAGACCAAGAAAGTATTGTCTACCGAGACCTTGTAGGATTCAAGTGCATAGGTAGATGATTATGCACTTGAATCGACCATCACGCCGAGTCCTAGCGAGGATGCGGTTCCCCGGCCACGAGTAGAGGCTCTGGAAGCCCCTACAACTGGATTACGGCGGCTGAAGGACTGTTGGCAGCGAGCAGGAGGCCGGGGGCTGGAGACCGGGGGGTCGGGCGGCGGTGTAGGGGCTGGGCGGCGTTGATCGGAGGGCCGCAAGGTGCTGGGGAGGCTGGGGGGCCCGCTGGGGGCTGGGGAGGCCGCTGCGGAGGGGCGGCGGGCGCTGGGAAGCCCGGCGAGGAGGCGGCGAGCCCGGGGAGGGAGGGTTCGAAACCCTAGGCGGCGGGAGAGGGGGGGGAGGGGGGGGGCGGCGGTGGAGAACCCTAGGGTTAGGGTTATGGCTCTGATACCATGTTAGAATACTCAGATGATTTATTCTATAGAGCCCTCGGGTCTCTTATATAGGGAGAGAGCCCTTGGGTAAATTACATGAGAGGTACATAAAGAAACTGAAATAACATGAAATAACATAAAAGACGAACAACTATCTCTACAAAAACCATTAAGTGCAAATCGATCATCAAGAGAAAGAGGGAACCCGATGAGAAGGTAGAAACCTTCAAAGCACGGCTCCTAGCCAAGAGCAACACAAATAAAGAAGACATCGCTTGCGATGAGACTTGCTCTCCAGTTTGTCCATGCCTAAACCTATCAAAACATTGCTAACAAAGGGTACACAACTTGACTATGACATCTACAAGATGGAAGTCAAGATTGCATCCCTCCATGAATACCTCGACGAAGATATTCATATGAAGTAACCCCTGAGATTCATAGTTGAGGAAGGCAAGGTGTGCAAATTGAAGAACTCCATCTATGGGCTCAAATAAGCTTCTTATAGTCGGAACATCATATTTGTTGAAGTTATAAAGGTTATAATTTCATACAAAATCTTGATGAACCGTGTAAAGCTTAGTGGGAGTATCATTGTGCTCATCATGCTAAATGTAGATAAAATTTAATCATTTGAAATGATATAAGCGTGATGATAATAAGTGTTTTATAATCTGGTTGTTCCATATCTTGAGATGAAAGATCTCAAGGATACCTCTTAGATCTTAGTTCTGAAGTTGTTCATAAGCAAACAGAAGAGGGCATTGGGACTGTCACTAAGTTGTATATCTTAGACATATTCCATTTTGAAAAACCCCAATGAAGGCCTCATTCCCTTAAGATATGGTATTGACCTATCTGAGGGATATCATCTCAAAGTGTTTGATGATGTGGATGCTAAAGATGCTTGCATCTGTGCATCAATTGCAGGAAGCCTGGTGTATGCTGGATGCGTACAAAAACCAGATGTCTGACATGCAATGGGAGTAGTAAACTGTTACTAATCCTACTGTGGAGATAAAATACTTAATTGCAGTAATAATAACATCTTCAAAGATAACTAAACTTTTAAGATAGTGATCTAAAAGTCTTATCTTTAGAAACTTAAGACTTTACATATAGTGATATAAAAGGTCTTAGCTACAGATGCCTTATAAGACTTGAGACTATGTCTTAGTCTAAGGAGATAGAGATCTCCAAGCATAAAGTTGTTCTAGTAAGAATAATAGGAACTTCTTATTGGTTATAATAATTATAATGATTATTGAGTTGTAGCGTCAAAGACACTATAACTGCTTTAACAAGATTGAGTATTGGTTGTATACTTGTATAAGATGCAACATTCGCATTGGATGCGAGCAATATTACTAAGAGATGCAAGTGCAGTAAAGGACTTGACGTAGTCTCTCGGGAATAGTAACTGATCAGCTTAACAAGATATTTTTCTAAATAGCTTATGATTAGCACATGAGTGTGGATTTAAAGATTAGCTCATTAATGGCTCTTTGGGCTAGTAGGAGATTGTTGGGCATGCGAGCCCACGACAAGCCATTATGCAATAAATGTTATTGCAAATCATTCCCTAATCTAAAATAAAGAATAACTAATTTGCTTAATAGGTCCCTCTTTACAATTAAGGTTATGTACCATGGCCATCTTAATGATCATACATATGTTGATTCAAATGTTGAATCATAGAGGTTGGTGCTTGGATGATATCTAAAGAGTTAGATCGAGGACTCATCAATCACCGTCAAATGATTTTTAAGGATCTCCAGCCTGAAAAGAAGATGAAAATCCTTCTTTAAAAGTTGATATCTAGTCGACCTCTTGATGCATGTCCTCTTCATAGGAATAGAGATTCGGAGGTATTAGATAAGTTACGTCAAAGAGTTGACTTAGAGAGATTGAGATAACCAAGACCTATGTCGTATACTATCATGATATAGGCATGTATCCTCTGACAAGAGAAAGATGTGTTATTATATGTTTGAGTATGTAAATTCGGCTGACCGATAGGTTGACCTAATCAAGGTCTATACACCGACGAGCCGGTGTGCATACGAGGGCATATGGGTAATACAATCTATCAAAGAGATAATACATGTTCATTACTGAATAAGAAGACATGAGCTCACTCAAAAGATATTAGGATCAAATTCCATACATGGTCGTCTTGCTTTGGAAGCATGACCGAATTTATAGGTATGATATACGCTTTTGGAAAGCATATGATTAATACCAACTCACAATGATCAAATGAGAAACTTAATGGTAAAAGCCTGAAGAAGACAGTTCAAATATGATTTAATACTTTGGGTTTAATCCAGTTCTTCCGGTATGCAAGATGTACGGGTATTAGAAATATTCAAGGGTGATGTGATCGTAAACGATTGTATAACCGTGACACTTTCATTCTGATGGAGTGAAGGAACAAGTTTGGATTTTAGTGACTCCTCTCAGTAAATCAGTAAACTAATCTTACTTTTTGATTTAATCAAACATTTATGAGAGGTTCCCGAGATCTAGATTTGAGATATGATCACAAATATACATGGAATGTACAGTCGCCATGTCCTTATCACCAAGTATCCGCAGAGAAAGCACATTGTTCTTAAAAAAATTCAAGAATAATTCAATTGTTGATAATGTATCTAAGATGAGACATAGATAATTAAATGTGATTTAATTATCATGAACAATATGAATATGATTCATATTATTTTGGACACATGAGAATTGACATCTAAGATAATTAAATATGATTTTGTTATCAAAGATGTGATTAATGCGGATATCACTATCCATAATAATAATAAATATTATAAATGTGATTTATAATATAATGGAGAGAGATAATTGTAATAGGATTTATAAATTAAATGTTGATGTGAATTGGATTCACATTATATAATTAATTATAAATGTAATTTACATTTTATTAGGTGGTTGAATTTGATTCATAGTTGTCATTGGTTTTTTTTGCAATTCTCACAATAATTTACAATAATTATATGGTGATATTTTGTTGACAAAAGATTCCATGAAGTAAGATTTAATGTAAAGAGATTACATTAGATGATAATTGGAGAGAGAATTTCTCTCTCAAATTAAGGCTGGGACGTCACCTTGATTAAAAGGGGAAGGAGGCTATCCTTCCTCCTTTTATGGAAGGAGGCTCTCTAGTCCTATTTCATTCATGAGAATCTTGATTTAATTGAAATTAAATAAGTTAAGATTATTTACAACATATTTATTTTCTTTTCAATTAAATTAATTGTTGTTGCAAAGTTTTTGCAATAAAATCTCAACCATTGATTCGAATTGGGAGTGCATCTCCACCATTCAATTTAGTATAAAAGAAAGGGTAGACCTAGACTTTTCTTTTACACGACATACATACAATTGCAAGAGCAATAAACTCTCTCTCACACACATACACATCCATAGCCTCCCTCTCAAACCCTATTAGTTGTCCACTTAAGGGTTGTTGAGAGCATTGATGTCGTCGCAACGTCATTGTGTTGCCGGATCAACTGCTCGTGAAGAAGGATCTGTATTTCGTGAGACATAATTAGGAGATTCCAGCCTCGGATCATCAACTCGGATTGTGGGAGCTCTGTGTGTCATCTACATGCCCGCAAGTGCTTCTACGTTGGATCGAACTTGAGATAGGAGAATCTCTTACTTTAGACATTAGCGAGCGCAGCCACGCTCCAAGAGGTAATCCTAATTACTCACTTGTGATCTTGATGAAACGATATGAGAAGTGTTCTCGAATCATGTGGTTTCATCTATCTAAAAATTTAAAATTCTGCTGCCCCTCACTCAACTAGTATGACTAGTTCACCTAGATCATATTCGATGCGATATTCACACTTCCGTGATGCACTAAGACCTAAACCCTAGCATTCAAGTGGAATCAGAGCCAGGTTTCGATCATGGGACTGATACCACTTGAAGGCTAGGGTTTAGGCCTTAGCGCATCACAGAAGCGTGAAGATCGCATCGAATAAGATCTAGGTCAACTAGTTATACCAGGTGAGAGGGGCATCAGAATTTTACTTTTGCACTCTTGTGAGCGATTTGGTGTGGTAGAAATGAATGCATTCTTCGCAGTCAACTTTTTACTCTGAAAATGCTTTGGAGCTTAGGGCTATTTCTGCAGCCTGATCTCATGTAACCTGAATCGCTTTTATTAATACAAGTGGCCTTTGCGGTGGGTCCTATCTCGGGATCCCACCCTTTCTATGTTTTCCTGGAATGCCCCTTTAACTTTCCCTACTTAATGTGGAAAAAGGATCTGTTGTTGTTGAAGCAAGAAAATGCCCAAAGAATGAAGCCTCTTACAAGAATACAAAGATATTCAAAATTGTTCAAAGGGATATTTACACCCATAACCCTGAGTAACTTCATAATTACCCCAAAAACCCTCGATAATCACGAATTACATCCATAACCCCGAATAATGCTTAACCTTTACATGATATAACCCTGTGTCAAGTTCCGTCTTAATTGTGCGTTAAGTCCAACGGAAAAAGTTATATGTTGACCATTTTACCCTTCGAAAAACATTATATTTATAACATGATGCCATACAGGTCCCCTGCGGGCATACCTTCTAAGCCCACAGCCCTAGGTCCCCCGCGCGCATACCTTCCAAGCACCCCCCTCCCGCGGCACCACGTATCAGGCCGTCGAGCTCCTCAACCCCTCCCTCGTCCCCACCAACCTCTCCATCGTCGTCAATCCCTTCTTCCCCGTCTTCTGCCGCTGTCCTCCCCAACCATTCTCCTCCATCTACTTCTTCACCTATGTCGTGTAGCCCTCCGATACTCACGCTTCCATCGCTGCTGCGTTCGGGGCCGATGTCAAGTCCATCATCTCCGTTAAAAGCAAAAAACTGATATCTTTCTCGACTATCTTCGTCCCAATATCTAGAATTCCTCTTGCGTTTTGCTACCTGAAATGACACCTCCCTCGCCACCCGGTGATGGTGTCAATGTTGCTGGTTCTGCTGACTGTGGAGCAGATCGAGATCCGGAGCTGTCATGATAGTGTTGGTGGCAGTGTCTGGGGTGCTGTTGGCATTGTTTGTGAGTGTGGTGTGGCTATAGAGCAAGGAGAGGAAGACTGGAGGCAAGGTTGCAGAAGTCGGCAGTCGGTACTCGGTCGGCAGGGTCACTGACTAAGGATTAATCGGCAGTCGGGAGAGTAATCGGATTTAGTCGGGCATTAGTCGTTTTTGAATTTTTTAATTATTTTTAATATATAAATCAAATTTTAATATATATACTATCATTTATCTTCATAATTTTAACAAATTTAATATTTTCAAGAGCTTAAGAAATTACATCAAGAGAAGGAAAAATGAAGGAAGTTAAGATCAAACATTCAAAATATTTGGTACATAACACTAGCAAATGTTCAAAAGCACATACAACATGTCCAAAAAAATCCTACAAGTAGGAAATGTTCAAAAGCACATACAACATGTCCAAAAAAATACTACAAGTAGGAAATGTTCAAAAGCACATAAAACATGTCCAAAAAAATACTACAACATGTCAATCGAATCAATCCTCAATGTCATTATCCAAGTCCATCTCCTCTTCTTCTTCTTCGTCGTCATCATCATCATCTTCTTCTTCTTCTACTTCTTCTATATCATCAAGATATAACTCCTCGTTCTCATTCATCGGTGTAGCATTGGAGCTCGAAGATGAAGCTCCCTTGCTACGGTCAACTCGCTGGCTCCTTCTCGGTTCCAAATTCTCTTCAGCACCACTAGCATGTGCTACAGCACTCCATGTCAATCCGGAACCTGGAAAAACCTCCTCATCATGAGCATCGATACCTCCAGTCCATTCAGCCATGTATGCACGATAATGAGATGAGAGAGGATCTTTTTCTTTTTCAACTCGACGTTCCCGCAAGTTCGAATTGAAACGAACATACACAAGATCATTCAGCTTCTTCGTCTCCAATCTGTTCCTCTTCTTGGTATGGATCTGAACATCAAAATTCAAAATTTAAATTTATATCAATTACCACATTATACTTTACTATTAGTAACCAAATTTGGTCGATGGAATGGAGTCATTACCGAGTCAAAGGTACTCCAGTTACGCTCACATCCGGAGGATGAAGACGTCAAGCTCAAGATCTCGATGGCCATGGCTTTCAAATAAGGCGTGTCATCTCCATGATTATGCCACCAGTTAGCTATTTAAATAGAGAATTCATCAATATAAATATAATATAATATTGCCAAAGAGATAATTGTCCAGCATGAAATACCTGGGTCATAATTGTTGTCATTTGTCATCCTTTGTCTCACAGCTAAAGGCTTGCCAAAATCACCGCGACCAAGTCTGTATGCTGGAAGCTCGTCCTTGGTAATTGCATCTTGTACATCCAAATCTGGATAAAATCTTTCCATGCACTCCTTAAACCCTCTCCTCACCACAACATCCGGATCACCACGAGACTCGGTGTAGAAGAAAAATGGGTTCAAGTAATAAGCCGCTAGATGCAATGGAGTATCGAGCCTCCCTTTGGTCTTGGAGGTAAGAGCATCCACAAAAAATTTGTAAGATGACTCCACGCCATTGAATGATGCAACTATCTCTCGTTTGGCCTCTTCAAGCCCTCCGTACACAAAACCCATAGATGGACGTCGATCTGCGTCAACAACACGCAATAAACGAACCAATGGAGTGAAAACTCGGACGGCGTGTGCAACGTGATTCCAAAATGTAAGGCTGAAAACAATAGAACTCGCTGTTTCTCCCCTCTTAGCCTTGTACCATTTGCAATTTCTCCACTCTTCTGAGGAAAACATCAATCTAAGCTTGTCTTTCTTCTCGTTCAGGCTCTCAAGAGTAAGAAAAGTGGTTGCAAATATTGTTTGACCAGGCCTTGCAATGTCTCTCTTGTTGGTGAACTTACGCATCAAGCTTAGAGTTTTGGTGTGAGAGTATATAAACACCGTAAGATTCTTTGCCTTTGTGATTGCACTCCTCACCTTCGTCTCTTTGCTTATCTCCTCCAAAGCAAGATCAAGGGAGTGCGCGGCGCACGGAGTCCACCAAATCCGTGGATATTTGGTGAGCAGCAATCTTCCCGCTGCTACATTGGCAGATGCATTATCCGCCACAATCTGAACCACATTATCTATGCCCACTTCATTAAGACACTCATCCACCAGCTTGAAGATGTAATCCGCAGTGTGTGCCTCATTTGAGGCATCTATGGACTTCAAAAATGAAGTCCCCAAGGTGCAATTAACACAAAAATTGATGATGCTTCTTCCGCGCATGTCTGTCCACGCATCGGTCATCAAAGAGCATCCTGTCGACTTCCACGTATCACGATGACATTGCAAGTCATCGTGCATTTTCTTCACCGCATCCTTCAGAAGAGGACCACTAAGCTCATACCTCGTGGGAGTCTTTAGTCCAGGCCCATACTTCCCAATCGCCTCCACCATCTGCATGAAGGGCTTCGTCGTCAGTGCATTAAAAGGAATCGCCGATATATATGCCCAGTTGGCTATATACGGGGTGACCCTATCACGATGCTCTTTGGAGAATGCATCTTTTATGGTCATCTGACGCGAACCTTCCAATGCGACATTCTGCTCCAACGAGTCGGATGCTCGTGGTCTCTTCGCCGAACCCGCATCTCCAGTGATATCAACATCATCTCTCAGCTCTTGAACATCAACGGCTTTCTGGCTCTTCTTCCTTGCAACGTCATCAAGATATGCGATCATCTTCTTCTTCGTATCTTCGTCCACCTTTGGACATGCAGCCACGTTGCCTCTACGGTGTGCTAGATGTTGCTTGAACCTGTACACACCTCCCTTGACAACCTTCTTGCACAATCTGCAAGTAACTGTATTCGGATCTGTACGGTTCGAAAGATAACCATATTGCCATGTAGGATCAGTTGATCCTGGAGGCACGTAAAAAGACGAGTCGCTACCAGAAGCGACGTTCACGGGAGGTGTATCCATCTACATAGTCACAAACTCAGAAATTACTAATCAAGTAATCATCAAACACAAGTATCTAATTAACAACAAGTATCTAAATTAACTAACCATTTGGAATAAGAAATAAAAACAACCTAAGAAATGAAAACCTAACCTAACATTGTTATTGGCTAACAAGTAACAATAACATATTAACATGATAACATCTAAGTTCAACATCTTTAACCTAAGCAATTCTAAGCAACTACATGTCAACTACTTACTTCTAAGATCAACCTAAGCAAAATGAAATGAAGAAAAAATAACCTAACAATTCATATTTGCTAACAATAACTTAGAACACATTAACATTTATCCTCAACATTATCAACATATAAAAAAGTAGAAGAGAAAACAAAAAATAATCAAAAATAAAAAAAACCTAACTTACAGTGCAGACGGCCAGGCGCAGGAGGCGTGGGGGCGGCGAGGCACTGGAGGCGAGGGGGCGGCGAGGCGTTGGAGCAGCAGCTTCGAGGCGTCGGGGCGGCGACTCCTGAGGGCGGCGCCGGCGAGGCGAGCGGCGATGGGGTCGGGGGAATGGAGAGCGCGAGAGGGGGTCGGGTGTTTTGGGGTTTTCGAGCGAAGGGAGGGTTTCTGGGGGCGAGAGGTTACTGTTAGACAGTAACCCTCGAAAGGGCTAAGTTATTTGGTAATCGGATTCGGCATGGATCCTTATGCAATAATCGGCCGATTACTCGGCCGCCTCAACCGACTAGTCGGCCGCCTAGTCGGGCTCGACCGACTATAGGCCGAGGTAGCCTATTCAAGTCGGGCACCCCCCCGATTCGCTTAGTCGGTCCGACTAGTCGGTCTAGTCGGCCGACTTTTGCAACAGTGACTGGAGGTAGGAGAGGAAATGTTGTGGGAACGGGAGGGGGCGCATGGAGTTCTGGGGAGGAGGAGAGCTTTATGGCGGATATAGGTGAGTGCTTGGACAAGTATGGGGTATATAATATTGGGGATCTAAGACAGGTGACAAGCTCGCAGGACGGCAGTTGTTCCTCCGTACGCGGTGAAGAATGTGCTGCGGAGGGAAGCTGCTGCATCGATAAAGGGGGTGGATCTCCAGAGAAATGTGCGGTCCTTCCGCTTCCCCTCGTGCTGGATTTTCTCCGGTGCGCAATTGCTATTGGTCGCGATGATGGTGGATTCAGAGTGTGCGATAGAGCTGTTCTTGGATTCGATTCAAGCTCCAGGCATTGTGGTTGTTCCGGCAAGAAGAGAAGGATCCGTTCTGCTGCTCGAGATGTGGGCTGATCTACTATTGTGTTGGGTTCGCTCGAACACGGAGTTCCGTGGATGATGTTGACTATCGGAGTGCTGAAGATAAGTTGAGGTTCATGAGAACTGTTTGTGCCTTGTCTATCTCATTCCCCTGCCTCTCCAGCCCCTCCCACCGCCCTTAAGCTCCAGCCCCCCTGCAGGCAGTAGAACATCGAACCCACCTCCTCCTCTCCTTGCTTTTTTTTATTAATATCAGCCGTTAGATCATGAGGTGGTTAGATTAACTCAACCATCTGGTTGAGTTATGAACTAAACTAACGGAGGGTTATAGGTGTAAAACGGATCAGTTATTAAGGGTCTTTGGTGTAATTTGTGTTTATCGAGGGTTCATGGGGTAATTACGAAGTTACTCAGGGTTATGGGTGTAAATATCCCTTGTTCAAATTAAAGAGGTATCAAACTGTTGAGTCATAATACTATAAAAATTTGAGAACATGTAAACGAAAGAATAAAGTGTCAAGTTTTCAAAGTAAAAAAAAATGCAATCCGGATTCATGTAAGGTCGCTAACTATTGAAGTTATCCACCTGTTGGGGAGAATAATGGAGATTTATTGTGCTAAAATGAAGAACCTCCATATGATTTTTATTGATTTGGAGAAAGTTTACGATTCAGTTCCACGGGAGACTTGGGGATAGTTTTGGAGACGAGACAAGTACATATTTTACACATTAACCTTATAATTGATATGTACAATGAGGCTTCAACTTATGTAAGGATACAATATGGGAAGATTGACTATTTTTAAATCAACATTGGTCTATATAAATTCAACTTTGAGACCATTCTTTTTTTTTACTTTAATTATGGATAAGTTGAGTAGTCACATTCACGATGAGATACCTTGGTGTATGTTGTATTCCGATGATATTGTGTTAGTTGATAAGACTAGAGACTGAGCAGGTGAGAAACCTGAGCTTTGGAGACATTTCTTAAAGACTAAATGATCTCGTATAAATAGGGTTAAGACTAAATATATGGAGTGTACATTTGATGGAATTAATAGTGAAGGAATTGAAGTGAATATTGGAAAAGATAAAATTCAGAAGAAGGATTATTGTAAATAATCGGGATCTATTTCGCAACATGATAAGGAAATCGATTAAGATATTACTCATAGAATAAATGCAAGTTGGGTAAAGCGGAAAGGGGTCTCTACTATTCTATATGACGAGAAAATTCATTCGAAATCAAAGGAAAGTATTACAGAGAAGTCGTGAGACCTGTTGTGCTCTATGGATTTGAATATTGCCGTGTGAACTATAGACATGAGTAGAGAATGACAATAGTAGAAATAAAAATACTATGGTGGATGTGTGACTACACAAAAAAACCGGATTCGGAATGATGTGATCAAAATGAAAGTTGGTGAAGCTATGATAGAGGATAAGATGAGAGGGAATCGCTTAAGGTGGTTTAACCCTTTGCAAAGGAGGTTGGCCGATGCACCAATTAAAAATGTGAGACATCGAGCAAGCTAAGAGAGGGTGAGGAAGGCCCAATTGGAAGGAGACTATCCAAAGAAAATTTAACTATTCGGATCTATGTCTAAGAATGATCCAAAATAGATTTGAATAGATGCAAGGGATCCATGTAGCCGACCCTACTTAATGTGGGAAAAGACTCTTTCGCTGTATGGCAAAACAACTGGCTAACAGGCTCCACTGTGTGCTTCAATATATCATCTCCTCTTTGTAGTCGTTATTTATCCTGAACTGGTATATGATGGACAATTTGATGATAGCCACCAAGATGCCTACGAATTGGAAGAGATGTCAGATGGAGGGCATCATTTGGAAGATTGAATTTTCTAAGGCTTGTGATAATGTGGAGTGTAGCTTTATTTGGTCTGTGCTTCACAGACAAGGGTTCCCTGATATCTGAATTATGCGGATGAGGCAACGTATTACAACCAGCTCCTTTTCTGTTCTACTTAATGGCAACACGAAGGTAGTTTCTTCCGGATGCTACATGGGATTTCAGGGTTATCCACTCGCCCCTCTCATCTTTGTGATTGTTGCAAATACTCTTGCTATTTTGGCTGGGAGGGCGGAGACTGGTGGTTCTACATATGGATACTCTTGTGGTGATCTCTCCATCACTCGATTGTTGTATGCAGATGGCATGGTCTTCATCATTAAGGGTGGTGCTAGAAAAGCGTGTGATAAGTCAATGATGTTAGATTGTTTGGTACCATCTCCAACCTTCGAATAGAGGGAAATCCTCCTTCAGTCCATTTGGCCTCGCTCAGGAGGAGATTGACAAGTGTTACAACATTTCCGTTCACCTAAAACCAATCTCCTCATGTATTAGGGTTTCACCCTCATATGTAAGTAGCAAAGCCCATCAACTTCCCCTTATTGAGAAATAAAAAAATATGCTTGTAGGATGGAAGTCTATCTCGTTGTCGAATGGCGGGAGATGTGCTGTTGAAATCGGTTTTGGCAAAAATAACTATTTTCTTTCTTTCATCGAGGCTCATTCTGATGGTTGTGCACCAACACTTGGAGGTAATGATATGATTCCTTTGGGAAAGTACAAATGATGAGGTGTGTTACTTTGAGCCAGTTGCTTAGGATATTATCACACAGCCTAAGAAAAATGGTGGCCTTAACGTGAAGAGTGAAGAGGATCAAAGAACTGAACCAAGCTCTTCTTGCGAAATGGATTATGCGGATCTAGGGTGACCAAAGGATCTGCCCGGAAATCTATTGCGATACATTTACGGTATGGACATCAGCTTGATGGCTGATCCTAACGGCATCCCACATGCTCCAATCTTCTGGAGGGGGCTTGTGATGTCCAATATTGAGACCTTGCTTAGATGATGACTTTTTTCATGGAAAGATAACTAGACTGGGGATGGAGAACTCATTGATTACCCCAGATTGTCCGCCCTCTCTGCTGATCCGTATATGCGAGTTGCGGAGGCTCGGGAAATGGTATTTGATGCCCTTCCTTCCACACGGGCTTCTCGGAGTAAATATGCGAGATTTTTTTAGATTTGTTAAGGGACCTGGATAGCATTGATGGGCCATCTACTGGTTGGGATAGTTAGAAGTGCGTGGATGGTAGATTCTCAGTTGAGAAGACTTCTGGATTCCTTATGGCTGGTAGCACGTGACTTGGGCCTAGATGCAGTCAACTATACACTGATTAGGAGAACCAACATTCCTCCAAGCGTGAAGTTTTTTTGTGGTGAATGAAGTGGGGAATGTTGGCCACTTGTGCTCTCAAGAATGGTTGGTTTGGCAAGGGTGATGCATCATGCCCAAGATGCACTGGCAAACTGGAGGATAGCAAACATATTTTCTTAAAATGTCTACTCTATCGAATTGTGGAATCGGATGGAAACACGCTGGCCTCGGCATGCTTCATGTGAGGAATTATGGAGCTCCATAAGTTCAGCGTGCAAGGCTTCATGTGATGGTCGCATGTGTCCTTTTGGTGTGCTTTGTGTGATTTAGATTTCATGTAGGATGCTATCTCCTAATACAGCCCAAGACCATTATAAACTGATCTTTCCACAAAAGTCTTTCATAAACCATCTCTCAAAGCTAAACTCTTCCACCATGATCCCCAATGGCACCGTGACTTATTAATTTCTCCTCATATGAATTCTGTTGTCTGATCTATGAACCCATGGTTTGAGCTTTGACGAAATCACTCTTGCTATATAGAACTTACCTGTATGGTGGTTTTATATTTGGACCATCGTGAATTGGTTCTTTACGGTGGACACGATTTCGTGGTTCCTTGATATGGTACTTTGCAATAAATCTTCAAAAGTAACTAAAGAAATAATCAATAAAATAAAGGAAAATAAGTTAGATCAATAAAGAAATACAGTACATTGATTAGGATCATACTGTCCCTTTGGATTTGTAGCACCGAAAACAATAGTCCTCGTACCGAGAGTGGTCACAAGTCCAGCCTGAAGTGAATGTATTATTAACATGATTGCAACCATAAAAAATTCTACTTTATGTGTATTTAAATTTTACCTACAAATTATAGGAAAAATATCAAATTACAGAGATAATTATTACCATGCTTGTCATTTTGTTTTCAGTCAACATGAAATTCTTGGTATTAGTTGGCCATCCCGCATGCACCTCTTCGGATAACATATGTGGACAGTTAAGTTATTGGTCATAGATAGCCACACGAATCCTATCTAAGATTTGAATAAATATTAGCCCTATATTTAGCCTCTCTTTTTGTATTGGATTTCTAGTATAATTACCATTATTGTTGTTTTTTTGTTGGAATAGCTTTAATTCTGTCTTTAGTGATTAAAGTTCTTGGGAATACATGTCCAACCATGGATGATTAAGTGGAAAAAAAGGAAACATATTCGTCTATTCGTGCTAGGTCATCCCCTCAACTGGTTTTCTTTTACATTGTGAAGGGTTTCCACAAGTTCTTTTATTTTTATGTGTAATTTCTTGATTGTGTTTTTGAACGTTTGTCTCTAAGACAATCTGTTGGAGTATTTGGTAGTGCACCTATTAAGTTGTAGCAGGGTAAATGGATCCTGGAGAAGATCCATTTACCCCATCCTGTGTTTAGTCCCATACCGCCCAATGGTGGGACTTGGAGGCTCTGGGAAGGCTATATAATGAGCCCCAGACCTCCTGTACTCATTGAGAAAGTCAATAGACAAACACGCCCCGTTGAGGGCTTCTCCCGTGTTTTCATCCCGCTCCTTACGGAGTAGGGTTCCACGTAAAAATCCCGCTTGTTCTTCCTGTTCTTTTTATTTTATTATCTTTATTCCATGTTACGCTTCCGATTCCGATTTTCTAACATGGTATCAGAGCGGGTCGATTCTCGAGGAGTTGTTCTTGATGTTATTTTTTTTGTTTTCGAGATTCAATTGTCAGTTTTCTTTTAAAAAGGGGATTATTATTCTCATGCTCGTGGTCGAGGCCGATTTCCATCTTCAGTCCAGATCTAGGGTTCAATGTCTTGAACCCTAATTTCAGGCATCTTCAGCCCTATATGCAGTGGCGGCAACCCCCATCCCGCGCAGGCATCATGTTCCAACTGGGAACCCTAGCACGACATCAGATCCAGGCGTGATTCCTCTTCCATGCGCAAGTGAACAAGCTCCTGGTGCGCGTGAGCAGATCTCCCAAGCCCTTCGATCGTTCCTCTAGCCGCAGCGAGCCCAGCGCACCTCCTGGTTGCGCCTATCACCGCATCTTCAAGTCCCACCTCCTCCAGGCCGCTGCATCTTCCAGCAGCACTCTCTAGGCGCCCCATCCGAAGACCCAAGGCGATGCAGCACCTCTTGCAGACCCAGGCGGCGAGATTCCCCCCTGCGCACAGCCGCAGCCCCCAGGCTGCGATGCTTGCCGAGCGCGCGACTCCTCCTATCTCCTGCGGCACCTCTAGACAATGGCGCCTCATCGGGTCCATCTCCTCTCGCAGGCGCCCCTATCTTCATCGCGCGCTGGAGGTGCACTCCAAGCAACAGCAGACCCTGCGCAAGAACCATTCGTGCCTTTACGCGCAACCCTTGGTGCGCCATCCCCAGCCGCGCAATGCTCCAGGTCTCGCCTGTGTGCCCCGTCCTTCCCATCGCACGCGGCTGCTAATAAAAGGCGGCACCTCCTCTCCGCGTGAGCCTCCAGCGACCCCCCCCCCCATCCCCCCAACCTCGCAGGCAGCGCAAGCCGATGATGCTCCAGCAACGCGATGTGCGCGGCTTGCGGCGAAGAAGAAGCAGCACCCATGAGGGGCGGCGCACAGAAGTGCCCCATCGAGCTGCGATTCCAGAATGAATCTCACGGAACCCTAACGGGGGGCTGCCTCTTTAAAAAAAAATGGAAATTTTATTTAGAAACCCAGGGGGTTCTGTTTATTGTAAGGGCTGAGGGTCCTGTTAAAAAAAAAGGAAGAAGAAGAAGAAAAGAAAGAAAGAAGAAGGATCATTATTTGCAAAAAAAAAGAGAGAAAGGAAAACAAAAGAGAGAGAAAAAAAAGGCGCGTGCAATGATTAAAAAAAAAAGAAGAGCCGCACGCATGTCGAAAAAATTTTTTTTTGATGATGCAAAAGCCGAAAAAAATGATGAACGGCTTATAAAAAAAATTGAAAAAAAATGGCTTATTAAAAAAAAGCCGCAAATTTCATGTTGTTTTCCCCCTATCTATCTTGTCTTCTCCCAACTTTGTCGATGTCATTTTCCGACAAGTATGGGAGAAAGGGGGAGTATATATGTAGAGTCACAGGTCTTGTATTCCAGATCCAGATTCAGATACCAGTCTCCAAACCAGCCAGTTGATCAGACTCTACAAGTTTTTTCAGATGCGTAGGATTCAGACTCGACGATCATTGTTCCGAGTCTCCAGTTTCAGACACGCATGAGTATGCGGTCATTGTCAGATGAGCATATGTTGCCATCATTTGTTCGTGGTCCCCATCATTCTTGTTGTTGTTCGGCCAGAGTTTTCACGTGAGCCATAGGGACACCAGAGCAGAGGACCATTCCCTTGAGGGCAAGGGTTTTCATGTGGTATCATAGGTACACCAGAGCAGTGCACCATTCTCTGAGCCAGATGGGAGAGACCCAGTTCTCCGACGAGGAGACTTTAGGTGCAGTTTCAGACTCGATGGTCAGATTCCGAGTCTTCAGTTGACTCACACTCCAGCCCGTTCGTCCTCCTCACCTGCACGGCATGAGAAGCAACGTCCTCGACTGCAGCATGTGCACGTTGGGTTGATATTGTCCGTAGTGTCCTGTAGCGTGAGTTGAGTTTCTTTCTGTTTGTTTGTCCAAGCTGAGCATTGCATGCTCCAGCTTGAGGGGGAGTGTTGGAGTATTTGGTAGTGTACCTAATGAGTTGAAGCAGGGTAAATGGATCCTGGAGAAGATCCATTTACCCCATCCTGTGTTTAGTCCCATACCGCCCAATGGTGGGACTTGGAGGCTCTGGGAAGGCTATATAAGGAGCCCCAGACCTCCTGTACTCATTGAGAAAGTCAATAGACAAACACGCCCCGTTGAGGGCTTCTCCTGTGGTTTCATCCCGCTCCTTACGGAGTAGGGTTCCACGTAAAAATCCCGCTTGTTCTTCCTGTTCTTTTTATTTTATTATCTTTATTCCATGTTACGCTTCCGCTTCCGATTTTCTAACACAATCCTATCGGGGATTGCATTTTTGGTGGAAGCTTTTTGTGTACTCAATACACATTGAGGGCATCCATACAATTGATTAAGCATGTTCCAGATATCCATTCTTGCGTCAAGGTCTTCTACTTGGGGACAATTTATCGGTTCGAGAGATATACCAACCTAGAGGTTTTCTTAGTGCTCAAGAACCTTAGGGGCATGGAAGATGTTAAATCAACACAATGATTTATAATTAATCACAGTGATCGATCAAGGTTGTTGTCTATGAGAGCTTCCAATGCCTCAACGTGATCAATCACTCTATCTCATGGCCTCAAATTTCAGCGAAATTCAGTCGAATTTCTGTTGAATATCAATATCCAGTCGAAATCGAAATTCAACCAAAATGGCCGAAATGATCGAAATATGGGAGCCCTATTACAAAAAATGACCGAAATGACCGAAATTTTGATCGCAATTAGACCGAAACTCCACCGAAATTTCGTTTCAGTCGGTCACCGAAATGGTGACCGAAATCGACATTCAGGGCCTTGCTCTATCTTTAGTGATTGATTACGAATTCTCCATGTCTGAACAGGGACTACTCATGACCGATCATGTTTTCTCGTCTAATCAATCCCCTTCTTTAACCAAAATATTAACCCCTTGCTTGCGTTGAACATCTGCATATGCTCCTTTCGTTGATCAACTAAGCCGACTTACTTGGTTTATCACATTTTGCTCACATTCTAGGATTGCTCAATCAATTACCCTGCCCTGATCTGGTCGATCATTTTGTACTTCTCTCGTAGACCAATTTTCTAGGTGTGATCGATCAATTATTGGTTCCAACAAAGATGGGTGACCACGAGATTGAAGAGAAGGTGGTTAACATGGTTGTAGCTACCTCACTTGTGAAGGTAGATAACAACTTGAGTATACAAATCACATCTAACAAACTCATTGTTAACATTATTAGCTAACATAGTCATGACGTAGTTTTTTCCGCTTTTAGTTTACTTCGTTGTTCTCTATTTCTATTTGTAACCATTCAGAAAATACTATATAATTGCCACCTTTGTGCTACAGGGTTTATCACTATGTAAGAAATTTCACGCCCATGAATAAAATCATTCCATTGATTTTTTTACTTTTCTCCACATGTTATCAGAGTGACGGTCTTACTCCAGAGTTCATACCCCAGAAACCCACAACCACCGCAAGCCCCCTCCTCAAGCGGACTTCTTCTGTCGTCTGTCCACTCCTCGCACCCAAGAACCACCATCAATGCCTCCTAGCGTTGGCGCAAGCAACCACCAACGTCACCTAGCATTGGAACGCTCCAAATTTTGTCACTGGACAGCCAAGGACACTAGGGGGCCACGATGCTATTGTGTCGTTGTTGACAATTTTACCAAGTCAACACATTTCATTAATGTCAGCATGACCTACACTCCATCTAGGTTGGCTAGATTGCATGTTCAGAACATTATCAGGCTTCTCGATATATCACGTGAGGTAGTATCTGACAAAGACTCGAGGTTTACATCTCACTACTGGCATCAGCTCATGTCAGCACTGGAGACAGAGCTGAAAATTAGTTCCCATATCACCCACAGACCGACGAACAGAGCGAGCGCACTATTCAGACACTTGAGGATTTGCTACGTGCATGTGATCTAGAGTGGAAAGGGTCCTGAAAGGACCACCTGCCATTGGTAGAATTCTCATACAACAACAACCATCATTCCAGTATTGGTATGGCACCATTCGAAGCCCTATATGGGCGAAGATGACTCACACCTCTCAATTAGCGTGAGGTAGGTAAGAACGCTCTTTACTCCATAGATCTATTGGAGGAGACTGCGAGGGTTGTTGACCTTGTGAGGCGAAGGCTTCTGACGGCTCAGAACCACAAGAAAATCTATGCAGAATCGTCGGAGAAGAGATTTGGAGTTTCAGGTAATCCAATCATCTTCTCTTAATCCATTCAAATATGACTTATAAATATTCAACTTAATTTCTCATACTGATGAAATTTCTGTAAATACAAGTAGGAGTTTGGGTGTTCCTAAGAGTATCTCCCATGAAGGGAGTACAGAGATATGGTGTTCATGGCAAGTTGGTGCCATGATAAGTTGGACCGTTTGAGATTATTGCTCGTATGGGGAAGGGCCTACCGAATAGTCCTTCCTCGACACCTGTCAGCTATACATGATGTATTTCATATATCCAACTTGAAGAATTACGTGCACGACTCTCGACACGTCATCAGCTACGAGAATCTTGACGTGGAGCCAGACATGACATACGAAGAGAGGCCAGTGTAGATACTCAATAGTGCTGTGAAGAAGCTTCACAACAATAACATTCCCCTAGTCAAGGTGCCATGGCACCGACACGGTGTCGAAGAGGCAATATGGGAGACCGAGGCAAATATGCGGGCACAATACAAGCAGCACTTTTCAAGTAATTGTCAAAACAAGCCCATTTAATTATATATATTGAAAGAATACGACTTATTTTTCCTTTGATATTTTTATGGTAAAATGAAACTCAGATAAAACGCATGACATTGACCCGAGTCTTGAGGACGAGACTCCCTTTGAGGTTTTTATATTTGTGACACCCGAATCTGAATGCACTTAACCCGACCCGATTAAGGGTCTATATGACCATTAATATTCAAAAAAATATTGTATAAACCCAGATCGATCTGTAGATTTCAGATCGAATCTCGTTCAGATGCTATCGACCAAAGTCGATCACATCGTAATGTGTGCCATCAGAAAAAATCATGACGCAAAAATCGAATCATAAAACAATCCGAGACGGCTAGAAAATTCGATTCGACAAAATAAGACCAATGAAATCGGTCATTCGTCGATAAGAGGTCGTTTAATCATTTAAATCACAACAATTTCATCAAAAAACAAGACTGTATTTCGTTCTATATCTATCTTGGATCAGAAAAGTATGAAATTTGTATCATTTAATAATCATTCATATACGGTCAAAACGAGCTATTATACATCAGAATCCGAAACTCGAGGTGCGAATGCAGATGACTTTGGTATTCGCATAAGATAGAGATAGTGAATAAAGATATATATATATATTTATTTATTTACTTATTTATATATATTTACAAATAGAAATTCCAGCACAACACATATCGTAAAAACTTGACACTTGGCATCTAATTTCTCTCCAGTTGACTCCAAATTCCACATCCACATGTCAATTCCAAATGCCCTTCCCTTGGTTATATAAACACCAACCCCCTCCCCATTGTTCTCTCTATCTCTCCAAAGTCACGGCCGAAGGTGCCCCATTTCTCCAACTAAAACTGCGGTCCAACATCTCTGGAGGAGAGTTGCTCCACCAAGCCAAAGCCCACTACTGGAGCCTCCATTTCAGCGGCAAGGAGCTGCTGCTCTAGCCAGCCAAAGCCCCCTGCAGCTGCTCCAACAGACCCACAAGCTGTTGTCCAACGTCCCCAGGTGTTTCTGCTCCATTCGATGCTTCAAGCTACTGTCTCCCCCTCCCCCTTTATGCTGCTGTCCAGCAGCTATTTTAGCTGATGCTGCATGCTAAATCAAGCCCCAATTATCCTCCAAACTTAGAGGATCAAAGGTACAATCATCCCCCTCTATTGTTACCTTCCATGCATGTTTCTAAATACAATTTAGACCACTGCTATACTTTGATTTCAATATAAAATCTGATGAAATTGGGGTTGAATTATATATAATTGGACCTAACTTCAAACCATATCATATGCCATTGATTTCACGATAAGAAGTGAGAGATTTGAGAGTGTATTGCATGAAATTTGATTAAAATTCAGATCACTGTTAAAATAGAGTTGTATGGCTAAAAAGATGAGAAATTGAAGGTGTTTTTGCATGCCATTAAACTAAATTTCTGATCATGACATGCTACAATTTTCATGCTTAAATTGGGGAAGAAATAAGGATGAATTGCATGTATTAGAACCTAATTTCAAACCACTAATTATACATTAATCTTATATCCAAATTGTGAAGAATTGAGGATGAATTGCATGTATTAGAGCCTAATTTCAGACCACTGATTACACATTAATCTCATGTCCATATTGTAAAGAATTGAGGATGAATTGCATGTATTAGGACCTAATTTCAGACCACTAATTACACATTAATCTCATACCCAAATTCTGAAGGATTGAGGATGAATTGCATGTATTAGAACCTAATTTCAGACTATTGATTATACATTAATCTCATATCCAAATTGCGAAAAATTGAGGATGTATTGCATGTATTAGAACCTAAATTCAGACCACTGATTATACATTAATCTCATGTCCAAATTGTGAAGAATTGAGGATGAATTGCATACTTTTAGTACCAATTTCAGACCCTTAAGTAACTCCAGATTCATATGTAATATAATGAGAAATTGGAAGTGTTTTATGATTGTAATTAGACTTAATTTCAGACCTACAATACGTTACAGTTTTCATGTCGAATTTGATGAAAATTTGAAATGCTTTCGGGAAATCATTATCCTTATAAAGAACTTCGGGGGAGGGTTCACGGCTAAGCTTTGGGTTCCTGGTGACGCAGGGGGAAAGCAGATGGGGAAGCTAGATAAGGATGCCATGGAGGGGCAAGGTAGGCGGAATTCCCGCAGGCGCACTGGCAAGGGGACTATTATATTAAACTTTTCCGTCAAATTAGAGAGAAAGGCATTTGATGGTTAGGCCTCTCCCTATGCAGACGCCCTAGGGAAAAAAGAGGCCGCGTGGTTTCTGGGGAAAGGCTGCCTTGCTGTCTGAGGCGGGGGGTTGAGGGGGGAAGCCCGAGGCCAATAAGGGAGCAGTTGAGAGGCACTCCTCCCAGTCCCCCCTCAGACCCCTCCCCCCTGTATGAAAGGTCCGACTGAAGGAGCAACCAAATAAAGATCTCCATTGAAGATTCCAGAAATATTGAGCATTTCCATGCAATCAAATGCCAAATACAAACCACTGATTGTTCACTGATTTCATGATGAAATATGAAGTAATTGAGGGGGACTGCATGTATTTTAGTACTAAAATCAAACCACTTTTTAGGATCTAACTCCATGATAAAATCTGAGGATTTGATGGTGATTTTCATGCTTGAATTAGGAAATATTTGTATAGAAGTTTATTTTATGTTCTTGTATCTTTTATCTATTTCTCTTTTTTGTTTGTCTATCTTACGTAATTTACCATAGGCCTCTCCCTATATAAGAGAGTCTAGGGCTCAAGAAATAAAAACAACTCTTATTTTTCCCAACATGGTATCAGGGCGGCGGTCCTAGACCGGAGCTCTCGTACCAAATCCTAAATCTAGCCCTCCACCTTCAAGCCCCGCGCACCCCCCCCCCCTCACGCGCCACCCTTCGACCCTCTTCGGCCACGCGCGTCGGCCCACGCCTTAGGGTTCGGCCACCCCACGCACCGCCCTAGGTTTCCTGTGCCCTAGGGTTCGGTCGTCCCTAGGGTTCGGTCGTCCCTAGGGTACCTCCTTCGTGCTGCTGCCGCCGTCCCTAGGGTTCGACCGTTGTCTACCTAAGGGGCTCCTCGCCCACGCTTCCAGGTTGATGGGTTTGGTTGTGTAAAGTCTACACATGCAACCAATCCTCTTCATGTCAGTGTAGACCAAAGTTTATCTTATATACAACCCTGGTTCTCTCCAGTCACAATGTCAAAAAGCAAGGTAGAGATCCCCACTACATGCGCCTTTAGAGGTCATGCGCCTATTGTGAAGATGGATGGATCCAACTACGAGTTATGGGCCATGCAGTTCAGGAGCCTAATGAAATCGATGGGTAAGAAACATATTCTTACCGAGGACGAGCCAACAGAGAAGACAGGGTTGTATGCCTCATGGGAGGCTGATAACGCTTATGCTCAGGTCTGGTTGTCTGGTAATCTGATTCCAGATATTGCTAACGATGTCTTGCACCAACCCACTTCCAAAGACATGTGGGATATTCTTGCTGCCACGTATTCTCGAGCCAAGAATGAGATAAAAATCCTACAGCTCCAGCATGACATCTTCATGATAAAGCAAAATGGTCGACCCCTGCATGCCCACTACACTGCATTGCGGGGAATGTTTGAGAGGCTTCATAGCTTCATTCCTCTTACAGCTACTCCAGAGCAGTTGAAGACATATCGGAATGCCACGATGGTCGGAGTGTTTCTAGCCTCTCTTGACTCACAGTATGAGGCCGTTTCATCTCATATTATGGCGGATCCTACCATTCCTCCCATGGAGGAGACTTTTCGAAGATTGAGCCGAATCAACGTCTCGAGCCCAGCTACTCTGCCAAATTCATCTGCTATGTTGGCCTCTCGCAAAAGAGGCAATTCATCTCAGTTTCGTGGACGACGACCACGTAGTATGGGTGGTCGTGGTTGTGGATCACAGTGCACTTACTGTCATCGAACTGGTCATACAGAAGATACATACTACTCCAAAAATGGTTTCCCAACATCTGCCCATGCAACAAAACAAATTCAGCATCATGGTGCTACACATGCAGTAGATCCACGATATGATGACCTTATGTCTTGATTGAGAGATATCATGCATCCAGATAGTACTTCTTCACATGTTTCAAAGAACAGCATGGACGTTGCTGCTACTACAGAAGCTAGTACCTCAGGTAGCGCTCATACTTCTACTTTCTACCAGGGTTTAGGTACCTCAGAATGGATTGTAGATTCAGGTGCCACACATCATTTGCGTGGAGATAGACACCAACTCACATCCTACAAGCAAGTTTCCCAATGAAGGACAATCATCATAGCAGATGGGACTCATTCTCCGATCACAGGACAGGGACAGATTACCTTAACGTCTTCTATGCGGTTGCAGAATGTGCTTCATGCTCCTAATTTCTCAATGAATTTACTGTCAATTAGTCAGACTACTAAGGATTTACATTGTCGAGCGATATTTGACTCATCATCTCTTGTGTTTCAGGACATTCACACGGGCAACATGATTGGACATGGTCGGGAGCAAGGCAGGCTTTATCGACTGGTCAATACATCTTATGCTGGAGCAACATCTCATTCCTCTGGACCTGTCTCTCCGTTTCTATGGCATTTGCGCTTCGGTCATCTTCCGTTTCAGAAACTGCGTCAAGTCCTTCCTCAAATTACATCCCACTCGTCGTTCAATTATGAAGCATGTGAATTAGGGAAGCATCATCGGTCTATCTTCTCTAGTCGTCAGAGTCGGAGCAGTAGCTCTTCATTTGAGTTTTTTTTCGTGTTCCCGATCATCAGGGACAGGTTCTACTTAGTTGATGTGGATGATTTTAGTCGTTTGTCTTGGGACTTCTTGTTAAAGAATAAATCTGAAGCAGGCAACACTATTATGAATTTTATTAAAGAAATGCAGAATGTTTTTTCAATTTCTGTCAAAATTGTGCGAATTGACAATGCCCTTGAATTCTGTACTCATACATTATCTCGATTTCTTTCGTTTCATATCATTCTTCATCAAATGTCTTGTACCTACACGTCCCAACAGAATGGTATCGCGGAGAGAAAACACCGCCATCTTCTTTATGTCACCCGTACCCTTTTTATCCATAGTTGTGCTCCGTACTCTTCTGGGGCGATGCGGTTCTCACTGCATGTTATCTCATTAACCGCATGCCCTCGTCTGTGTTGGGGGAGAAGATACCTCTCTCCCTTGTCTTTCCTGACAAGGAGTTGTTCTCCCATAGGGTCCGTTGCATTCGTTCATCAATTGTCTCCAGGGATTGACAAGCTCTCTTCTAGAGCTGGCAAATGTGTTTTTGTCGGATATTCCAGGACTCAAAAAGGGTATCGTCGCTATGATTCGTTACGCCGAAGATATTATGTCAGTGCAGATGTCACGTTTTTTGAGTCAGTCATGTTTTTCTCTCCTACAGGTGACAGGTTGGTGCTATCAACCATTACTGATGAGATCTATATTCCTTCTCCACCATCCCCACCACCGATACCACCTCCACCACCGCCAGCACCTCCACTACCTTCCATTTCTTTGGTTCCTCCTCTACCACACCACTATAGTCGACGGCCAACCCCTGCTCATGATCATGGTCAATCATCAAGCATGCCCCAGGTTTATTCTGATAACATTAGTTCTAATGATGGGACTGATGCTACTTCTCAGCAGGAGCAGGTAGGGGATGACACAGATGGTGGTAAAGCTGATGCAGAACTTGATTTGCCTATTGCGCTAAGAGAGCAGAAGAGGTCATGTGCTTCATATCCGATTGCCTCTCATGTTACCTTTGAGCATCTCACAAGAGACTTCAGGAGGTTTGTCGTTGCCTTATCCGCTGTGAACATTCCACGAACTCACCAAGAGGCATTAGCTGATAGTAGATGACATCTGGCTATGGAGGAAGAGATGGCCGCCCTTCAGTCGAGAGGTACTTGGAGCCTTGTTCCAGCTCTTACTGGGGCATCTATTGTGAGTTGCAAGTGGGTTTTTACGGTGAAGCAAAATGCGGATGGAAGTATTGATAGGTACAAGGCTCGACTGGTTGTACATGGTTTTACTCAGACGTATGGGGTAGATTATCTTGACATGTTTTCTCCCGTTGCTCGTCATTCTACTTTATGGATTCTTTTATCAGTTGCCGTAATTCGAGATTGGCCTTTGTTTCAATAGGATGTCAAAAATGCCTTTTTATATGGTGATCTTCAGGAGGAAGTTTACATGCAGCAGCCACCTGCGTTTACTGCTGAGGGGGAGTGTGTACAGGTATGCAGACTTCGTAAGGCAATATATGGCCTAAAGCAGAGCCCGAGAGCTTGGTTCCAGAAGCTCTCAGATTTGTTTGAGAAGCAAGGGTTCAAAAGGTCGAATGCAGATCATTCTCTCTTTGTACAGAGGACATCCATAGGTACGACTATCATTATGGTGTATATTGACTATATACTTATTACAGGAGATGATATGCAGGGAATAAAAAGAGCAAAAGAACTCTTGGGTCGTGAATTTGTTACCAAGGATTTAGGAGGATTTAGATATTTCCTGGGATTGGAGTTTGCTAGAAATGAAAAAGGACTTGTGATGGCTCAGAGAAAATATATCACTGACTTGTTAAGTGACACGGGTATGCTTGGATGTCGACCTGCTTCTAAACCCATGGATCCAAGCATGAAGATGCATGATGATGATACTGGGGAGGTTGACAGGAAGAGATACAGGGAACTGGTAGGGAGGCTTCTTATGTTACTACTACCAGACCAGATATTTCATTTGCAATAAATAAAGTGAGCCAGTTCATGGAGATGGTATACATATGATACTAAGGTATCTTAAGTTATCTCCAGTTGTAGGATTGCTATTTAGGAAGGAGGGTACTATTACTATCTCAGCATGTGCAGATGCAAACTATACAGGGTGCCCACAGGATAGAAAGCCTACATCAAACTTTGCTATATTTGTTGGAGAGTCACTTGTCTCATGAAAGAGTAAAAAGCAAACTGCAATTGCGAGATCCAGTGATGAATCAGAGTATAGAGTTATAGCCCAAGCATATGCATAAGTGATGTGGGTTCACGCAGTTCTGACAGATCTACGTATAGATGTTCTGCTTCCCATGTCACTGAAATGCGACAATCAGGCTGCATTATTCATTGCAAATAACCCTGCATTTCACGAGAGGACAAAGGACATTGAGGTTGATTGCCATTATATCCGTGATATGATCCAGAAAGGCTTCATTTCTACAACCCATGTTAGCTCAGGAGACCAAACGGCAAACATCCTTACTAAAGCTTTGCTTCGGGATCCCTTCTAGAAGTGCTTATCCAAGATGAGCATGATAGATATCTATGCTCCATCTTGAGGGGGGTGTAGAGGTTTATTTTATGTTCTTGTATCTTTTATCTATTTCTCTTTTTCTTTTGTCTATCTTATGTAATTTACCCATAGGATTTCCCTTAAATAAGAGAGTCTAGGGCTCAAGGAATAAACACAACTCTTATTTTTCCCAACAATTTGGGATGAAGTGCATGTGATTTGAATCAAATATCAAACCACAAATAGCTACAGATTTCATGCTTAAATTATGAGATTTGAGGGCGACATACAAATTAGACCCAATTTATGATCACTTATTTAGCTACTAAGTTCATGATTTAAAGACTTAAAAGAATTGGGAATTTTGTGTAGCATTGCATTTAAATTAAGTTTTCATAACTAATTTTAAATCTCGTGATCTAGAGATAAAAAGATTTGGGGGAAATTACATAGAACTAAACGCAAATTCAAATTCAATGAGTAGCTCTAAATATCATTATTTAAAAATAAAGAAATTAGGTGTCTTGGCATGAAATCAACTCAAATTTCATATCACCGATTAGTTTTAGAATCCAGATATAATAACAAACTTCTAATCTCACGAGCTATGTTTCAGTTGAGCTAGTTATTGTTCCGCCAATAGGTCTTAGCTAAGAAAATAGATCATATTATGAAAATCATCCTTATCAGACTAAGAGATACTACCACGGTTGTTAGAGAAGTTAGGGGACGTGTTGGGAACTTAGTTAGGATGCATTTTACCCCACTGCATGCCTACGAAGGCACCCCAACCCAAAGGCTTCCTTACTGCCTTAGAGTCATAGTGTGAGGTCTCATCCAGACCAATATCACAAACTATCCACTGAGCTTGAAAATTTTAACAAAAAAAGAATCGGAATACAAGAAACATTATACTTACTAAGATCCATCTACATGACTCATAAACATCAGAAAGAGATCTGGATCACCTCGATCCTAATAAGTATTTAATAAATCAAATAATTTGAAATAGGATGGGGAATAATGGAAATCTTATATGGTCAAATACTGGAAACTATGGTTGTTAGATGGAGATAGTGGATGTGTTTGGAACTTAGTTAGGATGCATTACACTCCACTGCATGCCTAGGGATGCCCCCCAACTTTAAGACATTCTTCACACCTTAAAGTCATAGTGTGAGGTCGCAACCAGACCAGATCACAGACTATCCACTGAACTTGAGATTAGACAAAGACTAAAATCAAAACAGAGACTCATCAGCCACAATACATAGGAAAAAGAAAAGGCAAGTAGGTAGTGGATAATTAAGGCTTTTCATTTTTTGACTAGCATTCTATATTCCCCTTTGTCGAACTATTATCTCGACTGCTAAGAATAAGCTAATAACTGATCTTTTGCGTCTTTCGAGATGCGAAGAGAAGTCAGAGGATCGGCCTATAAACCCAAGGAGTATTATCAAAATGTTGTTTCGAGGACTTCAATATTTCATAGAGGAAGTGAGAGAATAACCGAGCCGGATCTAGTGTATCATAGGGGATTCACTTTTTCTATTGATTCCTCTAGATTGGATCAAAAAAAATTCTTGAATGGGGTATTCAACTCTAGAGATGAATCGAAAAAGACATCTCTATTGGTTCTACCCCCTCTTTGAGCTTGAGATTAGACAAAGACTAAAATCAAAACAGAGACTCATCATCCATAATACCAAGATCCATCAAACATGATTTATAATTAATAAAAAGATGATAGCTTAAATGTGGGTCATATAATCAATATATGAAAATGTTAATATCGGTAATTGAGGTAGGACGAGTCAGTCAGGGGATTCACATACGGAGCAACTTGAAAATCAATTTCCATGCAAGTAGCTCGTTAAATTTAATTGGCAATCCTATCTACTTACTTTCTTTTGGAGCCGTTGAATTACATGTTATTTTAATTGATTAGATTGTGCTCAACTTTTGTTGATATTCTTTTCCTCCCTAAAACATGGATTGCAGGTAAAACACCTACATTGCAATAGTCTGACAGTTGAACCTGAGCTTCCGCAGTTACTCTTGTCAGATATACATATTATAGTTTACGTTCAAGATAATATAAATGCTTTTCTTTCTCTTCTGTTATAATTTGGGATACATGTACATAATGCAGTTTCTTTTCTTACATGTAAATTTATATGGAAATTAATGCAATATAAATTGCTGATACACTGTTGTTCTATGGCTTGATAGTTAAATTGTGAATGTCATTCAAAACGCGAAAAAGTTTCCCTAATTTTCAAATAACCTAGTGCAATCTCTACCGAACGTAATACTGCGAGTGCCGTGTAAACGAGTATCCCCGATCCGCGGACATCACACAATGTTAACTAGTATTGTACTACGTCACATACCTTTTCCATACCGCAGCTCACTGATATCCACTACATTCCATTTCGAACTTCTCTAAATTCTTTTATATATTTCATCAATTCAAATATCAAGCATAGTCTTAGGTGTCGATATTGATGTTGTTTTGCCAAGTTTGAAAATGGGCATGCTGACGACATGCCGACGATATCCCGGAATCATGATGAAACAACTTCAAAAAATTAGTAATTAGTGAATTTCAAAGATAAAGTGGCTAGTATATCTATATCTTGATGAAGAAGTAATGTAATTTTAATATATTTAGTATGTAGATAAACTAAAAATAACACTAAATACATGTCAAATTGATAATCATGAATATTAGTACATAACATTTAAGAGACATGAATATGCTTGAAATAATATTGAAAAATAAAGACAAAAAAAGCATACTAAAGTAACAATTCATGGTTCCTTCGCATAATGAATTTCTTGCCGGATATAAACTTAATCACATGCTTTCTTGCTTGTGTCGACGAAATGTGTCGATATCTTTCAAAATAATTTTATCATGTCATATATGAATAAAGGCTTATGTAGTCCATGGCAATTCATTTATACTATTGGTAAGAAATAGTTTGTAGCATTCCAATATATGATGTCTGCTCTCATCAATACCTTTGTCTCGATGAGTGACACAACTTTCTGATGATGCAATACCACCCATTCTTGATGATGATGTTGATGGGGGCGATTGAAGCTTGTGATGAGTGTAGTGGAGAGTAATGAATGAATTCATAGGGAAAAAAAGATAAAAATCATACTGTTGTCCAACTCTTGCCTCACTAGAAGCAGTTCTTCCATTCCACCAGCACCATCGCCATAATCATATACTAAGAGGTGGAAGAGAAGCATGCAATTCTACTAAAAAGTATTGAGAAAAAATATCACAAATATGGTACGATGATTCTTGGAGATCTCATTATGACTTTTGATGATAAGAACTTGAAGCGTCGTGAAAGAGTGGGGAGAAAGATGCAATGCCTTTGTATTGAGTCCTCCATATATTCATCAGTCGAATGATTCCTTTAAACTCCACACACATGGTCACTATATTGGCATGGTTCATACTAATGTTCCCATTAAATTCTCTTTCATCTTTGAATATTTGACTATCAGTTAGAATTGTAGGATACTACTTGAAAAAAAGTATAGCTAGAGGAGCAATGAAATCATAAAAAATGAAGAACAATATACGAAGTATGAGAATATAATATAAAATAATAAAAGAATCCTCATTAATTCTTGCAAATCCTTTAAATTAACAATTAGTCGATGTAGGATTGGCAGGTACTAATTGTGAACTTACAAGCATACTCAGAGGAGTTATGAAATCGTAAAAAATCAAGGAGAAAACAATGCATGGAGGATGCAAATAGATGGCAAACGAAGGATTCCCTTTTCTTCATTTAAGATTACACTTCATTGTCTATTTGTTAATGTACGATTAATCATAGAGTACTCTTTTAGAAGAGAATGATCATTACAATTGCAATTAAACAATAAAAATAATCAAATAATATTATAATATATGAAAAAAACCATCGCTTCTAGTGACTTCCAAATATTGTCGATGTAAGGTATTATATGTTATTATTTCATATTTTTAGAGCACATAAAAAAGCATGCCCCCGTGTCCCCAACATTTAACAAGTACAAAGAAATTTACATTGTTTTCATGTATCGGCGGCACCGCCCCTACATATCGTCGGCATACCCTCATACCATCGACATGCCCATCGGCATGCCAGCGATATATTGGAAGATCGACATTCTACCATATCGGCACAGCCAAACCCATCAGTACGTCATGATATGGTGGCATGCCAGTGGCATGTCGCAGCATTTTGAACTATGATATCAAGTGTTTACTTAAGGATGATTTTCTCGTTCCTTAGATCTACATCACACGACTTTCTTACACTCATATCCGTTCAATTTTTATAATTACCCTTACATTCCAAAATCAATGGGGAGATTGTCTTCCTCCTCCTTCCAACCTGGATCAGGATCTACATAGGGCATCTTCTTCGCCGAACTAAAAGCATTTCAGCCACTTACAAAGGCCTCGACCCATCCACGCCCATCATTTATTTCTCCATGCCTACATTAATCACACTATAACCATCTTTTCATTCCCCTTTCATTTTCTGTCACGCCAACTCATAGAACCAAACAAAAACCTATAAATAGCACCTCCACACATACAAGCTGGAGTTTCCCCTGCCAAACTAACAAGGAATTTAGAATCGAGATTCACCTATTCCACCCAAATTTATCCATTTTTTATTTCTCTTTGACTTGTATGTGTGTTGCATGTTAAATTTTTTTATGCATACTGTTAGAATAATTATTTTATTTAGTTCCTTTTTGTCCTGTTTATGTAAATTACCCATAGAGCTTTTCTCCTATATAAGAGAGCTCTAGGGTTTGATGAAAAGTTTCTTGCTTATTCCCTTCAACATGGTATCAGAGCGATGCTCCGAGACCGAAGTTCTCGAAACCCTAACCCTAACCTACCCCACCCGCCGGCCTCTCTCTTTCTCTCTCTTTCTCCGATCGGCGCTGCCCACCACCCCCCCCCCCCTCTTCCGCCGCACGCGCGGCTGCGCCCCTGCTCGCACGCCTCCTGCGCGTGAAGCCTCGTGCGCGCCTCTTCCCGCGCGTGAAGCCTCGTGCGCCGCCTTGCGCGCCTCCTTGCGCGTGCGCCTGAAGCCTCTTTACGCGCCTGAAGCCTTGCGTGCCTCCTTGCGCGTGCGCCTGAAGCCTTGCGCGCCTCCTTGCCTGAAGCATGAAGCTTGCGCGCGCGCGCCCCAGCACGTAAGTCTTCTGTGCGCGTGAACGTGCCCCTGGCTTGCCCTCTGTGCGCGAGAACCATTCACGCGTGACTGAGGGTGCGTGTAAGACTACCAGTTCCTGTTTGCCCTACCAGCAACAACGGTTCCGTCCAAGGTATGGAGGGCGTTGTGGTTTGAGTCTATGTTCACAACGGCCTTCCTATATGTTCACGTAGACATTATTGTCTAGTTGTGTAACCCCAGTTGCAGAATATTGTTGTCATCATGTCAGACAACAAGGTTGATCTTCCGTCTCTGGGTGCCTTTAAAGGTCCAGCACCCGTTGTGAAAATGGACGGCACGAACTATGAACTGTGGGCCATGCAGTTCATGAGTCTTATGCAATGCAATGGCAAGAAGTATATCCTCACACAAGAGGAACCTGTTGAGAAGACTGGGGTTAACGCCTCATGTGAGGCTGACAATGCATATGCACGTGTATGGTTATCAGGTACCGTGTCCATGGAGGTAGCCAACGACATTCTGAGTCAACCCACTGCGAAGGTTATGTGGGATATCCTAGCTGCCACATATTCTCCGGCCAAGAATGAGTCCAAGATCTTACAACTCCAGCATGACATTTTCACTATGAAACAGAATGGTCGTCCTCTTCATACCCTGTATACCTCTCTGAGGGGTATGTTTGAGAAGCTACATGGGTACATTCCGTTGACAGCCACACCAGAACAGCTAAAGGTATATAGGGACTCAGTGATGACAGGGGTATTTCTAGCCGCCCTTGATCAGGAGTATGACGCCGCACAGATTCTTACAGATGCTACCATACCTCCTATGGAAGAAGCCTATCGCAGGTTGAGCAGACTCTCCATATCTCATGGTGGATCTCAGATGTCCTCAGCCATGGCAGCATCTCGTGGCAGGGAAGGATCTCCACAGTTTCGAGGTAGAGGTGGTCGTGGCAGAGGAGGAGGTTACAGACCTCCTCGACAGCCGTGCACTTACTGTCGCAGGCCTGGTCACACTGAGGAAACATGCTATTCTAAGCATGGGTTTCCTACTACTACAACACGTGTGGCGGAGCAGACTCAGCAGGATGGGGTTTCTTCCCATGTCCCGGATCAGAGGTTCGAGGAGTTAGTGGCGCGGCTTAGAGAGATCATGCCAGGTCAAGGGCCAGCAAGTACATCAGGGTCTTCGGAGATAGCTGGTTCAGCATCAGCATCCACGTCAGGTACAACATATGCCCTTACTAGTTGTTACATAGCAAATCTATCAGAATGGATCATGGATTCAGGAGCATCTCATCATTTATGTGGTGATAAAAAGCAATTCGATGGTTTTAATGCAACTCAGACAGGACGATCTATGGTGATAGCTGATGGGACACACTCTCCCATTACTGGTCAGGGGGAGGTGCAGTTGACCCCTGTGATACGGTTTCAGAATGTTCTTTATGCTCCGGATTTTTCAATGAATTTACTGTCGATTAGTCAAATCACTAAAGATTTAAATTGTCGTGTCATATTTGACCCATCTGCTCTTCTGTTTCAGGACATCCTAACGGGCAGAGTGATTGGAACTGGCCGTGAGCAAGGGGGTCTCTATAGACTGGTGCAGTCTCGTTATGCTGGTGTCTCTTCTGTTAGTGCTGGATCTGTCTCTCCTTACACATGGCATCTCCGCTTTGGTCATCTTCCGTTGCAAAAGATGATCCATATCCTTCCACAGATTTCTCCCAGGTCTACTTTTCAATGCGAGGCATGCCAGCTTGGGAAACATCACCGGTCGTCGTTTCAGAGTCGTCAAGGTCCAAGTCATCATGGTCTGTTTGAGTTACTTCATTTTGATATTTGGGGTCCCAGTCGTGTCCCTGATCTTCAAGGGCACAGGTTTTATCTTGTTGCTGTCGACGATTATTCTAGGTTATCTTGGGTATTTCTTCTTAAAAATAAATCTGATGCTGGACATGTTATTCAGTCTTTTATTATTGAAATAAAAAATATTTTCTCTACTAGAGTGAAGTATATACGGTCTGACAATGCTCTAGAATTGTGTAGTACCCAACTTTCTAAATTCCTTATGTCTCATGGGATTGTGCATCAGACGTCTTGTGCATATACCTCCCAACAGAATGGGGTGGCTGAACGGAAACATCGTCATTTGTTGGATATGACCAGAACCCTTTTGTTTCAGAGCCGTGCCCCTCACTCCTATTGGGGGGATGCGGTTCTAACTGCTTGCTATCTGGTTAACCGTATGCCTTCCACAGTGTTAGGAGAGAAGATCCCGTTCTTGACTGCATTTCCCGAGACAGATCTTTTCTCCCTAACACCACGTGTTTTTTGGTCCGTTGCGTTTGTTCATTGCTTCTCTCCTAGTCTTGACAAGCTCTCTCCTAGAGCTGTCAAATGCGTGTTTGTAGGTTATTCCATTATGTATTTTTCTCCTACAGGTGACAGACTTACACAGTCAGAGGAAGGGGACGACATCTATGTGCCTCCTCCTCCTCCATCTGTTCCATGCTCTACTCCGACATCACCACCACCACCACAGCCTACTCCAGCACCACCACCGCCACCACCGGCTACTATTTTTTATCCTCAGGTCTATCAGCGTCGACCCTCTGCTCATGTGCCTCCTCCATCATCCAGCACGCCTGAGATATGTACTGATCATTTGAGTTCTTCTGATGGCACGGGTGATTTGCATGCGCAGATGGATGTACAGGGTACAGATGGTTCTTCCACTCCTCCAGTTGATAACCTAGATATCCCTATTGCCTATCGAAGGCATAAGCGTGCGCGGACGATGAATCCCAAATATGCGATGGACTTTGGATCTCAGGCTTCGTTGGAGCGTCTATCCCCGGACTTTCGCCAGTTTGTTGTTGGGTTATCGGCAGTAGAGATCCCACGGTCATATCAAGAGGCACTACAGAGCAGTCCGTGACGTTTAGCTATGGAGGAAGAGATGGCGGCGTTGCAGTCGCGTGGTACGTGGAGTATTGTGCATCCTCCACCAGGTGCGTCAATAGTGGGCAGCAAATGGGTCTTTACTGTTAAGCATCGGGCTGATGGTACGGTTGATAGATACAAAGCCAGGTTGGTTGCTCGTGGGTTCACCCAAACATATGGGGTGGACTATCAGGAGACGTTTTCTCCAGTAGCACGTCATTCTACCTTACGGATTCTTATTGCAGTTGCTGTTGTCCGTGACTGGCCCCTATTTCAGTTGGATGTCAAGAACGCTTTCTTGTATGGTGACTTGCAGGAAGAAGTTTATATGCAGCAGCCACCAGGGTTTGCTGCTGAGGGGGAGTCAAGTATGGTGTGCCGTCTTCATAAGGCCATATATGGCCTGAAGCAGAGTCCACGGGCTTGGTTTCAGAAGCTCTCGAAGTTGATTGAACAAAAGGGCTTCGTCAGGTCTATAGCAGATCATACTCTCTTTGTAAAGAGAGATCAGCGAGGTATTGTGATCATCTTAGTGTATGTTAATGATATTGTTATCACTGGCAGTAATAAGCAGGGCATTCAAGCAGCCAAGGATTTTCTTAGCGAGCAGTTTGTTACGAAGGATCTGGGTACACTTCGTTACTTTTTGGGATTGGAGTTTGCTCGAAATGAGCAAGGCATGGTAATGACACAAAGGAAGTATGTTACTGATCTGTTATCTGAGACAGGTATGGCAGGATGTAGACTAGCTACTACTCCTATGGATCCTAATGTTAAACTTTATGATGATGACTCTGAGGAGGTAGACAAGAGACGATATAGAGAGCTAGTGGGGAAGTTGTTATATGTTACTATTACCCGACATGATATATCCTTTGTGGTTAGTAGGGTAAGTCAATTCATGGAGCAACCCAGGCAGGCTCACATGAATGCTATTTTTATGATCTTGAGATATCTGAAGTCATCTCCAGGTGTTGGTCTTCTGTTTAGAAGAGATACCTCTATATCCGTCACAGGTTGTGCTGATGCAGACTATGCTGGGTGCCCTAATGATAGAAAGTCTACTTCAGGCTTTATTGTATTTGTTGGCAGCTCACCAGTAGCTTGGAAGAGTAAGAAACAAACTGTCGTGGCTCGATCCAGTGCAGAGTCAGAATATAGGGCAATGGCCCAAGGGAGTGCTGAGATGATGTGGGTTAAATCTGTTTTGACTGATTTAACTCTTGATGTACCTCTTCCTATACATCTTAAATGTGATAATCAGGCAGCCTTGTTTATAGCCAATAATCCAGCCTTCCATGAAAGGACAAAGCACATTGAAGTGGATTGTCAATTTGTCATTATACACGGGACTTGATTCAAAAAGGGCTTATTTCTACTTCTTATGTATCATCAGGAGAGCAGATTGCAGACATGTTCACCAAGGCTCTTGCTAGGGGTCCATTTCATCTCTGTTGTTCCAAGCTGAGCATGATAGATATATATGCTCCAGCTTGAGGGGGAGTGTTAGAAAAATTATTTTACTTAGTTTCTTTTTGTCATGTTTATGTAAATTACCCATAGAGCTTTTCTCCTATATAAGAGAGCTCTAGGGTTTGATGAAAAGTATCTTGCTTATTCCCTTCAACACATACTCTTCTTTACATTGTATTGCTGCTGTTGCGGCGTGAATCCATGGAGGGTGGCAGTGTCCATCCAAACCTGGAGAAGAATGGAGCATCTGAGCTCCTGCAAATTGCCAGCATTTGGATCCTGCATGCAATGACCCATTTGCAAATTTTCATTTATTTTATTTCTTTTTTATCAATTGAGGTTCTGTTTATGCAATTACCTTATGTTGTTCATAATTATATCAGTAAATTTATACTTTTGCCCCCTGATTCATAGTTAACTTCAACTCAGTTCTATCAGCAAAGTTAATGTAGTTGCAATTAGATCCTTGGAATTAATTTTCAATCCTTGCATTTAAGTTGAATACTTAATCCCCCTAAAAAAGCATTTTAATTCATATCATTTTATATAATTAGGAAATAGTTTTTATTTGTCATTTTTCAACCTGAAACTTACAGTATTTACATTTAAAACCTTGTTCTTCGAGTTTATAACTAGGTACATTGTTCCATTTCTTTTTTTTACAGGTTGAAATTCCAAGGACTACAAATTATGATAATATACCTTTTGATTTATCATTTAACGCACCAGAATCCAGCTGTCTTTTATTTAATTTCGTGTACATAAAAATCCATTAAATTATTCAAAATTTCCATAAAATTCCTAAAAATCTAAAAAAATTAAAACATATTTATATTTAAAATAAATCTTATAATGTTAATACCTTAACCTAGATCTCATTATTCCTCAACCCCGATCCCATTATTCCTCGACGTGTTCAACACATAATTGCCACTATTTTTTTCCATTATTCAAATGTAAAATTTGACGACATATTTCAATTGTGTACGGCCATGATTAATTAAACAATGTTAGAATCATCGTTTTAAATTTTTGATGGATCACTTTCGGAATGCATCATCTTATCTCACACATGTTCTAGCATTATAGCCATAGTACAGGGTAATCTTCTCCTTATCCTAAACTTAGAAAAAAAATGCATAATAGCAGGATGAACCGCAGGTAACTTTGGACCAATCGATTAATGAAAGGCACTAAGAGGCACGTTTTATGACAAGCTACATTGAAACAACAGAACTGATGGAAGAAGTTGACTTCGACAGTATCGCTATTTTCAAATTTATGGAACCTTATTTTTCCCAGGTTTCACGGCTATACAGATGTGTAATTTGATTCTGATTTCGAGTAGGTCTAAATCCAGGATGACCAGGTTTGAGAATTGAGGCATGTCACCAACCTCAACTGAGCAACGTTTGAGGGAAATGAAGCCAAAACTTGTTTGCCCAGAGGCCTCAGACTAGTGAACATATGCCAGCTCTTTTCTATAGCTATTGTTTAAGAGACAGTTTGAATTTAATGCACTTTGCATTCTCGATAGTGTCATTTAGCTGAAGAGCACAGTTTTGAAATTTGTTCACAGTTATTATTGTAAATGGGTTTGTCTAGGAACCACCTAATATGTAAGCCTATATTGTTTATGTTGGAGAAAAATAAGCAAGATGTTTATTCATGTAACCTTAGGCTCTCTAGGAGTGACCAATGGGTAAATTACATAAGATAGACATAAAGAAATAAAATGACTGAAAAGATACATAGGAATGTAGAAATATCTCAACACTCCCCCTCAAGATGGAGCATGTATGTCAATCATGCTCAGCTTGGACAAACACTTCTGAAATGGCCCCCTGAGTAATGCCTTGGAAAAGATATCTGTTGTTTGCTCTCCTGAACTAACATGAGAGGTAGAAATCAGACCTTTCTGGATCATATCTCTAGTGTAATGACAGTCTACCTCAATATGTTTTGTTCTCTCTTGGAATGCGGGGTTTTTGGCAATGAAAAGAGCAGCATGATTGTCACATTGGAGGTGCATGGGAAGAGGCACCTCTATAGTCAGATCAATAAGAACATATCTGACCAACATCATCTCTGTGCTAGCCTGCGCCATAGCCCTGTATTCTGACTCAGCACTCGATCTAGCAACCACCGTCTGCTTCTTGCTTTTCCATGAAAACAGGAAATTCCCTATAAACACAACAAAGCCTGAGGTAGACTTTCTATCATTTGGACATCCAGCATAATTTGCATGTGCATATGATGTAACTGAGAGAGATATACCCTTGCTGAAAAGAAGTCATGTACCAGATAAAGCCTTCAGGTATCTCGGAATCATATGGATTGCATCCATATGTATTTGTCTGAGTTGCTCCATAAACTGACTTACTTTGCTCAAAGCAAAAGATATATCATGTCTGGTGATGGTCACATATAGTAGCTTGCCAACAAGCTCCTTGTATCTCCTCTTGTCGACCTCCTCAGTGTCATCATCATATAGCTTCATGCTCGGATAAATAGGAGTGGTGGCAGGTCTGCAATCTGTCATGCCTCTCTCTAAAAGAAGATCTGCAACATACTTTCTCTGGGTCATCACAAGGCCTCTCTGGTTCCTGGAAAACTCCATCCCAAGGAAGTAACGTAGATGTCCAAGATCCTTGGTCACAAACTGCTGACCTAGGAAGTCCTTGGCATCCTGAATGCCCTACTTGTCATCCCCTTTAACAATAATGTCATGAACATACACAAGAATGACAATAATACCATTCTGGGTCTTCTACACAAACAAGAAATGATCGACAATCGATCGCACAAACCCTTGTTGCTCTAACAAGTCTGAGAGCTTCTGGAACCATGCTCTTGGACTCTGCTTAAGGCCATAGATAGCCTTGTCTAGCCTGCAAACCTTCTGACACTCCCCCTCAGCAGCAAACCCTGGTGGATGTTGCATGTATACCTCCTCCTGTAGATCACCGTAAAGGAAGGCATTCTTCACATCAAACTGATAGAGTGGCTAATCTCGTGTCACCGCAATTGAAAGAAGAATACGTAGATTAGAATGCATGGCTACTGGAGAGAAAGTATCATGATAGTCCACTCCATATGTCTGGGTGAACCCACGTGCCACAAGTCTAGTCTTATAGCGATCCACACTGTCATCTGCACGGTGTTTCATATTGAACACACATTTGCATCCCACAACGGATGCGTCAAGAAACAAGAACCCACGTACCACTTGACTGTAATGCAGCCATCTCCTCCTCCATAGCCAAGCGCCAACGACTATCCTTCAAGACCTCCTCATAATTCCGTGGAATTTCCATGGCGGATATAGCTACTGCAAACCGCTGAAAATCCCCTGTTAGACGATGAAAAGAGACCTGAGAAGCAAGGGGGTAGGAAGCACAAGATCGCTTCTACTTTCGAACTGCAATAAGACTATCCAGGTCAGAGGGAACATCCTTCATCTATGTGCTATGTTCCTGCAATGATCCCTGCACAGATATATCTCCAGACCCATCATTAGACGCTATGTTATCAAAACAAACCTGGGGCTCCGTGGATGACGGGCGATGACCATGAGCAGAAGCAGCCCGGCGAGTATAGAATTTAGGAAAAGAGGGAACAAGTGGCGTATGTGATTGGGTAGTAGGAGGTGGTGGAGGACGTGGTGATGGTGGAGGTGGTACAACAGGCGCTGGAGGAGGTGGGATGTAGACTTCATCATCTGAGTCCGATGAAGCCAACCAATAACCTGTAGGAGAGAAGTACATCACAGACTCAAAAAATGTGACATCAGCACTAATATAATATTTTCTGCACAAAGGGCCATAACACCGATATCCCTTCTAAGTCCCGGAGTACCCAACAAACACATATTTAACAGCTCGAGGAGCGAGCTTGTCAAGATCATGAGTCAACTGGTGAACGAAAGCAACATAATCGAACACACGTGGAATGAGTGAGAATAACTCCTTATCAGGGAAAGCTATGAAATACGATTCACCAAATAGCATGCTGTGAAAACTGCATCACCCCAAAACGAATGTGGTGTATGACTCTGAATGAGAAGAGTCTGAGTAACATCAAGTAGATGACGATGCTTTCTTTCAGCAACACCATTTTGCTGAGAGGTGTAAGGACAGGATGTTTGATGAATAATCCCTTTAGATGAAAGAAAATGTGATAGATCACGAGTACAAAATTCCAAAGCATTGTCAGTTCGCACAAATTTCAAGAGAAAACATTCTGCACTTCAGTAATAAAGGTTTTGATCACATCCCCTGCTTCAGATTTATTTTTCAAAAGAAACACCAATGATAATCGTGAAAAATCGTCCACAGCAACAACATAAAATCTGTGTCCCTGATGATCAGGCACACGACTCGGACCCCAAATGTCAACATGAAATAACTCAAAAAGGGAGCTACTGCTCCGACTCTGACGACTGGGAAAGGCAGACCGATGATGCTTTCCCAACTGACAAGCTTCGCACTGAGAGGAAGAACTAAGTGAAATCTGCGGCAGCATATGACACATCTTCTGAAGAGGGAGATGGCCAAACCGAAGGTGCCAAGTAAACAGAGAGACTGATCCCGGCGAATGAGAAGAAACACATGCATAGGGAGTTCGAACCAAACGATAAAGTCCACCTTACTCATGGCCACACCAAATCACTTTGTCTGTAAGAATGTCCTGAAAAACAAGATACGATGGGTCAAAAATAGCTCGGTAGTGCAAATCCTTTGTACTCTGACTAATAGAAAGCAATTTCATAGAGAAATCTGGAGCATGTAGCATATTCTGTAGACGCATCGAAGGTGTCAACGTGATCTCCCTATGTCCTGTGATCGGAAAATGAGTCCCATCAGCTATCACAACTATTCTCCCTGGCAGAACCTGTTTATATGACATAAGCTGATGTCTGTCTCCACATAGATGACGTGTCGCACCGGAGTCCATACTCCACTCTGTAATGTCAGATCCATGACAGGAAGTAAAAGTACCTGAGGTGCTAGCTGTAGCAGAGGTAATGACAGAAGCTGAGGCTGCCACATCTGAATGATCTCCTGAAGATGGTGAAGCGGAAGGAGGTATAATATCCCTCAGTCTGGCCATGAGATGATCAAACATCTGATCTAAAGTAGAAGCAACATGAGACTGAATCTGCTCTGCAACGGGGGATGATGTCGGGAACCCATGCTTGGAATAACAAGTCTTCTCGGTATGACCTGGGCGATGAGAGAAAGTACAGGGCTGACACGTGCAACCTCCTCTACCACGAGGTCCACGCCCACGAAAGGAAGAATGGCCTCCTCTTCCTCGAGAAGCTGCCATGGCCGAGGAAGTCTGACTAGATGTTGTGGAAGGAATATTAATCTTGTTGAGCCTACGGAATGCTTCCTCCATGGGGGGATGGTGGCATCTGCTAGAATCTGGGAACGAGCAGCATCATATTCAGGGTCAAGGGCTGCTAGGAATACCCCAACTATAGTAGCATTCCTATATGCCTTTTGTTGCTCTGGAGTTGCCATCAGAGGCATGAAACTGTAGAGCTTCTCAAACATCCCACACAAGGATGTATACAGTGAATGCAGAGGGCGCTCGTTCTTCTTGATAGTGAATATGTCATGTTGAAGTTGAAGGATCTTCGTCTCATTCCTCGCTTGAGAGTATGTTGCTGCGAGGGTGTCCCACATCGCCTTAGCAGTAGGCTGATGTAACACATCATTGGCGATCTCAATCGTTAATGTACCAGAGAGCCAAACTTTGGCATAAGCATCGTTCGCCTCCCACGAGGCATTTACCACAGTCTTCTCTACCGGATCTTCCTCGGTAAGAATATGTTTCTTACCTGACTTCATCAGGCTCATAAACTGCATAGCCCAGAGCTCATAATTTGACCCGTCCACTTTGACAATAGGCGCTAGACCTCTGAATGCGCCTGTGGTGGGTACATTGACTTTGTTTTCAGACATCTTGCCGGATGTATAAGACTAGGGTTTTGCAGATCAAAGAATCAATGTCTACACAAACATATGTGGATTTGAATGCACGTGTAGACTTATGCACTCAAATCCATTGACCAAGCGGAGACCCCGACGCCAGAGCACACAGATGCAACACACTGACAGAGTCCGTGCGCAAAGGGATGGTGCGCGGCGCTACGTGAGGCGGACTGCGCCCATGGTTCGATCTGCGTGCAGGCAGCAGAGCACGCTTGGGGGCGAGGAGGCGGCGTTGCACATGGAGGTGCAGCTGTGGCGCGCGAGGGGGCGCCGCGCGCGCGAGGGTTGGAGCGCAGCGACGAGGGGGCCACGCTCGAAGATTGGAAGGGCGACACACAGAGGAGAGAGAAGGGGGGGACGACGATTAGGGTCAGGGTTTCGGATACGAGAGCTCCGGTCTAAGACTGTCACTCTGATACCATGTTGGAGAAAAATAAGCGAGATGTTTATTCATGTAATCCTAGGCTCTCTTATATAGGGGAGAGACCTATGGATAAATTACATAAGATAGACATAAAGAAATAATATGAATGAAAAAATACATAGGAATGTAGAAATATCTCAACAGTTTATCCATGTTTATATTGTGTTAAACGAAACCCATGGCTATTGGTTAAATAAGGAAACATAAATTGCTGAGAAGCTCTATAGTCCCCATCGCTAAATGAGCATCTCTCAGCAATGTACATCCAGGCCTGAAGTGACTATTGATTTCCCTGATAGCAATTCAAGTAAAAACATATGATGAAATATAAGAGATTGCAGCGCATACCTTGGCAACACTTATAGTTTGTTGCTCCATTGCTTCATGTATTGTTGCTCTATCATGCTCCCTCATGCTACAACAATAAAATATTTTGTTTTGTTAAACAAGATAATAACACAGCAACAAGAGCATGAAAGCAAATATTCATCCAAACAACAGTATCATATTCGTTCAATTATCCTTCTCAAGTAATACAATTAGTAGAAGAGTCCTTATATTGCCCCCACGCACTAGTACAAGTTTAAAATCTCCGTGATACCACTACCAAGTTGAAAAGAATTTGAAAGAATTCACTAATACATGCAAAAAAATATAACTTTCTTCAATTCATAATGGTCCTCATAGTAGAAACTAGAGAAATACACAATCTTCCCCTTGAGATATTAGTTACCTTTATTACTCTATGTACTTTCTTTTCTTTCTTTCTACATTATCTAATTTGTCAAAACATGTTTCTCCCCGATATAAGAGAACCCTAGGACCTCACGAAGAAGAAACTCAATATTTTCTCTCCACATGGTATAAGAGCGATGGTCCTAGACCGGAGTCCTCCCACCCCGAGCACTAACCCCACCTATTGCCCCTCCCCCTTCTCTCTTTCAGTGCACCATTGGCGAAGTGTCGCCCAATGGGACGCCACTGAAGGCCCCAACAGTGGTGTAGGTGTCTGCAACAACACCGTCAACCCCCTACGAGGATTCTTGTGCCGACACCAAGCCCTTCTAGGGCATCCTCGTGCCTACAGTAGCCCCCCTAGGCAATGTTTTGAAAATCGGACCAGACCGGCCGGTTCGACCGGTGAACCGGGCCTGGACCGGTCCGGTTAACCGGTTTATGCCGGTTCGGTTCGATTATTGAATTTTTAATTATCCCGCTCGGTTCAACCTATTTTTTTGACCTGGTTTAACCAGGTTCAACCAAAGTTAACTGCATTTAATTTTTAAATTATTTAAAAATAATGCTGGTAGTGGATGTTGAATTCATGACCTTTGGTTACCTATTTCAATCTTCTAACCAACTACACTAACACAACTTTTTGCATGTATTGGATTTTAAATATAATTAAATTATTAGCATGTTGTAGAGCACCTAGTCCAAAGAATATATATATATATATGATATGTATGATATTTGATGGTGTATAAGAAAAATACTTTATGTATAGTGTGAAATACATTATCTATGTACTTTATTTATATATCAAGTATATTTAAGTGTATATTATATATCTTTATTTCATTTCGGTTTGATTAGCCGGTTCAACCACTTTTTTTCACCGATCCGATTTAATCTGGTTTTAAATAATGATGACATTATCATCCGGTTGAATCGGTTTGATTACATGGTTCAACCCGATCCGACCATTTCGGTAAGGTTTCCGGTTCGGTGTCCGGTTCGGTTTCAAAAACATTGCCCCTGGGGCACCGGCACCATCGGACATCCCCATCGAGCCCCACTGTTGCCACACAACCCTTGTTGGGGCACCATCGCCGCTGCGTTAGGCATGATTCTCTATCACAGCACATCACCACGGCCCTCTACGCCCCTTGGCGTGATACATGATTCCGTCGTGAACCACTTCAATGTGTTTTTGGCGATCCATGACCCTTTTCGATCTGATTTTGACGAGGAAAGAGTAATTTCAAACTTCTAGGGTTGCTCTCAGGCTCTCGCACAGATCCCAAATTGATGAGGATGGTTGTATGACTCTACACGTACAACCAATGCTCTATATGATCATGTAGACTCGCTCGGATTGATCTACTACTCCAATTGAGCTCTCTTTCGATCCTTTTTTCTTCATCATATCAGAGAGCAAGGGTGATGTTTTCTCTTCTCAGGTACTTTCAAGGGCATGACTCTCATCGTGAAGATGGATGGGACCAACTATGAGTTGTGGTTCATGCAGTTCCTGACCCTCATACAGTGTATTAACAATGAGCACATTCTGACACAGTCGAAGCTGATGGATAAGACTGAAGAGAACGTTTCGTGGAAGCAAGATGAAGCTTACACGTGTATTTGGCTCTTTGGGACTCTAGTCGCGGAGATTGCCAATGATATCGTGAACCCCTCCATACACCGCCAAAGCGATGCGGGATATTCTGGCAGCCACATATGGCCAAACGAAGAGTGAGGCCAACGTGCTTCGGTTGTAGTTGCCATTTGACATCTACACAACCAAGCACAATGGTCGTCCTCTATCACTTCATGGCATGTTCGAGAAGCTTCACAGCTGCATGCTCGTGACCATATCTACTGAGCAGCAGATGACGTACAGGAACTCCACGATGGTTGGAATTTTCTTGGCTGCTTTGGACCCTGAGTACAAGGCAACACACATACAACTTCTTACCAATGCAGCTATGCCTCTCATAGGGAAGAATACAATCATCTCAGCATGATCACTGACCCACCACATGCCACCACACAGATCTCCTTGACGATGACTGCTTCTTGTGGCAGGGGAGGTTCTACTCAGTTCACATGGCATAGTCTACGTGATAGAGGAGACATACTTCAGTGTGGTCCATGTACCTATTGTCATCGAATAGGCCATTCAAACGATACATGCTATCAAAAGCAAGGATATCTTGCTTCTGCTCGTGTAGCTGAGCAATCAGATCCTCCTGGCAGTATGACCCCTTCTACAGATTCATGACTAGATGTCATTGTCTCCGGTCTGATGGAGATAATGACTCCTGTTGTCGGCATCACTATAGGTTCCCCAGATGTTGCAGACTCTACCAAAGCATTTTCGAGTTCCTCAGATATAGCCTATGCTTTTACCACTTGTAGCAGGGCAGATATGACAGAGTGGATCATGGACCCAGTGCTTCCCCCATCTATGTAGAGACAAAGAGCGGTTCAGTTCGTTCAAATCTGTACCCCCTAGTAGATCGATCGTCATTGCGAACATGGCATATTTACCTATTACATAGGGTGTTCATTTGAAGCCATCCATGCGCCAGCAGAATGTCCAATATGTACCTGATTTTGAGATGAATTTACTTTCTATTAGTCAGATCACTAAGGATTTACATCGTTTTGTCATTTTTTCCCCACTTCTCTTGTGTTTTAGAACATACTCATGGGCAAGGTGATTGGATGTCGCCATGAGAAGATAGGGCTCTACAGACTGGTCTAACCTCCATATGCGGGTGCCTCTACCGTTTCTACTAGTCAGTCTCACCATACATGTGGCATCTTCGATTTGGTCACCTTCCTCTGCAGAAGCTCTGTCAAGTCCTCCCACAGATCTCTAGGTCTTCTACCTTCCAGTGCGAGGCTTGCCAGCTTGGGACGCATCACCATTCATGGTCGTCAAAGTTGTAGTAGTACTTTTAGTCATTTTTTGATCTTATCCATTTTGTCATTTTGCCCGGTCATGTTCCTAATTATCAGAGACAGATTTTATCTTGTAGCTATGGGTGATTTTTCCAGACTATCTTGGATATTTCTTTTGAAAAACAAGTCTGAAGCTGGGTCTGCCATTAAATCATTCATTATTGAAATAAATAATGTTTTCTCTGCTACGGTTAAGTTTATTCGCTATGACAATGTCTTAGAGGTTTGCCCATTAAAGTTTTGTCCGATTCAATTCATTATAAAAGTTTCAAATCCGAACTCAAATCGAATTTTAAATGAATTTACAAACTTAAATATAAACTCAATTCATTTTAAGTTTTGAATATTCCAATTCCATCATTTTTTTTCGAATTTGAAATGTTAATTGATGTTACAAAATTTATATAAATAATATTAGGTTTTATCAGTTGTGTCCTCCTTAGATTTTGCAACATCAATTATGTCCTTCCTTTTTTGTAGTATCAGATAGGTTCCTGAATTCTTCCACAAAGATCACTTGTGCCCCTCAGGTTAATCACCGATCATCCACATCCCAAATGGACATGAACTTTAGAGAGGTAGGGGTAATTAGATAAAGAAATGAGTACAGAAATTGTACCTCTAACACCTCCCCCTCCCTCCAGCCCTTCCTCCTTCTCCGACCACCTCCTTCTCCATCCCTCCAGCTCCTCCTCCTCCTCCTCCCCAAACCTTCGCCCCTCCAGGCCCCTCCTCTTCCAGTGCCCCTTCCCCTCCACCCCCTCTTCCGCCCACCTACATGCCCTTGTAAACACCCTCAAACCCATCCTTCCCAATCTTCAACATCATGTTGAATTCATTGGTGGCCTGCCTCAACTTCTTGAGCTCAACTACTCGAAGTAACAAAGCTATCATTTTCATGTGATAGGAGAAAGAGCACCAAAATCCATCCCTATGTTTGTGAAGTCTTCGCTAGATAATGAAAAGGAGAATGTAAAAGGTAGGGTACGAAATGGCATGAAAATAAATGTGGCATGAGGAATTGGGATAATAATCTTAAACATTTTATTTTTTTAGTAGATTTTATGACTAATATTGTCTACTCTTTTTTATATCAATATTTATTCTTTAACTTATAGGATTACACAAGCATATATATATATAGATATTTTAAATTGGTTATGGCCTAGAGTACTTTATGACCCTCTTAATGTCTCAATTTCTGAATAGCACGATAAGATTCGTTATCAAACTTATACTAAGTGACTCATACCTAAGCTACTGTTGCTAGGCTAAAATAAGGAGCAGAGACAGGAACCTAGATGTTATGTATAAACGATGCACGAAGGACCCACATCTCTGAGTGACGATGTATTTCAAAGAAACCACTTGAACTAAATTATAAATTGGAAAGGAAAGAGATTAGGTCTCACTATGGGGGTTTAATATTGCATATATATACGTCACACATGAAAAGTCATATAAGTGTAGCCTGGGAGCAAGGAAATCATATCCGTGAAGACTATATGTGACAAATCATACAAATAGAGCATAAAAATGATCATGAGTTTAAGAGTAACCATGTAATCATTGTAGTAAGTAGCTTGAGTGTACCTTTAGATGCTAACTACAACATGATTCTGGTGGTACTTCTTTCTCTCATTCTAGATAGAAATGAGAAAAAAATCTATTGCTATACTTTGATATGTTATGCTTAGTGATATAATGCAACTGCCAAATCTTACAATGTGAATTAATGTCATACATTTGCTAGTGCATATTCATATATTATTTTTTGCATTTATTTACTTACAAATAAATTGAAATAAATGCATGCCAACCCTTAAATGTAATTATGCTATAACTCCTTGCATGAGAATATTTGAAAATAATCTTTATCGACCTAGGACGGGGTTGCTACATGTGTGTATGTAAATATATATGTATTATATGCATGTATATATGTATGTATTACATATATGAATATAAATATAGAACAGTGATCCTATGAAATGAGATTTGGTGAGATGGTGAGATGGAAGATTTTGGACCACTAATTTCAACATTCTCTCTCCTGGTTTCTCTCTCCTGGCTGAAACTAGTGGTCCAGAATCTCCCATCTCACCATCTCACAGAAATCTCATCTCATAGGATCGGCCCTCTATAAATATATATATATATATATATATATATATATGCATACATGTGTATGTATGTAGATATTGAATCGATTATTATCGAACGAATATAGGTTAATGATTTGATCCATTTGAAAATTGAATCCATAAGTTAAATTCAAATTTAGTTCATTTGTTCTGAGTTAAACTTTTTCGAATTTTTATCGAATGAATCCTAACCAAATTTGAATGATTCGGTTCAATTAGCACCCCTAGTTATGCATTTCTCTTATACAAGTGACAGGTTTACTCCGTATAATTCTAAAGAGGGGGTATATGTGTTTACTCATATGGCACCACCAGCTCCAGTCCCACCAATACTACCTCCACCACCACCTGCTCATGTGGCTCATCCTCCACCACCATCTAGTACCCTGGCCCACTTATCGCTACATTTCTATCTTCGCAGTCCTCCCACAGTTCCCCTTCTTCATAGGACTTCCATGTCGTCCAGTATGCCTCAGGTATGTAACAAGCACAGTGTTTCTACTTATGGCACTAGCAAGTAATCTGTGTTGTAGGTACCTTGTCAGAAGGGCAGTTTACAGGTTGATGAGGAGGCAGGTGATCTAGATGTGTCTATTACTCAGCGGAAGCAGAGATGTACATGTGTTACTTATGTTGTTGCAGCTCATGTTTCTTTGGGACGACTCTCAAAGGGTTTCATGAGGTTTGTTGTGGGGCTGTCGGCCATGGAGATATCGAAAGGCGATACAGGACAGTTAATGGTGTCTTACCCATGGTTATTAAGGCGGCAAGGCAGCAAGGCGACAAGGCATTAAACCTGGACGCATGTATGCCTAGGCGCTTTCCAAAGTGTGTCCTATGTATCGCATTTGAGACATGCGACATATAGTTATTTAAAGCAAATGGATATCGCATGTCTGAAATGCGACACTATTTTTTTATTTTTTTAAGCGCATGTCGCATTTTGGAGATACGTATATCGCATTTTCAAAATGTGATATATGTGCAGTACACAAAAAAATAGTCGCCTAGGCGCCCATGCGACCCAAGGCGTACACCATTTTCTATAAAAGCAACGTGCTCTTTCTAAGCGCACGGCCTGGGGCGCTTAGGCGACCGCCTAGCGTGCCTAGGCGTGCGCCTTGACATCTATGGTCTTACCATGGAAGAAGAGATGGTCGCGTTACAATCGCATGAGCTTTGTTACAGCTCCTACATGAGCATTTGTCGTGGGATGCAAGTTGGTGTTCACGGTGAAGCACCGAGCAGAAGGCAACATGGATCGCTGCAAGGCGAGGGTTGGGGCCCGTGGATTCACCCAGACATATGGCACGGACTATCAGGATACTTTCTTTCCTATGGCTCGACATTCTACACAGTAGGTCCTTCTCTCTGTTGCAGTGACATGGGATTGGCACATATATCAATTGATGTGAAGAATGCATTTCTGTATGGGGATCTGTAGGAGAAAGTCTACACGCAATAGCCGCCAAGTTTCGCTTAGGGCGGTTGTCATATGGCTTGTAGAATTTCTAAGGCTATCAATGGTTGTAAGCAAAGTCCAAGAGCTTAGTTTCAGACACTCTCGGACTTCATAGCGCAACAAGGGTTCAAGAGATCAGCTGCAGATCATTCCATGTTCACTCAAAGGTCTTAGAAAGGTACCATTGCTATATTGATTTACATTGATGATATCATTGTTACAATGATGTGTAGGGCATTCGTGTAGCTAAGGATTTCCTTGTTATCCAGTTTGTAACCAATGACCTTGGCGATTTACGTTACTTCATTGGACTTGAGTTTGACATGAACTAGCGAGGTCTTGTTATGAACCAGAGGAAGTACATTACAGATCGTCTCTGTGAGACAAGCATGCCAGATTGCAGGCCTGCCACTACTCCCATGGACCGTAGCATGAAGTTGTATGATGATGACACAGAGGAGGTAGACAAGAGGAGATACATGGAGCTCGTTGGAAAGCTTATGTATGTGACGATCACCAAACCAGATATATCATTTGCAGTGAGCAGAGTGAGCCACTCCAGGGAACAGCCTAGACAGGCACATATTGATGCAGTCCATATAATTATGAGGTATCTGAAGACCTCCCTTAGCACTAGTCTTTTATTTAGCAGAGGAACATCTCTTGCCATTACAGCATGCGCAGATGCGGATTATAAGAGATATCCCAAGGACAGGAAGTCTACCTCAGCTTTTGTTATTTTCATAGGAGCTCTTTGGTGTCATGGAAGAGCAAGAAGCAGGCGATGGTCTCCAGATCGAGTGCAGAGCCAGAGTATAGAGCCATGGCACAAGGGAGTACAGAGATGATGTGGGTCAGATCTGTTCTAACTGACCTAGATATTGATGTGCCTCTTCTCATACATCTCCAATGGAATGCAACAACAAGCTTCTCTTTACATTTCCAACAACCACGCCTTCAATAAGAGGACCAAGCATATAGAGGTAGACTATCACTACACTTCATGATTTAGAAGGATTTCATCTCTACCTCTCATGTCAGCTCTGATAACATACGGTAGACATGTTCATAAAGGCCCTAGCTAGAGGGCCATTCCAGAGATGTTCCAAACTGAGCGTAATTGATATGTACGCTCCAGCTTTAGGGAGAGAGTTAAAATATTAGTTATCTTTTATTATTCTATGTGTTTTATTTTCTTTCTGTCTACATTATGTAATTTGTCCAAATAGATTTCTCCTCTATATAAGAGAACCCTAGGGCCTCATGAATAAGAAATTCATTATTTCCTCTCCATGTCAACAAGTCTTCTAGGGGAAGGAGTGAGAAAATGAGGAGACAACTAATTCCTTGGTCTTAAGAAGACAAGTCAGAGAGTAAATAAAAGTTGAGAGAGTATTTTGAAAAGTGGTTAAATGATCATTGTTGGAGAAGAGTAATTATATCGATGTCAACTCATGTTAATAAAATGCTACCACCAAGGTCTCTATTCCGTAGAAATATCATAAGTGAAGCTCTCAATTTCTAGAAACTTCTTGAGATATGAGTTCAATCCTTAGAGTTTTCTAAAGTAGATTACATTTGAAATATCTACAGTTCTATAACTTAATTTCAAACTTTCTAAAGAATTATATATCCTTCAAGGTTGTTGTAAAACAAGTACAAATAGGCTCGGGGATCCATTATGTGAAGCAAGCAAGTGAGCAAGAAAAAAGAGGTTGAGTCATTCGGTGTATGTCAAGTGAGGGCTAGTACTTGATATAGAGGTTTGAGTGGTACATGTAAGAAAGTTTTGTTATGAGAGAGGCAAAAAAAATGTGTTGTATATTAGAGTATTGATATAAAATACATTATTTCTTGAGTCAACTTCTACAAGTGGTTAAAGAGCATTGTCCTTTCCCTAGGTACTCAAGGTGGGCTTTTTCTAAACTATCATGTCCATCCTCCAGAAAACATAGTTGTGACTACAATCCATAAAAGTATAGTCGTGTCTACCCAAAGTTAGTTAGTAAGGGGGTTTCTGTCCACATATTGAGTCGTTCTTTGAGATCTTTTCAGGGGCGTTTTCATCCACGCATCTTCTGAGATCGTGAAATTAATTTGGCTAACGACAGATTTTCTTTGACAAAGAAAGATCATATGATCAAAATAGTGGACATTGCTGGTTTAACCAACCCCATCAAGAAGCTGAACGGGCAAAATTACAGTTGTTGTATGATATGCATGAAGTCATATCTTCAAGGAGAATACCTTTGGAAGTAAGAGGTCACTAGTGGCAACAACGTGACATCGCCATCAGCAGAATCGGCATATGCACTAGGAAAATGGAAAATCAAGACTGAGAAGGCAATATTTGTGCCCATGATGATGATTGAAGAAGAGTTGATCAAGCACATTTGAGAAGACAACACTTCAAAAGAAGCACAGGGCGCATCTGTCATGCTATTTGTCGAGCAAAAATGATACCCGACAGTAGTTGTTAGAAAATGAGGCAATGACACTTAAGCGAGGAAAAATAGCAATCACTCAATATTTCACAAAGATAAGCTCAATCTGTCGTGATATTTCTCAATTAGATTTTCTTGATTCCAGAAAAGGGGAAAGCGCATGATATTTTTCAATTACTACATAATCAGAAAATTAAAACCTCGAATGCTGAAATTAAATACATGACTTGAGGTCAAAATGCAGTGCTTTTGTCATTGTTGTCTCTAGATAGCCCATGTTGCCCATATTATTAGAATTAGAAACTCTCTTAGCAAATTAAAAGACTTCGCCCAAGCAAATGGATGGTTTATCACTAAAAGGTGACGAAGAAGAACTACTTAGTGCCTAAAATGATGAACGTTACATGGTCAACTTAATGGAAGCAATATACCCACTGAGGAGCTTCAAGCTAGGGAGGTTATGGTTCAACGCCAAGGGCAAATAAATATATGCAAAAAAAGAATGATGAATGCTTCATTTGTGACAAGAAGAGGCACAATGCACATGATAGCAAATTTAAATATATGTAGACCAAAGAGAATACTGCAATACTAAGTGAACAATAAAAAGATTTTCCATGCAAAAATTGGGATAAGCAAGCTTCCATGGCGATCATTCAAAAAAATGAATTGTCTTTAGCAACAGACCCTGGAAAGGTTAATTGTAATAGCAATTGCGTAATAGACTCAGGCTGCCCAAATTGCACGCCTGGAGATAAGTAAAAGACGCAATATCTGTAAATGGAAGACATATTAGTTGTTGTAGCATCCAATAATTTGAAGTCATCAATCACGCATATAGGCTCCACAATAGTTACTTATCAATATATTTTAGAGAATAAGAAGATTGATCGTGTCTATCATATGTCACGTACGAAATAAATCCCCTCTCTATATATACATTAAGAAATGCAGGACATTACAGTGTATTTGGTGAGAAGATGTTCGGAAAAATCATAATTTAAATCATCCAAATACGGCTATCAAGTAAAGAAAAAGAATTGCATCTATCAATGTTATAACACAAACAAAGTCTGCATACATAGACAAAGCAAAGAAGAATAAGATGATTGATCTTTGTCACGCAAGGCTCGTACATATGACTTATCACAAGCTGAAGATAATGATGAATCATACAATGCTCAAAGGTGTTCCAAAATTAGATGTTTAAAAAGATACTATTGATGCCAGTTGCCAACAGTGATGCAGAAGTCGATATTCGATATTCGATCGAAATGGTCAATAAATAAAGAACATTTGGTATTCGGATGCATATCCGGAATTATTCAGTTATCCATTTTCTAAATTATTTTAAATATAAACAATATGGCTAATATATATGGGTTTAGTTGAGCTAACCCTAGGGGGAGCCAACTTGACAACCCACACCTTATTTTTTATATTTCTTAAGGTATTTTCTGAAAATGGCTAGAGGGTTTCGTCCACTAGATGACAACATATTTTCATTCAAATTTCACATAAAACATACATTTCTAAACCATCCATCTATAAGGGATTAATTTCAGCAATTCTAATCCCGTTAAAATTTGACATGATTGATAGATGGGATAGGAGTCTCGAAGAGTCAAAATTTGAATGAGAATATGGTGTCATATAATGATCTAAATACCATGAGGTATTTTCAAAAAATATCCTAAGAAATAAAAAAAATAAGGGTGGGGGTAGCCCCATTAAACCTTATATATGGGGAAAAGGAGTATTCTCCCTGGGAACATGTAACTTACATGCTCCAACCTTTTTCCTACGTATTTTAATTTTTTTTTGAAATGAAACCCAGGGAAATATAGACCACCATATAGCACCATAGTATCATTTAAAATTCAACTTAATTTGAGACTTTTATCCCATCCATCAAGATTGTCAAATTTTAACAGTCTTAGAGTTGCTAAAATTGACCCCTCCAAATGGACATGTTAGGAATTTATGTTTTACACGAATTGAAACACATTCCATTTATTATTCTAAGTAAATCCCCCCAAGATTTCATTTCAAAAAAACAAACAAACACGGAAAAAAGGTGGAAGCATGCTCTTATATGCTCCCGAGGAGCATACTTATTTAACCATATATATATATATATATATACGAATAACTTCAAATGAGATTGGGACACACCGTCCTTACGATGAGCCATCAATCTCATCCATCTATTTGAAACCATATGGTGGGAAGAAATGCTCTATTAATCGTATTAATTTAATGATGAGAAATCTATTTTGGTCATTTTGTTACATTTTAAAAATAAGATCTAATAACCACAAGACCTAATTTCTCTCCCTCCTCTCTCTCTCTCTCGACAATGATGGCGTGAGAGGCTGCAAAATACGACGGGATGTTGGGGTCGGCGTACGGTATGCGAGGACAACGGTACGGTTGATGCAATGCGCTATGAAGAAATGGGGCTCAATTTAGAGCATTTATCGTCCAACAATTACAGCCAATTATATTATTTTAAAAAAAGGAGTTTAATTAGAGTCTAACTACTTTCTCAAACAAATGAGAGTCTAATTAATTAGGGTCAAATTATTTTTATTTACGGTTAATTGAGTCAGTTGCAAATTTTATTTTTATTTAAAATAACGAGATCGTTTGTGATCTCAAATTAATTAGTTAGTTGGTTAGAGTCCATTTAGGATTTAATTAGTTAGTATGTTAGGCATGTTAGAGAATAATTAGGATTTGTTAGGATTTTCATTTTACTTGTTTGTTTCATTTTAATTTTGATTGCAATCCCCCCTTCCCTCTTATATAAAGGGAACAAACGCTTATGTATCGAATCAGTTGAACTTGAAACTCAGTTAAATTTGAAGTTTCTCCATTATCTCTCTCCCTCTCCCTTATCCCTCTAGGCGATCTTCGTGATTCGTTTTCTTCAAATCCCTCGCATCCGACAAGTTTTCTCTTCTCCCACCCTCCAACTTCTTATCCACCAAATTTTCCACCCTATGAATACTTTTTCATCGTTAGAATTTTCGTTTTGCATCAATTGATATCAAAGCATAGCAACCGATTCATTTCCATGACTCGACAATCCTGCCCCGTATTGACGAGCGAAGTATGGAGCGAGTTGTTCAAATTATGTGTGTTGACGCATATAGAATAATTGTACCTCTTCGTTATTTTATTTATTCTGTTGTTCTCTTTATGTAATTTACCCATAGGCTACTCTCCCATATAAGAGAGCCTAGGGCTTATGGAATAGAATCATCTCATTCGTTTTTCCCAACATGGTATCAGAGCTAGTCGAGTCTGCCAAAATCTGTAATTTACTCAATCTGTGAAAGGCTTCCTCCATGGGAGGAATAGTCGAGTCTGCCAAAATCTGAGACCGTGTTGCCTCATACTCTGGATCAAGTGCAGCGAGAAACACACCCACCATCGTCGCGTTCCTGTATGTCTTTTGCTGTTCTGGCGTGGCGGTAAGAGGCATGAAGCTATAGAGCTTCTCGAACATCCCTCTCAGTGATGTGTAGAGAGAATGTAAAGGACGGCCATTCTGCTTTATTGTGAAAATATTAATGTTGATGGATCTGACGACATTTCACAGCAAGATGTATTGCAGGAGCATGGTGAGAATACAGATGATTTGGATGTTCCAATTGCTCTACGCAAGTCGAAGAGAAGCTGTGCCAAATATCCATTATCAGCAGTTGTGTCCTTTGTGAGGCTATCTGGAGACTTCAGGACGTTTGCATTGGCACTTTCAGCTACAGACATTCCACAGAATCATCATGATGCTTTGCAGGATGCTATATGGCGGCTAGCAATGGAAGAAGAAATGGCGGCACTTCAATCCAGAGGAACTTGGAGCTTGGTTCCTATACCTTCAGATGTCAGCCCGGTGAGTTGCAAATGGGTGTTTACAGTGAAGCACAATGCAGATGGTTCCATTGACAGGTACAAGGCACGCCTTGTTGCACGTGGCTTCACACAGATATACGGGGTAGATTACCTTGACACATTCTCCCCTGTGGCACGTCATTCCACTCTACGGATCCTGTTATCAGTTGCAGTTGCTAGAGACTGGCCGCTTTATCAACTGGACGTGAAGAATGCATTTCTGTATGGCGACTTGCAGGAGGAGGTCTATATGCAACAGCCACCTGGTTTTGCTGTTGAGGGGGAGTGTTCCAAGGTATGCAGATTACATAAGGCCATCTATGGCCTTAAGCAGAGCCCCAGAGCATGGTTTCAGAAGCTTTCAGACCTTTTTGAGAAACAAGGATATAAACGCTCCAATGCTGATCATTCCTTGTTTGTACAGAAGACGGCTAGAGGTATCATTGTAATCATGGTTTATGTTGATGATATCTTGATTACAGGTGATGATGAACAGGGCATTAAGCAGGCAAAGGAAAGGCTGGGGACCGAGTTTGTCACCAAGGACTTGGGAGTCCTTAGATATTTTCTGGGGTTGGAGTTTGCTAGAAATCCATATGGATTAGTAATGTCACAGAGGAAGTATGTTACAGATCTATTGAGTGAGACAGGTATGCTAGGGTGTCGACCTGCTACGACACCAATGGATCCTAGCATGAAGCTCTATGATGATGACACAGAAGAGGTAGACAAGAGAAGGTACAGAGAATTGGTAGGCAAACTACTGTATGTCACGATCACTAGACCTGATATATCATTTGCAGTGAGTCGTGTGAGCCAGTTCATGGAGCAACCACGTCAGGCCCATATGGATGCAATACACATGATTCTGAGATATTTAAAATCATCCCCAGGTGCAGGCTTGCTATTTAAGAAAGGAAAGGAGATCTCTATCACGGCATGTGCGGATGCAGACTATGCAGGATGCCTCAAGGACAGGAAGTCCACATCAGGATTTGCAGTCTATGTTGGAGATGCTCTAGTTTCGTGGAGGAGCAAGAAACAGACAGTGGTAGCTAGATCCAGTGCTGAATCCGAATACAGGGCTATGGCACAGGCTAGCACAGAAATGATGTAGGTGAAATCTTTACTTGCAGATCTATGTCTTGATATACCTCTTCCTATGATGTTGGAATGCGACAATCAGGCCGCCTTGTTCATTGCAAATAACCCAGCCTTTCATGAGAGGACCAAGCACATTGAGGTTGACTGTCACTACATACGTGACATGGTTCAGAAGGGTTTCATTGCTACATCTCACATCACATCAGAGAATCAGACTGCTGATATTTTCACCAAGGCATTACTTCGAGGGCCATTCCAGAAGTGTGCGTCCAAGCTGAGCATGATTGATATATATGCTCCATCTTGAGGGGGAATGTTGACGCATATAGAATAATTGTACCTCTTCGTTATTTTATTTATTTTGTTGTTCTCTTTATGTAATTTACCCATAGGCTACTCTCCTATATAAGAGAGCCTAGGGCTTATGGAATAGAATCATCTCATTCGTATTTCCCAACAATGTGTATTATACCGTGTCACGTGATGTTGTCCAGGTCATTTTAGATATGTATCCGCTACTTCCGAAGGCATCTCCAGCCAGTGTTCGGAAATGCAGTCCATGCGGCCGCATATGCGTATTCGGTCACTTGACCGAAGCGCATATGCCATATGCAGCAATATGCGGTCAAAACGCATATGTGATCCGCATATGCGGCCGCATATCTAATAGGATTCATGTTAATCCATAACATGTTGATGACACATTAATTCGATTTTTTTCCGAGCAACTCTCATATCATCATTTGCATTGATGCATCTTTTTATTATTCTCGTATATGTTGCATTTAGGAATATAATCTAGGATATGTTTTCTCTTATCCATTTTTCCCATTGTTCTCAACACTTATTAATGAATTGTTTACTTTTTGAATTTTCCATCTAATGAAATTCATACTAATTCTTCAAACAAAACGTGAAATAATTGACTAACAGTCTGACACTTTACATTTTTGTTTTTCTAATAAATTTTATATGCAAACAATCTTCTCCTATATTTTGTGTCAACATATTTTATCTCTTGGAGATACATATATGTGTATAATTTTGGGTGTATGTACATATGATTATTCTTTAGTTTTGTTATCTATAGGATCTATATATACATTAAAGGTTTTCTTATAGATTCATGTATTACATGTTGAATCCAAATTTGTATATGTATATATATGCATTAAATTCAAAATACACACTATAAAATATGAGAAAAGGGAAGTTGTTCTGTGTACACGGAGCAGTTTCCCCTATTTTTTATTTTTTTTCAAAAAATTTTTCAAGTATATTCATCTATATATCCCTCCTACATGTCATTCGAATTTCATGAGAAACGGAGACTCCTAAGGGCCTGTTTGGTTGCAGGGTTGGACAGGGTTGGCTTGGGCAGGGGTACCCCTGTGAATAGTAAACTGTGAGGAGGAGAACCTTGTTTGGTTCGAGGGGTAACCCGGGTTGGACCAAGCCAACCCAGCCCAACCCTTCAACCAAACAGGCCCTAAGCCCTCCATCTAGACAGGTTAAATTTTAACGGTCTGAATTTTGTTGTAATCGACCTGTTCTAGATGGAGGGCTTAGGAGTCTCCGTTTCTCACGAAATTTGAATGACATGAAGGAGGGATATATAGATGAATATACATGAAAAAATTTTTGAAAAAAAAAATGGGGGAGACTGCTCCATGTAACAGCCAACTTGGCTGTTACACAGAACAGCCTCCCCGGCCTCAAAAAATAATCAATTTATAATATCATGTTTATATATCTTATTGATTATATTATCTTATTTGAAATTTTTGATTTTGGATTTTGTTAGATCATCAACTTTTATATATAAACACATTTTAGTGTTTATTTTATAAGATTTTAAATTAAAATATTATAAACCGCATGAACCGCATATACTTCCGTATACTCCTCCGCATATCCGCTTACTCGCTTTAGACCGCATGACCGAACGAATGCCGCATACCGCATTTCTGAACCTTGTCTCCAGCACACTCCATCCACCCTACAGCCCCACTACGACCTCCAGTAGCCCATACACCTCCGAAGCCTCCCCAGGTACCCTCTTGCCTTCCTTGCAACCTTTCTCCACCACTACAGCCCCACCGTCACCCCCTCCTATGGCCTCCGCACCTCCGCCAACACCGTCAGCCCCACTACAACCCCCACCACCACCAGCTTCAGTCATCCCAAGCCCTCTACCTACGTCGTCAACCCCGCTATCAGCACCACTAGTCCCACCCATACCCCTAGCACCTCCCCCGCCAACACATCTCCTCTCGCACGCCGCCTACATCATCGCTATAGCCCATGTCACGTGCCCCACCATCATCGAGTCTCCAACATATATCATCACCACAACCACCTCCATGGCTCATCATCCTCACCATCTCCTTCGCACATGACAGTTAACACTCCCGCTGAGACATCAACAACCACCAAGAATGTTGGAGAAGGCACGAGCACGGCAAGCGACCTTGCAAGCATCTTCCCCTCAAAGCTCAACACCCCTTCATTGCAAAGCCCACCATTACCGCTTGACATGGGGAACCCCAGCAGGATTTAAGGATTTATCTCCAAACGGTTAGATATCTTCCAAGAAAAGAGAAACAAAAATCTCTTCGGATTCTTATAAAGACGCCCTTCTAGCAAAATGTCTTTGTCTAAAGGTTAGACATGGTGGAAAAGTAAGAGGAAAGTTATTTTAGTTGAAGGGGTAGAAAACTTGCAGATGCATCCTCTAGTGGAAAAGAATTATAAATATACTATTGAATTGAGGAGGAAAGCTAAGAAATTTGAGCAAATTGTTCGACGAGTTCAACAACGCTTCTTTGACACCGAAAAAAAGAAATCACTCGTCAGAAGATGAGTTTTTCAAAGCAACAGAGAGTTGATGTCATGCGCAACAAAGAATAAGGGCTCAATTTGGATATATCGTTCGACAATTACATCTAATTAGATTTTAATAAAAAAATAGGATTTTTATTAGAGTCTAATTAATTAGGATTAAATTATTTTTATCTACGGTTAATTGAGTCCGTTGTAAATTTAATTTCTATTTAAAATAATGAGATCACTTCTTATCTCAAATTAATTAGTTAGTTAGAGTCTATTTAGAATTTAATTAGTTCATTTGTTAGGCAAGTTAGAGCATAATCAAGATTTGTTAGGATTTCTATTTTATTTGTTTATATCCTTTTAATTTCGATTACAATCCCCTCTTCCCTCTTATATAAAGGGAATAAAGGTTTATGTATTAAAACAGTTGATATTGAATTAAATTTGGAGTTTCTTTATTATCTCTCTCGCTCTTCCTTCTCCCTCTCGTGATCTTCATGATTCTTTTTCTCCAAATCCTTCGCTCCCACTCTCTAACTTCTTCACCATATTGTCCACCTTAAAAATATTTTTTAGTGTTGGAGTTTTCTATTTGCATAATTTGTGGTGGTGGAGGAGACACTACAGCGCGATAGAGTGGTACAACAGCACAAGAAAATAACTTGAACCGCAGAGGAGCACGACCTGGATGTCAAAGGAGCATGACGACGCGGGGGCGACAACGTGCGCATGACCACACGACAACGCACGAACGGAGAGGTGAGCATGCAATGGCCCACGACTTAGAAGACGGAGAAGTATGACGATGCGCGGTTTGGAGGCCGTACAGAGGTGGTTGCCGGAGGCAAGGGCACGAGGGAGCGACGTGAGACTAAAGGTATCATTTTACATTTTGGCATACTTTGTTCACCTAATTGATATTGCAATTACAAACTGATTCATTGATTTTACAAATCTCAAATGATTGTAAATTACTAACTAACCTCTTTATTTTGTAGATCACCATGCAAATTTTACAAAGGAGCGTGGAAATTACAAAGATCCAAACAACTTTAAAAAAGAAACATACCTTTTACAAAAAAATGAAAAATTACATGTTGGATTTACGTACAAATTTTTACAAAAAGAGCGTGAATTTTACGAAGAACCAAACAAAATTTGCAAAAGAACATACTTATTTTACTGAAAACCATTGACTGAGAATGATGTAAAATATTTATTAACAAAATTACAAAGAAGAAACTTATTTCTACAAAAACTAGTCGAGGTTTTCAAAAATGTAGTTCAACCCAATTCGTTCAGAACAAAATTGAAATTTAATTAATATCAGTATTAACGAAAAACACCAAATCAAAAAAAGCTTAAAATGATAATTCAAAGCCATTAAATAAAATTTAAAATAAAACTAAGATGACGGAATTACCCTTTTGGATGACGTTTTCGAAGCACCCGTTGGATCAAGATCCTATGGAATCGTTGATGGCTCACCACATAAGTGGTGAGCCCCAATCTCATTTAAAACACATCATATATTTTTATATATTTATACACATATGATCATCAACCAATAAGAGTCCAATATAAAAGTATCAATAAACAAGTTACATACTTGAAGCTTTAAAATTTGCAATAATACTGGGATAGATCAGAAATTTTAAAAATACGAAACAAAAAACATTTATAAGTTGCCCCAATTTCAAGTAAATGAGTCATTGCAGTTGATCCAATCTGATGTATGTAGACCATTTAAGCAACCTTTTATAAGTAGAATGAGGTACATGTTAACTTTTCTGAGTCAAAGGTACATGTTAATTTTCACTGATTATTTTTCAAGATATGTTTGGATCTTCTTTTCCATATAAAAGTCCGAGCTTCCATCCAAGTTCACGAAGATCTAAGAAGAAGTCAATAGTGCAATTACAAAGAAAATTTGATGTCGACGAACAAATAATGCGGAGAATATAAATCTACAAAATTCTACATTTATCTCACAGGCCAGGAGCGGGGTCCATTGGCGACGGAATTGGAAGCATTTGGGGCAGTGCGTGAGGAAGGTGTTTGGCTGATCGGGGTGACCTGAACATTACGCTCTTGGCAGGAGATCGGCCACATCTTGGTGGGGGTAGAGACCCGGAATCAGATAATTTCCGGAGGGTGTTAAATGCGTTGGGTCTCTCGATTTTTGACGTTGCTGGTCACTGTTGTAAAAGCTGGCCGACTAGGCCGATTAGTCGGCCCGACTAGTCAAGTCGGAGGGTAGCTGACTCGACTAGGCCTAGTCGGCCATTAGTCGGTCAACCCGACTAATCAGCCTACTCGGCCGACTACTCGACCGAATTTTACATAGAGGTTTTAGTAGTATTTAAAAGCTTAGAATACTCTCTGAAGATCCTTTGGATATCTATATTTAAAATCAAAGCGTGTTGATTGGACCCCAAAGTGTACCGATTGAAACCAAAACCAAAACAGAATATTTGCATAGAGACATTTTGGCTTTCTTAGATTGCCTAATCTGGCGCGTATCTGGAACTGAATATTTCAAAGAACATCTTATTCTGTTTTCTTGTTTGCTTTTGGTTTCAATCAGTACACTTTGATAAATGCATGCTAACTTTGAAGTCTACGAAAGGTAAGATGCAGTGCACTAATGTTGAGATAATCTGAAGAGGATCAGCAGGCTTGACAACCTCTGTCAGAAGCTGTTTGTTGTTGATTGACTCAATGGAGAACTGCTGTCCATAAACTGATTGCAGAAGTTGTATGGTGTTGGCCTGCCTGGTGTTCTTGGAAAGAAATTTATATTTTTTTAAAGAAATCGTCTCAAGCATTGTTAGTTATGACTTAACTTCTCTATTTGACTTACATGTATAACCCCTGAAGGGCATACTTCCTAATTGTTTAAAAATCATGAACTAAAGGGTAACCCAAACCCGAACTACACCTTCATAGATTAGGAAAATCCATATAGTTTTGATGAATTGATAGTTATTTCCAAGGAACACTGAGATATGATTTTTGTTTTACATAACTGGCAATAGCTGTGCAAGCTTTCAAGATTTCAGTATGTGTAAAATAACTGGCACAAGTTCCTTGTACATAGTATATAAAATGTACAAATCAATGTAAATAAATAAGAATATGTATATAAAAATGATTTATATATTTAAAATTATTTAAAAAATTCAAAACCGACTAATGGCAGATAAATCCGATTAGTCGCCCGACTGTCGATTAATCCTTAGTCAGTGACCCTGTCGACTGAGTACCGACTATCGCTTTCTGCAACCTTGCTGCTGGTTGCTCGTATACATGGCGTAATGCGAGGTCTCGTTTGCGGCTAGACAGATTCCTTTTGTCAATGGAGGGGGTGAAGGCCTTCCCTCTATCGCGGGCGTGGGCCTTGCAGCAGGCACACTCGGACCACACGCCGATCTTGTGGTCCATCGGGAGGAGTCTAGGAACAGATTCACGTTCCGGTTTGAGCGGTGCTAGTTACTTGAAGAAGTCTTTCGCGATGATGTCGTGGCTCGTTGGAGAGAATGGACTCCGGAAGGGTCCGCGGTTGCCTGCTTCTCTGAGAAGTTGGCACTTTTAAAGGTGCACCTTACGCGATTCGGCAAGGAGCTTAAGCAGCGGAGAGAACTCAGGAGTGTGGAGGCGCAGGCTGGAGTGGCTCGCCTCGACAAGTTGGATGATGAGAGAGGTCTCGAACCGAAGGAGCTGGGTGAGAGGCTGAAGTTACTAGAGGAGCTTCTATTGGAGGATCGTAAGGAGGAGGTTGAATGGAGGCAAAAGTCTAGACAAAAGTGGCTAAGAGATGGTGATGCCAACATGCGGTTCTTCCACAACATGGCATCAGGGAGGCGGCGGAGAAACTTTATACAAGACCTCCTTATGGGGGGACAACGGGTGTCGGGGCAGGCCCGCCTTGGCAACGCAATCCGCGACCATTTTGTGGCGGCCTCACGGAAGCATTCGCGAAGCGGATGGGGGTGGTTGGGAAGAGGGGCCAGGCGTTTGACTGAATCGCAGGTGGATGGCTTACAGGCGCCATTCCCAGAAGCAGAAGTGAAGGGTGCGGTCTAGGGGTTGAATGCGGAGGGGGCTCCGGGTCCGGATGGTTTCCCGATCCTCTTTTACAAGGAATTCTGGGAGATGTTGAAAGGAGAGGTTTTGGATGTCATGAATGAATTTGCGGAGGGTAACAAGGGTTTTGAAAGAGTTAATAGGGCGTTGATGTTCTTGCTTCTTAAGAAGGAAACTCCCGAGAGAATTGATGACTATCGATCGATCGCTGTCTAACGCGATCTACCTTATCATCGCAAAGACCCTGGCGAATTGTCTTAAGCTTGTTCTGGATTCGGTGATCATATAGGGGGCAGTCTGCTTTCATACCTGGGCGGCAAATGGCGGATGGTTTGGTGATGGCAACGAAAATCTGCCTTCATTGGAGAAGCGGTCGAAGATGAAGGGTGAGTTATGGAAGCTTGACTTCTCCAAGGCTTATGACTGCGTCGATTGGAACTTTTTGTGGACGTTGCTGAGGCGGAGGGGGGGTTCCCGGAGGTGTAGATCGGTTTGATGAAAATAACTGTTACGACCTCCTCATACTCAGTCCTTGTGAATGGAAGCCCGGAGCGCAGTTTCTTTCAATCGTAATGTGGGGTACGCTAGGGGTGTCCTTTGGGCCTGATGCTTTTCGTTCTGGTTGCCGATGCCTTGGCGGTTCAGTTTAAGCAGGCGGTAGACACCGGTTGGTGTGAAGGATTTCGCTTGGAGGATATTTCCATTCCTTTATTGCAATACGCGAATGATATGCTGCTCTTGTTGTGCGGATCGGAGGAACAAACGAAGAATGCGGCAAAGCTGGTGGGTATTTTTGGCGCGCTCTCGGGTTTGGTGTCTAACAATAACAAGTCCGCAATCATCACTTTCGGGATGATCGACGGTGAGCGTGAGAGGGTCACGGCACTCACCAGTTGCCCCCTGGGGATTCTGCCATTACCTTACCTTAGTTTACCGTTAGTGGACGGTAAGCTGAAAAAGGTAGACTGGGACATAGTGCTTCATAGGATGGAACAGAGATTAACGGGATGGAAGGCAATCACCGTATCCAGGGTGGTAAGTTAATTTTGCTCAAACATGTGTTGCTGGCGATACCGTTGTTTTTCTATTCCACCGCATATTACCTGTTGGGGTCCGAAGGAAGATTGAAGCACTTATGAAATCGTTCTTCTGGTCCGATGGTAAGCAACAGAAATCGGTGATGCACCTGTGGGATGGAAGGTGGTGACACAAGGCAAAAGGGAGGGTGGGCTTGGCATCTGTGATGTTGAATGCATGAACAAGGCGTTACTAGCGAAATGGTTGTCCCAAATCTGGGGACCTTCTTCATCTCTTGTGCTCAGTTTACTCTGTAAGATCTATGGTGATGCAAACACGATTCGGCATCGACGTTGATAATAATTTTTTTATGGTGGAAATTTTGGTAGAAGAAAGAGAGAGGGGTTGAGAAGAAGAAACTGGAAGGGTTGAGAATAGAAGACACGCCGGATGCGCGGGGTTAGAAAAGAAGAAACGCGTAGACTGCGAGGGGAAGAGAGAAGAGACTCGTCGGGAATACGAGGGGTTTGGGAGAAGAAGAACACGTGTAGATCACGTGGGGAGAAGGAGAGAGAGGGGAGGAGGAGAGAGAGATAAATCTCTATTTTATCACATCTTGAACTGACTAAAACATTGGACCCTCATCCCTTTATATACGAGGGATGACATTACAAGAATAGAAAATAATTTAAACCGACAACCAATTATCCTAAACTGACTCCAACTAATTAACCGACTAACTACCAAATTTGAAATTCAAATTAAGACTAAATGAGATCACACGCGATCTCTTTATTTAAAATTGTGACAACTTAAAAAACGTAAATAAAATTAACGGCCACAATTTAAATAACTAGACGGCCCTACATGTCGAGTCCACGCTGCATCAGCTCTCCTTCGCTTTTTTAGAAAATTCGTCTCCTGACGAATTGCTTGAACCTTGAGGCTTAACATAAGGCACTTCATGAACTTGTGTCGACGTGCGCGTGAACGTGAATCATGGGATATGCAACTCAAATCATATTGCATCTTCCAATGCGCGACGGGATCGTCGAATCGTAGGGACGATTCGGTTGCCATGCTCTGATACCAAATGATGCAAACACGATTCGGCGTCGACATTGATAATAATTTTTTTATGGTGGAAATTTTGGTAGAAGAAAGAGAGAGGGGTTGAGAAGAAGAAACTGGAAGGGTTGAGAAGAGAAGACACGCCGGATGCGCGGGGTTAGAGAAGAAGAAACGCGTAGACTGCGAGGGGAAGAGAGAAGAGACTCGTCGGGAATACGAGGGGTTTGGGAGAAGAAGAACACGTGTAGATCACGTGGGGAGAAGGAGAGAGAGGGGAGAGGAGAGAGAGATAAATCTCTATTTTATCACATCTTGAACTGACTAAAACATTGGACCCTCATCCCTTTATATACGAGGGATGACATTACAAGAATAGAAAATAATTTAAACCGACAACCAATTATCCTAAACTGACTCTATAATTAACCGACTAACTACCAAATTTGAAATTCAAATTAAGACTAACTGAGATCACACGCGATCTCTTTATTTAAAATTGTGACAACTTAAAAAACGTAAATAAAATTAACGCCACAATTTAAATAACTAGACGGCCCTACATGTCGAGTCCACGCTGCATCATATGGTGTGCGTGGCGAGCACGTGGCAGGGAGAGCGCGGTGGGAGTCGTAGCTTTGGTCTGGTGTTCAAGAAGTTCTCCCGGCACTTGCGCATAAGTTGCGGCCGTAGGTTCGGGATTGTCGTTTGTTCCGCTTCTGGAGTGACGACTGGACTGGTGAGGGGAAGCTAAGCGTAAGGTTTCTGAGGTTGTTCTCTCTAGCAGCCTCGCGAGATGTTTTGCTCTGCCAGGTCATGGGGTCCGCCACGTGGGCTCCGAAGTTCATTAGCGAGCTATCTGGACAGAGACTGGAGGATTTTCTCAGGATGCAGTCGGAGTTGCCGGCGCCGATTGTTCTAGCATCAACGACCCATGCCGATTATGTTGATCACTTCATGTGGGAGGGGGGAAGTTCTCTACGAAGAAGACATATGAGGAACTGAGACAGCCATCGGAGGAGCAAGACCTGGAAGGTTACACAGGATTTAAAGGTGGTTTAGGCGGCCAATATACCATGTAGGGTCAAGATCTTTCTATGTTGCTTGAGGAGAGACCGTTTATGTGATAAGGCTAGGCGGGCTCGTCTCTTCAGGGTGCAGGACATGATGTGTGACAGATGCCAGTGCCAGCAGGAGGATGCAGAACATATCTTCTTCAAATGTCCATTCTCGGCCGGGGTTTGGAGAGAGATGGGGTTGCCTTGGCTTAAGACAGAGGACGCGACGGCGTTTTGGAGTTCGGTCCAAATGGTGGGGGGCGGCTCCACGGATGATGTCTCTCTTGCCTTGGCATCTCACTGGGCAATCTGTCTAGTACGAAATGATCTTATTTTCAGGAACCAAAGATTCTACTCGGAGAATGTTTTGTCGCATTGTAAAGCACTTTACAATTTCTGGGATTCTCGCTAATGTAACTCATTCCCTTTATTGAATATATTCAGGCAGTATCTCCCAACTTGGGAGACTTCCCAATGCATTTTCATCAAAAAAAAGAAGGCCCATCGGGGACTTTCTTCCTTATTCATCGAAGAAGGTGGCTGCATCTCCTTGTTCCAGCAGCAAAAGCCTTGTTGGCATGCCATCTCTAGCCCGATCCGATCAGGTTGCAATCGTGACCTGACGACGGTGCCTGGTCCTCTTCTCCTCTTCAAGCGCATGTTGGCTCTCCCCATTGGGAGCCCTAAAAAAAGATGTCCGCATCAGTCCTGGCAGTGCTCTTCGCAGCAAAAAAAGGAAAAGAAAAAACAGGGCGGCGAGATTCCCCATCAAAGCTCCAGGCCGTGGTGCCGCTTGAAGCCCCAACCTCGTGATCGAGACTCCAGATCGCAGGCGGGGCCCCCTTGCGGACTTCTTCATGACTTCGCACTCCATCTGTCGATCTAAGCGACGACGACCTCTTGCGTTCAGATCCTTCAAGGCGCAGGAAAGCTTCCTTGGCAATTCACCATCTCGCCGCCACCCTCCAGATTTTAGAGGTCTCGTCAGGCGGAGGCGCAACACTCCATGCTGCATCTCCCTCAGCGACGCAGCTCTACACGGCAGCCCTCCAAGCAGCACCTCGCGCAGCCCCATCTCATCCAGGCGACGACTCATGCACCTATGTCTTCTCCATAGGCGAAGGCGGCGCATCCTCCATTGCAGATCCCTCACTGCACCTCTCCTCCATGTCTAGGCGGCGGCAACTGACCAAGCAACAAGCCCCATCAGGGATGGCATGATTCAGAGAAGTGGTTCCCACTTGGGAACTCTAAATAAAAAAAGAGAATGGGTGGGCCAGCTAAACCGTGATTTCTAAAAAGGGAGATCAGTTTGGGCAGCAACGTTTCAAAAAAAATAGAGGGAAAGGAAAACAAAAAAGGAGGTTCCAAGTTTAGCCCAACAGTGGGTTGCTGCATATTCCAGGGCCCAAGTGGGCCAAAAGAAAAAATTGTATTTGTTTTGCAAAAAAGAGGGCATACAAAAAACCTCGTATGCTTAAAAAAAGAGGGGGCGAGTCGGCTATAAAAAATCGATTTTGCCAAAAAAATATCTTAAAAAAAGAATAGAAAAGAAAAATCATAAAAATTAACGTATTTTAAAAATATATTTTGAAAATAAAATGAAAATGTTAGAAAATAAGAATGCGGAAGCTAATTGATAAACAGAGCACGAACAATAGAAAGATAAATCTTGGAATACAAAGATTTCAACGTGGAACCCTACTCCCTAAGGAGCAGGATGAAACTACGGGAGAACGCCTCAAAAGGCTGATGTAAGCATTAAACTTTCTCATTGGATACAAGGGGTATGAGGCTTCTTATATAGCTTCCACAGACCCTCCAAGTCCCACCACTGGTAGATGCGGGACTAAACTCTGGATGTGGTAAATGGATCTTGGAAGGATCCACTTACCAATCTTGCATATGTATGAATGACGCATACTCTAACACTCCCCCTCAAGCTGGAGCATGCAATGATCAGCTTGGTCAAATAGAAAGAAACCACTCAAACTCACAATACAAGACACTACAGATAATATCAACTCAACGTGCAAAACTATCGATTGTTGTCGAGGACGTTACTTCTCATGTCGTGCATGTGAGGAGGACAAACGGGCTCGAGTGTGAGTCAAACTGAGTCTCCTCGTCGGAGAGCATGTGCTTGTACTGCGCCTGTCAGAGTCACTGCAACAGAAAATGAGTCTCTACTTGGAGAACTCTGGCCCGCCACAATATGTGGACAACTGTTCCATCTCTGAAAGGGTCAAACTGAAACAAGGCCCTAAATGTCGGTTTCGGTCACCATTTCGGTGACCAACCGAAACGGAATTTTGGTCGAATTTCGATGGAAATTCGATTGAAATTTCGGTCATTTCGATATTTTTTTGTACTAAGACCCCCATATGTCGGTCATTTCGGCCATTTCGGTCGAATTTCGATTTCGACAAGATATCGATATTCGACAGAAATTCGACCGAATTTCGCTGAAATTTGAGGCCATGAACTGAAAAGTCGTGGAGACATTCTCGTCGAAGTCAACGGTCACTGGAGAATGGAGTCTGAAAAAGACTCCTCGTCGGAGAACTAGATCTCTCCCATACTGGCTCAAAGAATGGGATCTCAACTCTGGAGTCCCTATGCTACCACATGAAAACCCAAGCCCACATGACATAGGGAATGAGATCTCTACTCTGAAGTTCATATGGCACACATGAAAACTTAAACCAAAAACAAAAGATGAGGACCACATAAAAAATGATGGCAAACATGTGCGCATCTGACTAAAGACTACATACATGTGTATCTTTGAAAAGGAATCTCTCTCTGGAGAACTCAAAAAATCAGGTCCCCCAAACATGGAGTGCCTACATGGAGTGCCTAGAACTTGGATTCGGAACCAATCCGCAGAGTCTGAAACTGAACTGTAGAGTCTGAACATCTGGTTTGTATGGAATCTGAGATCTGTATCTGGAACAAACATATGACTCTACACAATACTCCCTGTTTCTCCCATACTAGTCGGAAAACAATGACGTCAACCAAAGTTGGGAGAAGACAAGAAAATGGAGAAGCAAAGAAAACAAGAATCACTTAGCCGATCTCAATTTTTTTCTCTGCTTTCTTTTTTTGCAAATCAATCATTTTTTTTCCGGCTATTTCAATATTTTTTAATAGCCATCACATCCCTTTTTTTAAATAAGACGTTACAATCATTTTTTTCAATTTATTTTTACAGTTTTTCCCTTTTTGCATTTTTTTACGTATGACTTTTCTTTTTGTACACCCTTTTTTTTCAAAACAATTTTTTTGCAAATATATCTCGACCAGAAGGCCCAACCCTCTCTCTCTTAAACTCTCAGATGGGCTCATTTGGCCCAAACAGGAAAATAAATATTTTTTAAACATCCGATCGGCCCACTTGGCCCCCTCTTTTATTTTTTTGTTTAAGGTTCCCACTTGGGAACCCTTTCTCTTTTGAACTCGACGCTCCAATGAGGCATCTGTCTTGCAGAGGGATTTGGAGTCGTGCCTCCATCAGCGCACCGCCTACGTGCTTGGAGTGTGGAGGAGCATCACTTGAGCTTCCTGGAGAGATCTGAAGGTCGCCTTTAGCGGAAGAGGTGATGTCGTTGCTCTGCATGTTGGCGGTCTGAAGTCGAGGGAGAGGGTGGCGCATGTTGCTTGTGCCATCGCAGCCTGAGGATGCCGCCTGGTGGAGAGGAGCGTTTGATTAGACACTGGGAGATAGAGAGGCAATGCCGCGTGGGAGGTTCCTCTGACTGGAAGGACCTCCGCCTAAAGGGAGGGCTCGGGTGTTCCGCCACCGCAGGAGGTAATCTTGCATCGCATGAAGTAATGTTTCCGCCCCCGATGGAGCTTCTTCACCAAGGATCTCGCCATTGTCGCGGGGATCGCCTAGAACATGGTCGTCGTTGGAAGATCGCTATTGCAGCCTCTGTCTGAGGCGATGGGGCTCTGTCGCATTTACGTGTTGGCCCGGAACATCAATATCTTTTATTCTTCAACTAACTTCAGATTTGCAAGAACCTCCTGGACTCCTGGATATAGTACTCATTGCGGGGGATCAACGAGGAGAGGAGCCACATAAAAAAACTTAGAATCTAGAAGTGTGCATCGCACGAGGATCTGAATCCTGACTCGAGCAGTACTGGAGATGATTTGATTTAGGCTTCCATACTGAACCCCAAGATTCGATGTTATGACGCATGGATGTTAGGGTTTCAACGAAAAAACCCTAGAATGATGAACTTCAAACTATACATAAATTAGGGTTTCAAAATAAACCCTAGAACTTCATGAATACTTGGACAGATCATAATCTTGAACAAATAATATTCACAAACAAATCTTCAACATCAAAATCGAATCTCGAATAGAAATAAGAACATGAAAACCTCGAGAATCGAACCTACTCTGATACCATGTTAGAAAATAAGAATGTGGAAGCCAATTGATAAACAAAGCATGAATAATAGAAAGATAAATCTTGGAATATAGAGACTTTAACGTGGAACCCTACTCCCTAAGGATCGAGATGAAACCACAGGAGAACGCCTCAAAGGGCTAATGTATGCATTGCACTTTCTCGCTGGATACAAGGGGTCTGGGGCTTCTTATATAGCCTCCACAGACCCTCCAAATTCCACCACTGGTAAATGTGGGACTAAACTCTGAATGTGGTAAGTGGATCTTGGAAGGATCCATTTACACAATTTACATATGAATGATGCATATGCTCTAACAGAAAAGAAAAACCGAGAAAAAATTTTGAGATCTGCTTATTGGTTTATTATTTTCCCCCATTTCTTGTCTTCTCCCAATTTTGTTGATGTCGTTGTTTTTCGACAAGTATGGGAGAAAGGGGGAGTATTGTGTAGAGTAACATGTCAGATTTAGATGTTAGATGTTCCATACCAGCAAGATTTTCAGACTCTACAATTAGTTTCAGACTTTGTGAATTGATTCAGAGTCCAAGTTCGAGACACTCCATATTTGAGTGAACCAATTTCTTCGAGTTCTCCAGAGAGAGACTCATTTTCAGGCGCACATGTGTGCTATCATTATTTGTGTACCCTATCTTTTGTTTTTGGTCTCAGAGTTTTATGTGTTCCATAGGGACTCCAGAGGAGATATCTCATTCCATATGCCATGTGGGCTAGGGTTTTCATGTGGTTTCATAGGGACTCCAAAGTAGAGATCTCAACCTCTGATCCAGCATGGGAGAGATCCAGTTCTCCGACGATGAGACTTTTCCGACTCCATTCTCCAACGATCGTGGGCTCCGACAAGGATGTCTCCACGGCTTTTTTAATTCAGCCCTTCAGAGAGATGGAGCAGTTATTCACGTGATGTGGCGGGCCAAAGTTCTCTAGGTGGAGACTCATTTCCAGTTGCAGTGACTCTGACAAGCGCAGTACAGTTTGATCGAGCGAAAGAAAATCTGACCCCACAGAAAGATGTACATCACCTTAGGCTTGGCATTTTTCCTAACTGGATCGACTTTAGGACTCAAGTGTGGACTATGTGTACTAGCGGGGTCCCAGAGTCCGTATTCGGATCTCAGTACCTTAGGAAGCAAGAAGGTTCGAAGCTGACGAGAATAACCGAAGGGGCCGAGGACTTCAATGTTGAATAGAGGAAGTGAGAGGAAGTCTGAGAAGAGGAAATAATGCACGTCGGACGGGCGAATTAGGGGTCAGAGCGTTGTCTTTCTTTTTCTGGATCAAAGATGTCTGTCGCCGCTGCTGGCTACTACTTGTTTCATGGTTTGAATTGCTGCGGGAATGAGAGGTCAACTCAGACACTTCCCGTCAGTCAAGTAAATGAAATGATCGACCATGGGCATAGTACGTACTTACTGATCAGATAGAGTGAGTAGAGCCGCCTAGCTCCACTCCTTCCTTTGTTTGTTTTCAGGAATGAAGAAATGCCAGGGTGGAAGCAGAAATTCCCAAAGACCGAAATTCTTGATCAATGGAGGAACAATATTACCTTTTGTCTTCAATAAGATACCAAAGTGGATGATTGACTCATTCCATACTAGAATGAATCGAAAGCAAGGTCGATGCCAATATCGCGAGAGTTTGCGAACCTTACTATACTGATTGTTTCAGTTGACTGAGGACTGACGAAAACAAAGGTCGGGTAGTTTAGTGATGCACATGCTCTCCGACAAGGAGATTCAGTTCGACTCACACTCTAGCTTGCTTGTTCCTCCTCACTTGCACGGCATGAGAAGCAACATCCTCGACAGCAACCGACAGTTTTGTTTGTGTTGAGCTGATATTGTCTGTAGTATCTTGTATTGTGAATTTAAGATTTCTTTCTGTTTGTCCAAGCTGAGCAATGCATAAGGGGGAGTGTTGAAGTATATGTGTGTTTAGTCCCACATCTACCAATGGTGGGACTTGGAGGGTCTGTGGAGACTATATAAGAAGCCCCAGACCTCTTGTATTAGATGAGAAAGTGCAATGAACATATCAGCTCTTTGAGGTGTGCTCCTCTGGTTTCATCCTGCTCCTTAGAAAGTAGGGTTCCACGTAAAAATCCCGGTGTTATTCAGTTTATCCCTTTATTCTATGATATTATGCACATGCATTCGTAGTTTCTAACAAAACTTGAATAAGTAATTTTTCATATATGTTCATGTACGCGTGCAAGACAAAATTCTTGGATTTTCCCAAAACCAGCACAAGCATCCATTAAGTTATGCTAGTGATTCAACGAAGTGTCTTGATTTATAGAAGGTAAACAAAATGTGCCAGAAAACAAATATCATGTAACAAAATAAGTTACCATAAAGGTACATAGAACCAATTCTCAATCGAAAGTAGGAATGATAACTGTAACATTTGGATCCGCACAAACCCGAACCCGACCCGATTAGAGTCTGTTTAACCCAATAAAGTTATCAGACAATATTATAACTTAAATCGATCAATCGATCATGAATCAAAAGTCATTCGGGCAAAATCGGCCAAAAGTCGATCGCATCGTAATGCGTGCTACGAAAAGATGCGATGCAAATTCGGAAACCGCAAAACAAATTGAGACTACCTAAAAATATGATCCGTTGAAATAAGACCAACGGAATCAACCCTTCGTCAATCGAAGATCGTTTGACATTTTAAATCGCAAAATTTTACCCCCAAACCGAAACCGTATCTCGAATTGTCCGGGCATCCAAACCTGATCGAAAGAATATGAATACTATACTCATATTGATCGTCGTTCAGAGATGGTCAAAACGAGATTGCACGTCGAAATCCGAGGTGCAAATACGGTCAACATTAGTATGTCAAATAAATGAAGAGAAAATGAAAAAAATAATTTTTTTTCTGTTGTACTGTGCAGCAAGTAGCTGCACAGCAGCTTCATTGTTTTCCCCACTTGCCTCCCATAAGTCCATCCGTTTGGCAACAAAAGCCATCCCTTCTCCCTTATAAATATCCCCAAGCCCTCCTCTTCCTTCTCTATATCTTTCCCCAACAGATGGAGCTCTACTTCCCTTTTCTTTTTCAAACCTTGGCTCGAAGCTACTGGCCCTTGGAGCAACGGAAGCCCTCTATGCAGCTACTGCTGCTGCCCAAAGCCAAGCAGCACTGTTGCTTCTTCAGGAGATGATTCAACAAATCTTCTTTGCAGTTGCTACTGCAAGAAGCTCCTGTTGAAGCTTCATTCCAAATCTGTTGCATGCAACCTCACCGTACCATCTCATTCCCTTCTCTTGCTGCTACACATGTTTATTCTATCCCAAGTCTTATTGTTCATCGAATTTAATTGGTTAATTTGGGCCTTGGTGGTCTCAAACACAGTTTACCTATAGTGAATTTTACGGAACATTTAATTCACAGAAGTTATATATTCATGTATCATGAAATCTGCAGAACAATACAGTTAGCATTCTGATTACTGTAGAAATTCACATGCATTTCAATTTGGGGATATATATAATACATTTACATTTTCTTTGTTGGCATTCTGATTTTAAATTGAAAAAATATATAATACTGGTTTTAAATTAATCATAGGCTCAGAAACTTAGGATTTTAAATCCGATGCATTTCAAGTTGGAAGACATATGAGTTATATATGAATGATGGAATTTGATGCTGTGATACCTGTTATATTCATGATAAATTCAGAATTTGACATTTTGAATTATTGTATAAAATTCACATGCATTTTGATTGGGAAATATACAATATTGGTTTCAATTAATGATAGGTCCAGAAACTTGAAAATTTTAATCCATTATATATACTGCACCAATGTATTTTTGTTTGGGAGAAATATGAATATCATACGAAGAATGGAGTTTTGGTGCTTGATACATACATGATAATTGCGGAGCTTGACATTCTACATTACTGCATATGTTCACATGCATTTCTATTGGGAGATTCATGATATTGTCTTCAATTTATGATAAGCTCTGGAAATTGGAATTTTAATCTGTTGCTTATAGTTCTCATGCATTTTTTATTAGAAGATTTGTGCTTGACACTTGTTTTATTATACGTTAAATTCAAAGATAGGAAATTCTAACTTCTAAGAAGTTACACATAAGGTTGTTCGTTACTCTCTCCCTCTACAAAAACCTCGAATTATGTGATATACATATCTTATCTTGTCTAGTGATGGATATTAGAAAAATCTTAAAATTGATAATTAAATATAAAGATGAAGGCTAAAATCTAGTTATCCTTGCATAACCTCAAATATGTAAAATTTATCGCAGTTGGAAGTTTTTCCAGCATAAATAAAAAAAGAATTTATGATAATAATGATAAAATGATTTCCTCAATCATTTGACACTGATTATGATCTTTTATAATTTATAACACTAAAGAAAAAGCTGTGTCAAACACCTAAATCAAGGAGCAAATTATAGGAGAGATTAAGTTTGGGTTAAAAGGCCCATAAGGAAAATAGGTTGAAAGGCCAATAAGGGACTAAAAAGTTAAATCAATGATGACTTATAAAGGTGAGTGCCGGTCATGGTGACTTTTTACCCCTGACCGTGCGAGGGCGCGGTGACCCTCAGTTGGGCGGGAGATAGGAAGCTCAGTTCGGACAGCGGCCGTCAAGTACGCGGGTCTAGGATCCCAGTCCTTTCACAGTTTTTACGCGAGCTCGCAGTGTTTTTACGTCTCGTTGGGATCCCAACTTTTGACTAGTTCCGTTGACCCTCTGTTTTAGGATACCTATGCAGGGGATCCTCGATTTTAGTTTTTTTTACGAGCTCGTCTACCCATACCGGTCAAGTTCGTCTAGACTGACTTTTCCGTAGAGTCTCTCTCACCCATCTTAGTGGTGTAGTTTTGGAGTAGACCTATCCCTCTAATAGACCGTACTTCCATTTAGAGGGCAAGACGGAAGAGTCTCTTAGGAGACTTCCTCACCGCTTGAGTTTTGGTAACTTTTCCGCCAATAGACATCATCTAGGGTTACATCTGGAGCAGTTACAGTTAAATTTGGAAGAATTACAGTTGAACTCGAAATGAAGCATAATGGATCTTGGTTAAAATATGAAATCAATTATAAGTTGTGTTGGCTAAAGTTGTTTGTAATTAAGTTAGTGGACGTGTTGGGAACTTAGTTAGGATGCATTCTACCCCATTGCATGCTTACGGAGGCACCGCAACCCTAAGGCACTCTTCACGCCTTGGAGACATAGTGTGAGGTCACACACAGACCAAGACCACAGACTATCCACTAAACTTGAGAAATTAAATAAAATCAAGAATCGTTTCAAAACATCATCTTCTTCATTATAAAAATCATTATTTAAGATCTCTAAATAACAAGTGATTAATATATATATATATATGAGTAATTAACCATGATATAAAAATATGGCATATAAAAGGTAATGGGTAAAACTTGTGGCATTTCTTAAGGGTAGTTTGAAAACATTTTTCATAACAAGTAGTTGTAAATTTTAGTTGGTTATGCCTTACTATGTGTTTCTTTTCCAATCACCTTAAATGACTGCTTGTTTTAATAAGTTTTTGGGAAGTATCAGCACTCGCTGACGTCTTTGTACCTTTCATGTGTGGCGGGCAAGCAACCTGCAGCTCAATAGCTGGTTGATGATTCCAGATATCCGCGGCTATTCTAGACGGTACAGTTACTTTTGTCACAGTTTTTGTTCAGTTTATAATGTAAAATGCTTTCTTTCTCTTCTATATATTATGGGATGCATGTATCCACTGTCGTCTCTTTTGTTACATGATCTATATATAAATGGAAAAATTAATGAAATGAAATTTTGGTGTGGCATCTTCCTTTTTTCCTGTGGTTGTGAATATTGATTTGAATATCATGGCAAAAATGCAAAAAGATTCCTCATATTTTCATATAACTGGTGCGATCTTTTGTGAATGTAATACCGCGAATGTGTTCTAAACGGGTACCCGGATCCGAGGGGGTGCACAACAACTATGAAGTATAAATGTTCCTCACTTCCTTGGTATGCATAATGCAGATGAAAAATGACAAAATAGCTTCCATTTTTTAATAATTAATTGATCGTGAGATGACTCCCAACTTGGGACATCACCCTCTTTTCCATCAAAAAAAATGACAAAATAGCTACATTGTTAGGAAGGAGTACTGCAAAGAGACTCTACATCTATATGCATAAGCAACATGTAAAGCACCAGGAAGAAATAAACAAATTGTTGAATTTTTACACATGGGTTTCTTTAGAAAATATAGGTCTATAACTTCTTTGGTTACAACATAAATGTCATAACAAAAATTAGAATCAATCTCCATCTTTCTTTCATAATATATAAATATCAATAAATTGTACCGGGGAACACAATCAAATAACAGTACATCTAATATGTGGGCATAAGAAATAAATGTTGATACACAAAATATGTACTATTGTGACCAAAATCTACACTTGCACAATCAAATAACAGTACATCTAATATGTGGGCATAAGAAATAAATGGCGATACACAAAATATGTACTATTGTGACCAAAATCTACACTTCTAATTAGGGTCGAAACATGTACCATAGAGGAGGCGGAGGTTGTTGCGCAAGCACTGTAAAGGCGATGCAATGTGGGGCGATGGCGCGAGGAGACAACATGGATAGCAAGAGGGGAGACTCGTCGCTCGGCTCCAATGCACAAAACATGACGATGGACAGAAGCCGGGGGCAAGAAGGTTTAGATGGGAGTCAGGGGCTAGGGAGTTTTGATAAGAATCAAAAGATGTGGGGGTTGTAATCGATTTCAGGGTTTATCATATATGGATCATTAATTGGACCTTGAGCCTGCATACCTGGACACATATGCAGTTTATGCAGCATGCTTAAGGGTTCGGATCGCATAATACTGCATCTGTAATATGCGCTTCAGAACCCATGGCGCATACGCATATACGGCCGCATGAACCGCTTTTAGAACACTGATTTTTTTATGGATATGGTAATGAGAGAAATGGTTGGAGATGAAGTGATATAACCACGGGCATGTAGTATATTGTCTTTGATGAAGCATTATCGCAATGGTCACCACAAGAGATCAAATTACTAGATGAAAAGATTTTAGAAGGTTAGTTAAAAGAAAACTAAGAGGTGCCTCAACAAATAGAATGTAGACGTAGTGAAAAAAACAAGGATGTGCATAAGCCTATAGAAATGACATTCAATTCTTGGAAAAGTGGAGTTCATCAAGAAATTACAGAGGAATAACGGGCAAGTTAGCACAAGAATGAAGACATTTCAATCGTGCCATTTAGACAATCTATTGGATTACCATAATCCTAATCACAAACACGTCCATGTTGCAATTATCGAAGATGAAGGCTTGCACGAACCAACTTAGCATGAGAGAAGTTGGTGTTGTAGGGGTGTTTAATAAAAAAGGCTACCATCAATTCCACCATTCTCTATAAATTTCATGAGGAAACAAGGCTCTAAAATTCTAGGAACTTCTTGAGAAGATAAGACTCCAATACTCTTAAATTTTCTCAAGTAGATTAAATTCTAAATTTATAAAATTCTCTTGGGTAGATATACCTCAAACATTCTATAAATTCTTCTATAGAATTCCACCATCAATTCCACCATTCTTTGCCTTGGTTTGTTGGGTGCTTTCGGTAACGCTCAAGCGACAAGCATAGGTTCTTCTCGAATCCGTTGCCATCTGTTGTTGTTGAGGGTTTGTCGTCTGTCTTCGCATGCATCTTTTGGGTTTTCGTCGGTCAAAAAACCCTTTGCCTCGCTCCTTAGTTAGGTATATATGTTGCTTTGGGTAACGCTAAGGCGACATGCGTAGGTTCTTCTGGAACCCGTTGCCATCTATTGTCGTTGAGGGTTTGTCGTCTGTCTTTACATGCGTCTCTTGGGTTTCCATTGATGAGAAAACCATGTATGCCGCTCCTTAGTTAGGTATGTTGCTCGATCTTCCTTCTTTGCTTCCTTGCTCAAGTTCTTGGTGATTCTGATCTCAACTTACTCGAGTCTTGCTGGAGATCTTCGAGTGTTGATTCTTCATGTGAACACCAGATATGTCTTATTTTAATCCTTCCACGTTTATGAAATGTCAACGTTGGTTAGCTATTGGATATAGCGGTCGACGGTGATTTATTTGGGTTGTGGAACTGTTTGATATTTGGTTCTTGATTTCCTTTTGATTTTATCTTTTGCACCGTATACTTCTTGGGTTGTTTTCCTTCCTTTCTCGTTTTATTTGTGTATACAAAGGATCTGAAGAGCAACTGGATGGGCCCTGACTGTCTTCTCATGTGTCTCTTAGGTTTCCATCGGTGAGAAAACCCTTTGCGCTGCACCTTAGTTGGGTGTGTTGCTCGATCTTCCTTCAGCTTACCCGAGTCTTGCTGGAGATCTTCGAGTGTTGAATCTTCGCGTGAACATCTGGTATGTTCTATCTGAATGCCTTCGTGTTTCTGAAGGTCATCGTGAACTAGCTATCCGATATGGTGGTTGACGATTATTGTTTGTTTTGTGGAACTGTTTGATGTTTGGTTCTTGATTTCTTTCTGATTTCTCTTTTGCATGTATACTTCTTGGGTTGTTTTCCTCCTTTTTGTTTTATTTATGTATACTAAGGATTTGAAGAGGAACTGGATGGGGAAGGTGACACATTTATTTGTGAGGTTTTAGCTTCTTTGTTGTTTGTTTTCTCTCCAGGATTTCCTTTAAATGGGAAACTTTCTCCAGTGCTCTTCAGTTGGTTGTTAGTGGAGCTTGCTTCTAAGGTTGTTTGATCATGTTTCCAATTTTACCTTAAGATTTGAGTGTTCCATAGAGCAATTGCTTTATGATTGGGCTCAATATCTGCGCATTTTTTCATAGTATTTTGCAGTTGATGTTTGTAAAACTGTCTATTAAATATTTGTTCTCCTTTGTTCTTTATCTGCAAGGTCGGATACTTGGAAAATGTCAACGGGTATATTTATAGTTGCGTCTTTTGCGATTTGTTTCTGTGTGCATGTGTTAATTTCTATAGATAAATTCTTAATTGTCTATTGTATATTTATTGTCCTATTGTAGCATTTTTATGCTTAGAAGCTAGAACTTTAGGTTTTTATTTTATAAGTTGCATCTTTATCCTCTTTCTCCTGATGTTGTATCGTGAATTAAGGCTATGAAGGACTTGCTGGGTATGGTAAGATATATGTTTGATGGGTTGCATTTTGTGCTAGGAAGTTTGAAATTTATGTGTTTATTTTGTAGGCTACATTGGCTATCCCCTTTCTACCGATGTTGTATCGTATGAGAAATTGTAGGAGGATTGGATGGTCATGGTGATATGTATGTTAGTTTGGTTTCTTTTGTTTGTTCTGTATATGTCTGTTTCGGGGGGAAAATTTTGGGGTCGAGTGGAACGAATATTCCTGTGTGTGTTTTCCTTCCCCGTGTTTCACAGATGATATATTTGCACAAGTATTGATTCATGGTTTCTTGTCCTTCCCCGAGTTTCACAGATGATATATTTGCACAAGTATTGATTCATGGTTTCTTGAATGACAGATTCTTTATTCATATTATAGTTACCCTGGAGTATATTATTATATTTTTTTTCTAATTTTATCCCGTATGGTAAAATATTATTGACATTGGTGTATTGTCCTACCAATCGATTTATTGCATTCAATTATAAATAAAACCGTTTATTCTTTTTCTAACATATACAGAATATCTGTGATGCCTGATCTTTCTTCCATTGGTTATCTTTAACCAATACTTCCTTCTTAAATAGGTTATTTACAAAGTTTATTGTTAGAGGGTTATAAAATATGTTCAGTCGACCTATTGTTATATTTTAAAACATTAGAAAATCATTTACATGGTAAAATAAAGCACGTGACTATATTGAAATTGAAAAAAAATGATTGTCACTTGGGACTTGGAACTTCTTCAGGTATGCTATACAACTATTTTATATATGTCTTCAAAATTAGTTTGTTGTTTACCTGATTCCCTATTTTCATAATTTTACAAAAATAAATCACTATAAGATGCATATTGTTCTCTCAAACTACTATTATTGCGGGTAATATTTAGACTACAAATTTATTTTAAAGTATTATTGATTTGAATCATAGTCATTTTTTATCGTTATATTGCATGTAATAATTGTAGAGATAGTTTCTAGTATTATTATCTCTTTATGTATCTAGTCGTTATTTCTTTATCTTTTATAGACCTCTTTGTAATTTACCCTTAAGGTCTCTCCCTATATAAGAGAGCCTAGGGTTTTTCTGAATGATTATCGAAGACTCTTTTCCCAACATGGTACCAGAGCTGCCCTAGGGCTCTCCACACCCGCCGCCCCCTTCCCCAACCGCCGCCCTCTCCTCGGCGCCGATCTCCTGTGAACCCCCTAGGATCCGGGTACCCGTTAATCACACATTTTGCATTATAACATTCATTTCCATCGCATTAAGTAACTGAAAGTACGGGGAAATTTTTCGCGAATGAAATTATTTCAATCTGTCATTCATATCAACATTTATAACCACAAATACATAGAATAATGGTCACCAAACTCTTATTTCATTTCATTAACTTCCATATATTTTAGATGTACAAAGTCTGACAGTACATACAGTATATCCCAAAATCTGACTGAAGAGAAGGAAACATAATATATTATAACTTGAACAAAAACTGGTACAAAATAAACCATACCTGTTGGGTATAAAATTTATCTCCTGAACCCATGTATAGCTATTAATCAGCAGACCTCTTGCCTGCCATGCGTGCAAGGAAGAAGAGGAGTCAGCAATCGCTGGTATCTCCTAAAAACTTATAAAATAACATGCAGTTAATTATTTTCAAAAGCAAGCAAGTAGAAAGGTATATATGATGAAAAATCTACCACTACCTGCATAGAGAATGGTTTCAATTGTTTGGTATGTAGTACACCTGTTCATCCCCCTTTTCCCATTTTTCCATATATATATATTTAAAGTTTAGAAGATAGACCCTAAACATATAATGATTTTCTACGTTTTAGAGATCATAGTTCTGGGTATTGAAGATCATGATGTGGAACTTGATGGCACATGTAAATGCCAATTGCTTGTCACTGAGATTATGTCGTGGTTTTCGATAATGGACTAATCATGATGATGTATTTGATCCTTAATTCTATTTACTTCTTATAAGTTAGTGGATAGTCTGTGGTCTTGGTTCGTGTGAAACCTCACACTGTGACTCTAAGGTATTAAAAGTACCTTAGGGTTGGGGTGCCTCCGTAGGCATGCGGTGTTGTATAATGCATCCTAACTAAGTTCCCAACACGTCCACTAACTTATAGGGTTTTTGAATCATATTAAAGTCACTTCTAATCAACTCAACTTCCATTGTGATTTCCTCCAAACCTTCACTGTAACTCTCTCAGATGTATTCTCAATGATGTAGATATAGATGTAGATATGGATGATTTGAATGTAGAATCGCCAAGTCTGTTTGGCGAAGGTAAACTCAAGCGGTGAAGAAGCCTACAAATGGCTCTTCCGTCTCGCCCTCTAATTGGAAGGGCGGTCCAATAGAGGGATAGGTCTACTCCCCAACTACGCCACTGAGACGGGTGAGAGGGACTTCCCGGGAAGTCGCTCTAGAAAAACAGCCCGACCGGTAACGGGCAACCGAGCTCGTACGTAAAACTGAAAACCAAGGATCCCCCGCCTGGGTATCCTAAAACAGGGTCAGCGGAATGGTCTAAAGTCGGGATCCCAACGAGGCGTAAAAACATTGTGAGCTCACGTAAAAACCGAAAGAGGACTGGGATCCTAAACCCGCGCACTTGGCGGCCGCTGCCCAAACTGGGCTTCCTTTCTTCCGCCCAGGTGAGGGTCACCGCCCCCTCGCACGATCCGGTGTAAAAGGCCACCATGACCGGCAATATAATTTATAAGTCATTTCTGACTCACAATCAATTTCTGTGGTTGTTTGCACATGTCTACATCTTTTGTCAAAGATCTTTTGATATTTCTAATACTCATTAAATCTTATAACTGTATCTGGCATCCATTAACAAACTATATGTTTATATCGACCAGATGATCCACTACAAAATAAAACATACACCTAGTTTTCATTCAAGTCACGATGCCAAGATCACTGTCTATAGATCTTAAAGATGAGCAATCACCTACGGTCATTGTCGTAATTAATTTTGATAAACATATTTAATGATATACTGATTTTATAAACATGGTGCATATAGTCTGATATAAGGATGATTGTATTAAAGCAAAATGAAGATGTAGCAAACTTTTGAATGAGCTAATGTACTTCATTTGAGGTACTTGAAAATTGTCTCTTCTTCCAAATGGTCATGTGAAACAAGTGTTTTGACAATTCCCTCAGAATTCGAGTTACGGATCAAAACTTTTTGTATGGATGATGTGTGGTAGATTCGTTCGTGATAGATGTGGAAATCAAAGTGATCCTGCGAGTAACTTTGATCCAGTTCATCATCATCTTAATTATGTGAGGACTATTCTTTTAGATACACCAGTCACATGGAAAGTTCTTGTTAATGACTGATGGTGACACAAGTGGAAAATACATGCCGCATACTAATCTGAACTCTTCTAGTTGTCTCTTCCCAACATGTGCACATATAGGAGGGACCATTCTCTACACATGCCTTAACCTAGGAAACCATACACTGTATTTGTCTTAAGTCCAATCCTATCCTCGATAATGCAAAGATCATGTTTTCAACATTGAGATGCCTATAAAAAAAAACTTTTTTTTTATAATGCCATAAAAATGATAAATACCCTTAACTTGATATTATAATGCTATTTCATATAGTTTAATGGAGGATGTGTTTACTTATAGACTGACATATATGATTGAAGTGACATAGTTTTGAAGGAGTGGACAAAGTGCACAAGAAATACTTCGATAAATTTATGTTTGGTTGTAAGGAGAAGAAAGTTGTAGAGAGATGTGTATAACAATTAACATTTACAAGTCCCTTTCTAAGAAACTATGAACTTTCTGATACACAATTCTTGTCTAATGATTTAAAGGATCACTGTTTAGTATATAATAGTATGCATACCAACCCAGGTATGAATAATCACGTTTTGTCCCTTATGTATCAAATATTATTATTAATGAATTTAATTAATAATTTTTTTTTTACTAATCACACAGTACAGAAAATTTAAATTTAAATTTGGGATTTTCCATATTTCCTATAGTGTAAAATCACATAATCATATGTGGTTGAAAACAATTTTATTGAATCGGAAATTTATATTTAAATCTGAAAATTTCCATATCTAGTATCTAAATCTCAGAAATCTGATGAATATAAAATTTCTGAAAAATCTATCCAGTATCCAATCTCATAACTAGAAGTACTGTGAAAACAAAAATCTTTGAATAGATAATTAAAGTCTGGATCTGACATTACAGATAATTAAAGTCTGGATCTGACATTACAGATAATTAGTCTGGATCTGACTTTGTGTGAAATTATGGCAGCAAAAAGAATGGTTGAGGATTGTGCATATAACCAAGTGAAATAAGCATGCATGGCAGCAAAGGAATGGGGAAAGAGGTACCTTGAGATCTTAAAGTTTTGAGATCAAATTGGCATGCAATAATAGGAGAAAATTGCAACAGGGAATGCTTTGGCTTGCTTGGAGAGGAGCAGGAGCAATTGGTTGCTGGAAGCAGTCCAAGAGAAAGCGGAGAATCTCCAGGCTCCAACTGCAATTTGCAGTAACTGGGAAAAGTTTGGAGCCCTTCGTAGGATTTTTGGGAAATGAAATTGGAAAAGATGAAACAAGGAAGGGAGAGGGAAGTGTACCTTAATCTCTCCAATTTGGAGATTGCAATTTCGTCATGCAGTGTTGGAATCTGGAACAGCATTTGAGATTTCCAAGAGTTGTTCCAACAGGCTGTAAAAGGGGGCTGTAGCAACTCCTGGAAAAAGGGGCCTCCAGCTTCTATTGGTGCAACAATGGGTAGCTCCAGCAAGAAATGAAGCTACAGCTGCTGCAACTTGACTTGCAGAAAGAGAGGGAGGGGGATGGGCTCTCTACGGTTGTTCTTGGAGAAGGGAAAAAGGCAAGAGAATGGAGTTATTTATAGAAAGAGGGAGGGTTTTGGCTTTGCCAAGTGGAAACTAATGAGGACCAAATGGAAAAATTTTAAGGAACCAAGTGGCGCACAGCATGGCTGTGCTGTTTAATGATTTTTTTTTTTAACCGTAGCAACAGAGACTGCTGTACAGAATTAGATTTGTTTATATATATATATATATATTTTTTTTAAGATATTTAAAAACGTCCGTATTCGCGCCTCGAATGCCGGATTTTGACATACAATATCTCGTTGTGATCGTCTCTGAACGACGATCAAAATGAGTATAATATTGACATACTTCCGATCGAGTTTTGAATACCCGAAATTTTCGGATACAGTTTTTGTTTAAGATTAAATTTTACGGTTTTAAAATATCAAACGACCTCCGATTGACGAACGGTCAATTCCGTTGGTCTTGTATCGTCGAATCGGATCTAATGACGGTCTCGGTTCGTTTCGCGGTTTCCGAATTTGCGTCGCGGCTTTTTCGCGGCGCGCAAGACGAAGTGACCGATTTTTGATCGATTTCACCCGAACAACTTTTGATTCACTACTAATTGGTCGTTTTAGGTTGTTTAGTAATGACCGTCAATGTTTTTGGGTTCATTAGACGCAAAATCGGACGACTTCGGGTTTGATTGGAAACCGGATGCTACAAATATAAAAACCTCAAAGGGAGTCTCGTCCTCGAGACTCGAGTTAAGGCTATTAGGTGTCCTGTTGGAACTTCCTATGTCCATAAAAACCTCAAAGGGTTTTAAACCCATAAAAACCTCAAAGAAAAAAAAAAAAAAACAAGCCATATATTTATCATGTATCTAATTACAAAAGCTTGTTTCGATGATTACATCAGAAAAGTTGCGGGTATCGTGCCCGCATGTCGGCTTCGGTCTCCCACGTCGCCTCTTCGACACCGTGTCGATGCCACAACATGTTGACCAATGGAATCTCTTTACTGTGAAGCTTCTTCATATCACGGTCAAGTATCTGCACTGGCCTTTCCTCGTACGTTAAGTCAGGCTCTATGTCAAGATTCTCGTAACTGATGTTGTGCCGAGGGGCGAGTACATACTTCTTCAAATTGGATATATGGAATATGTTGGGGATAGCTGAAAGATGTGGAGGAAGGGCTACTCGATATGCCACCTTCCCCACTCTAGCAAGAATCTCAAACGGTCCAACATATCGTGGCGCCAACTTGCCACGAACAACGAATCTCTGCACTCCCTTCATGGAAGATACACAAAGAAATACCCAATCTCCCACCTGAAACTTCAAATCTCTTCTCCGACGGTCTGCATAACTCTTCTGGCGGTTCTGTGCCGTCAGAAACCTCCGGCTTACAAGATCAACAGCTCTCGCGGTCTCCTCCAAGAGATCTACGGAATAGAGAGCATGATCACCTACCTCATGCAAACTTAGAGGTATAAGACATCTTCGCCCGTATAGGACTTCGAATGGTACCATGCCGATATTGGAATGATAGCGGTTGTTATACGTGAGTTCTGCTAATGGCAGATGGTCCTTCCAGGACCTTCTCTACTTCAAAGTGCATGCGCGAAGTAGGTCCTCAAATGTCTGAATGGTGCGCTCACTCTGCCCATCTGTCTGAGGATGGTATGCAGAACTCATCTTCAGCTCTGTCTGTAGTGCTGACATTAACTGATGCCAATAATGAGATGAAATTCTTGAATCCTTGTCAGACACCACCTCTCGTGGTATACCATGAATTCTAATGATATTCTGCACATAAAGCTTGGCTAATCTGGGTAGAGTGTAAGTTGTGTTGACGGTTATGAAATGGGCTGACTTGGTCAACCTATCAACAACGACCCAAATGGAATCATGATCATCCGGTGTCTTCGGCAGACCTGTGACAAAATCCATAGAAATGCTCTCCCACTTCCACTCGGGAATAGGGAGAGAATGCAGTAATCCAGGTGGTCTTCTGTGCTCGGCCTTGACCATCCGACATGTCATGCATCTGCTAACATGTAGCGCTACATCGCGTTTTATTCCATCCCACCAGAAATGTCGATGCATATCACGGTACATCTTCGTACTGCCTGGATGGATAGATAACCGTGAACTGTGTGCCTCATCAAGAATGTCTCTACGAAACTGTTCGTCATTGGGTACAACGACTCGACTCGCCTTCCATAAATTAGATTCCGTCAAAACAAATCATCAACATCGTCCTTGACGGTACGCATGTATCTATCACGGATCCAAGGATCGGTCTTCTTTCCCTCTACAATACGATCCCAAAGACTGCTGTATCATGGAGGCACGTCCGTAGATATGGATGCGCTCTCTTGAGGATGCCAATCTGTCAAAGCGGCAAGCGTATCCTATGTAAATAGCCAGTTCGTTGTACCATCAGCATGCGCTCTCCTGCTGAGTGCATCAACTACCACGTTTCCTTATCGGAATGATAATAGATCGTGCAATCATAATCCTTCAGCAGTTCGAGCCATCTGCGCTGCTTCATATTCAGCTCCTTCTGATCAAAGATGTACTTTAAATTCTTGTGATTCGTGAAAATCTCGAAGTTCACTCCATATAGATAGTGGTGCCAGATCTTCAAGGCGAAGACAACTGCCGCCAATTCCAAGTCATGTGTGGGGTAGTTTTGCTCATGTGGTCTCAACTGCCGTGATGCGTAAGCAATCACCTGCTCTCTCTGCATCATCACTGCTCCAAGACCTTCTCCAGATGCATCTGTGTAGACTGCATAGTCTTGAGTGCCTGAAGGAAGAGCAAGAATAGGCGTTGTAGTCAACTTCTCCTTCAGTGTCTGGAAGGCCTGCTCACATGAATCGTTCCAATTGAATGGAACTCCCTTCTGCGTCAATTGTGTCAATGGATGGACGATGCGTGAAAATTCGCTGACGAAGCGTCTGTAATACCCTGCTAGTCCGAGAAAGCTCCGAATCTGAGTAACTGTCTTGGGTTGCTCCCAAGACATAACTGCATCTATCTTTGCAGGATCAACTGCAATGCCTGTTCCAGAAATGATATGCCCGAGAAATGAGATCTGGGATAACCAGAACTCACACTTGCTCATCTTAGCATATAGCTTGTGCTCCCGTAATGTATCTAAGACGATCCGTAGATTATTTGCATGATCATATACATTCCGTGAGTAAATGAGCACATCATCGATGAACACCACTACAAATTTGTCCAGGTATGGACGGAAAATCCGATTCATCATATCGATGAAAGCCGCAGGTGCATTGGTGAGCCCAAACGGCATCACCACAAACTCGTAGTGTCCATAGCACGTCCTGAAGGCTGTCTTCGGAATATCCGACTCGCGAATCCTCAGCTGATGATAGCCGGAGCGAAGATCGGTCTTCGAGAAAACCGAAGATCCCTAGAGCTGGTCAAACAAATCATCGTACCATGGCAAGGGATAACAGTTCTTCATTGTTCTCTTGTTCAGCTGCCTGTAATCGATGCACAGTCTCATGGATTCGTCCTTCTTCTTGACAAATAGAACTGGAGCATCCCAAGGTGAAGTGCTCGGCCTCACGAATCCCAATTCAAGTAATTCTTGTAACTGCATCTTTAGCTCCTGCAACTCAGCTGGGGCCATACGGTAAGGAGCCATTGAGATCGGGTGGGTGTCTGGTAATAATGTGATCTCGAACTCGATCTCTCTCTCAGGAGAAAATCCTGGTAGCTCATCAGGAAACATATCTGGATATTCAGATATTATTCTGATGTCCTGTGTCATCGGCTCCTGATCAGATACCTCCGAACAATTGCAAGATATGAATCACATCCCTGATCAACAAGTCATTGAGCTCGTAACACGGAATTGTACTCCATGGTGGAGTTATGTATAGTACCCTCAAAAGTGAACTCAGGTAGATCTGGAATCCTGAAGACAACCGTCTTCCTAAAGCAATCAACCAGTGCATGATGAGTGGATAACCAATCCATGTCCAAAATCAAGTCGAACTCATCAAGCTGCAGAAGTAGACAATCTGCGATCATCTCGTGACCGCCAATCAGTATAGGCAAGTGCCTGACTATCAGGGAAATGACAATAACTGGTCACCTGACCCTTGGATGTGATATGGAGAAGAGAGAGTCTCTGCGACTCTACCTAAAGAAACTAGTAGTCTCAAAACTAGAAAAGAATGCGTCACGCTAGAATTAGTAGATTATGGAAAGGTTGACAAGAGTACTCAGTATGTGTACTAGTTGGTTAGTCATCTCCTGGTCTGGTCGGGATGACATGGCTCTGCATGAGAACCATTTTTTAGTCATAAATCGATGGTTTGCAGATAATATGATATATGCTTTTCTCTTCTTGGGATATAATATGAAAGTTAATGATGTTGGTGACAACTGTGGTATTTGAATATGAATGTCATATTTCCCTTTTCAGACTTACAACAAGTCAGAAGACTGCCGTTATCTGAGAACTTAATGCGATCGTGATTAAAATACTGCGAATGTGTGTATCGGGGTACCTCTGCTCTGATACCAAACTGTGAACCCCCTAGGATCCGGGTACCCGTTAATCACACATTTTGCATTATAACATTCATTTCCATCGCATTAAGTAACTGAAAGTACGGGGAAATTTTTCGCGAATGAAATTATTTCAATCTGTCATTCATATCAACATTTATAACCACAAATACACAGAATAATGGTCACCAAACTCTTATTTCATTTCATTAACTTCCATATATTTTAGATGTACAAAGTCTGACAGTACATACAGTATATCCCAAAATCTGACTGAAGAGAAGGAAACATAATATATTATAACTTGAACAAAAACTGGTACAAAATAAACCATACCTGTTGGGTATAAAATTTATCTCCTGAACCCATGTATAGCTATTAATCAGCAGACCTCTTGCCTGCCATGCGTGCAAGGAAGAAGAGGAGTCAGCAATCGCTGGTATCTCCTAAAAACTTATAAAATAACATGCAGTTAATTATTTTCAAAAGCAAGCAAGTAGAAAGGTATATATGATGAAAAATCTACCACTACCTGCATAGAGAATGGTTTCAATTGTTTGGTATGTAGTACACCTGTTCATCCCCCTTTTCCCATTTTTCCATATATATATATTTAAAGTTTAGAAGATAGACCCTAAACATATAATGATTTTCTACGTTTTAGAGATCATAGTTCTGGGTATTGAAGATCATGATGTGGAACTTGATGGCACATGTAAATGCCAATTGCTTGTCACTGAGATTATGTCGTGGTTTTCGATAATGGACTAATCATGATGATGTATTTGATCCTTAATTCTATTTACTTCTTATAAGTTAGTGGATAGTCTGTGGTCTTGGTTCGTGTGAAACCTCACACTGTGACTCTAAGGTATTAAAAGTACCTTAGGGTTGGGGTGCCTCCGTAGGCATGCGGTGTTGTATAATGCATCCTAACTAAGTTCCCAACACGTCCACTAACTTATAGGGTTTTTGAATCATATTAAAGTCACTTCTAATCAACTCAACTTCCATTGTGATTTCCTCCAAACCTTCACTGTAACTCTCTCAGATGTATTCTCAATGATGTAGATATAGATGTAGATATGGATGATTTGAATGTAGAATCGCCAAGTCTGTTTGGCGAAGGTAAACTCAAGCGGTGAAGAAGCCTACAAATGGCTCTTCTGTCTCGCCCTCTAATTGGAAGGGCGGTCCAATAGAGAGATAGGTCTACTCCCCAACTACGCCACTGAGACGGGTGAGAGGGACTTCCCGGGAAGTCGCTCTAGAAAAACAGCCCGACCGGTAACGGGCAACCGAGCTCGTACGTAAAACTGAAAACCAAGGATCCCCTGCCTGGGTATCCTAAAACAGGGTCAGCGGAATGGTCTAAAGTCGGGATCCCAACGAGGCGTAAAAACATTGTGAGCTCACGTAAAAACCGAAAGAGGACTGGGATCCTAAACCCGCGCACTTGGCGGCCGCTGCCCAAACTGGGCTTCCTTTCTTCCGCCCAGGTGAGGGTCACCGCCCCCTCGCACAATCCGGTGTAAAAGGCCACCATGACCGGCAATATAATTTATAAGTCATTTCTGACTCACAATCAATTTCTGTGGTTGTTTGCACATGTCTACATCTTTTGTCAAAGATCTTTTGATATTTCTAATACTCATTAAATCTTATAACTGTATCTGGCATCCATTAACAAACTATATGTTTATATCGACCAGATGATCCACTACAAAATAAAACATACACCTAGTTTTCATTCAAGTCACGATGCCAAGATCACTGTCTATAGATCTTAAAGATGAGCAATCACCTACGGTCATTGTCGTAATTGATTTTGATAAACATATTTAATGATATACTGATTTTATAAACATGGTGCATATAGTCTGATATAAGGATGATTGTATTAAAGCAAAATGAAGATGTAGCAAACTTTTGAATGAGCTAATGTACTTCATTTGAGGTACTTGAAAATTGTCTCTTCTTCCAAATGGTCATGTGAAACAAGTGTTTTGACAATTCCCTCAGAATTCGAGTTACGGATCAAAACTTTTTGTATGGATGATGTGTGGTAGATTCGTTCGTGATAGATGTGGAAATCAAAGTGATCCTGCGAGTAACTTTGATCCAGTTCATCATCATCTTAATTATGTGAGGACTATTCTTTTAGATACACCAGTCACATGGAAAGTTCTTGTTAATGACTGATGGTGACACAAGTGGAAAATACATGCCGCATACTAATCTGAACTCTTCTAGTTGTCTCTTCCCAACATGTGCACATATAGGAGGGACCATTCTCTACACATGCCTTAACCTAGGAAACCATACACTGTATTTGTCTTAAGTCCAATCCTATCCTCGATAATGCAAAGATCATGTTTTCAACATTGAGATGCCTATAAAAAAAAACTTTTTTTTTATAATGCCATAAAAATGATAAATACCCTTAACTTGATATTATAATGCTATTTCATATAGTTTAATGGAGGATGTGTTTACTTATAGACTGACATATATGATTGAAGTGACATAGTTTTGAAGGAGTGGACAAAGTACACAAGAAATACTTCGATAAATTTATGTTTGGTTGTAAGGAGAAGAAAGTTGTAGAGAGATGTGTATAACAATTAACATTTACAAGTCCCTTTCTAAGAAACTATGAACTTTCTGATACACAATTCTTGTCTAATGATTTAAAGGATCACTGTTTAGTATATAATAGTATGCATACCAACCCAGGTATGAATAATCATGTTTTGTCCCTTATGTATCAAATATTATTATTAATGAATTTAATTAATAATTTTTTTTTTACTAATCACACAGTACAGAAAATTTAAATTTAAATTTGGGATTTTCCATATTTCCTATAGTGTAAAATCACATAATCATATGTGGTTGAAAACAATTTTATTGAATCGGAAATTTATATTTAAATCTGAAAATTTCCATATCCAGTATCTAAATCTCAGAAATCTGATGAATATAAAATTTCTGAAAAATCTATCCAGTATCCAATCTCATAACTAGAAGTACTGTGAAAACAAAAATCTTTGAATAGATAATTAAAGTCTGGATCTGACATTACAGATAATTAAAGTCTGGATCTGACATTACAGATAATTAGTCTGGATCTGACTTTGTGTGAAATTATGGCAGCAAAAAGAATGGTTGAGGATTGTGCATATAACCAAGTGAAATAAGCATGCATGGCAGCAAAGGAATGGGGAAAGAGGTACCTTGAGATCTTAAAGTTTTGAGATCAAATTGGCATGCAATAATAGGAGAAAATTGCAACAGGGAATGCTTTGGCTTGCTTGGAGAGGAGCAGGAGCAATTGGTTGCTGGAAGCAGTCCAAGAGAAAGCGGAGAATCTCCAGGCTCCAACTGCAATTTGCAGTAACTGGGAAAAGTTTGGAGCCCTTCGTAGGACTTTTGGGAAATGAAATTGGAAAAGATGAAACAAGGAAGGGAGAGGGAAGTGTACCTTAATCTCTCCAATTTGGAGATTGCAATTTCGTCATGCAGTGTTGGAATCTGGAACAGCATTTGAGATTTCCAAGAGTTGTTCCAACAGGCTGTAAAAGGGGGCTGCAGCAACTCCTGGAAAAAGGGGCCTCCAGCTTCTATTGGTGCAACAATGGGTAGCTCCAGCAAGAAATGAAGCTACAGCTGCTGCAACTTGACTTGCAGAAAGAGAGGGAGGGGGATGGGCTCTCTACGGTTGTTCTTGGAGAAGGGAAAAAGGCAAGAGAATGGAGTTATTTATAGAAAGAGGGAGGGTTTTGGCTTTGCCAAGTGGAAACTAATGAGGACCAAATGGAAAAATTTTAAGGAACCAAGTGGCGCACAGCATGGCTGTGCTGTTTAATGATTTTTTTTTTAACCGTAGCAACAGAGACTGCTGTACAGAATTAGATTTGTTTATATATATATATATAATTTTTTTTTAAGATATTTAAAAACGTCCGTATTCGCGCCTCGAATGCCGGATTTTGACATACAATATCTCGTTGTGATCGTCTCTGAACGACGATCAAAATGAGTATAATATTGACATACTTCCGATCGAGTTTTGAATACCCGAAATTTTCGGACACAGTTTTTGTTTAAGATTAAATTTTACGGTTTTAAAATATCAAACGACCTCCGATTGACGAACGGTCAATTCCGTTGGTCTTGTATCGTCGAATCGGATCTAATGACGGTCTCGGTTCGTTTCGCGGTTTCTGAATTTGCGTCGCGGCTTTTTCGCGGCGCGCAAGACGAAGTGACCGATTTTTGATCGATTTCACCCGAACAACTTTTGATTCACTACTAATTGGTCGTTTTAGGTTGTTTAGTAATGACCGTCAATGTTTTTGGGTTCATTAGACGCAAAATCGGACGACTTCGGGTTTGATTGGAAACCGGATGCTACATCTCCGGCTCCCTCTCTCTCACGCCGCCGCCTCTCTCTCTCTCCCTAGGGCTTCTCCCCGCCGCCCTAGGGTTTCTCCTTCTCGGCCTAGGCCTCCACGTGGTCCCCAGCCCACCGCCCGAGGCCCCCAGGCGGCATACCAGCCTGCCGCAGTAGCCTCTAGGCGGCCCCCAGCTTGCTGCCCGAGTCCCCGACGGCCCCCAGCTCGCCGCCCAAGGCCACCGGGGGCACCCAGCCAGCCGCAGACCGTCCCAGGCGGCATCCTTGCTGATGCAAGGGCTGTAAGCCTCCTCTAAGGCGTGCCCTAGTCTTCTCTTCGTCCGATATATGGATTTGAGTGTGTAACGTCTACATACACACTCAAATCCGATGCAGTTGGTGTAGACATTCATCACCTTGTCTACATACCCTAGTTCTTCTCCAGCGGTAGTATGTCAGAATCGAAAGTCGATATGCCCTCCACCAGCGCATTCAAAGGTATTGCGACAATAGTGAAGATGGACGGGTCTAACTATGAGCTCTGGGCTATGCAGTTCATGAGCCTCATGAAGTCGAATGGTAAGAAGCACATTCTTACCGAGGATGAGCCCGCAGAGAAGACAGGGATATATGCCTCATGGGAGGCTGATGACTCCTACGCAAAGGTCTGGTTGTCTAATACATTGACGATAGAGATTGCTAATGACGTTCTCCATCAACCCACTGCCAAGGCGATGTGGGACATTCTTGCCGCTATATATTCGCAGGTGCGAAATGAGACAAAGATGTTGCAGCTTCAGCATGACATTTTCACAATGAAGCAGAGCGGCAGACCTCTCCATTCCCTATACACATCCCTAAGAGGGATGTTTGAGAAGTTATACAGTACCATTCCACTCACTGCTACTCCTGAACAGCAGAAGACGTTTCGGAACGCCACCATGGTGGGGTTCTACTTGCGGCTCTTGATCCTGAATATGATGCCGCCCGGTCTCAGATCCTAGTTGATGCAGTTATTCCTCCAGTGGAGGATGTTTACAGAAGGCTCAGTCGCATTCCAGTTTCCTCCAGCTCTTCTACTTCACCCCCATCAGCGATGGCAGTCTCGCGTGGGAGAGGTGGCCCGCCTTCTGGTCGTGGTCGTGGACGTGGCCGTGGACCCCAGGGAAGGGGTGGTCGCTTCAGTCAGACATGCTCCTATTGTCACCGTACAGGACACTCGGAGGAGACATGCTATTCTAAGCATGGGTTCCCAGCATCGGCACGTGTTGCAGAGCACTCTCAGTCTCCATTACCGTCTACTGCAGATAATCGATTTGACGAACTTGTGGCCCGTCTCAGAGATATTATGCCACATTCATCTGGTGATTCGTCTGGTGGCTCTTCAGATATTGCTGCTACTGCCTCTGCCAGTTCATCAGCCGTTGCTAGTACCTCAGGTAGATCTACTGCCTTCACACCATCTCATGATATATCTGACTGGGTTATAGATTCGGGAGCCACACATCATCTCTGCCGAGATAGAGATAGATTACAGGCCTACAGGGACATTCCTCCCGGTCGTTCAGTACAGATCGCAGATGGTACCCATTCGCCCCTTGTTGGATAGGGGGAGGTCTTCCTATCCTCCACTGTGCAGCTACAGAACGTCCTACATGCTCCTGAGTTCTCAATGAATCTGTTATTTATTAGTCAGATTACGAAGGATTTGCATTGTCGTGCTATATTTGACCTGTCTTCTCTCATTTTTCAGGACATACTCACGGGCAAGGTGATTGGTTGTGGCTCTGAGCAGAATGGTTTATATCGGCTGGTTCGGGATTCCTATGCTGGCGTCTCCTCTCATTCTGCCGGACCAGTCTCTTCGTACATCTGGCATCTCCGGTTTGGTCACCTTCCGCTCCAGAAAATGCGCCATCTTCTGCCCCAGATCTCTCCTAGCTCGTCTTTCCGCTGTGAAGCATGTCAGTTGGGAAAGCATCATAGGTCAAGCTTTCCAAGTCGTCAGAGTCGGAGCAGTAGCTGCCCATTCGAGTTGTTACATATAGATATATGGGGTCCGAGTCGTGTTCCCGATCATCAGGGGCACAGATTTTATCTTGTGGTAGTGGATGATTTTTCTCGTGTGTCATGGGTCTTACTTTTGAAGAATAAATCTGAAGCAAGAGATGTGATCAAGAATTTGATTAATGAAGTGCACAATGTTTTCTATTCCTCAGTCAAATATGTTCGTACGGATAATGCCCTAGAATTTTGTACACGCTCACTTTCTCAATTTCTTTCATCAAAGGGTATTATTCACCAAACCACTTGTGCATATACATCACAGCAAAATGGTGTGGCGGAAAGAAAGCATCGCCATCTCTTGGATATTACTCAAACCCTGTTGATTAAGAGTTGTGCTCCTATTTCATTCTGGGGGGACGTTGTTCTTACTGCATGTTATCTGGTCAATCGAATGCCATCCTCAGTTCTTGGTGAGAAGATACCTATCTCCCTTATTTTTCCAGACAAGGAGTTATTCTCACTGACTCCACGTGTCTTTGGTACTGTGGCTTTCGTTCATCGTCTATCTCCCGGACTTGACAAACTCTCTCCTAGAGCAGTCAAGTGCGTCTTTGTTGGTTATTCCAGGACTCAGAAGGGCTACCGGTGTTATGATCCTACGACTAAAAGGTACTTCGTGAGTGCTGATGTCACTTTCTTTGAGTCTGTCATGTATTTCTCTCCTGCAGGTGACAGAATGGTACCATCCACTACCACTGATGATGTCTATGTTCCTCCACCACCTACATGGAGTTCACCTGAGTCTTCCTCTGTGTTGTCCCCACGCCAGCACCACCACCTCCTCCTCCACCCATTCCACGGCCTATCGTTTCACCGTTACCTAAATTCTACACGCGTCGGTCAGGTCCTGCTCAGACTACACATCAGCCACTCATCACGCCTCAGGTATGTTCAGATGGCATTACTATTGACGGGTCAGGTTTGATACATGTGTAGGATTCTTCAGTACAGGACGACACTAGCCCATCCAGTACAGCAGATGATGATCTTGATGTTCCGATTGCTATTCGAAAGCAGAGGCGGCAATGTGCCTCTTATCCATTTGCTTCACAGGTTTCCTTTCACCGTCTCACTGGTGATTTTCAGATATTTGCCACAGCCTTGTCTTCCGTGGATATACCACGGACCTACCAGGAAGCTTTGAAGAATGATTGCTGGAGATTAGCTATGGAAGAAGAGATGAGGGCCTTGCAGTCTCGTAGCACATGGTCTTTGGCCCTGCACCTCCTGATGCATCCGTTGTGAGCTGTAAGTGGGTCTTCACAGTTAAATATCATGCAGATGGCACGTTGGATAGGTACAAAGCACGCTTGGTCGCCCGTGGGTTTATACAAACCTATGGCGTGGATTACATGGATACGTTCTCTCCAGTGGCGAGACACTCTACTCTTCGTATTCTCTTATCTGTTGTTGTGGTCCGTGATTGGAGTATATCTCAACTAGATGTCAAGAATGCCTTTCTGTACGGGGACTTACAGGAGGAAGTCTACATGCAGCAGCCACCTGGGTTTACTGCTGAGGGGGAGAAGCAGATGGTCTGTAGACTTCACAAGGCGACATATGGCCTCAAACAGAGTCCGAGAGCATGGTTCCAGAAGCTGTCCAACCTAATTGAGCAACATGGATTCAAGAGGTCGAATGCCGATCACTCGTTGTTTGTCCAGAAGTCATCGGCAGGTAAGGTTGTCATTATGGTCTATGTGGATGATATTCTTGTTACAGGAGACGATGTTCAGGGCATAGAAAGGGCGAAGGCATTCCTAGGTCGTCAGTTCGTTACAAAGGATCTTGGAACCCTAAGATATTTTCTGGGGTTGGAATTTGCAAGGAATTCACAGGGCTTGGTGATGACCCAACGGAAGTACATTACAGACTTCCTGATTGAGACCGGCATGGATGGATGCAAACCATCAAGTATTCCCATGGACCCTAGCATGAAGTTGTATGATGGTGATACTGATGAAGTAGATAAGAGGAGATATAGAGAAATGGTGGGAAAACTCCTCTACACTACCATAACTCGTCCAGACATTGCATTTGCAATTAGCAGGGTGATTCAATTTATGGAGCAGCCAAGACAGGTTCACATGGACGCTATACACATGATACTGAGGTATCTGAAGTCTTCTCCAGGGTCAGGGCTGCTATTCAGAAAGGGCACAGACTTATCCATCTCAGCGTGTGCAGATGCAGATTATACAGGATGCCCTAAGGATCGAAAATCAACCTCAGGGTTCGCAGTGTTTTTTGGAGGCTCTCTGGTTTCTTGGAAAAGCAAGAAACAAACTGTTGTGGCAAGGTCTAGTGCCGAATCCGAATATAGGGCCATGGCTCAAGCCAGCACGGAAATGATGTGGGTTCGGTCTGTACTAGAAGATCTACATGTAGTTGTGCCTCTACCTATGAAGCTTCAGTGTGACAATCAGGCAGCATTATTCATTGCCAACAATCCAGCTTTCCATGAAAGGACCAAGCATATTGAAGTTGACTGCCATTACACTAGAGACTTGATCCAGAGAGGATTGATATCTACTGCACATGTGAGCTCAGGAGATCAGACTGCAGATGTATTCACCAAGCCACTGCTCAGAGGACCTTTTCAGAGATGTTCATCCAAGCTGAGCATGATAGACATCTATGCTCCACCTTGAGGGGGAGTGTAGAGATAGTTTCTAGTATTATTATCTCTTTATGTATCTAGTCGTTATTTCTTTATCTTTTATAGACCTCTTTGTAATTTACCCTTAAGGTCTCTCCCTATATAAGAGAGCTTAGGGTTTTTCTGAATGATTATCGAAGACTCTTTTCCCAACAATAACCTGTGTTATTTGTTATCTTTGAAGATTCAAAGTACTACCTTTGTTATGGTCGAACCAAGAAAATATGTTTCCTTTAGTGTACATGTTGGTATAAAGAACATGATTATGACATAATTCACCCCTGCAGGTATGCTATGAATATATATGGTCATAATAATTTCCAGTAAGTTGTACTCTCATAACTTAGTTGATAAAGAAGATGCATATTTTTGCACATTTTATTATACAACATATATTACAAATGCACTTTTCCACTATTGTGTGTTTCCATTTCTACCGATAAGTGATGTTAACTACTGTATTAATAATACTACCGTTCACTGCTCTTCAAGCAATAGAAGAATGCAAAAAGAATAAATTATTCACCCTGAAAGTCCACCAAAAGTATTCACTGCTATCTTCAATCTAATAGGTAACAAAATATTTCTGTTGAATTAACTTAATTTACATCATCTCTATTTATATAGGTGCTTTATTGTGAACCCCTCAGGATCCGGGTACCCGTTTACGCGCAATTCGCAATATATCATTCACATTTAATCACATAAGTCGCACAAATACAGGGAAAATTTTTCGCAAAGAATATCAAACGACCTCCGATTGACGAACGGTCGATTCCGTTGGTCTTGTATCGTCGAATCGGATCTAATGACGGTCTCGGTTTATTTCGCGGTTTCTGAATTTGCGTCGCGGCTTTTCACGGCGCGCATTACGAAGTGACCGATAGTGCTTATTCCACCTTTCTACTTGCTCTCTTTTGCACATTAAATTACTTGTTAATTATTTTAAACTACGGGTTTGTATTCACGTTTGTGACTCCTTTTCTTCCTTGCACGCATGGCAGGAAAGGAGTCTATTGTTTAGTAGCTATACAGGGTTCCAGAAGACAAGGTCTATACTAGACGGTATGTTATTCTTTTTGTCTCAGTTTTTGTTCGGTTGTTAATGTTATATGCTTCTTTTCTCTTTTGTATCACACTTTGGGATATACTGTATAAACTTTCAGGCTTTGTACAGGTTGAAAATGAAATGAAAGTTAATGAAATAAATTCTTGGTGACATTTATTTTTTTAGCTTGTAGTTGTAAATGTGAATGTCGAATGTCACTTGCAAATATATTCATTGCGAAAAATTTCCCCATAAGATTATGCTTATAATGCGATGTCATAAAAGGAATTTCGGCGAATTGTGTCGTAAACGGGTACCCGGATCCTGAGGGGTTCACATTTATTTGGCATCAAATCAACTTAAGTTTGTTCCGCCACGAAGCGCGGGTTACATCCTAGTATATAGAAAAACTTGAGTGATTTGTGATGTGTCAAGTGAATGATATAGCTTGATAGAATAGAGGTTTGAGTGGTGTGTGTAAAAAAGTTGTATTGTGGGAGAGACAAGTTAATGTGTAGAGTACATTATAATAGAGAGATATATAATACATCTTTTTGGGGGGCCAAATTCCACCTCCACATGGAAGCTTAAAAGAAGTAAGTCTCCACATTGGAAACCGCAGGATAGTAGCTTTCTCATAATGGACCTTGAAAGTAAGACACTCAAGTCCTATTATCCATTGTAGTTGACCAGAGTCCTCTCCACGACTCACCCAAGAGCATCCCTGATGGTCTAGGTTCATTCTCCTTCTTAACTAGTGTGTCCTCCCTTCACTTCACTTTTAGTTCCACGAACGTTAACCTTTGGCCAAGCATGTACAACTTCGTTTCTTCGTAATCAGATCATACATATCTTGTTCAGGTACAACCTCCACTTATTGTTTTCATGCATATTGATTTAAATTGCATCAAGCCTGACTTCTGGACAGAGTGGTTGGATACATTGGTGTCAGAATGTGGGTTAATGCCCAAACCAAAATGATGATGGAGTTGATGCATGCTTTGTCTCTTTTATTCCTGTGATTTGCCAATCTCCACCTCTAACTAGCCAGAGGTGCCTTTTGGCTATAAATGCAACACATTTCCCTTGAAGGAGAAAACAATCTCTCTTCACACAAAAAATAGGCAGATGGGCAATTGGAGGTCCTGGTTGCATTTAAGCAACAATACTACAGCATTTTCCATATCTAAGATAAATCCAAGTGTGTAAGAGCAAGAATTTTGGGCTACATGTAGAAAGAATTTTGGGCTACATGTTAATGTTTCTTTGGTGTAAGCTGCCTTAGCACTATAAAATCTTGAACTACATGTTTAAGTTCTTTCTTTGGTGCAAGCTGCCTCAAGCACTACCTTATGTGCACCAATTGATTTAGTCATTATGCTCAAATAAAATATCAACTAAAAAATCAGAATTTAGAGATGAGATGACAAATGATGGCGATACTATGCTGTCAACTGCTATGGTTAATGAACTGCAATTCCTTAAAGGATGCAAAGTCTGAATTTGAAATACCGGGAGGTACAAGAGGATAAAATTAACTAAAGTCAGCGTAGAAAAATACTAAAAGTAGGTGAGCAAGATGGGTATAAATTTCAAAAAAAATGAAAATAAATCTATATAAACTTCGTAATAACAGTTGTTATCTAGAAAAATAAGGTATTCAACATGAAAGATTGAACTATATACCTACAAAATTCATCAATACAACACAACCCACCATCAGCTAAAACAAGAGCTCCAGCCTCCAACATCCATTCCCCTGTTACATGATGGTGCAAACAAATAACATAAGGATACTAAAGAAGCAAATGAAAATCCGGTCATTATAAAGGTAAGTGTGGACTTTTGGTTGGAATTTTTTCATCAAATTCATAGTGTGATCCTACCAAAATGAAGCATAGTAAAGATAGATACACTTTCACAAATGATAGTAATGATAATTACTGTAATCATTTTGTATAAGAACAAAAAACAGTAAAGTGGAATAAATTAGATGTACAAGCACCAAGAATTACAGGGTTCCGGATAGAGGATAGAATGACACCGCTTTTCTCCATAAGGAGGAGCGACAATAATTGGTCAGACATTTCGTTGTTTGTCACTATGCTCATAAACAAACTTCTCAAGTGGCAAGGAAAAGCGACAATAATGAGGTGGATAACTTACTTTATTCACCTCCCCACCCGCACAAAAACTTCTTTAATGGGACTCTGAGACTACACATAATGGGTACCGTCACTAATTGCATCTAGATAGGATCTATTCACCTAACAACTTAATAAAACATCTTCTCAACATTTCACTTAAGCTGGAGAATGTAACTTTCCGCTTGCAACAAGCTTAAAATTGCACTTACAACTCACTTAAGCAGATGGCGGACATGAGTTCGAGTTAAAAGGAAGAAAATTAGAGATGATCTGTCAAACAGTTTGAGTGGAGTGGTGATCTTCGGTGGCCTACAGTAATCACGCATAGTAATTACAAATAATATAGTTTTAACTCCTGTGATCTACAGCAGTCATGATTACTGATTATGATAGCTGCTCATTCAAGTTATATGATCCATCCAAGTCACTCAATCAATACTTGCTCAGCCGAATTCGTAGATTATGCTTTTGGGGTTTGATATTATTTGAAGGTCACTTTTCTGAAACGCAACATTGCCCATGTGGACAGTTAAAACATTATTTACATTGATTGGAGTACATGCTCGTTTTCTATAATAATCATGTCTTGTATAATTTTCCCACCTAACTCTATATATAAGAGAGATCAGAGTTATCATAATAAGCAAGTAATTGTCTTATTCATGCTATTACACATAGAAGGCCATATCGTGATATATCGCCGATATATCGGTACCGAGAGGCATGGGATATTGAAATCAGGGTGCATATACATTTACCAGGATATCGGTGATATATGACTAATATATCGACGATATATCGCCATATCGGTCAAAAATGGTTGGATTCAGTACAAAAATTCCCAGATATCGACCGATATCGTCAAAATTTCGCCGATATCTATATATTGATGAATAATGCCCTTGTAAGCTTGATTTCATTACTTATTTTGCTACTCCTAGTATTAAAACACATCATGTTTTATATATTTTGTTTCGGCTCGGGGGCGTTGCCCCCGCTAGGGGGGGCCAACCTAGGCCACCCCCCCCAAGGCTCGCTGACCGGGCAGCGAGACCCCCACTTGGTAAGGTATGGTCCAACAGGGGGTGCATACAAACGGTTCTTCACAATGGGGTGTCCAATCGATTTTAATTCATCTTCTTTCTCCTTTCGAAAAATATTATTATGAATTATGTTTCTTTTTTAAAATGCTATTATGTTCTTTATTTGTTTGGTTCGAAAAATAGCTCAAACATTTTGTTTATACATAATATGTGATGCAATATAAGTATTGGATGAACTTCATTTCCAATATCTATAAGTCAACAATAAACATTAACAAGGATATGCTCAATATGACAGATATGTGCAATATAAGGGTCATAGATGATCGATATGCGTAATATAAGTGTATATTTGTAAGTTATTTAGTGTTATAAGAACTTGGATGGGCAACATTTCCAATATCCACAAGTTAGCAATCAATAGTAACAACGATATGTTCGATATAACCGGTATATGCGATATAAGGATAAGATGATCGATATGTGTGATCTAAGAGTACATTTGTAAGTTATTTAGTGTTCTACGAACTTGGATAAACTCCATTTCCAATATCTACAGGTCGACAATTAACAATACGAGTGACATGTTCGATATGACAGATATGTACGATATAAGGGTCACAGATGATCGATATGTGTGATCTAAGAGTATATTTTAAGTAATTTAGTGTTCTAAGAACTTGGACGAACTCCATTTCCAATATCTAAAAGTCAGGAATCAACATTAACATCGATATGTTCGAAATGATCGGTATGTGCGATATATGGGATATAAATGACCGATATGTATGATATAAGTGTGTATTTCTAGGTTATCTGTTGTTTTAATATCTTGAATGATCTTAATTTCTGAAAAAAATGGTAAAAATGTCATAAGCCATTTCAGACATTTCCACCTATATCGTCGATATATCCCGATATATCCTTTTCCGGACGGACCGATACGAATATCGACATCGAAATGATCTTCTATGGTATTACATAAAAAGATCATATATCAACATTTAAATATCCTATTAATAAAGTATATGGATTCTTTGTTGTGCATCACCGCTTCACATCACCATCATGTGGCATGTGCCCAGAATGCTTGCACCCTCTAGCAATGCCCTTCAATGTGTCATGCCTCTTGAGATTTATCATGTGAAGACGGAATGGCTGAGTACTGGTGAAGAGCATTGCTGATGTGACTGACCTCCCTCCTACCTTCTGATTGGATAAGAGATGTTGGGCTAGATTGCTGAGATGCATGATCCACCTCCTACATCATGACTTATTGTGAGTTGTTGCGCTAGATTGCTGAGATGCGTGATCCGCTTCCTGCATCTTGATTGATTGAGGGCTTTTAGGCTGGACTACTGAGATACTTGATCCATCTCCTGCATCCTTATTTGCTGACAGCTGATGGTGGGGATTGCTGAATACAATTAGTATTCTTTTGTTGCAAAATAAAAGGAACCCTGGGGCACCATATATTGTATCCTAGGATCGTTCAAGCAATAATAGAGAAAGTATGGGGTGAATAAACGGAGTAGGCACATTACCAAACTACTATAGATCATTGTCTTGTGCGATTGTGCATACTTTCTTCTTTGATCGTGCTTCTATTGGTGTGGTGCTTGATCGGATCTGTCCCCAACAATTGGTATCATAGCAAGGTTCGACGATCAACATCTACACAGATGGCGGAAGAACCAAAGATCAAGATCAAGAAGTTTAAGGGATCGAGCTTTGTGTTCCGGAAGATGCAGATCGAAGATGCTATATACCAGAAGGATATCTTCCTTTCAATCAAAGGGAAGAAGCCCAACGCCATTAAAGATGAGGAGTGGAAGGTTCTATATCGAAAGGCTCTAGGAATGGTAAGGCCCAGCCTTGCTCCATCAGTGACTTCAAAAATCGCAAAGGAAACAACAACGATGAATCTTTTCAAAACCCTTGAAAAGAAGTATGAGAAGCTATCCGCATCAAATTAAGGTATATTTGATGAAGAATCTTTTCAATTTAACATAAGTGAGAACTTCATGGTAGCTTCACACTTAATTAATTTGAACAGTATCATCAACCGGTTAGAGTATGTGAAAACCATTCTTCTTCTTTCTAATTTACCTGACAGTTGGAATGTGTTAGTCGTAATGGTTAGTGTTAGAAAATATGAATGCGGAAGAGAAAATGATAGACAGAGCATGAAGAACGGAAAAATAAACATGAACACCAAAGATTTAACATGGAACCCTACTCCCTAAGGAGGGGGATGAAACCACGAGAGAACAGCTCAAAAGGCTGATAGTCTATTGCCTTTCTCACTGGATACAATGGGTGTGGGGGTCTATATATAGCCCCCACGGAGTCTCCACATCTCCCAACTGGTAGATGTGGGACTAAAGACATGGATGTGGTAAATGGATCCTGGAGTGATCCATTTACCCATCTCCCATTCCCATATAAATGGCGCATAACCAAATACTCCAACATTCCCCCTCAAGCTGGAGCATGCAATGCTCATCTCAGACAAACAGAAAGAAAACTCAATTCACGCTACATGACACTACAGACAATATCAACTCAACGCACATAACTGTCGACTGTCGTCAAGGATGTTGCTTCTCATGTCGTGCAGGTGAGGAGGATGAATGGGTTGGAGTGTGAGTCAACTGAATCTCTTCATTGGAGAGCACGTGCTCTGTATTGCGCTTGTGAGAGTCACTGCAACTGAAAATGAGTCTCTACACGGAGAACTCTGGCCCGCCACAACATGTGGGCAACTGCTCCATCTATGAAAAGGGTCGAACTGAAAAAGACCGTGGAGTGTAATCCTCGTCGGAGTCCACTATCACTGGAGAATGGAGTCTCTCCCATCAGGCACAGAGAATGATACTCTACTCTGGAGTCCCTATGAAACCACATGAAAACCCTACCCCACATGGCATAGGGAATGGGATCTCTACTCCGGAGTCCCTATGGATCACATGAAAGCCCTGGTCGACCAGAAAAGATAGGGACCACGACAAAGATGGCACACATGTGCACATCAAACTGCAGACTCGCAAAACATCTGAACGTCGAGTCGGAATATATGACATCGACTATGTTGGGAGAAGACAAGATCATGCGGGAAAACAATAAGCCACCACTTTTTTTCTCGGCTTCTCTCATCTTTTTCAAAAAAAAATTAAGCCATTCAACCTTCCTTTTTTTACGGTTTTTTCTCAAACTACGTATGGTTTTTCTGTGTACGTGCCTTTTTCAAAAACACTCCCTCTTTTGTTGCAATTTTTCCTTGGCTACTTTCCTTCTTCCTTTTTTTATAGCCAACTCTCCATTTGCATACGTTTTTTAACAGAATATGCAACCTTTTTTTAATGTGGGCCAATGGACCAAAAATGCAGCCTCCTCCCTCTCTTTTTCTTTTTTTCAACCTCCCTTTTTTCTAACATCGACCCACTTGGGCTTCAATAAGCAGCAACCTTTTTTTCTTTTTTTAGACGCCCCAGACCAAAACTAGGCTTTCTCACTTTTTTTAAATAAAGAAGGGCCATCGGGCCCTAGGGTTCCCCATTGTGAGACTGGGAACCCTCCTCGTCAATCACAAAGGCGCCGCCACGATCGGGTGCGAGGAAGGTCTCGCCTAGGCCAGTTGATGTTGCACGATCGCTCGGATCATGCAGAGGAGCTTGGAGGTCTGGAGCGTGAGGGAGGATGCGTCGCGATGGGGCTGGAGGGGTGGCTTGATAGGAGCTTCTTCGGCTCCGACTGCAAGGGTTAGGGCTCACGATAGAGCCCATGGATCACTCGCCACCTGCGCAGATGCTGTTGGAAGGAGGGTGTGCGGCTGGAGGGGAGGCCCGCCATGGAGCCCAACGAGAACGGGCTTGCCACCTGGAACTGTGGAGGCTTACCTCGCTGGAACTGGATTTCCGCTGAGGATGGCGGCGAGAGATGGTTGGCGGTCTGATGGAAGGTGGGGTTCTGATGCGCGACAGATGCCACGTGTCGCTGCGAGCCGCGGAGGAGCCTGGCAATGTTCGTTGGGGCTGGATGCTACGACCCAAAGATGGAGTTTGAGGCGATGCGAGGGCTACGAGTAGGGTTCCTGAAAAGGAACCCAGATTTTGTGTTGGAGTCGATGAGGTCCTCGTGTCGCCTGCACGAGAACAAGGTGGTGCAACCTGGAGAAACGAGAGCAGACGCCTTCTTCTTCTTTGACATAGAGGCGTGCCAGGCTGACACAGCGGGCCTTCTAGGGTTCCCCAATGGAATAGCCGCCGCCAAGGTCTTTGCTCACGAGAAACTAGGGTTCAGAAACCCTGGAGCATGAACAATCTTCGACCATGATAAAAATAATGAACAGAATATGAAAATAAAACTTTCAAGAATAAATCCACGAGAATCGAACCCGCTCTAATACCATGTTTGAAAATAGGAATGCGGAAGCGGAATGATAAATAGAGCATTAACTAGAAAGATAAACATGGAATGCCAAGATTTTACGTGGAACCCTACTCCCTAAGGAGCGGGATGAAACCATAGGAGAACGCCTCAAAGGGTTGATAGTCTAATGCTTTTTCACCGGATACAATGAGTGTGGGGGTCTATATATTGCCTCCACGGAGTCTCCACATCTCCCAACTGTTAGATGTGGAACTAAAGACATGGATGTGGTAAATGGATCCTCGAGTGATCCATTTACCCATCTCCCATATAAATGATGCATAACCAAATACTCCAACAGTTAGCAACTCATTTGGTTCTGGGAAGTTAAAGTTGGAAGATGTTACTGTTAGAGTATTTGGTTGTGCGCCTATTGAGTTGTAGATGGGTAAATGGACCTCTCCAAGATCCATTTACCCCATCCATATGTTTAGTCCCACATGTACCAGTGGTGGGACTTGGAGGCTCTGTGGAGGCTATATAAGGAGCCCCAGACCTCCTGTATCCATTGAGAAAAAGCAATGAACACATACACCCTTTGAGGCATTCTCCTGTGGTTTCATCCCGCTCCTTAGGGAGTAAGGTTCCACATAAAAATCTATGTGTTTCACGTTTCTATATTTATGTTCTTATGCTATGTTTATCATTCCGCTTCCGCATTCTCTATTTTCTAACATGGTATCAGAGCGGGTCGATTCTCGAGAAGTTTTATGTTCATTATTTATTTATTCGAGAGTCAGTTTTCAGATACATTGTTCATTGTTATCGAAGATCATTATTTTTCAAGATTCGATTATTGTTCGGAGATCTATACAAGTTTTGGATCTAGACTTCTAGGGATTTCCGAAACCCTAGATCCATAGTTCCATGCGTGCAGGCCCCAAATCTAGCCACTGCAGCTGCGCGACTTATGCACGATCGATGCAACAACTGTCACCATAATCCAGATCCTCCTTCGTTTTCCTTTCCATCGCTGTGTCCAACGTGCAGGCGGTGCATGGCCCTCTGCTCTTCTTGGCGAGGTTTAGGTGGTTCATAGTCTTCCTCATCAACCGCATCTTCATCTCCCAGTTCTTGCGCATATCTTGCGGTCCCTCCTCCAGTCCTCCAACACGAAGGCGGCTCTTTTCCCAATCTCGGTGGCGGTGCCCTCCAGGAGACGCAGATGCTCCAAGGCGGGGCCCTCCTTGCATAGCGGCGCGTCCTCCTAATCTCCTGCTTCGAGCCCTATTCCCACCAAGCGGCGCAACCCTATTTCCACCAGGCGGCGCTCTCCAGTCTGCGTCGAGCCCCAGCGCAGAGCCCATCTCCCTCGTGCGAAACCTCCAAGCAGGGGTCTCCTCTCCGCGTGCGTACGAACAGCAAAACCCCATCGGCTTTAGGGTGGCGCGACACAGGCAACGATGTTGCAACCCCTAGGAGCGCAGGAAGCATGCGCTCCTTCCCCCGACCCCGCACGCACGATCTATCGTGCGATCACCTCGCCCCTATCTTTAAGTTGCGCCGATGGTCCAGATGCCCCCTTTCGCGTGCACTCTCCGGGCTATCCTCCAAGGCAAGGCGTGCGAAGAGCCCAGTGGCGACAGCGCAAGCAGAAAAGGGGGGAAGGGGCCTCGTGCGTGGATAACCCTAACAGAGGGGGCGACTGTTTAAATAAAAAATGATGTTATTGTATGGGCCCATTAGCCAGTTGTGCGTCGATCAAAAAAGTGGGGAGGGAGATGTCAGTTTAAAAAAAACAGATTCTTGTTGGGCCCTTTGGGTCGTGATTTACCAAAAAAATATTTGAAAAGAGGTACGTACAAAGAAAAGCCGTACGCATATTTAAAAAAATCAAAAAAATGTGGGAAGCAAAAGCTGAAAAAAAAGGAAGAAACGGCTTTACAAAAAAATTTAAAGCCGTATAAAAAAATGTGAAGGCTTATTTTTAAAAAAAATGGCGGCCATAAAAAAAAGGAAGGAAGAATTGAAATAGCCGAGAAAAAAAGGGAAGAAGAAAATTTTTTAGAAAAGCCGAAAAAATGTCGCGGCTTATGTTTTCCCCATGTTATTGTCTTCTCCCAACATTGTCGATGTTTATTTTCCGACAAGTATGGGAGAAAAGGGGAGTATATGTAGAGTCACAGGTTATTCAGATTTTCCAGATGTCAGATTCGGCAGACCAGCCAGTTGTTCAGACTATACATCAGTTGTTCAGACTTCACATCAGTTGTTCAGACTCGACGATCATGATTCCGAGTCTCCAGTTTTAAGATGAGCACATGTATACCATTAATTGCCGTGGTTCCCATCCCATCATTCTTGTTGTTTCAGCTAGAGTTTTCGTGTGAGCCATAGGGACTCCGGAGTAGAGGACCATTCCCTATACCATGTTGGCAATGGTTTTCATGTGGTATCATAGGTACTCCAGAGTAGCATACCATTCTCTGTGCCAGATGGGAGGGACCCAGCTCTCCGACGAGGAGATTCAGTTAACTCACACTCCAGCTCGTTCGTCCTCCTCACTAGCACGGCATGAGAAACAATGTCCTCGACAGCAGTCGATAGTTGTGCACGTTGAGTTGATATTATCCGTAGTGTCCTGTAGCGTGAGTTGAGTTTCTTTTTGTTTGTCCAAGCTGAGCATTGCATGCTCCAGCTTGAGGGGAAGTGTTAGAGTATTTGGTTGTGCGCCTATTGAGTTGTAGATGGGTAAATGGATCTCTCCAAGATCCATTTATCCCATCCATATGTTTAGTCCCACATCTACCAGTGGTGGGACTTGGAGGCTCTGTGGAGGCTATATAAGGAACCCCAGACCTCATGTATCCATTGAGAAAAAGCAATGAACACATACGCCCTCTGAGGCATTCTCCTGTGATTTCAGCTCGTTCCTTAGGGAGTAGGGTTCCATGTAAAAATCTCTGTGTTCCATGTTTCTATATTTATGTTCTTATGCTCTTTTTATAATTCCGCTTCCGCATTCTCTATTTTCTAACAGTTACATGTCTTCTTCTTGGAGAAGAGGTATAACGGAAGACGTCTGGAGAAGAACACTCGTCAAGTTCTGCCATAAATACTGAAGGAAGAATCATGCAGAGCCAAAATCGAACCGATTAGCGTCCGAATAACCCAATTAAGTTATCTGACAACATTAGATAACCTAAATCGACCAAGTAATTGTGAATCAAAAGTTATTCGGGCAAAATCGATCGAAAATCGATCGCATCGTATCGCGCGCCGTGAAAAAGCCGCGACGCAAATTCGGAAACCGCGAAACGAACCAAGACCGTCATTAGATCCGATTTGACGATACAAAACCAACGGAATTGACCGTTCGTCAATCGGAGGTCGTTTGATATTTTTAAATCGTAAAATTTAATCTTAAACAAAAATTGTATCTGAAAATTTCGGATATTCAAAACCCGATCAAAAGGATATCAATACTATACTCATATTGATCGTCGTTCCGAAACGATCAAATTGTGATATTTCGCGTCGAAATCCGAGGTCCGATGTACGCGTATAGTCAACTTTAAGTATGTGAATTAAAAAGAGAAAATGGAAAAAAATAATAATAAAAGTTAAACTTAAAACAGACGGCAGCAGTCTGCTATAAAAAAAATTAAATTTAAATTAATTAAATTTTTTTTTGCTACAGTACATTCTAGGACAGCCACATGGCTTTCCTTCTCTATTTCCACTTGGCTAATTTCTAATTCCTCTTGGCAACATCCCAAGAGCTTTCCCTTCTTATAAATAACTCCCAACTTTCCCTTTTTCTGTCTCCAACGAGAGAAGCCACAGCCGTCATCATTTTTTTCCCTTTCTCTTCTCCAAATTCCAGTCAAGGAAGTCCTATTCTCCATCCTCCTGCTGCTGTCCAGCAGCTATTCAAGCACAAGCCTCAAGGATTCTCTTCAATTTTTGATCTAAAGGTACAATCTCTATTCCTTCCTTTTGCTGCCATGCATGCCATTTTCTCCCCACACAACTATTCTATTAATTTGGTCTTGGTGCTGAGAAGAAAAACGAAAATGTGTTTTTGTGATTTTTGTCTCTGTCCAAGATTTTGGATCTGCCGTTAGTTATGGATTTTATTTTTTTAACTATAGTTATATTAAGGTACAATTCTAGGTCTGCTTTAAATTCTTGGAGAAAATTTGTGACAAGTTGGATTATAATTCCTGTAACCACTGCTTAATGGTTCTATAATACTCTAATGAGAGGCATTGGTTTATTGACACATTTTTTTATCCTCTCTTTTAGGCCTGGAAAGATTTCTGCAAATGACAGAAGTTCGTTTATTTATATAGATATAATTTAGATTAAGTAGGACTTATACGTGGAATATTATATATCCTGTTATCTAGAAATTTTGTAATAGTTGGGAAAATATTGGTCACACCCATATTTTGAGTAGAGGGTGACTGGAAATGGGTAATTTCTCCCTGGAATTCTAAAATTTTTGGCAATCTTCTATGAGATTTTTTACACCACAAATTGTTGAATTGCCCTTACATTATTATTTATCTTTAATACATTTATTTACTTAATTCTCAACCGTACTATTTAACTCAAAATCTTGACTCTTCTACACCAAAGACATTTAATACTTTCTGTTTTCAAGAAGAGCATATTTTGTTGATAATTTGATGGCTAATACTAGAAGTAATACTTAAACTTCTGGACACGTATCTTCACGAAAACCCTGTTGCCACAGTTCTTGTCTATTAAATTGGTCATCAAATTGTTGCTAGGAAATAATATTGGGCAAATTAGTTGGCTATCTTAAGATGGGTCATTTCAGTTTAGTTATCACTTGCATGATGTCATACTTATCTTCCTAGGAAAAATGGTTAAATGTGGTGTTCCAAGCTGAACGTAGAGAAGAAGAATAATTGTAAACAAATAAATAAATAAATAAATAATATATGAACTTATGTATTTCTCCTAAATATTGAATTTAAAGGTACTGTTCAATTGTTTAATAATTATTATGAAAGAAATTGAAATTCCTTACCTTCTAAAATTACAATTTTGCTAAACCTTGATTTAAGGTGTATAGGCATATATATATAAGTACATATAGGTATACACATATGAAGTAAACTCAAAGATTCGGATTAATAACAAGCCACAGTTTACATACTGGGAAGGTCAAATTTTGGGAAGGGGAGTGATTAACATGCATACTAGACTCAATCTCACCAATCTTCGAGTAGAATACCTTCTTTCTCTAACAAGTTGTTAAAATACAAGTTTGTTTCTCCACTCTAAGTTTGCATAATGCAAATTTGTCCAATCTCTCATATGACCAATCTCTCATTTGTTCAATCTCTCACCAAGCTTCAAGTAGATATCCTTTCACTTGAATGCATCAACTTTTAATACCTAAAACCATCCTTTAGGTATACTCTATTAAATTTTGATCACCATTGATAAGAGTTATTAACAAGATACTTAAATCTGTTAAGTGACTACAAAAAGAGATTAAGAAATAATTGAGGAATCAATTAACTATGGTGAAGAATTAGTGATGATCTATAATTAAGACTGCCGGTCTGGTGACTTCTACACCAGACCGTGCGAGGGCTCGGTGACCCTCAACTGAGCGGAGGAAAGGAAGCTCAGTTAGGGCAGCGGCCGCCTAGTGCGCGGGTCTAGTATCCCAGTCCTCTTTCGGTTTTTACGCGAGCTCGCAGTGTTTTTACGCCTCGTTGGGATCCCGACTTTAGACCATTCCGCTGACCCTGTTTTAGGATACCCAGGCGGGGGATCCTTGGTTTTCAGTTTTACGTACGAGCTCGGTTGCCCGTTACCGGTCGGGCTGTTTTTCTAGAGTGACTTTTCCGGGAAGTCCCTCTCACCCGTCTCAGTGGCGTAGTTGGGGAGTAGACCTATCCCTCTATTGGACCGTCCTTCCAACTAGAGGGCGAGACGGAAGAGCCAATTGTAGGCTTCTTCACCGCTTGAGTTTTCTTTCGCCAACAGACTTGGCGATTCTACATCCAGATCATTCGTATCTACATCTATATCTACATCATTGAGAGTACATCTGAGAGAGTTACAATGAAGGTTTGGAGGAAATCACAATTAAAATTGAGTTGATTAGAAGTGACTTTAATCTGATTCGAAAATCCTATAAGTTAGTGGACGTGTTGGGAACTTAGTTAGGATGCATTATACAACACCGCATGCCTACGGAGGCACCCCAACCCTAAGGTACTTTTAAATACCTTAGAGTCATAGTGTGAGGTTACACACAGACCAAGACCACAGACTATCCACTAACTTAGAAAAAGTAAACAGAATTAAGGATCAAATTCATCATCATCATATCAGTCCATTATCGAAAACCATGACATGATCTCAATGACAAGAAAGTAGCCATCAAGTTCCGCAACATGATCTCCAAGACCCAAAATCATGATCTTAAAACACAGGAAATCATTATATGTTAGGGTTTGTCATCTAAACTTTATATAATTATATATATATGGGATGAATGGGAAAAAGGGGAGAACAAATGAACTTAATACCAAATAGTTGAGAACCCTTTTACTTACGCAAGTAGATGTAAATTGTAGTTATTCCACCTTTCTACTTGCTCTCTTTTGCACATTATAAATAATTGTTATTTATTTTAAACTACGGGTTTGTATTCACAATTGTGACTCCTTTTCTTCCTTGCACGCATGGCAGGAAAGGAGTCTGTTGTTCAGTAGCTATACAGGGTTCCAGGAGATAGAGTTTATACTAGAAGGTATGTGTTTTTGTGTCAAGTTTTTGTCCTGTTATTAATGTAATATGCTTATTTTCTCTTCAGTCAGATTTTTGGGATATACTGTATGTACTGTCAGACATTGTACATGATGTAAAAATACATGAAAGTTAAAGAAATGAGATTTTGGTGACAATTGTTCTATGAACTTGTGGTTATGAATGTTTATGTGAATGTCACTTGCAAATATATTCATTGCGAAAAATTTCCCCATAAAAATTATACTTTAATGCGATGTCATAAATGGAATATTGCGAATTGTGTCGTAAACGGGTACCCGGATCCTGAGGGGTTGACAGCATTAGTTTGAACTCTTTTGCTTTTAGTTGTACAGTAAATTAACCACTCATGATAAACAAATGATTATGCAATCATATCTATGTTTATAGTGTTAGATCAACATGGCATCAATTTATTGCATGTTTCATTTGAGCAGTGGTATTGGATCCTCGATAAATAACATTATGTGTGGGTTAGGATTAAAATCGCCTACCACCTACGACGAAGTGTTGGATTTAGTTTGCCAAAAGTTTGACTTGGACAAGAACATACATAAGATCACAATGACACATCACATCCCTCAAAGTACAGGGTTTGAGCCTATGTTAACATCAATACTGGTTAGTGACAATATTCAGGGTGTTTTCCAATACACCCGTACTCTTGGGAATGCTTCTCCAACTGAGATCATAATAGAGACTTCTTCAAATGTAGTACCGACTAAAGCAAACACTATGAATAATGCCGCGAACACTCCCATCTGTGGATCGCAGTTTTGGTTTCCCCATAATGTAGCCCTCGAGCGACTTTGAAATTATTAGTGAATCAACCATGAAGGAAGTGACTCATGTCTTCAACGAGTGTCTCCAAAGGGGAACGGGTGACGAGATGGACAAGGAGGTGGACGAGGAGGCCAATGCGGATACAATTGTGATTGACCAAATGGGTGATATAGCTATATAAAATCAAAGGTTTGACTCCCCTCAAAAAACTCAATAGCTTTCAGAAGATATCAATTCAAAGTTTGAATAATATTATAACATCATGTTAAAGTACTTATATATCGACACTCCTAGAAAGCGAATTAATTCCTACCTACAAGCTTTCGCATGTATGACTAGCTTCTTCATTTTAGGGAAGTCAAGTACAAGGAGAATGCACAATCTCGAGAGCAGCGGAAAGAAAATTCGAAAGTTTAACTTCAAGAAAAGAGCATAAATGAGGCGTGCAGAGAAGTCCACAATGATGATACAAGCCGAATATATAACTGGTGGACTCTCGCTCTAAGGGAGATAAGAGGGAGCCGTAGGGAAGTGGAAAAAGTGCTCGTCGCTAGGTTCATGAGCTTATAGTCTAGAGGGTACAAGATGGTGGTTGAGCAACTAGTAATGAAAGCTCAGACCCGATGATCCCATTAACCAAGCAATTGTGTCGCCTATACCCTTTTACAGGGTCAAAGGTGCTGACGGTTGCACGACATACGAAGAAGACTTTAGGAAAAAAGGGATTGACAGTATCAGCAATGAACTTCGAAAATTGACGATCTTGTTTATGCTGTTAAAAAATATCACATCCTCTCCCACTACAACTTCATCATCAAAGAATTAACAACCTTGGTTTGATCAATTTTGTACAATGTGGAGTGAAAGGGTTGTCAGTGGTCCCTTCAAGGGCATTTGAGAAGATTCGATGGTATATGGGTTATGTCTAAGATAAGTGCCCCCTACAGTTGTGCCAATATGTTTGTCGAACAGGACCACCCTCAAATTGATTGCAACTTCATGGCAAGATCGATGTTGAGCCTAGTGAGAGAGAGCCTCATTATTAGGGCTTTTAGTCTAAGGGTTCACTTTCATGAATGTATGAATAGTGGGTTTCCAAGAAGAGAGTTTGGGATGCACAGAGGAAGGAATAATATATGGTGATTGAAAGAAATCCTATGTAGAAATGCCTTACTTGTTGCATGCATTAAAGGATGTCATACCCCGAACAGAAATAGAGATTATGCATACTGAACATCATGACCCGTCGATGCCAGATTGTCGAAGGTTTCAGCGGTGTTTGGAATTGGGGCCTTTTAACCCTTACATCCAGACTTTCAAATACTACAGGCGACTGATAAGTATTGATGGTACTCAACTATACAGCAAGTATAAGCAGAAACTACTGATAGCATGTGGTGTTGATGGAGATAAACACGTTGTAGACTAGCCAATGTTGTAAACTAGTCCCACTAGGTCCGCTAGTCGACCAATTTTTGCTTGGAGAAACCATATATTTTTATTTTTATTCCTTTTTTAAAAGCAAACATATTCTAATACGCTTACTGTTTTATTTAAATTCAATTACTTCTTTTATTCATTACGATTGTACAAATCTATGTAGATATATAACAATACATGTATAAAAATGATTTATATATTTAAAATTATTAAAGAAATCAAAGTCGATTAAAGCCTAAGTAATTCCAATTAGTCGTCCGACTGTCGATTAATCCTTAGTCATTGACACGATCGATGGAGTACCAACTACCGACTTTTGCAACATTGCTACTAACCTTGTCTATAGTTGACAAAGAGTATGAACTAGAGGTGCACGTGAATCGGATTGATTGGACTTTTGCTTAATCCATGTCCAATCCAATCTTAATTCAAATCTAATCCAATCCATCAAATATTTCAACCCATTCTGATCCAATCAATCAGATTACAGGTTGGATCATAGTTTTACACTTATATTTTCCTGCCCAATAATATACTCTCTCATCTTTATATTTTATAACCCACTAGCCCTCGACATTTGAATAATATCTTAAAAATCGATAAGATGAATAGGTGTAAAAAAGAGAAAGATCTAACCAAATGAAAGTTGAAGGATTCCATTAATCTATTATAAAAATTTGACGACCACACAATCAAACTAAATGATTATATTGAATTTGATAGTTTGTTTTTTACGATTAATTTTCAACAAATGATTCAAATAAGAGTAATACATGTAGAGATATATTTTATGTTTATGTATTTTCTTATCTTTTCCCTTTCTCTCTGTCTGCTTTATGTAATTTGCCCATAGGTCTCTCCATATATAAGAGAGCCTAGGGCTCAATGAATAAACAAGTTTCTTATTTTTCCCAACATGGTATCAGAGCGGCGGTTCTAGATCGGAGCTCTCATACCCCTACAAATCCTAGCCCCACCACCGTCACCCCTCCTCTCCCTGTTGGCTGCTCCCCGTCGCCGCTGCCAGGGGACGCCATTGCCCTCTCTCTCTAGGGTGTCGCTGCCGACCACTTTCTCTAGGGGTGTCGCTGCACCTCCTCTCTATAGAGATGCCGCCGCACCTCTTTTCTCTAAGGTGTCTCCGTCGGCCCCTTTCTCTAGGGGTTGCATTCCGCCGCCGCCTTTCTTTCTCTAAGGGTCGTACCTCCGTAGTCTTCGACTCCTACTTGATGGGATTGGTTGCTTGAGTCTACACATGCAACCAAATATCATTATGTCAGTGTAGACAAAAGCTTGTCTAGTCTATAACCCTGGTCTTCTCTAACCGTCATGTCAGAAAGCAAGGTAGATAACCCCACCATAGGCACCTTCAGAGGTCATGCGCCTATAGTAAAGATGGATGGATCGAACTACGAATTGCGGGCCATGCAGTTCATGAGCCCAATGAAGTCAGTGGGTAAGAAGCATATTCTTACCGAGGAAGAGTTGACGAAGAAGACAGGGTTGTATGCCTCATGGGAGGCCGATGACGCATATGCCCAGGTCTGGTTGTCTAGTACTTTGATACCAAACAATGCAAATGAAGTCTTGCATCAGCCCACTACCAAATCCATGTGGGACATTCTTGCTGTTACGTATTCATAGGCTAAGAATGAGACAAAAATTCTATAGCTTCAACATGACAACTTCACTATAAAGCAGAATAGTCGACCACTGCATGCTCACTACACTGTCTTGCGGGGAATGTTTGAGAAGCTTCACAGCTTCATGCCCCTCATGGCTATTCCAGAGCAATTAAAGACATCGGAATGCCACGATGGTTGGTATTTTTATGGTCTCCCATGATTCACAGTATGAGGCCGCTTCTTCTCAGATTCTGGCAGATGCTATCATTCCTCTCATGGAGGAGGCCTTCCTTAGATTGAGCTGGATCAATATCTCAAGCCTTGCTCCAGTGCCAAATGCCTCTGTTGTGGCAGCCTCTTGTGGAAGAGGTGTTCCATCTCAGATCCGTGGACGGGGACCACGTGGTAGGGGTGGACGTGGTCGTGGACCACCTTGTACCTATTGTCATTGATCTGGTCATACGGAAGATACATGCTACTCAAAGCATGGTTACCGCATAGCAGTGCAGACTCAATATTATGGCGCTCTACTTGCATCGAATCATCGATATGATGAGCTTGTGTCTCGACTGAGAGATATCATGCCCCCAGCTAGCACTCCTTCACCTGCTTCAAAGAGCAATTCAGATATAACAGATACTGCAAGAGCCAGTACCTCATGTAGTGCTCATACCACTACTTCTCATCATGGTTCAGATATCTCAGAATGGATTATAGATTCCGGTGCAACACATCATTTGTGTAGAGATAGAAATCAGCTCATAGCCTACAGGCAGGTTCCTCTAAGAAAGACCGTGGTCATAGCAAATGGGAATCATTCCCCAATCACGGAACAGGGGGAGATCAACTTGACGTCATCTATGCGATTGCAGAATGTGTTGCACGCTCCTAATTTCTCCCTGAATTTACTGTCTATTAGTCAGATTACTAATGATTTACATTGTCGAACGATATTTGACCCATCATCTCTTGTGTTTCAGGATATTATAATGGGCAGAGTAATTGAATGTGGCTGTGAGCAGGGCGGGCTCTATCGATTGGTCCAAACACCATATGCTGGACTCTCCTCCTATTTTACTGGACATGTCGCTCCTTTCTTATGGCATCTGCACTTCGATCATCTTCCACTACAGAAACTGCATCAAGTCCTTCCCCAGATTTCACCTTGCTCGTCATTTGTCGCCATTGCCAACAAAATTTAGAGAACTGGAGGAAGACTTGCGTGCAGAATATTATCTCCAAAAAATTGCCAGAAGTTGCACATAAGAAAATCGATAATAATTGAAATCTCCAAAAATTATGGTGGCGTGAAGTTGATCTTTAGAATTTACGCCATATGCAAAGTATGAAAAACTTTGAATTGAAATCATCAAAATTAAAAGGAGTCCGCAGCATGGATAAAGAACATAATCCCAAATAATTGAAAACCATTATCATGATTCCAGAATCAAACCCTAAAATCGAACCCTCTCCGACACCATGTAGAAAACGATAATGCGGAAGCGTAACAGAGATACAGAAATAATAAACAACGGATGAACACTGGGATTTTACGTGGAATCCTACTCCACAAAGAGCGGGATGAAACCACATGAGAAGGCCTCTCAAGTGTTGTATCTATACATAGAATTCTTGCAATTGTTACAGGTGGCGTGGAGCTTCTTATAAAGCCCCCACCAGTAAGACCAAGTCCCACATACAGATGATGTGGGGACCAAACCTGTGGATGTGGTAATTGGATCCTGGAAGGATCCAATTATCTATGATGCATACTCTAATAATTTTGACTTTTATATGTTAACATTTAACCCAAGGATAATTGGCTATAATAGGGAACCCGAACCATTAGTTGTTAATTACATGTCAGATTATAGTCCACGTAAATGGGAACTATATCTCATCGTTGCCTTTTTGCAAAGTTGATAATCATGATCAGGATTTCACTTCTCATGTTTTTTCAACCACAATCAATTCAAGAAGAGATATTGACTGCCACATGTGAGAATGAGCTGCAATGTCAGGAGTAATGAGATATGGTTTTACAGAGGTCCCAAGAAGCACTAAAGAAATCTAAAATAAAATGATATGGTAATCATCCTCTTTGGGATAAAGAAAAATACCCCCATCCTTCACAGCAGTAACTGTTAAGCCAGCACTGGTGCTTCCCAACCCAGTTGTGATTACAGATCGATTGCTTAGCTTAGCGGCAAATTTCAGAAATTGAGATTTTCCGGTACCTGATCATGGAATAGGAAACAAAATTCATTAAAATATATTTTTGTACAACTTAATGGCATAGATATACTAAAATATACACCTCAAAAAAGAAGACTTCGTAAATTGCTCAAAATTTTCTAAAGAAAATTCACAAGGAAATAGTATTTCACCTCATAAAGGAGAAAAAGATCCACCAAAATAACTTTTACATTAGTAAACAAGGATTGTACTCAAATTACAGAAACATAATTTCCAGTGCCACACTTATATTCGTGCAACTAAATATCATGTACAAAAGAATTGCACCATCCTTTGTCAGTAATAAACAGGTACTATGTGATGATAGCAAAAAATAGGCATATCCCAGTTCATTTCCAAGTTTACTGAGCTATTCTTTTGGTTCATCCTAAACTATACAAAAGTCAAATTTCGACGGAAAAGTTTTGCTTTTGACATTGTTTGCATTCCTATTGTTGCAAGTAGCGAAAGCAAACAAGCAAAAACACAAATAAACAAACCACATGCACATGGATTAACAAGGTTAGCTCATAGCTGGACTATGTCCTTGGGCGGCGGTGATTGTTTTTCACTATATGTGGATTGGGGATCCTCTGAGAACCATAACCTTAGGGAGTTTATATAGTACGAGTAGCGGAAGAAAACAAGCACATGCACAAACAAGCAAACCACATGTACGGATTAACAAGATTCACCCATAACTAGACTATGTCTTCGGGCAGCGACAACTGCTTTCACTATATGTGGAGAGGGAAAAATACATAGCATACCAAGAACCACAACCCCGGGGAGTTTATATAGTACTCCTAGTACAAACTGATCCAAGAGACAAATGGACCCAATTACCCAAATAAAAATTCGTTTCTGATCAGGGATATTGCCTTCGTACCCCGCAAGGAGATATACACCTAATCCCCTCCTAGGCCCCCCTCCAACCCCCACTTCCAAACAATATTTGAACTTACTTCCAAGAACTGCCTTTGTGAACATATCACAAGGATTGTTTGTTGTGTCAATCTTCTTCATCTAGATTGTCTTTACAATAAGAAAGAAGTGATACCTAACATCAATATATTTGGTCCTCTCATAATCCACCCGATCCTTGACCGACATCATTATAGGGGAACAAGAGAGAAGACGTATCACCAAAACCAGTTTCTCTTTCTCTTTCCCTTCTCATAGCATACTCAGTATATATAAGTAGGTGATCTAAAATCAACTTCTCAACTTTAGAAATATATTCCGTAACTATCCGAACTTTCCAGTTGGGTACATATACAAGGTTGTACGGGAGCGTCAAATGCATTTTCCATCAAGTTTTCATGACCAGTGAGGTGGGGGGGATTAAGATTAAGACAACATTTCTAGAAATAGCTATATCCATTTGGTGGATGAAAAAAATTACAAAAGTTGTTCAAACTTCTCATACGAATTTTTTAAGAACTGTAAAGAACTTTAGTCGGTACTATTAGAGCGGTTTTATGACTCTTTTTAGCTTATTATCATACAGCTATATTTTTGAACCACTAAAAGCTTTTTCCACCATGGCATATTGCACTACAGGATAGCTTTATTTTATGTAGATCGAGATCTCCAACTAAGTCGTTCAGCCAAATGCCTTCCTTTGCAGCTTCTGTCAAAACCATGTATGATGCATTTCCGGTGGATAAAGTAACTGATGATTGTAAAGTATTCTTTAAACTAATGATACAACTCCCCAAAGTAAAGACTCGGCATGTCATTGATCTCCTCTCATCAACATTTGTAGCACAATCTGAATATGAGTATCTAGAAACCAAACATTCCGAATCACTTCTATATTTAGGCTAATGGTAAATGCTTCTTTCAGATACTGAAAAGTTTGCTTGACTATCTGCCAATGCTCCTTCCTTGGTTTCCTGTGAATCTGCTAACAACACTCAAAGCATAAGTGATATCTGATTTTATGCATACAATTCCATACATAAGACTTCCAATTTCACTGGCACATTGAATTCGTGGCATGTGCTCCTTCTCTGCATTCAACTAAGGTGCAAAAGAAGCTGAAAGATGGAGTACTTAGGGGTTTCTTTGTGGACATCTCAAATCTCTTCAAGACTTTCTCAATGTAGTTAACCTTAATTTTCGTGAAAAGATCGAATTTCGAGTCATTTCCATGATCTTCAACAATTTCAGCAAAATTTCGGTGAAATTCTCTGGAATTTATCTTTCTGGACTTTTAGCAAAATGAAATCAAAATCTGAAGTGATGGCATCGAAGACTGGGCCATATGAGTGAGAGGTCGGCAGTGCTTGATGAGAAAGAGTCTTCTAAAAGATATAAAGAAAGATAGATTAGAAAAATGCACGCACGACTCATTTGAGAAGTAGACAAGAGTTTCCTCCAATAACCATCCATCCACCCTCAAGAAAGATGAAGACACTAAAGCTAGGTCACACTAATGTACATGGTCCTCTTAAAATTAGTTGTCTTGACGATGCACTTTACTTTGTTACATTTAGAAATGTTTAAGATTGTGACTTGAAGAGGAAGCACCAAGTTCTTGGTGTGTTTAAAGACTTCCATTCCCTTATGGAACTGAAGAAAGTGCATCCGCAATGATAATAGTGGTGAATATATTGGTCCATTTAATGATTATTGATGATCTCATGGCATTAGGTACGAGAAGACTCCAACAAAGATGCAATAGGTAAATGACAGCAGAGAGAATGAACCAGATCCTTATTGAAAGAATCAAATGTCTCCTATCTAAGGTTTAAATTGTGTCTAATTCCTTTGATGAGAAGCTTTATATATTGCATTTATGTGAATAATTTCTCTCCACAAGTACCTTTGGATGGTGATGTCCCTGAAAAAAAATCTGGGCATGGCAAGGATGTATCATACAACTATTTGTGTGTATTCTAATGCAGTGTTTCGTGAATGTTCCAAAAGATGAAAGATCTAAGTTGGATGTAAAGATCTCACCTAGACCTTAGTTATCGCATTGGATGGTGCTTCCATAGTTAAGTGCAGGTGGATATTTACAGTGAAGCGCCGAGAAGAAGATAGCATGGATTACTATAAATCCCAACTGGTGGCAAAAGATTTCACACAGACATATGGTCGTGGATTATAAAGATACTTTCACTCCTACGGCACGTCATTCTATCCTTCAAAGCCTTCTCTATGTTGTAGTTATCAAAGATTAACCTTTAATGTCAAGAATGCATTCATCTAGGGAGACCAGCAGGAGAAAGTGTACATACAGCAGCAAACAGGGATTAATGATGAAAGGGAGTGTCAAAAGATATGCAGGTCCACACGGCTATTTATGGACTTAAATGGAGCCTAGTGGTATGGTTCCAGAAGCTCTCATACTTGGTAAAGCAACAAGATTTCACCAGATTTATTGTTGCTTATTCATTGTTTGGACACAGGACATCGAGAGCAATTGTTGTTATTCCAGTGTATATAGATGATAGCATTGTTATAGGAGATAGCATACAGGGTATTGATTAAGCAAAAGAATTTCTAATGAAGCAGTTCATCGCCAAAAATCTTGGAGATCTTCGGTACATCTATGGCCTAGGATTTGCCAGAAATCATAAAGGGATCGTGATGAATCTAATAAAGTATGTGACTGATCTTTCAGAAATTAGGATGGCATATTGCAGACTTGCTACAGCTCTTACGGACCCCGGTGTGAAATGTATATGATGAAGACACAGAGGAAGTCGACAAAAGGTCGCAGAGAGCTAGTTGGGAAGCTTCTCTATGTGACGATCACAAGACATGATATATCCTTCATTGTGAGCAAAGTCAGCCAGCACATGGAACAGCCATAATGGACCCACACGGATGCAGTCACAATGATTCTTCGGTACCTGAAATCTCACCAAGTACGGGGCTACACTTTGACAAGGAGATATCCCATGCCATATCAGGTTGCGTTGATGCGGATTGCACTAGATGTCCAAAGCATAGTTGAAGAAATCGATCACACGAGCTGCAAATACCCGTGCGGCAAGCCAACCGAACTGATTTTATGAATCAGTGTATTATGCACTCTAAGTGCATATGCGGCCCGCATATGCCCCGCCTATGCCGCATATTGCTCCAGCAGCTTGGTGGCTCAGCATCCAGCAACTCCAATTCTCTAATCCTCCCATTCCGATGCATACCTTCGTAGCTCCACCTCCTCCTCCATTCAGTTGCAACAATATGCAATGCATTTGTATACAACTGCAATGTGTTATGTCATTATATACATGCAATGTTTTACGTTTTTCATGTATTGTTTTCATGAGTATATGCAATGTATCATCAATTTTTTTAATATATGCCAATTGAGACTTTGCCAATGTATTGCAAATATGCATGCATGTGTATTGAAGTTTTGTTATTAGAAAACCGCACAAAACCGCATATGCCCCCGCATACTGATTATTCAGTATTCGCTAGCATGTCCAAACGCATACCAATACCGCTTTCCAGAACATTGGTCCAAAGGACAGAAAGTCCATTACATGTTTTATTGTCTTCATTGGTGGTTCTCTGGTCAAGGGAAAAAGCAAGAAGTTGATGGTAGTTTCCAGATTAAGTGCAGAATCTGAGTACATGAAATGTTGCAAAAATCAATATTCAGATCTACCTAAATGTGGTTGTGTTTTTCTCCACAACTATAAAAGTTCATGTGTGTCACTGTAAATTTATAGATAGAAAAAGATGACAGAAATTTTATCTACCTGGATCACCAACCAGCAGCAAGTGAGACTCGCCCCGTATCTTAGTTCCAGATCCATCAACATGCTGCACTCCCCCAATTAGAGTCAATGCAACTGCAACACAAACCTATGTCAATTTACAAGAAAATGTCAAATATAAAATAATAATATCTACCCCCAAAATTTCCCAATCGCAACAATCAGATGCACATTCAAGTAAACCTGCAAGTTTCACGGTAAACAGTCCAAAAATCTGGGGACAGATTCCTTGTAATATAGCATTTCTTCCTGCGAGAAAAACAGATGTGTTTAGGTCGAAGATAAACTCACTGTGATTGGCACAAAGAGACCTAACAAAAGTCACCTTTTAGTGGCTTATCCTTGAAGTCAAACCAGAATTTCTCAAATATTCTGATAATATCATCGGGAATATCAATTTCCGATTTGAGCTCATTGGTTCTCCTGTGCATAGGACAAGATCAATAAAAACGAATGAAAAAACTTATAAAAACAAGCTCTCATTGGAATCAGCTTTTATGGCATTTGGTTATTAGGTGGGAGTAGCTGCATAAGGATGAAAGTGCTTCTATACACCGGACTTCAGTGTATAGATATTGGCATACATGGGGATGTGAAGTTCAATAATCTCACTTACCTGATCATATTTAAAGACACGATTTTCTTATTTACGTGAGATAAGGACCAAATGGAGTAGAATGTCAGCAACAAAAATGCATCATGTAGTGCGAGAACCTAAGTTGTATATGGTTGTGTAAGTTGTGTGCATAATACAAACAATTGCAACACATGGTACTATACTAGCAAGAATTTCAGATGGGCAATGTTGGAGTAGTAGTTGTATGCGCCTATTGTGTTGTAGCAGGGTAAATGGATCCTGGAGGAGATCCATTTACCCCATCCAGTGTTTAGTCCCACATCGTCCAGTGGTGGGACTTGGAGGCTCTGGAGAGGCTATATAAAGAGCCCCAGACCTCCTGTACTCATTGAGAAAAAGGAATAGAATATCCGCCCCTTTGAGGGCTTCTCCCGTGGTTTCATCCCGCTCCTCACGGAGTAGGGTTCCACGTAAAAAATCCCGTTCTTCTTTTCTTCTTGTTATTTATCTTTTCCATGTTACGCTTCCGCTTCCGATTTTCTAACAGGCTAACCTAAAATTGATGGCACAACATGTGGAGGTGTGAATCGATAAGGCAACGAACTTAAACAATCTGGTCTTCAAGGGCTATATGCTTCCTTACCAACATGCAAGGAAATGAAAGGCCAATTACCATTACAAAGTCAAGATAGCATTAGAGGAGTGATCGAACGTGAAGTGTGACAACATAACATTCAATGTAGTTCTTAATCTCAAGCTTTACACAACTCCAAAGTTCAAAATCAATGAGGTTACAGCTAATCTATGACATGACTAAAGAAATAAAGGAAAAAACAAAAACAATTGTAAATACGAATAGCATCCAAGAGAAGAGGCCTCCTCATTGAAGTGCTAATCCAATGGATATTGAACCCGCGGACATGCACACCAATCTGAAAGATGATGCTCTCATGTTGTCCACATCAAGAGATGATCCTCCAAAATCATCACTCCCGGTTTTGTCTCACAAAATTGGTCTCCTTTTTCGCGAGCACAAAGCACCAAAGATGAGAAGACTCTTCACACAGTCGGGAAGACATACGAGAAAAAGGGAGAGAATATGGCGAACGGCCACTATAATGGATGGGAAGGGAGAAGGGTGGACGTCCAAAACCAATTGTAATGAGAGATTTTTCTCCTCTCTTCTTCTCTTGGAGAGGGATTAGAATGTGAAGCATCAAGTGTCTTAGAGGGTGCTTCTACCCCTCCTTTTATAGTCAAAAGACAGCTACGATGGGGATCCAAACCTCTCAATCGGACAACCAAGAAAGAGTCATATTCCTCAAGAATAGGGGGCGGCCAACATGGGTTGTTTCTCTTCATTATCACATAACGAAGAGAGGATAATGCAGTGATAATAAAGGACCCACCAAGAGACCCACCATGGACGACCAAAATGAACTACCAATAGGTCCCATGGTTGGGCCATGTGGATAGCATGTTAGAGTATGTGGGCAATTGGATCCCTCCAAGGCCGATTTCCGTATTCACGGTTTAGTCTCATATCATCTATGAGTGGGACTTCATCTAACTGGAGGAGATACATAAGAAGCCCTACACCACTTGTAATAGTTGAGAGAGAAATTAATAGAAACACCAGCCCTTTGAGGCAATTCTCATGTGGCTTCCTCCTGCTCCTTATGGAGTAGGGTTTCAGGTAAAATCTGAATGTTCTTCAATTGTTTATATTTCTTTAACTCCGATACGCTTACGCATTCTTGTTTTATACATGGTATCAGACCGGGTTCGATTCTGAGCTTGTTATTTTTTAAAATTTATGTTTTCAATATTCATTATTGTTAGGAGATTTGATCATGCTCATTGATCTATTCAAGTTCGAGATTCAAGAAAGTTCTAGTGTTTCCTAAAACCCTATTCCTCTGGTGTCATCGTCATTGCCAATCTGACTAGTTGAACTTATATGAATCGTCATAAACAATCTAGGGTTTTCGATAAAACCCTAGTTCTATGCCTCCTAGCAACACCTCCAGATCGACGCCACCCATCACAGTCCCGTTGACCCTTAAGATCTCCAAGAAAGCACGCTTCCCTGTGCATGATCTTTGTGCACACAGCACGTTGCGTATGATGCCTCTCCAGATATATGCTCCTTTCAGCCCACTGACGGTGCCATATTCCCATGGTAAATTATTCTTCCTAGCGTCTCTAGGGCCATGATATCACACGAGTTAGAACGCTATTCTCCAAGCCAATCAACTTTCACGCAACTCATGTTGCAGGCCAATAATTTGGGTTCATCTTCGGAACCATGAATCTTAGAGAAGAAGAAGAATCAAGTGGGTATGCTTAAAAAAGATAAAGAAGAGAAAGGTCGCTCGCGTGAGGCCCATCTTCTCCGAGCGAGTCCCCACGCGCAACTCCAGAGCAAACTACAATTTCCTTCTCCTCTACTAGATAACCTGTGCTGCCTTTGTTCAAGCCCAAGGAGGACCCAACACCGCCGCCATCTACATTATCCATGCAGACCCCACCTGATCCTCAAGTAGCCCTTGTCTCCCATGTCTAAGCGGCGAGCCACCCCTACTTATGCAGTAACAGCATCGCATGTTGCCCTAAGTCCATCCTCGTTGCCGACTGTTGCATGCAGGTCTCTCTACGATCGCACGAAGCCTACAGAGAGCCATAGGGGGGAAGCGCACATCAAGCAATGGGTTCCCATCGAGGGAACCCTAAATAAACAGTAAAGAAAAAGCCTAATGGTTGGAGAGGGGTTTCTATTGTGTTATGAATTTTAGCTTAACGAGCCATGTGTTGTAGGCAAATAAAAAATGAACCATCTGATTAATCGCTAATTGGCTATGCTAATAATGATACGTTGTAATACGGCTAATTAGCAACTAATTAGAACCAAGTCATAAGAACTATGTGAAGAGGACTTGCCTTGAATATATCTTGGATAAGTTCAAGGTCGAACACAAGGACATGAACTATCAACATAATTAACTAAGTATTAATATCCTTGTTGAGTGATTAATGATCCTATCTAGGTCAAAAGAATGCAATGCAATACATAATGACACATAATGCATTTTTGTTTTGATTTTCTGCATGTTAAATAATCAACATAATGAACAAAATGAAACTGTTGGAGTATTTGGTTGTGCGTCATATGAGTTGTAGGAGGGTAAATGGATCTCTCCAGGATCCATTTACCCCATCATAGTGTTTAGTCCCACATCTACCAGTGGTGGGACATGGAGGCTCTGTGGAGGCTATATATGGAGCCCCAGACCTCCTGTATCCATTAAGAAAGTGTAATAAACACATACGCCCTCTGAGGCATTCTCCTATGGTTCCATCCCGCTTCTGAGGGAGTAGTGTTCCACGTAAAAACTTTTTGTTCTTCCAGTTTATCTTTCTTGATCTATGCTTTGTTTATCATCCCGCTTCCGCTTCCTATTTTTCTAACACGGTATGAGAGCGGGTCAATTCTCGAGGATTTTATGTTGATTATTTAATTATTCGAGATTCGAGTCTTGAAGTGTTGTTATTGAAGATTATTTTCCATGTAGTTCGTATAAGAGATCTGTTCAAGAAGTTCTTGGATTTCACACGAAACCCTAATCAAGATCTCCATGCAAGGCACGCGGCATCTCCTGCAGGCGGCATCTTCAGCTATGAAGACCTAATCTAGGGCTCCACTTCCATCTCTCTTCACGCAGGGGGCCGCATCTCCAGTCGAGCTCCATCGTATGCAGCATCTCTATTCACGCAGGGTTCCAACACGAGCCCCAAGGAGCGACTTCCTCTCCAGCCACGCTGCCACGCTCCAGGTACGCCCCCCTTCCTCCGCAGATTCAGGAGGAGCCCCATCACGCGGCGGCACAGCCTTGCGCGCCTGATCATACCGCAACGACCCCCCCCCCTGTGTGATCCCCAGCATCCCGCGAGCGTGCGCAGGTTGCATCCTCCAAGCTGACCCCCTTCAAGGCGGTTTCCCCAAGCTCGGCCACCTCCATCTCTAGCAACGCGAGAAGCCTCATGTTCGTTCACGCATCGCATGCACAGGGCACGCAACCCAGGCGGCGGCGCATCCCCGCTGCCTCTTTTCCAGGTGCATCTGCTCGTGGCGCCTTCTGTTGGCGAAGCTCTCCCGATTCCTCCTCGCATCTCCCGAAGCTCGAGCGCGTAGGCGGAACCCCGCTGCATCCAGATGGTGAAGTCACCACCTTCTCCTTGTGCGCAACAAGGAGGGGAACCACCCCCCCTCCCCCTCCCCCTCCCCCCCCGATCGGGGTCGATTCCTCCCAGCGCAGCACCCCTTCCTCACGCAATGCTGCCTTCCTCATGGCGATAGCAGCGCCTCTTGAGAAAAAGGGTCCCCTTTACGGGGAACCCTAAATAGGGTTGTACCCTATTGGGCAGGGATGAAGTGTTAAAAAAATAAAAAGGGAGAGCAGGTGTCTGCCACGTAAATTTAAAAAAAATGGATGACAAGATTGAGCCCAAGTGGGAAGTACTTAAAAAAGGCACGTACAATAAAAAGGCATACGCATGTTTAAAAAAATGATGATTGAAAAAAATATTTCAAAAAAATGAAGGGAAAGCCGTATAATAAAAAAAGCAACGGCTTATTTAAAAAAATATATGTGTCGACTATTAAAAAAAATATGAAATAGCTGAGAAAAAAATGACAAAAAAAGAGGCCAAAGAAAAATACGACGGCTTATTTGGTTTTGATTTCTCCCCACTCTATCGTGTATTCTCCCAACTTGGTCGATGTCTTCATTCCGACCAGTATGGGAGAAAGGGGGAGTATTGTGTAGAGTTACAGGTCTTGTTCCAAGATTCAGATGCCAGATTCTCCAGACCGGTTAGATGTTCAGACTCTACAGCAGATATTCTGACTCGACGTTAGATTTCAGGTCTCCTGTTACAGACACGCATGAGTATGCGGTCTTTTCAGATGTGCATATGTATGCCATCTTTTGTAGTGGTCCCCATCATTTTTCTTGTTTTGTCGGCCAAAGTTTTCATGTGAGCCATAGGGACTCCAGAGTAGAGGATCATTCCCTATGCCATGTTGGCAAGGGTTTTCATGTGGTATCATAGGGACTCCAAAGTAGAGTACCATTCTCTGTGCCAGATGGGAGAGACCCAGTTCTCCGATGAGGAGACTTTTTTAGACTCTATTCTCCAGCGACCGTGGACTCCGACGTGGATTGCACTCCATGGCTTTTTCAGTTCGGCCCTTTTCTGAGATGGAGCAGTTGTCCACATGTAGTGGCAGGCCAGAGTACTCCGACGAGGAGACTCATTTCAGTTGTAGTGACTCTGACAGGCGCAGTACAGAGCACATGCTCTCCGACGAGTAGATTCAGTTGACTCATGCTCCAGCCCGTTCGTCCTCCTCACATGCACGGCATGAGAAGCAACATCCTCGACAGCAGCCGATAGTTGTGCGCATTGAATTGATATTGTATGTAGTGTCATGTAGCATGGGTTGAGTTTCTTTCTGTTTGTCCAAGCTGACCATTGCATGCTCCAACTTAAGGGGGAGTGTTGGAGTATTTGGTTGTGCGCCATATGAATTGTAGGACAGTAAATGGATCTGTCCAGGATCCATTTACCCCATCAAGTGTTTAGTCCCACATCTACCAATGGTGGGACTTGGAGGCTCTGTGGAGGCTATATAAGGAGCCCCAGACCTCCTGTATCCATTGAGAAAGTGCAACGAACACATACGCCCTCTAAGACATTCTCCCATGGTTTCATCCCGCTCCTTAGGGAGTGGGTTCCACGTAAAAAACTTTTTATTCTTCCAGTTTATCTTTCTTGATCTATGCTCTGTTTATCATTCCGCTTCCGTTTCCTATTTTTCTAACAGAAACTAAATAGAAACATGCATATAGATACTTAATTTATGCCCTTAAATTACATGCAAGTCTCTAGCAATAATTAATAATCGATATCAAGATCTAATTGATTAATTATTTAGAAGTTAATGTACATTTAATATAAAGACTAGCACCTATGTTATTTTTGATAAATTAATCATTAATTAAATTTCAAATCAAAGAATAAAGCAAGCCATTATAAAGATAATAAAAAGAGCTTCACAATGCAATTTAAATCATCTTAATTGGAGTTCACATGTAAAAGTTATTCAACAATTACGTCAGGGGTATAATGTAATAAAAATTCAATAAAACAACACAAAACATAACCTACAGCTCCCCGAAAGGACTGAATTGCAATTAATAAAAACTGCCACTCATATTTTAATATTAACCTCTTGCACGACGGCATTTACGCAAATAAGAGAAGTCGTCGGGGCTGAAATGCAATTCTCCACCGGTGCACACGTAAGGAAAGCTCCCGAAGAGGACTGATAGGCAATTCTGGAGATGTTTGGGGCGCAGTGCTGCAAATAACCCAAACCGCATGTGTATGGCACGCACTTAGTCTAGGCTCGAGCCGAGGCTCGTGTTGGGGCCACGTGGAAGCACTGGAAGCTTCGGCTGGTGGTTCGTTGATCTCAGAGGTTGCACGTTTGGAGGAGTCGATGTGGCTTCGATTCCGCTGTTGGATTATCCCCAATTGGGTTAATCGAATGGCACTTGTACGTGGGATGTCTTCCTCCTCCGCCGTGATGCAGCGTGGTAGCTTGGCTCTAGCGACCTCGAGTGTGCTCCTCCTGACTGTTGTGCCTCACCTGAAGATCGAGGAAGGTGTAGGGGAAGCTTGCGAAGATCGCCATCGATCGGAGAAGGTGTAGAAGACTCTGGAGGTGGCTGTCAATGTCTGATCATCGGAAATGGAGCTCCAGATCAGAGCTCCCTCCAATTTCCATTCATTAAAGGGTGGTTGACCTGCAAACGTTAGCCAAACAATAGCCGAAGTGAAAGCGATTGTGTACGTGAAGAAGTAAAGTGGAATGGAGGGTTAATCGATGGTGGAAGGTGGAGCCCGAGTTGGTTCTTCTCAGGTTGAACGGAGAAGAAAGGATCTAGGTGGTCAGAGTCTGGAAGAAGGGGAGTGATCGAATAGGACCTCCTGCAAACATCACTGTTCTTCGATGAAGATCTAGATTCAAATGTGTCCATATGTAAAATGCGAATAAAATCCGAGAAAATCAAATTAAAACAATACCTAAGTATATATACGATTGAAGAAGCACGCAGATGGATGAAGGGCTGGAGCTCGAGGCTCAATTGGCCTCGAGGTCTTCACTTGAAGTGCCCAACCATGGCACGAAGCTCGAACAACCGTCCTTGGGACGTTGTATCATGGCCCGACAGCCACAAGTCATCACCGAAGGCGGAGGCCTATTTTTGTTCATCGAACCACCATCTTCATATCACTAAGGGGTCTAGATGGCTAAGGTTTGCTTCACATAAAGGTGGGCGGCCGATTTTTTGCTCTGAGAAATTGAAGATGGAGAACGGGTGGAAGTTAAGTCCCATGCAGTGGTTTCAACCACCGCCAGTTACCATGGTAGTTAGGGTTAGAGGGAGGTTAGGCTTTAGCGTGTAGAACGGAGGTTATGTGAAGACAATGGTGGTGGAATCAAGGCGAGATGTTGGCTGACAACGTTGGGGAAAATGGTTAAAGGGCAATTGGTTCACTCGCGTCCCTTGGAGAATGAGGACGAAGTTGGGGATGACTCTCCAACCGCTCGATGAGGATCCAAAGGCAGCGGAAGGGGCGCTCATCAGTGGTTAGGATGTGCATGATCGATGCGAACAAACGGCTGGAAATAGGGCACAGAGGATTAAAGCATCGTCGTCTGATCAAAATAATCAGACAGTCCTGATCGCGCGCGGGCTGGAGTAAAGTGTTGACCATGTGGCTTATAGAGAGTGAGCGACGTGGCCCAATGAAATAAATCAAAATCGAAAAACAATGTATAATAGATTAAAAATTAGATAGATGTGAAACTAGAAAAACTCTTCAACATGAAAGTTGTAGATCTCTATAACTCAAAGTGAGATTACATCATATGTACATAATATTATTTTTCCAAGTATTTTTAAAGTATTAAGAATACTTGTTTTATTTTCTTTTATTATTATATTTTTGTATTTTTTATTTATGTTTAATGTTAAATTAGTATATATACAAAATTAATCTAATTTTTTATTTGATTTTTAATAATAAAGAAACACCTAAAATAAAGGGCACGGTAAAGTACTTTTTTATATACAATAATTAGTTTTAATTATTTACAAGAGGTTAATTGCTAGATTAGTTTAATTGTTAGTTAATGTTAGTGAATTGCTTAAGTAAGAGGGATAATAACTACAAATAATGATGATAAATCAGGGATTTACCACCAGTGAGCGCTTCTCAGTCAAGAAAGCATAATGGTTTTTCTCTCGCAACGCTGGATCAACTCTGGAGAACATTACCCGAGACTGCAGAATCATCATGCATAGTAAGATTCCGATACTGATGAAGTTATTCATTTGGATTGCTAAACAAGTCATTTGTTTACAAAGGTGCGCTGAGACGTGATTTTGAATACATGTGATGTGGCATGTGAAAGTTGTGGCAAAGGGATTGAACTAAGACATGGACCATTTTCTTTTCATTGTAGTCTTTTTGAACACGTGTGGGCTAGCTACAATGGGTATCGCTTGGCTTGGAGTAGGTTCCATCTTGGGACGTCGCCCTTTTTCTCTTCAAAAAAAGATAACACCGACATTACAACCTATTCAGATGTAAACTACATCATTTCTCCTGAGGACAGACGCTTCACCATAGGTTTTGCCATGTTTATTGGTATAAATTTGGTTACTTGGCATAGCAAAAGGTAAACAATCATTTCAACATCTCGTAAGAAGTAAAGATCCATAGCTCAAGCTGCTTGTGAAATCAGTTGGCTTGTCAAGTTTCTATAGGAACTTGAATTGTTTATCAGAACTTCGATTTTCCTCTATTGTGACAACAAGCTAACTATTTATATTGTCACCAATCTTGTCTTTCATGAAAGTACCAAGTATATTGAAATCGACTATCACTTTATCAAGGATGTAGTGAGTAAAAGGTAAATTTCATCCCTCACAGTTCTGTAAAACTTATAGCTTGTAAATAATATATTCACCAAATCTCTTTTAAAGAAATGCATTTCATTGTTAACCCCCAACTTGGCATGATCAATAGATACGCTCCAACTTAAGGACTTTGATGTTTTCTTTATTTAGATATTGTTATTTTGTCTATTTTTAGCATTTCCATATGCAGTAGTCATGTGAAGGACTCTTTTGTACATTCCAACTTTTGGATGTTAGGGTTACACTCCATAGAAGAAACGTTAACACTTCAATAGGTGTGATCTCATTCCAACCCATTTTTTTCCTAGGAATACATATTCCAATCCATGAATTAAGCAAATGCTCTTCGAGCAATAAAGTCACCCATAACATGGCTCTCCCACTTGAGTGACCGGGGACCTAAGCCCTTACCAAGGGAAATTAGCAATCTTTTTAGGGAAAGTCCTACCAGAAAAGCAAGGGAAGACTTCATTCGATGACTCCATAACCATCCTCTTAACAGTCAAAATAAGGTCAAGGTTGAAGATAAGTGTTGTGCTCTAATAATTTCCCAGTCCCTCTAGTCAAGAATGCACTACCCAGTCGAGAAGAGGTTAGAGAAGGTAAAAGGAAGTTGGGTTGAAGGATTGCCTTAGGTATTATGGTATGATAGAAAGACCTCTTGCTTTTGGAAAGATATCCGATTCAAGTCCGTTTGAATTGTCAAAACAGCCACCCCAAAATTAACCAAGTTGGAGGATTGAGTTCCCACTTAAGAATAGGACACCTAAAGTAGAGTGACGAGCAACAGGAGAGAACGTGTCCATATAATCCACGCTGTAGGTCTGAGTAAAACCTCGTGCCACCAACCTTGCTTTGTAACGATCAAAGCTCCCGTCTGCATGATCTTTAACAGTAAACACCCATTTGCAACTGACAACAGAGGCGCTAGAAGGAGCAGACACCAAACTCCAGGCACCACGCGATTGCAAAGCAGCCACTTCCTCCTCCATGGCTAAATGCCAGTGACTATCCTTCAAGGCCTCATGATAATTCCGTGTAATTTCCGCGACGGATAGAGCAATTGCAAATCTCTGAAATTCCCCTGTCATACGATGAAAAGATACCTGGGAAGCAAGAGGATATGAAGAACGTGTATGCTTTTGCTTCCAAATTGCAATGGGTATGCCCAGGTCATCGAGCACCTCATCTATGTCCAGGACATCGGGCACCTCCTCCATCCGTGGTCTAGTCTCCTGCAATGATCCCTGTGCAGATATATCTCCAGACCCATCATTAGAAACCATGTTATCAGAACAAACCTGGGGCGTGTTGGATGACGGGTGATTACCATGAGAAGTAGTAGGCCGACGGGTATAGAATTTAGGTAATGGTGGAACAATGTAGAGGGAGGAGGTGGAGGTGGTGGTGGTGTAACAGACACAGGGAGAGGAGATGACTGACTCGTAGGAGGAGGTGGCATGTAAACTTCATCATCATACTCTGATGAAGCCAACCTGTCACCTGTAGGAGAGAAATATATCACAGACTCAAAAAATGTGACATCAGCACTAATATAATATTTCTTGCGTAATGGATCATAGCACTGATATCCCTTCTGGGTCCTGCAGTACCCAACAAACACACATTTGACAGCTCTAGGAGAGAGCTTATCAAGACCTGGAGCTAACTGGTGAACAAATGCAATAGAGCCAAAGATACGGGGAGTAAGAGAGAACAACTCTTTCTCAGGGAAGGCTATGGAGAAAGGAATTTTCTCTCCCAAGCCAGACGAGGGCATGCGATTCACTAGATAACATGGCGTAAGAACAGCATCACCCCAAAACAAATGTGGGGCATGACTCTGAATGAGTAGGGTCTAAGTGACATCAAGTAAATGGTGATGCTTTCTCTTTGCAACACCATTCTGCTGAGAAGTGTAAGCACATGATGTTTGATGAATTATGCCATGGGAGGAAAAGAAATGTGATAGAACACGAGTACAAAATTCCAAAGCACTATCGGTTCTCACAAATTTCACAGAAGAAGAGAAAATATTGTGAACTTCAGTGATAAATGTTTCGATCGCATTGTCGTTTCAGATTTATTGTTCAGTAGAAATACCCATGATAAACGAGAAAAATCATCAACTGCAACAAGATAAAGCCTGTGTCCCTGATGATCAGGAGCACGACTCTTACCCCAAATAACATGAAATAACTCAAAAAGAGAGCGACTGCTCCGACTCTTACAACTAGGAAAAGGAGATCGATGATGCATCTCCAACTGACACGCTTCGAACTGGAAGGAGGAAAGCGATGAAATCTGCAGCAAAATGTGACACATCTTCTGGAGAAGGAGGTGGCCAAAATGTAGATGCCAACTAAAGGGAGAGACCACTCCAGTCGAATGAAAGGATGCGCCCGCATAGAGAGTTCGGAACAGGCGATAAAGGCCACCCTGCTGGCTACCATAGCCAAGCACTCAGCCCGTAAGAATGTCCTGAAAAACAAGAGACGATGGGTCAAAAATAGCCCGGCAGTGCAAATCCTTTGTAATATGACTAATAGATAACAAATTCATAGAGAAATTAGGAGCATGTAACACATTTTGCAGACGCATCGAAAGTGTCAAACTGATCTTCCCATGTCCTGTGATCGGAGAATGAGTCTCATCGGCTATCACAATAGTTCTCCCTAGACGAACCTCTCTATATGTTGTAAGTTGCTCTCTGTCTCCACATAAATGATGTGTCTCCCCAGAGTCCATAATCCACTCTATAATCTCACATCCATGACAAGATGTAAAAGCATAAGTACTACCTAAGGTGCTGGCCGTAGCGGAGGAACTGGCAGAGGTGGAAGCTGTCACAACTGAATAGCTTCCTGAAGATGATGAAGAGGCAGGAGGCATGATATCCCTTAGTCTGGCTACAAGGTCATCAAACCTCTGATCTGAAGTAGGAGTCGTTGGAGACTCAAACTTGTTCCGTTACTCATGTTGATGCTGGGAAACCATGCTCGAATAGCATGTATCCCCTGAATGACCGGGACGATGACAATACGTGCAGACTGACAGATATGACCCCCTCTACCACAGGGTCTACGTCCACGAAAGATATACGAGCCTCCTCTACCCCTGGAGGTTGCCATTGCTGAAGAAGTCTGGCTAGTAGTAGTGGATGAGACAGTAATCCTGCTAAGCCTGCAAAAAACTTCCTCCATGGGAGGAATAGTAGCATCCGCACGGATCTGGGAGCGTACAGCATCACTTCAGGATCAAGAGCTGCAAGGAATGCACCAACCATGGCAGCATTCCTGTATGTTTTCTGCTGCTCAGGAGTAATCGTCAGAGGCATAAAACTGTGAAGATTCTCAAACATCCCACGCAAGGATGTATACAGCGAGTGAAGGGGTTGTCCATTCGGCTAAACAGTGAATATATCATGTTGTAGTTGAAGGATCTTGGTCTCATTGCTCGCCTGAGAATAGTTTGCAGTGAGGATATCCCACATTGCCTTGACAGTAGGCTGATGTAACAAGTCATTAGCGATCTCTATCGTCAATGTACCAGACAGCCAAACTTTGGCATAGGCGTCATCCGCCTCCCAAGTGGCGTGAATCCCTATTTTCTCCGCCAGCTCATCCTCGGTAAGAATGCTTCTTACCATTAGACTTCATAAGGCTCATGAACTGCATAGCCCAAAGCTCATAGTTCGTCTCGTCAATCTTGACAATTAGCGTCGGACCTCTGAAGGCACATGTAACGGGTACATCGACTTTGTTTTCTGACATGTTGTCGGATGAAGATCACAAGGGTTTTGTAGACCGATAGATAAATGTCTACACTGACACGTGAGGATTCGATTGCATATGTATACTTATGCAACCAAGCCCATCAACCAAAACGAACAGAAGAAAAGATGGCAGCAACGAAGGCCGACGGTCTAGCTGCGATGGTGGACGGTCTGACGGAGGGCTGACGGTGCCGTGGAGACCGATAGCGAGTCGCCTGCGGAAGGGGGAGTTAGGCGGCCGACGATGGAAGGCCGAGGAGCTGGCAGAGGGTGGCGGGCAGCGGTGCCTAAGGGGCGGCTAAGTGTCAGCGGCGAGGTCGAGAAGAGAGAGGAGAGAGAGAGAGGTAGCAGGAGTAAGTTAGGGTTAGGGTTAGGGTACGAGAGCTCCGATCTAGGACCGCCGGCCTTCGTTGCCGCTCTGATACCATGTTGGGAGAAATGAGTGCGGTGTTTATTCCTGAGAGCCCTATGCTCTCTTATATAGAGGAGAGGCCTATGGGTAAATTACATAAGGTGGATACAATGAAGTAAAATAAAGAAAAGGTACACAGAGAATATGGAAATATATAAATATCTCTACAGAGATGAATAGCTTGAAATTAAGTCTAAATTCAGACGATTAATAGCTATGGATTTTGTACATGAAATGAAAGAATTTTAGGTGATTTGCAAACATTTTAGTGCCTAAAGTGAGTCCACTGTTATGCACTAATGTTATGTTGACCAATGGAAGAATTGAGGGTGATTTGCATGTGATTTAAGTCTAAAATCAGTCCATAATAACTACAGCTTTTTGCATTAAAATGTGAAGATTTGGGGGATAATTTGCATGAATTAGGACCCAAATTCATACCACTCTTATACATTATTTTCATGATTAAAATATTAGAGATTTGAAGTGAATAACATACAATTAAGATCAATTTATATAGGGTCATATGTGGCTGCCCCCTAGGGGCAGCCAACATGGCTGCCCCCGCCTTATTTGGGCAAATTTTTTTATTTTTTTTGAAAAATAACACCATGTACATTCATCCCTATATCCCTCCTATATACCATTCGAATTTCGTCAGAAACAGAGACTCCTACGGCCTCCATCCGGACAGTAATTTTTTAACGGTAACAGGATTTTTTTAAATCGATACCATCGAGATGGAGGCCGTAGGAGTCTCTGTTTCTGACGAAATTCGAATGGTATATAGGAGGGATATATGGATGAATATACATGGTTTTATTTTTCAAAAAAAAATAAAAAAAAACGTCGAAAAATGGGGCGGGGGCAGCCATGTTGGCTGCCCCCAGGGGGCAGCCCCATTTTTTCCATTTATATATCACTAATTAGCCAATGATTTCATAGTCAAAATTGAGAGATTTGGGGTGAATTACCATGCAGATTGAGATAAAATTTAGACCTAATAAGTATCTCAAAAATTCATGAGTCAAAGAAGAAAAGACTTGGAAATTGGTATTGATTTGAACCTGAATCCAAGATCTAATGAGTAATTATAAATTCCATGATTTAAATAAGAAAAGTTGGGAATTTGGCGTTGATCTAAATTTGAATCCAGATCTAATGAATAGCTTATAATCTCATGATTTGAAAAATGAGATCATTAGGGTATTTTCATACAAGTGACTTATAAAATCTAGATCAGTAATCAAGCTATTAAATTATGAATTAAATAAGATAATCGATGGTCAATGGCTAATAATCTTAGTGATCAATCCTTTAGGTATGAATCACTAATTGAGGATCACTATTAACTAAGATTGTTGACAAGATGTCTAGATATGGAAAGTTAATCACAGCATAGATCGATAAAGGATGAAGAACCAAGTGATGGTGAATCAGTGACGGTAGTAAATTATGTCGATCATGGTGACCATTACACTTGACTTTGCGAGGATGTGGTGACCGTCAGCTGGGCGGGAGATAGGAAGCCCGGTTAGGGCAGCGACCAACTAGCGCACGGGTCTAGGATCCCAGTCTTTTCCCGATTTTTTCGCAATTTTCTGCCTCGTTGGGATCCACTGGTTTTCTTTTTGACCAGTCCCGCTGACCCCGTCTTGTAGGATGCCTAGGTTGGAGAGCCCTTAGTTTTCTTTTTGAGCCTGTTTGCTCGGCCGGGCCCGTCTAGAGTGACTCAGTCCGCAGAGTCGCTCTCACCCGTCTCAGGGGCATAGTTTGGGAGTGTGCCTAGCCCTCACAGGATTGCACTTCCACTAGGAGGGCGAGACGGAAGAGTCTCTTCGGAGGCTTCCTCACCGCTTGAGTTTGGTTACAGTTGTTGAGCGATTTATGTAGCCGGGTATTGTTTATTATTTTTTGTTTCCGTAGTTACTACTTATGTAATTTACCCATAGTCTTTCCTCTATATAAGAGAGCCTATGGTTCTTTGGAATAACAAGACAATCATTTTCACCAACATGGTATCAGAGCCAAAATCCTAGAATCCTCCTCACCCGCCGCCCCTCCTCTCTCTCTCCTCGGCATCGCCCCCGTCGCCTCCTCTCACTGTCGCCTCCTCTCCACGACACCGCCAGTCCCTTCCCGTTGCCGTCACCTCTCTCCCATCGTCTCACTCTCTCTCCCGCCGCCTCTCTCCCGTCGCCACCCCACTCCCGCCGGCTATCTCCCACCGGCACCTGCCCCCTTCTCCGCAGCCGTCTTCTCTGCCATCTTAATGGATTTGAGTGCATAGAGTCTACAAACGCACTCAAATCCCATGAAGTTTATGTAGACACCTCTCTTTTAATCTACAAATCCTAGTTCTCTATCTCCGGATATATGTCAGAACACAAAGTCGATATGCCCTTCATAGGCGCGTTCAAAGATCCCGTGCCAATAGTCAAGATGGATGGGACGAACTACGAGCTCTGGGGAATGCAGTTCATGAGCCTCATGAAATCGAACGGTTAGAAGCACATTCTTACCGAGGAAGAGCCGGCAGACAAAACTGGGATTTATGCCTCCTGGGAGGCCGATGATTTATATGCCAAGGTCTGGCTATCAAGTACGTTGTCGATTGAGATTGCTAATGATGTTCTCCATCAGCCCACCACTAAGGCGATGTAGGACATACTGGCGGCAACTTATTCGCAGGTGCGAAATGAGACAAAGATGTTACAGCTCCAGCATTACATCTTCACAATGAAGCAGAATGGACGGCCACTTCATTCCTTGTATACATCCCTACAAGGGATGTTTGAGAAGCTCTATAGTACTATTCCTCTCACAATCACCCCTGAGCAGCAGAAGACGTTCAAGAATGCTACCATGGTGAGGCTCCTGGTTGCGGCCCAGCCAGGACTATCAATATGAAGCTGCCCGTTCACATATACTTGACGATGTTGCTATTCCTCCTATGGAGGAAGTATACCGACGGCTCAGCCGCATCTCTGTCTCCTCCGGTGCTTCTACTCCACCACCCTCGGCGATGGCTATGTCTAGAGGAAGTGGTGGTTCGTCTTCATTCCGCGGCCATGGACCTCGTGGTCGAGGCGGTCGTTTTCGACAGCCATGCATTTTTTGCCATCGCACAGGTCATGCAGAGCATACATGTTATTCTAAGCACGGGTTTCCAGCATCGGCATGAGTAGCCAAGCATGTTGCATCTCCGTCCGCATCTACTTCGGATCAGAGGTTCGAGGATCTTGTTGCGAGATTGAGAGATATTATGCCTCCTGTATGTACAGATTCTCTAGGAGGTTCTTCAGACATTGCAGCTTCAGCATCTGCCAGTACTTCTGCCTCTACTAGCACCTCAGGTAGTGCTTGTGCTTTTCCATCATGTCATAGTTCAGATGTCTTAGATTGGATCATGGACTCTGGTGCAACACACCATCTTTGCCAGGACAGAGATAGACTCGTGTCATACAGGGAGATTCCACCAGGACAATATGTGGTAATAGCTGATGGGACTCATTGTGACGCCCCTAGGATCCGGGTACTCGGCAAACCAATCCACGCACATAATTCCACATTCGAATATTGACATTCACAAAAGCAGGTGAAAAAGCAACATGCAAAGGAAATAATTTTTTTCTCATTGCATTCAACCTGTTCACAAGCACGTGTATTTCCATTCTCCAATTCCATTACAATCTATTATCCATTTCCATGTCCACAAAAATTACATGTAAGCATAAATATAGATGTCCACAATTATACATTACATGCCATGTCTCTCAAAAGAAAACTACAAGTAAAGAAGACCGTAAAAACTGCTACCAACTGTGATACAAGAAGTGTAGTGAAGCTGCACTAAAAGTGATGTCTCAAAACTGCTCACTGTTGAGGACCTGCAGATCCACACGTAGGTACATTATGAGCAAAGTTGCCCACTACGAATTAGATAAAACTATACAACAACAAACGGGATATAATTTAAATGTGTGCAAAAGAGAAAGAACTAGGTACTCAGATCTCACAAGAATCATATTTTTATTATAGTTATTATATATGGATATAAGTAACCAAGCTTCGTGGATAGTCTGTGATCTTGGTCTGGATGAGACCTCACACTATGACTCTAAGGCAAAAAGAATACCTTAGGGTTGGGGTGCCTCCGTAGGCATGCGGTGGGGTACAATGCATCCTAACTAAGTTCCCAACACGTCCACTTAGCTCCACTACACTATTGTACTTCTGATTCACAAAATATATTCCAACCCGCGAATCTTCGCGACCAGCCCAATCCTCCTTATGCACAGGAGATTCACATCCCATTCCCAACTTCATTAATCACATTTCCCGGAACTCCCCTCTTAGCGCTCCCACTCGCAATACCGACCAATGTGGCCTACATTGGCCCGTACACGAGTGTTAACTCTAAGTGACAAGCAAAACACTAGCCGAACGACCATGACTACTTGGCCCGCGCTCGAGCACCGGGCTAAAGCACGCAAGTGCGAGGCCAACACCGTCAGATTAGCACCTCGGTGTGCCAAGCAACATGTCCCCCAACCATCGCAGCTACAATAGCAGTTGGGATCGCGGTCATCTAGGCTTCTACCCGGGGCCCCAAGGGTGCATGCCCCTCCCTTGGCAGCAACTACTCCATTACCCGAATTTCCATAGAAAAAATTAACTAGATGTTTATCTTTAAGCCCTTGCCTTGGAACTAGGAAAGGTCACAACAATTATAGACAATGCATAAAGAGGAGGCATCTTAAGTTCCTCAATAATTTGTAGGGTGTTGATCACTGTACATTTAGGGAGGACAATCTCAAGTCCTTAACCCGAACAGCTGTAAGGGGTCCCAAGAAGGCAATAACATCTTCTAGATATGGTCTAAGGCATATCCTCTCTGCTTGGTCTCCTGTAATATTTAGCCCCCAGCATTAGCCTTCAGAATTGCAGTGCTATATGTAAATTTTCTGAACCATATTTGGATTGAGATTAAGGGATCCATATGAACCAATTGCTAGACACTGTAGTTCATGAAGATATCTAGCTATAGGAAGCCTCCATGTAAGGATTTGCCCCATTGCCTTCAGAAGAAAGTCCGTGTGCAGTGTGTGCTCTGCAATATAGTCCAAGGATGCAACATTGTTTGTTCCTTTGGGATCAGATGCTATGAGAAAATAGCTTGCTTATGTTACGGGTAGAGGTGACAAGTCAATGCAGCTGATGGAGAGTGGACTTCCCTAAAACTTGGCTTGCATTTCTCATCACAAAGGAGGGAAATATGGAGTTTGGTAACTGTTGTATTTAACTGCCAGGAGCCTAAAATGATGAACATTCCCAGTTCTGGACAACATGCAGTTTACATCGAGGAGCTCAAAGCTGTGCTGGAGGCTCCATATATATTAATATATCGTTAAAAGGAATTTTAAAAGGAATATAACTCCAAGAAGCAATGTGACATGTGTCTTGTAGAAGGTTATAGAACACGACAACTGTACAGTTCATTGGCATTTGATTCAAGAGGGGACCATTGATCCTAAGACATATTGTGAGAACTGATGATATAAAACCTCTAGAACCTTGGTCTTAGTACTGTAACTTTATTTCGATATGTCAAATGTAGGGTAACTTTACTTTAATCTCAGCTATCGTCACTAAATGATTGCGTCTACTGTACAGTAACTTTTGATGAATCTCAACCATCATTACAGAAAGATACTGAATGCATTGAATCTCCACTATCATTACCGAAAGATTTTGAATACGTCTACTGTTCTGAAATGTTACTTGAATCCCAACTACCACTATTGGCAGATACTCCAATATATCTACTAAGCAGTAACTTGGATTTCGTTAAATACTACTGAGAGATTCTTATGATAGATACCCACTATGTCAAGTGTACAGTATCTTGGATCTCATCAACTACTACTGAAAGGTTGCTTTGGCAGATGCTCAACTGTCTATAGCACAATAACTTGGAACTCAGATTACTCAGGAATGCCTACCATTCCGAAGGGTTACTATGCAAGTCTAAAAAGTTTCTTAGTGAAGAATATGAAAGAGTATTGTTCTGTACCATGGAGGCTTGTCCATGATTGAGTATAGATGTTGCATTTCAAGCCAATTGAGTCTAATTGTTGCACTTTAGTTGGGGGAAGCTGGACTAGCATACAATAGAATGTTGTTCAGAATGCATTGAGCAGTTTAGATCATACGTACTTTGTCCCACCTAATTATAAAACCCTACAATTTTAAAGTAGGATCCATGGGATGATTGGATCTCTTAGCCGTACAAGAGAAATGCTGCCTAGCAGTGGTGATAGGGCAACTGGAAGACATGCAAATAAGGCTCCCTTCGTTAATTTATTTCAACAAAAGGGCAACTTCCTGGTCTGAAATGAAATGCAATTGATTTCTTCATGTATACAACTAGAAGTACCACTGATTGAGGGGCAACGAGAATGCCTAATCCACCTCTAGTCGAGGTGTCCAACTCTATTTACTGGACTATGATTGCAGTATCATGATGTCTGTTATTGCGGGTTAGCACATAAACCAGGTAGTAGCATCATTAAGTGAGAAAAGAAACCAGCCATCGAGACAGAACTAAAGGATAAATCCATATACAGATATTGGGCACTATTTTACGGATCATATCATTAAAGCAAGATTTGACAAAAGGGAACTAAGAAGCGAGATGGAACGATATGAAAGTATACCAAGGAACCCCTTCATGCATCAGGCAACGACAATTACCCCAAAGGCTGTAACTATGGTTAAAATGGGGAGGATATACGATCGAAAACCGCATGGAACCCGCAGCAAGGAGGGAGGAACACCGTACCTCAAGAAAACTTGCACCTCAGTTTCTCCGTCGGTGAAGAACGATGCGATCGACGCTTCGTTCGTGATGAAAACCGCACAAGGAGTGCCTTGGACTTTCTCTACGTGATTGCGGCTTTGGATCGCCGATTCAAGGTAGTCCGGTGACGTTCCGGCGAGGAAGAGAGATGAGGGAGGGCTGCAGGTCGAAGGGAGGAGGATTTGGGCGGTTTGGACGAGAGAGGGGTTGGGGTTTAAGGGCAAAACTCGGATTCGGATTCGGGTTCGGATCCGAATATGACCTGGACCCCTCATCGCTAAAATAGCCGTAACTCGGGCTCCCGGAATCGGATTTTAACGTTCTTGGACTCGTTGGAAAGCTATCGACGAGCTCTACGCAATGGACTACTCAAATAAATTTTTTGAACACTGGAATAAAAGTAGATTTGCAATTTAGCCCAAATCCGGCTGGATTTTGCATTTTAGTCCCTGTTCGGATTTCGGGGGTTTCACACTCATTCACCCATCATTGGACAGGGGGAGATTACTTTGTCGCCTTCCATGCATTTACAGAATGTTCTACATGCACTTGTTTTTTTGATGAACTTATTGTCTATTGTCAAATTACAAAGGATTTGCACTGTCATGTTATATTTGACCCATCTTCTCTTATATTTCAGGACATCCTAACGGGCAGGGTGATTGGATGTGGCTCTGAGAAGGATGGTCTCTATCATCTGGTTTGGAATTTCTATGCTGGTGTCTCTTCTTATTCAGACGGATCAGTCTCTCCGTATACATGGCATCTACGCTTTGGTCACCTCCCGCTTCAGAAGATGTGTCATCTCTTACCTCAGATTTCCCCGAGTTCCTCCTTCAAGTGTGAAGCATGTCAGTTGGGCAAGCACCATCGAGCTAGCTTTCTGAGTCGTCAGTGTCGGAGCAGTAGCTCCCCGTTTGATTTACTTCATGTCGATATTTTGGGTCCGGGTCGTGTCCCTGATCACTAGGGACACAGGTTTTATCCTGTATTCGTTGATGATTTTTCTCGCTTGTTGTGGGTCTTTTTGTTAAAGAATAAATCTGAAGGAGGGAATGTTATTCGGAATATTATAATTGAAGTGCAAAATGTTTTTCCTCTCATATTAAATATGTTCGTACGGACAATGCTTTGGAATTTTGCACTCGTTCTCTCTCACACTTCATAACAAGAGGCATTATTCATCAAACCACATGTGCTTACACATCCCAGCAAAATGGAGTCGCAGAGAGAAAACATCGTCATCTTCTTGATATTACTCGAACCCTACTTATCTAGAATTGTGCACCCATTTCCTTTTGGGGAGATGCAGTACTTACCGTCTGTTACCTTGTGAATCGTACACCATCCTCGATTCTTGGTGAGCAAATTCCTCCTTCTGTTGTCTTTCCCGACAAGGAATTATTCTCACTTACCCCTCATGTGTTTGGTGTTGTGGCCTTTGTTCACCACTTGTCCCCTGAACTTGAGAAGCTCTCACCTAGGGTTGTCAAGTGCGTCTTTGTGAGTTACTCTCAGACTCAGAAGGGCTACCGTTGCTATGATCTAGTCAACAGGAAATACTTTGTCAGTGCTGATGTTACATTTTTTGAGTCGGTTATGTACTTCTCACCTGCAAGTGACAGGTTGGCATCATCCACTTCTACTAATGAGGTTTATCGTCCACCTCCTCTTACTCTGAATCCACCACCACCCCGCCACCACCACCAAGACCAACTGTCTCACCCCTACCTAAATATTACACACGTCGGTCGGGTCCTGCTCAAGATGCACGTCAGTCATCCCATGCTCCTCATGTATGTTCAAATGCTATTACTAATGATGGGTCGGATAGTATGCATGTACAGGGATCATCATTGCAGGAGGAATGTGAACCGGTGAAGGCAGTGGGTGATGATCTGGATGCTCATATTGCTATGCGGAAGTAGAAACGATCTTGTACATCATACCCCTTGCCTCTCAGGTTTCCTTTCATCGTCTTACAGGGGATTTTTAAAAATTTGCTTTGACTTTGTCGACCGTGGAGATACTACGGAATTATCAAGATGCCTCGAAGATTGACTGTTGGCGTTCTGCTATGGAGGAGGAGATGGCTGCCCTAAAGTCCCGGGGTACATGGAGCTTGGTTCCTGCTCCCTCAGGAGCCTCCGTTGTTAGCTGCAAATGGGGGTTTACAGTTAAGTATCATGCAGATGGTAGTCTTGATCGTTACAAGGCAAGGCTAGTGGCGTGAGGCTTCACTCAGACATATGGTGTGGATTATATGGATACTTTTTCACCTGTTGCTCGTCATTCCACCCTTCGTATCCTACTGTCTGTTGCTGTGGTACGTGACTGACCCTTGTTTCAACTTGATATTAAGAATGCCTTCTTGTATGGTGATTTGTAGGAAGAAGTCTACATGCAGCAGCCCCCAGGGTTCACTGCTGAGGGGGAGAATCATATGGTGTGTATACTTCATAAAGCAATGTATGGTCTTAAACAGAGCCCAAGGGTGTGGTTTCAGAAGCTTTCCCATCTGATTGAAAAATAAGGATTCATCATGGAGTATATTGATGACATTTTGGTTACAAGAGATGATGCTTATGGGATAAAGATGGCAAAAGCATTTTTGGGCCATCAGTTTGTTGCAAAGGATCCAGGAACTCTAGGATATTTTCTGGGGTTGGAGTTTGCCAGGAATACACAGGGTCTTGTGATGACCCAAAGGAAATATATTACAGATTTACTTGTTGAAACCGGTATGGATGGGTGTAGACCTGTGAGTACTCCTATGGATCCAAGCATGAAATTATATGATAATGATACCGAGGAAGTTGACAAGAGAAGATATAGAGAAATGGTGGGTAAGCTCCTCTACATTACTATAACTCGTCCCGATATTGCCCTTGTAGTTAGTCGAGTTAGCCAGTTCATGGAACAGTCGAGACAGGTGCATATGGATGTTATATATATGATACTGAGGTATCTAAAGTCGTCGTCAGGCACAGGATTTCTATTTAAAAGGAAAACAAATTTATCAATTTCAGCATGTGCAGATGCGGTTTATACAGGATGCTCTAAGGATCGGAAGTCTACTTCGGGCTTTGCAGTGTTTGTAGACAGCTCGTTGGTTTCTTGGAAAAGCAAGAAACAAATTGTTGTGGCTAGATCCAGTGCTGAGTCTGAATACATTGCCATGGCACAAGCAAGTACAGAGATGATGTGGGATCGAGCTGTATTAGACGATTTGCATATAGAGGTACCTCAACCCATGCAGCTACAGTGCGATAACCAAGCCGCATTGTTCATTGTCAATAATCCTGCCTTTCATGAAAGAACAAAACATATTGAGGTAGACTGTCGCTACACCAGAGATAAGATCCAGAAAGGCCTGATTTCTTCTTCACATGTGAGTTCAGGGCAGCAAACAGCCAACATTTTACCAAGCCATTGTTCATAGAACCATTCCAGAAGTGTTCTTCCAAGCTGAGCATGATTGATATCTATGCTCCATCTTGAGGGGGAGTGTTGAGAGACTTATGTAGTCGGTGTATTGTTTATCATTTTTTGTTTTCGTAGTTACGACTTATCTAGTTTACCCATAGGCTTTCCTCTATATAAGAGAGCCTAGGGTTCTTTGGAATAACAAGACAATCATTTCCACCAATAACAGTTGAGTTTGGTTACTCGAGTTTGGTTACCGCTAAGTTTGGTTATAGTTAAGTTTTGGGTACAGTTGAGTTTGGTTGCTCTTGAGTTTAGTTACATTTGAGTTTGGTAACACTTGAGTTTGAATACAGTTGAGCTTGGTTACTCTAGAGTTTGGTTACTATTGAGTTTGATTCTATTGAGATTGTTTACTATTCCGCCAATAGGTCTTGGTAAGGAAAAGATCGTGATACAAAATCATCAGAACAAGAGATACTACATCAGTGGTTAGATGAAGCTCGTCGACGTGTTGGGTGAAGGACATGGGATAATCCTCAAGCGCATCACGGAAGCGTGAGCATCGTATCAAATACGACGAAGAACGACTAGTCGGACTAGTTGTTCTATGCAGCAGAATTTAAAAAAAAAATAAACGACGAAACCACATGATCCATAAATCATTTATGAATCGTTTCGTCAAACCACGTAGTAGATATAGGAATAGATGTTGTAGCGGGGTTGCGATCGAGCTTCTAAGAGAAGAAGCCTCCTGTCTCAAGTCCGACCTTCGGAGGAGACGCTTGCGACCGCGGGGATGAGTCGCGGTGATCTCGCAATCCAAGTAGTTGCCCAAGCAAAGGGAACTCCTGACATCGTCACACGAGATCGTGTATCTTCTTCACGAGCGAGAAGCACCAAAGAAGATGGAGCGCCAAGAATCGTCGAAGCAACGCAAGCCGACGAAGAGGGCCTTCTTCCTTCTGGAGTAGGGTGGACAGCCACCCAAGAGAGAAGGAGAAGAGGGAACGTGAGAATGAGAGAGAGGAAGTAGAGAGATTCTATCAAGTCGGTGTAAGTCGAAGAGCAAGGCATGCCTCTTCTTATATAGGGTTTCGGGAGTCCATGGATCCCAATCCATGGACAACACACAATCAAAGGATGAGATTGATTTGTGTTCCTTTCAACGGCCAGGATGATGTTGGTAAAACACAACAAGTCATTTAATTCAAATTAATTAACATTGATAAATCAATATAATTAATCTCAAATTAAATCACATTTGACTAGAGATAGGATAATGAGAAGACCATGGTCCTCTCCTAAAAAGGGGGGACGGCTACTCTACTCCTCAAGGAGAGTTGTAGCCGTCCTCTCTTGTTAGATAGGACTTGGTCTATCTCCTAAATATATCATGAGATCTCATTATCTCATGATATCTCCTATAACTCTTATCGAAAATAATTTTCACAAAAAATAATTCCAAATTATCTTTTGGAAAATATCAATCAAGCCATTGAAAAAATTGTGAATCTCATTCACAACCCAAAACTAAATGTAATTATATTTTCAATTAATTATTCAATGTGAATCCCATTCACATTAATAATTAATCAATAAATATAAATCACACAAGTCTCTCTCTAATGTATATTATAAATCGTATTTATAATATACATGGATAATTGGATAGTGCTATCCACATTATTCATATCCACATTAATTAAATCGCATTTAATTACATTGGAAACACATTCTCATGCATTCAAATAATGTGAATCGAATTCACATTATTCATGATAATTAAATCACATTTAATTATCCATTTCTCAATGCTCAGATATAATTCAACCTTGGAATTATTCTTGAACTCTTTCAAGAATAATGCGTATTCTCCGCAGATACTTGGAGATAAGTACAGGGCAATTGTATTGTTCCACGTATAGTGACTTGGATATAGAGATCACATCTCAAATCCAGATCTCACGGACCTCCCAGAGACGCTTGATTTAATCAAGGCCACAAATCTAATCTTCTCATTGCATCTGAATCTTATTCAGATCAACGTCCAACACTTGGACCAAGATCAGATTGCTTCTCTACTGAGTGGAGTCACTAAAATCCAGACCAGTTTCATCACTCCCTCGGAATGGGAGCGTCGTGATTATACAATCGATTATTGATCACATCACCCTCAGGCAAGGTTCAGGAAAGCGGTATGCGTATGCGTTCGGACAGGTCACTGAATAGCGCTTAAGCGGTATGCGGGGGCATATGCGGGGTATATGCGGTTCTACGCGGTTCCCTAATTTTTATTTAAAAATAAATAAATATATACAAAAGTGACTACAACAGAACTAAATTTATGTATAATTGTGGTCCAACAGAAGATCTAAGAAAAATAACTTTCATAGAGTTCAGAATAATCTCTATCAATCAAATATAATACTTCAATAGAACGGTTAGCACACAAAATAATTGACAACAATCAACAAAATAAAAAAAGTTAGCGCACAAAATGCCTCTATTGTTGAATATAATGTCATTTATCTATGTCGTTATATTTATAATTGATCCTCCATCAAAAGTACCAAACTTTATATATAATATATTACATTCATAATAACTATTAGTTGACTAAATTAGTTTCCTAAATTATTAGTATATTATTCTTTTTCTTCCTTGCGTGTTTACTCCAATCTCACAGTACAACTACTTTGACGATGGATATAAATGGCCATGGAATGCTTGGTTGGCATACATGCAAATGTAAGGAAAACATGGCACAAACAACACAACAAAACATGGTACAAATTAAAAAATAAAAAATAAATAAATAAATGGGTATGCGGCCGCACAGACCGCATATGTGGCCGCATAGCCCGCATATGCGGCCCGCATAAGCGCACAGGGCGCATAATGCGGGGTTTCAGGAAAGCGGTGCGCTGAGGGCACCGCATACGCATATGCGGCCGCATATGCGGCCGCACGGGCCGCTTTCGTGAACACTGCCCTCAGGTATTCCTAATACCTGTACATCTTGCATACTGGAAAACGTATGATCAACTCGAAGATAAAGATCAATTTTACACTATCATCTTCAGGGTTTCATCAACAAGTTTCTCAATCTTGGTCATTGGGATTTGGTATTGATCATATGCTTTCCAAAAGCATATATCATACCTTCAAATTCGTTTCATGCTTCTAAAGCATGACGACCATGCATGGAATTCGATCGGTCCCAATACCTCATGAGTGAGCACATGTCTTCCGGTTCAGAAGTGAACCTGTATGATCCCTTTGAGAGATCGTATTACTCATATGCCCTTATATGCATACCAGCTCGCCGGTGTATAGACCTTGGTTAAGTTCATCAACCTATTGGTCTGCCAAATATACATACTCAGACATATAGTAACACATTTGTCTCTGGTCAGAGGATGTATGCCTATGTTGTGACAGTTTTTAACATAGTCCTTTGGTTATCTCGATCTCGTCAAGTCAACCCATTGACTCAACTAATCTGACACCTCCGAATCACTATTCCCATGCAGAGGACCTGCATCAAGAGGTCGGTCAGATATCAGCCAAATGATAAAAGGATTGCCATCTCCTACTCAGGCTGGAGATCATCACTTAATAATCATTTGATGATGCTTGATGAGCCATCTATCTAACTCCTTAGATATTCATCCAAGCATCAGCCTCTATGATTCAATCAATGAATCAACATCTGTATGATAATCAAGTTGGCCATGGTACAGAACCCTTATTGTACAGAGGGACCTTATAGTGCATTCATTCATTTAATCTCAGAAAGGGAATGAAAACAATTAATAACTTTTATTGATAAATCATTTATTACAATAACATTTATTGCAGGAATGGTTCGCCTCGGGCTCACATGGCTAACAATCTCCCACTAACCCTCAGAACCATTCAGGAACAATCCTTAAACCCATACTCATTACATGTTGGTCAAAAACCTTCTGTGTCAAAGGTTTGGTAAGAGGATCAGCAACGTTGTCGGCAAAGGCCACCTTGATGATGATGATATCACCACGCTTTTAAATCTCTCGAATGATGTGGTATTTCCTTCCCGCGTGCTTGCTCTTTTGATGCCATCTGGGTTCCTTCGCCTAGGCAATGGCTCCCGTGTTATCGCAGAGTAACGGGATGGGAGTATCAGAGGAAACTACGCCAAGCTCCAGGATGAACTTGCGCAACCACACCGCCTCCTTTGCAGCATCTGATGCGGCAATGTACTCGTCTTCTGTTGTTGAATCTGCTGTAGTGTCCTGCTTCTTGCTTCTCCAGCTCACAGCATCACCATTCAACAGGAATACAAACCTTGATGTCGACTTTCGATCATCAATATCCGATTGGAAGTTAGAATCTGTAAATCCCAAGACTTGTAGATCACCATCTCCATACACCAAGATGTAATCTTGCGTCCGTCTTAAATATTTGAATATGTTCTTTACTGCATTCCAGTGTTGCTCTCCATAGCAGGATTGATAACGACTTACCTCTCCCACTGCATGGAAGATATCTGGCCTACTACACATCATGGCATACATTAAGCTTCCTATAGCTAATGCATAAGGTCATCCAGCCATGGCTTTCTTTTCCTCAACAGTTTAAGGAGCCATCCCTTTAAACAGGTGGATACCATGCATTAAGGGAAGGAAACCCTTCTTAGAACTATCCAAACGGAATCGTTCAAGAATCTTCTTAATGTATCCATATTGTGATAATCCCAATATCCTCTTTTCTCGATTTCTTAACAACTTCAGGCCTAAGATGTAAGAGGCTTCTCCAAGATCTTTCATCTCAAAGGTATGGGATAGCCAAATTTTCACACTGGTCATCATCCTTGTATCATTCCCAATGATAAGGATGTCATCTACGTAAAGCACGATGAACACAATGACGTTCCCACTAAGCTTCTTGTACACACAGGGTTCATCAGGATTCTGCACAAAATCATAACTCTTTATGGTTTCATCAAATCTGATGTTCCAGCTACGAGAAGCTTGCTTGAGCCCATAGATGGATTTCTTCAGCTTGCATACTTTATCATCCTCAATTATGAAGCCTTGGGGCTGCTCCATATAGATATCCTCTTCTAGGTATCCATTGAGGAAAGCCGTCTTGACGTCCATCTGTCAGGTGTCGTAGTCAAGATATGCAGCTATAGCTAGCAGTGGATTTAAGCATAGCCACAGAAGAGAACGTCTCATCGTAATCGATGCCTTCTCTTTGTGTGTAGCCTTTGGCCACGAACCGTGTCTTGAAAGTCTTCACTTTCCCATCAGGTCCCCTTTTTTCTTGAAGATCCATTTACACCCAATGGGTTTTACCCCTTTAGGTGGATCCTCTAGGGTCCATACACCATTCTTATGCATGGAGTCAATTTCTGACTTCATTGCTAGCATCCATCTATCCATGTCATGATCCGCGAGTGCTTCATCAAATGAAGTAGGATCATTGTCAGTCTCACTTGACACATGGAATCCATACCTTTCAGGTGGTGCAACCACCCTCGAACTCCTTCGAAGAGGTATGTGTGTTTCATCTTAATTTATCTCTTCAGTTTCTGGTCTAGGAAGCTCAGAATCCTCAGGGGATTCAATGAGTTCCTCTACTTCATTTTTGTCTTGATCTTTAAGGAAATCATCCTCCAAAAATTTAACATCACTAGAGACAAAAACCTTTTGGGTCTCATGTTCATAGAGTTGGTATCCAATACCATCTTTAACATACCCAATGAAGTAACACTCACGAGTGCGAGATTCTAGCTTACTTGCTTCCACGTTCTTCGCATAGACCAAGCAACTCCAAACCCTCAAGTGATTAACACTAGGTTTGGTTCCATACCAGAGCTCATGAGGAGTCTTAGGTACAGATTTGCTAGGAATCTTATTAATGATATATATTACAGTCTCTACTGCATATCCTCAGAAACTAAGTGGTAAATGTGCTTTGCTCATCATTGAACGGATCATATCCATGATAGTCCTGTTGCGTCTTTCAGCAACACCATTAAGTTGGGGAGTTACAGGAGGAGTGAGATTGGAGACAATTCCATTCTCTTTAAGATTGAACCTGCAGAAAATCCAAAGGTCCATCCTTTATCAATCTGTTGATCCTATCAATAGATAAATGACCAAGCCTTTGATGCCAAATCATATTCGAATGATTTTTATTCTCCCTGGATCTTTTAGGGTTTTTATTAGTGGTAGTAACATTCATGACATGCTCATTAATGCACAATTCACAGAGTCCACCAGAAGTCAAAATACCATCCGTAATATATTTATCATAATGATTTATAACTAATTTATTACAGAAAATGAATGAATAACAACTTCTAACAAGTTTAGATATAGATATCAAATTCCTTCTGACTTCAGGTAGATAAAGACACTCTTTAAGTACTAAGACTCTACCACTAGATAATGATAGTCTATAAGTCCCGACGGCGACCGTTGCAACACTTGCATCAGATCCCATCCGGATGATTATCTCCCCTTCTTGCAGATTCCTAGTTTCCTGAAACAAATGCAACAAAATGCATACATGAACAGAAGCACCAGAATCTACGACCCAACTTCCTTCTCGACCAACGAGAAAACTAGTTTCAATGACGAAAGTAGATTTCATACCTGCTTGAGCTTTACCTTTGTCGACCGACTTCAGGTATTCCGGGCAGTTACGCCTCCAGTGCCCCGGCTTCTTACAGTGGTGACAAACGTCAGTTTTCTTCGATGCTATCAGTGTGGATGCATTGGAAGATGAGCTAACGCATTGACTCTTCTTCTTTCTCTTCTGGGTCGGGCCCTTCCGAGAACCTTGCTTCCGATCGCGCTTCCTTTTAACATGTGCAACCATTGCACTGCCAAAGGGACCATCTTTCTTCATTACGTCTTTTGCAGACAGCAAGAAGTCCAGCGTTAGTCAAGTCCAACTTGTTCATGTGGAATGAAACCACAAAATTATTGAAAGACTTGGGCAAAGACAGCAGAATGAAATCAGATTGCATGTCTGCATCCATATTTGCCCCAAGAGTCTCCAACTCAGACAAGTACCCAAACATTTTGAGTACATACTCTCGGACTGAAGTTCCTTCCTGCATCTTGCAGCGAACAAGTTCTTTCATAATGTTATAACGCTAGGTGCGGTTAATGTCACCAAACATATCTTTCAGATTCTGCATTATCTCCTGAAATGTGCTCATCTCCACATGTTACTTCTGAAAAACATTGGAGAGTGAACCCAAGATATAGCATCTAGCCAAGACATGATCTTCATCATACTTGTCATTGTATTGCTTTTCTTCCTTCGATTTAGGGCTTTCATGCTTGTCTTCTGTGAGCACATAACTTATGCGCTCAGCCGAGAGAACAAGCTCCAAATTACGGATCTAATCCAAATAATTTGGTACGGTCAACTGGTTGACCTCCAGAAGCCTGCTTAGTGGGTTCATGGACTTCATTTTCTGAAATTAAGAATGCACTATATCAGATCATATAATTATTTTTAAGACATTTGGCATTTTAAATCAAATTGGTCTTGCTTCGTCAACTTTGAAAGTCCATTCCCTTATCACTTTCAAAGCAAGAGATATACTTACCGCTATATCTCAAGCAAGAACTGGGATCTCTTTATCTTTGTCATATCCCAATAATATGAGAACCTATGACTCCAATAATGAGAAGCGGAAACACATTCTGCCTTCCAAGTCCAACTTGTATTTTCCAATTCGGTCTTTAACACCCTGGCCCACCACCCCTAAGGTGATGTTGACTCGATGTTAATTGAACCAACCATCAACAGGAATACAACTCGCTATGCGCAATCCAATATCGCCCCAATAATATGAGGACCCGATATTGGGGTCACTATGCATACATCCTTACTCTTTCGAAAGCGAAGAGCCCGATCCAAATAGATCGTACGCAAGAGCTGTCACTTCGGACAAGCGTCTCCCACATACAATATCTGGCGACGGAACCCTTTGCCTTGACGGGAGACCATGGATGTCATGTATGAGATCCTCCACCTCATATTCAAATTTTAATTAATTATTATGAATCACATTCATATAATTAACTCTTCGAAGGAAATACACATCTATTCATAATAGAGTATTTTTAATTGGATATAATTAACTTAATCACATAAAATAAATTATTAATCCAATTCAATCAACAAACTTGATTTTACTTGAATAAATGGTATTATCTCAAAGTACGTATTAATTCGAATTTTAATAATTAGAAAATACATCATGATCTCTCAGGAATCATTCATTCCCTACCTGCTGTCATGGCCAGTACCGGCGGGAGTAGGACAGACCGCATACGGTGCAACCTCCTACCCCAACGCTCCCCGGCTAGACACAATATCCGCCTCGGGGGAAAATAATGCCGAGCCAATCACGTTATACTTGATATGATCATCGGTTCTTCAACCGAATTTATACAATATAGTAATAATCAAAAACATTTGGATTATAAGGAAATTTGCTAGACAAATTCCCAAAGCCTATTCAAGTAACATGTTTGCTGAAATTATATCAAGCAACCAATTGGTGATCTTGATCTAATATAATCATTCATTGGTTGAGGCAATGTCATTTAAGGGAATAATTATCGTTCTAATATTTCTCAAATATTATCCACAATTATTCAGGAAATTAACTATTAATTTTGCAATTTTTCTTAAACGACAATCACAAGGTTTCGGATAATGATGTAATTTCCAGCAGTGACCCTCACTAACTAAAAATAGCGAATCTCATTCATTTTAAATCCAAATTAAGCAAAATCAATTTCCAGAGATTGATAACTTGATTTAAAAACGAAACCATGGGATAAACATGCATTTCCAGGCGTTTTAAAACCGTAATAAACATCTTAATTATGTCTCTAATCGACATCCCCGAAACAGTGGACATATGGTCAATAAACGATCATATCTTGAGCAAACAGAATCCAAATTACGCAAACTCAAATTCCACATTTCCCTTATTCAAAGGGGAACATTATCTAAGTGATAAATTCATGTTTAAACATTTTAAACAGGGCCGAAAAATTATCACAAGACAGGGCTGCGAAAATTGAAATGCTAAAATTTTCACGAACCCAAACGAGCCCAAATTTTCGTAGGTTCATGGATCATATCTAAAACCTCCGTAAACCTGGCTCTGATACCACTTGAAGGATATGGGATAATCCTCAAGCGCACCACGGAAGCATGAACATCGTATCAAATACGACGAAGAACGATTAGTCGGACTAGTTGTTCTATGCAGCGGAATTTAAAAAAAACGACGAAACCCCATGATCCATAAACCATTTATGAATCGTTTCGTCTAACCACGTAGTAGATATTGGAATACTTGTTGTAGCGTGGTTGCGATCGAGCTTCTAAGAGAAGAAGTCTCCTGTCTCAAGTCCGACCTTCGGAGGAGACGCTTGCGAGCGCGGGGATGAGTCGTGGTGATCTCGCAATCCAAGTAGTTGTCCAAGCAAGGGAACTCCTGACCTCGTCACACGAGATTGTGTATCTTCTTCACGAGCGAGAAGCACAAAAGAAGATGGAGCACCAAGAGTCGTCGAAGCAACGCAAGCCGACGAAGAGGGTCTTCTTCCTTCTGGAGTAGGGTGGACGGCCACCCAAGAGAGAAGGAGAAGAGGGCACGTGAGAATGAGAGAGAGAAAGTAGAGAGACTCTGTCAAGTCGGTGTAAGTCGAAGAGCAAGGCATGCCTCTTCTTATACAGGGTTTTGGGAGTCCATGAATCCCAATCCATGGACAACACACAATCAAAGGATGAGATTGATTTGTGTTCCTTTCAACGGCCAGGATGTTGTTGGTAAAGCACAACAAGGATTTAATTAACATTAATTAACATTGATAAATCAATATAATTAATCTCAAATTAAATCACATTGACTAGAGATAGGATAATGAGAAGACCATGGTCCTCTCCTAAAAAGGGGGAACGGCTACTCTACTCCTCAAGGAGAGTTGTAGCCGTCCTCTCTTGTTAGATAGGACGTGGTCTATCTCCTCAATATATCATGAGATCTCATTATCTCATGATATCTCCTATAACTCTTGTCGAAAATAATTTTTACAAAAAATATTTCCAAATTATCTTTTGGAAAATATCAATCAAGCCATTGAAAAAATTGTAAATCTCATTCACAACCCAAAACTAAATGTAATTATATTTTCAATTAATTATTCAATGTGAATCCCATTCACATTAACAATTAATCAACAAATATAAATCACACAAGTCTCTCTCTAATGTATATTATAAAGGGTATTTATAATATACATGGATAATTGGATATTGCTATCACATTATTCATATCCACATTAATTAGATCATATTTAATTACATTGGATACTCATTCTCATGCATTCAGATAATGTGAATCGAATTCACATTATTCATGATAATTAAATCACATTTAATTATCCATTTCTCAATGCTCAGATATATATCAACCTTGGAATTATTCTTGAACTCTTTCAAGAATAATGTGTATTCTCCGCAGATACTTGGAGATAAGGACAGGGTGATTGTATTGTTCCATGTATAGTGACTTGGATATTGAGATCATATCTCAAATCCAGATCTCACGGACCTCCCAGAGATGCTTGATTTAATCAAGGTCGTAAATCTAATCTTCTCATTGCATCTGAATCTTATTCAGATCAATGTCCAACACTTCGGCCAAGATCAGATTGCTTCTCTACTGAGAGGAGTCACTAAAATCCAGACATGTTTCATCTCTCCCTTGGAATGGAAGCGTCATGGTTATACAATCGATTATTGATCACATCACCCTCAAGTATTCCTAATACCTGTGCATCCTGCATACTGGAAGACTTATGATCAACCCGAAAATAAAGATCAATTTTACACTGTCATCATTAGGGTTTCATCAACAAGGTTCTCCATCTTGGTCATTGGGATTTGGTATTGATCATATGCTTTCCAAAAGCATATATCATACCTTCAAATTCGTGTCATGCTTCTAAAGCATGACGACCATGCATGGAATTCGATCGGTCCCAATACCTCATGAGTGAGCTCATGTCTTCCGGTTCAGAAGTGAACTTGTATGATCAAATTGAGAGATCTTATTACTCATATGCCCTTATATGCACACCAGATCGTCGGTTTATAGACCTTGGTTAGGTCATCAACCTATTGTTCTGCCAAATGTAAATACTCAGACATATAGTAACACATCTGTCTCTGGTCAGAGGATGTATGCCTATGTTGTGATAGTTTTCAACATAGGTCTTTGGTTATCTCGATCTCGTCAAGTCAACCCATTGACTCAACTAATCTGACACCTCCGAATCACTATTCCCATGCAGAGGACCTGCATCATGAGGTCGATCAGATATCAGCCAAATGAGAAAGGATTGTCATCTCCTACTCAGGCTGGAGATCATCACTTATTAATCATGTGATGATGCTTGATGAGTCCTCTATCTAACTCCTTAGATATTCATCCAAGCATCAGCCTCTATGATTCAATCAATGAATCAACAGTTGTATGATCATCAAGTTAGCCATGGTACATAACCCTTATTGTACAGAGGGACCTTATAGTGCATTCATTCATTTAATCTCAGAAAGGAAGTGAAAAACAATCAATAACTTTTATTGATAAATTGTTTATTAAAATAACATTTATTGCAGGAATGGTTCGCCTCGGGCTCACATGGCTAACATTGGGAACTTAGTTAGGGTGCATTACACTCTACCGCATGCCTACGGAAGCACCCCAACCCTAAGATATTCTTTACGCCTTAGAGTCATAGTGTGAGGTCACACTTAGACCAAGACCGCAGATTATCCACTAAGCTTGAGATTTAGATGAAGACCAAGATCAAATCAGGAGACTCATCATCTATATTTCTATCATCTATATTTCTATGATCCATTAATATAATGAAAAGATGATAACATAAATTTGGATCATATAATCAATAAATGAAAATATTAAGTATGGTAGTTAAGGTATGTTAAGTAAACAAGGGTATTTACATTCAGAACAACTTGAAAACCATCCTCCCATGCAAGTAGTTTGTTAAATTTAAATGTCAAAATCCTATCTATTGCGTTCTTTTGAAACCACTGAGATGCATGTTATTTTAATAAATTAGCTCGTACTCAACTTTTGTAGACATTCTTTTCTTTCCGACATAAATGGCAGGTAAAGAACCTATATCACAATAGTCCGACAATAGGACCCGAGCTTCCGTAGTTTACTATTCGACGGTACATTATAGCTTTTATTAATGATAATGTAAAATCTTTTATGTACTTATTTCCAGTGCTTCGAGCAGAAAAAGGCTGCCCATTTCTCAGGCTCCTCTACATGCATCGTCACCATCATATTGGAGCATTCGAGAGAGGATTCCCATGATGGGAACCACATCAACAACAACAACAAAGCCTTTTCCCATAATTAAGTAGGGTCAGCTACATGGATTCTTTGCCTCCATTCAGATCTATTTAGGGACATTCTCGGGCTTAAATTCAAAAAACTATGATCCCTTCGGAAAGTCCCATCCCAACATTTCTTCAGTCTTCCTCTCCCTCTCTTAGCCGGCTCAACATCCAAAACTCGCATCTTCTAACCGATGCATCAACATACATCCTTTGCAAATGGCAATTGTTTTTCTCATATTATCCTCTATCGGAGTTATACATCAACTTTCCTTCTGATTGCATCATTCTGATACAAGCCAAGCAAGGATCCGAGGGAAAAGACGATGAAGGGCATGTTCATTAATGCATGAGAGAGAGTAGGCAGGCCATCAGCAAGATCTTCATTGGGGAGAGCATTCCTACAAACGTTGCTAGTGGGTCATTTCTACAGCACGCCATTAATGAGATCGTTGCAGCAAGAACAAGAATGAAGGTTCCCACATCCTACGATATAATGAACAAACATCTTGGGATGGAGAAGGAAGAGATGAATGAGTACATCGTCGAGCTGAGGAAAAGATGACGAAAGTATGGGGTGACATTGATGTGTGATGGGTGGACGAGCTACACGAGGAACATCATAAACTTCCTCGTTTACTGCGATGGAAAGATCATTTTTTAATCTGTTGATGCATCTGAACATGTGAAGGACCACAAATACCTGCTGAAGTTGATGAAGGACATCATCAAAGATATTGGGAAAGAGAACATTGTCCAGATTGTCACGAATAATGGCAGCAACTTCAAGAAAGCGGGTGAGACAATTATGAAACCTAGCAGATACGGTGTTTTTTGGACACGATGTGCTGCACATTGTATTGATTTAATTCTAAAGGACTTCAGAAAGAAGAAGCTCGTATCAAAGGTGGTGGAGCAAGCACGGACAATCATCGCATTCATTTACAACCATTCCAAAATGATGGCTTTGATGAGGTGGATGTGCAATGACAAACTAGTAAGGACTTGCATTACACGCTATGCAACCAATTTTATAGCGTTGCAAAGCCTTAAACAACACAAGACATGACATAAGACATGATTGAAGACCATGTGTTTCCAAGGTGAATGGTTTGAGATACCTGAAGCTCAGACTAAAGGAGGATGGAAAATGGAGACATTGTTCAATGACCTCCACTTCTGGGATGAAGTGACTCGGGTCACGAAGATAATGGATCTGGTTGTTTCAACATTGTGGATCGTAGAAGGCGACAAGAAGCCCAATATGGGAGCGATCTACGAGGCTATGTAATGCATAAGAGAGAAGATCGGAGAAGCAGTTGGAAAAGGATTCAAGCGTGGTTGAACATCAAAGACAATTGTTGGTCCAAGATGCTCTTGCATCCTCTTCACAAGGCAGGTATGTATTATGTAATAAATCTATTTTTTTCTATTTTTGATAGCACTTTAGAATATAAGAATTGTGCTTGTTTGTGTCTAGCTTATTACTTCAATCCCAAGTACCAGTATAAGAAGAGTCTTGGTACAAATGCTAACCTTCTAGCAGCTGCACAAATTGTGGTGGAGAAGCTCGTCAAGGACGAGAAGACACAGACCTTGTGCATGAATGAGATAATTTTCATTTTGGAGCTATATCGGGACTCACAAAATATTCGTAGAAGTATTATGTAATAATTTATGACTTCAAACTATGTGCAGGTGAAGTAGTTCAGGGATACATTGGGTTCCTTCAGTAGAATTACTGCGGTTAATGGACGAGGCAGTACTCTTCCTCGCAAGGACAAAGACAAATAAGTCCATTGATTGCGTAGTGATGTATTATTATAATGATTTATCTCCTTTTGGATTTTCCGTGGCCGAATGGTGATTATTGTACGGGATGGAAGCTCCTAACCTACGGAAAGTGGCAGTGAAAGTATTGTCTCAAACCGCATCTGCTAGTTGCTGTGAGAGGAACCGGAGCACATTCAACTTGATCCATTCGAAGAGACGGAACAAGTTGGGCGAACAAAAGCTCTATGATCTTGTCTCCGCGCACTGCAACTTGAGGCAGAAGATAAAACATGAAAGGGAGTGTTGGGGAAAATAAAGAGCATGTTTATTCCATCAACCCTAGGCTCTCTTATATAGGAGAGTAGCCTATGGGTAAATTACATAAAGAGTACGGCAGGAACTGGAAATAACTAAAGAGTACATAAGTAAATAATATATGTTAATACTCCCCCTCAAGATGGAGCATAGATATCAATCATGCTCAGCTTGGATGCACACTTCTGGAACGGGCCTCGTAGTAATGTCTTGGTGAAGATATCTGCAGTTTGATTCTATGAACTGACATGGGATGTAGCAATGAATCCCTTCTGGATCATATCACGTATAAAGTGACAGTTAACTTCAATGTGCTTGGTTCGTTCATGGAATGCTGGATTGTTTGCAATGAACAAGGCCGCCTGATTGTCACATTCTAAAGCCATAGGAAGTGGAACTTCTATATGTAAATCTGTAAGCACAGCCTTTACCGACATTATTTCTGTGCTAACCTGGGCCATAGCCCTATATTCAGATTCAGCACTAGACCTTGCTACCACAGTTTGCTTCTTGCTCTTCCATGAGATTAGAGAGTCTCCAATATATACAACAAACCCCGACGTAGATTTCCTGTCCTTGGGACACCCTGTATAATCTGCATCTGCACATGCTGAGATAGAGATCGCTTTGCCTTTCTTGAACAACAAACCCGCACCTGGAGATGACTTGAGGTGCCTGAGTATCATATATATGGCATCCATATGAACCTGGCATGGTTGCTCCATGAACTGGCTCACTCGACTTACTGCAAAGGATACATCGGGCCTAGTGATAGTGACATACAGAAGTTTGCCCACTAGTTCTCTGTATCTTCTCTTATCCACCTCCTCTGAATCATCATCATATAGCTTCATACTAGGGTCCATTGGTGTGGTAGCAGGTCGGCAACCATGCATTCATGTTTCACTCAACAGGTCAGTAACATACTTTCTCTAAGACATTACTAGCCCATACGGATTTCTGTCGAACTCCAGCCCCAGAAAATATCTAAGAACTCCAAGGTCTCTAGTAACAAATTCACGACCCAGCATCTCTTTCGCCTCCTTTATTCCTTGTACATCATCACCTGTAATTAAGATGCCATCTACATAAACCATGATTGCAATAGTGCCTCTGGAAGTCTTTTGTACAAACAAGGAATGATCAGCATTAGAACGTTTATATCCCTGTTTTTCAAAGAGATCTAAGAGCTTCTGAAACCACGCTCTAGGGCTCTGTTTAAGGCCATAGATAGCCTTATGAAGTCTACACACCTTGGAACACTCCCCCTCAACAGCAAACCCAGGAGGCTGTTGCATGTAGACTTCCTCCTGTAGATCACCATATAAGAAGGCATTCTTCACATCCAACTGATAAAGAGGCCACTCACGAGTAACCGCAACTGACAGCAGAATCCGTAGAGTAGAATGGCGGGCCACTAGCGAAAATGTATCAAGGTAGTCCGCCCCGTATGTCTGTGTAAAGCCACGAGCAACAAGGCGAGCCTTGTATCTATCAATACTGCCATCTGCATTCTGCTTGACTGTAAATACCCACTTGCAGCTCACGGGTGACATATCAGCAGGTATAGGAACCAAACTCCACGTTCCTCTAGACTGGAGTGCTGTCATTTCTTCCTCCATTGCTCGACGCCACCTACTATCCTTCAGAGCGTCTTGGTAATTCCGGGGAATAGCTACAGCTGACAATGCGACTGCAAAGTTCCTGAAATCTCCAGTTAGTCGATCAAACAACACAGAAGCTGCTAAAGGATATGACGCACAACTCCTTTTCGATTTTCGTATAACAATAGGAACATCTAAATCAGTTGTATCCTCGTCCGTCCTCTGTAACACATCCTGCTCAGAAACATCATCAGATCCATCAATAATAATATACCTTAGGCGAGCTCGATGATGAGCAATGACCATGAGCTGAGGCAGGCCTGCGGGTGTAATGATATGGTAGTGGTGAAACAGGTATAGTAATGGGAGGTGCAGAAGATGGTAACGGTTATGGTAGTGGTGGTGGTGGTGATGGTGGTGGTGGTGGTGACATGTAAATGGCATCATTAGCTGGAGGTATCAACTGATCACCTGGTGCTGAAAAATACATAACAGATTCAAAAAATGTGACATCTGCGCTAACAAGATACCGCCTGCGCAATGGATCATAGCACTTGTACCCCTTCTGAGTTCTGGAGTACCCAACGAACACACACTTGACAGCCCTAGGAGAGAGCTTGTCAGTACCAGGAGACAACTGGTGGACAAAGGCAACCGAGCCAAACACACGAGGAGTGAGAGAAAATAGCTCTTTTCCAGGGAAGATAAGGGAGAACGGAATTTCTTCACCTAGAACAGATGACGGCATACGATTGATTAGGTAACATGCAGTAAGAACAGCGTCACCCCAGTAAGAATGAGGAGCATGACTCTGTATAAGGAGTGACCTGGTGACATCTAGTAAGTGACGATGTTTCCTTTCAGCAATCCCATTCTGTTGGGAGGTATAGGCACAGGATGTCTGGTGGATAATCCCCTTGGATGAGAAATAACTGGCTAGGGCATAAGTACACAACTCCAAGGCATTGTCACTTCTCACAATTTTAACGGATGCAGAAAAAACATTGCGAATCTCATTAAGAAAATTGATAATAATATTCTCTGCTTCAGATTTATTCTTTAACAAAAATACCCATGACACACGAGAGAAGTCATCCACAATAACTATATAAAACATGTGTCCCTGATGATCAGGAACACGACTCGGACCCCAGATATCAATATGAAATAACTCAAACTTGGAGGTACTACTCCGACACTGACGACTGTGAAAGGTAGACCGATGATGCTTTCCCAACTGACACGCCTTACAATGGATAGATGTGTGAGGCAAAACCTGGGGTAAAACACGACGCAACTTCTGAAGCGGCAGATGTCCAAAGCGCAGATGCTATAGTAGAGGAGAGACGGGTCCAGTAGGTAGAGATGAGGTTCCAGCAAAAGAAGTCTGACACAGGCGATAGAGGCCTCCTTGCTCATAGCCACGCCCAATCACGTTGCCCGTAAGGATGTCCTGAAAAACAAGAGAAGATGGATCAAAAATCGCCCGACACTGTAAATCCTTTGTAATTTGGGTAATTGATAATAAATTCATTGAAAAATTAGGTGCGTGTAACACATTCTTGAGCTGCATAGATGGTGTCAGTCGAATCTTCCCCTGACCAGCAATCGGGGAATGTGTGCCATTAGCAATGACCAATGTTCGACCTGGAGGGATCTGTCTGTATCCTGTAAGTAGACTTTGATCGCCACATAGGTGATGTGTAGCACCAGAGTCCATAATCCAAGCTAAAGTATATGATCCACTACTAGTAAATGTATGTGTGCTACTTGATGTACTGGTAGATGCAGAAGCAGATGCAGCAACATCAGGATGGCTCTCATTAGTGGGTGCTGGGCCAGATGGAGGAATAATGCCCCTTAGACGGACAACAAGATCATCAAAGCGCTGATCCAAAGAGGCAGCAGATGGAGGCTCTATCTGCTCAGCGACTCGTGCAGATGCAGGAAATCCATGCTTAGAGTAGCATGTCTCTTCAGTCTTCAGTATGTCCGGTGCGATGGCAGTAGGTACACGTTGGCCGAGTACGGCCTCCTCTACCATGAGTATCACGGCCACGTGTATGATGGTGACCTCCGCGACCTCTGTTGGCAGCCATGGCTGAGGCAATCTGATTCGTCGCCGTAGAGGGAACAGTGATCCGGCTCAACCTGTGGAAGGCTTCTTCCATAGGAGGAATAGTAGAGTCTGCCAAGATCTGAGACCGTGCTGCCTCATACTCAGGATCAAGGGCAGCGAGAAAAACTCCTACCATAGTGGCATTCCGGTAGGTCTTCTGTTGCTCTGGTGTAGCTGTCAGGGGCATAAATCTATACAGCTTCTCGAACATCCCTCTTAGCCTAGGGATGTGTACAGTGAGTGTAGAGGATGTCCATTCTGCTTAATAGTGAATATGTCATGCTGGAGTTGCAGAATCTTTGTCTCATTCTTCACTTGAGAATATGTGGCGGCTAGAATATCTCACATATCTTTGGCTGTGGGCTGATGAAGAATATCATTGGCAATCTCGATTGCCAGAGTTCCAGATAGCCATACTTTGGCATATGCATCATCTGCCTCCCACGAGGCATTAACTCCAGTCTTCTCAGCAGGCTCTTCTTCAATAAGAATATGTTTCTTACCGGTTGACTTCATCATACTCATGAACTGCATCGTCCACAGTTCATAGTTCGAACCATCCAACTTCACAATCGGCGCTGGACCTCGGAATGCGCCTACAGATGGGATATCTGCCTTGCTTTCAGACATACTTGTAATCAAAGACTGGAGTGGTAGACTGAGAATAAGATCGTCTACACGGACATAGATGGGTTTAGTTGCAGATGTAGACTTCAAGCAACTAAACCCATTCCTTTGGAGGTGTGCACGCTAGACCTTCGTGCAGGGCTGGTTCACAGCATAAGGATGCACAGCAATGAGCGCACAAAAGGGGCGCGCAGGGAGCGCGCAAGAAGGCCGCGCGAGAAGCGCACAGCCGAGCGCACACTGGAGATGCGCTAGATGCGCACTGGAGATGCGTTAGGCGCGTGCTGGCGATGGAAGCGGGGCATAGAAGATGCGCTAAATGCGCGAGGCAGCAGGTGCGCGACGCAACAGGATGCGCGATGTACGCAGGAGCGCAGCGCAGCAGAGGATGCGTGCGGGGTGCAGAGGCAGTGCAGCAGGGTCGTGATGTACGCAGGGCGAGGCCGCGAGGCGCGCGGGAGCACGGGGCGCACGACCGGCGACGCGCAAGAGGCCGAGATGCACCGCCAGCGGTGCGTGGAGAGAGAGAGGCTCAACGGTGGGGGTTAGGGTTAGGGTTAGGGTTTTAAGAACTCTGGTCCTAAGACCGTCGCTCTGATACCATGTTGGGGAAAATAAAGAGCATGTTTATTCCATCAGCCCTAGGCTCTCTTATATAGGAGAGTAACCTATGGGTAAATTACATAAAGAGTACGGCAGGAACTGGAAATAACTAAAGAGTACATAAGTAAATAATATATGTTAACAGGGACGACCAGGACAAAGAGACTACACAGCCCTATTAATCTTGCATACATTTTCAAGATACACGATGACGATGTTGATGAAGATGTTCTCCAAAGCTGGATGGATTCCATTGGTACTCCCCGTACTCGATCAAACTGGGTGGAAACCGAAGACCAATGAGAATATAAGCCAGCAAATGGAAACAGATGTAAGTGACTATCCTGCGCTAGATCCGGGCGGATTACGAACCCTCTTAGTGGGTTGGAGGCCAAGGTTGATGCAGTTGTGTGGATGGAATACACTAGTTCCAAATCCAAGTCAAAGGATGACCATGGAGATGATGATGATGTTGTTGTTGGCGGTCGTGGTGGATCTGGTGAGGGGAAACATATTAAGGGGGTCAGCAAGGGATGGCCGCGGACCACAAGATACAAAATTCAAAGAAGGTCTCAACGGAGGGTGTGAATATATGGAGCGACAGAAAAACACACATGGACAGTTTGTTCCAAGTCTGAGTTCAGGACCTATGGATTACGACATCTGTAGGTTCCTTAAGTTGCATGGACATTGACAGCTCATATCGTAGAGGAACAACAAGTCCACTGGGCGGATATGGATCATCACATGATGAGAGAACATTTAGCATCTTCCCACAATTCTTTCATGCTCCTTCTCCTGGATCTCCTCCTCCTCAAGCGTATACACCTCCATCATATGGTTACAGAGGGTACGGAGTATATAGCAGCTACAGCTGTGAGAACTACCAAGGTAGCCAACCCGATCCTCATCCTCATCCTCAAGGTACCAAGGTAGCCAACCAGTTACAGCTTCTTTGGTGGTGAGAGTTATGGTTTCTTCCCCGAGTACATGTCAGAGCCTCCTCCTCATCCTCCTCCGCAGAGATCTTATCCTAATCCGTCATCGTCCCAAGGATCTCAAGCCAGTACTTCGCAGCCTCATCGTGCCACTCGTGATACCGAATCTACTGCTGCTTATCCTCGTCTCGGGATACTCATAGGCATCGATGACTACCAATACATGCAGTATGTGAAGGATTATAGGGTCATGTACTCGTACATGACATGGGAGAACTACTGCGAGTACATTGAGTCTGCAATGCGTTATGACAGACAATAAGGAATGGGGACGATTCAGATCGACCATGGAACTCTCGGTTCTGAACTGAACTCATCACCATGTAATATATTTTATTCTTTTATTGCATTAATCATTAATATGCATGTTCTTATTTAATCTACGTGAATATATGTCTTTTCACGTGTTGTAAGACTTTAGTCTGTAATTAAGAATTAAGTATTAACAATGATATGTTCGATATGATAGATATGTACAGCATACAGTCATAGTCATAGATGATCGATATGTGTACTATAAGCCTATAAGTGTATATCTATGGTTTCATTGCTTCGAACAACTCGAATTAACGCCATTTGCAATATCTAACAGATTATACGATATGACCGATATGATTGATATATATGATATAAGGGTATAGATGAGCGATATGTGTGACAAAATTGTGTATTTATAAGTTATTTATTGTTCTAATAACTTGGATGATCCTACTTTACAAAAAAACTGGAAAAAAACAATATGGATTTTTAAGCCATTTCTGGCATTCCCACCGTGTTGAAATCTAAGAAGTGGAAGTGGAATAGATAAAACAAGAAAGATAAACATGAAGAACAAGGATTTAACGTGAAACCCGACTCCTTGAGGAGCAGGATAAAATCACGGGAGAAGCCCTCAAAGGGGTTGGATATTCTATTAGAATTCTCAATGAGTACAGGGGGTGAGGGCCACTTTATATAGCCCCTCAGACAGACCGGACCAACCGCTCATCCATGTGGGACTAAACATGAGTGGGGTAATTGGATCTTGGTGAGATCCAATTACCCACCTAATACATTCGCTAACACTCCCCCTCAAACTGGAGCTGAGAAAGCTGCAGCTCGCAACAGAAAGAAAGTTTACAACACATCTTTACACGATACATCACAAGAACACGTGTCCACTGCTGGTAGAAGACCTCGCACGAGGACGAGTCTGCGACTTTCAGGACATCGGAACGTATCTCTTCCATGTCTGTAGAACCGCTGCGATATCAGGTCACCAGAACATATCTATATCGTGTCTGGAGAAGAATCTTTGCAGAAGAAGTCCAGCGCGGAGTATTGATCGGGTCGTAAAAAAAGAAGTATACGTCCTGATGAAGAATTGGATGTCCGGTGAAGACGGTTGATCAACGAAATCTGGAGTGATGGTCTGTCAGTCGTGGTCAGGCAGTAGAAGTTTGTGAAGAATACATCTCCAACTCCCCATTTCTCCCATATTTGATAGAATAAATAGCAGATAGCATCAAGTTAGGAGAAATAAATGAATAACATACAACCTTTATATATATATCATTCATTTTCGTTTTTATTCTTCGTCCTTCCAAAAAAAATTTGCACAATTCAGTTTATTTTTTTTCTTAGCCATTCCCTTTTTCGGTTATTCTCTTCTATATTTTTTTAAAAAAATGTGTACGGCGTTTCTTTCTTCTTCTTCTTCTTCTTCTTTGTATGCGCCTTTTCAAAAAACATACCCTTTTTTAACGAGCAGAGATAATAATTTTTTTATAAACGGCATTAGGGTTCCCAGTTGGGAACCATATTTCTTCATACCCACGCCGCCCTCGATGGGCCCTAAAGCTGTAGGGAGTGTCGCCTCATCGTTGTGCGCACGTGATGGAGGCAGGCGAAGGGAGAGGCAGCTTCGGGATGGGAAGCTCCGGCTGGAGCTCGATTTGAAGAAGGAAGCGGGGGTTGGAGCTCCGAGGAGGGAGAGGGTGGCCATGTTTCTGGAGAGCGACCGCCTGCCGCCTGATTGTTGAAGGAGTTCGAAGGAGGATGGTCGGTTTCGGTTGGGAGAAGAGCCCGATTAGGAGTTCGCCTTTATTCAGGGGGAGTTCGCCTGGAGGAGGGAGCATGGAAGGGGCTCCGCTCGGCGAAGCCGCTGACTGGAGTGGTGTCGCCTGAAGTCAGGCAGGACTCTAGGGATGATCGAGAGGGGCTCGGAGGTCTTGGTTGCGCCGCCAAGTGCTAAACCTGGATCGCCTCCTGCATTTGCGCGAGATGGAGCTCCGCGTGGAGATGTCTGGGAGATTTAGAGAGATAGCGGTGCTGAACTGTGATGTGTCCAAAGGCTCGTGACTATATGGAGGAGAAAGGATCTCGATCTGGGCGGCCTCGAGCATGGAGTGCCGCCTGGAGCGTCGCACGATGCGGTGAGCATGGAACGAACACGCGACCATCAGATGGGGTCGAGGCTGGAAGATGCTGCTAGGAGGAATGAACACAGTGGCTAGGGCTAAAGGTCTTCGACTGGAGGAGAGAGGCGACTCGTCGCCTGGGCTTGGAGCCCTAGCTGGAGAAGAGATCGTACGCAGATGGCCCGCAGGCTCCTGATGCGAGAAGCATGTGCGTTGGGGCTGTGAGGGCTCACGCGTTGTGCAAGCGCCAAGGGAGGCATGATCCAGAGATGGATCTCGGGTGAGGCATGATTAGGGTTTTCAACGAAACCCTAGAAATCAAACTGCAGAACCTTTTTGGTTGAATCACAACTCTTGAGTGCAGAAATAATTTTTACAAACAAATCTTCAAAAAAAATCTCGAACAGAAATAAGAACTTGAAATCCTAGAGAATCGACCCGCTCTGATATCATGTTTGTAGAGATAAATGTCTTTTCTCTATTACAGTACTTCTTTATCTATTTACTTTTCTTGTCTACCATATGTAATTTACCTATAGGTCTCTCGTCTATATAAGAGATCCTAGGGCTTATGGAATAAACATCTTGCTTATATTTCCCAACATGGTATCAGAGCGGTGGTCCTAGATCGGAGCTCCTGTACATTAACCCTAGCCCCACCTTCCAAAGCCCCCCGCGCACGCCGCCTACGCCTCGCGCCCCTCCGTGTGCGTCGCATCTCGCACCCCTCCGTGTCGTTTGTGATGCCCCTCCGCGCACCCCTCCTGCGCTCCTCTGCGTTGCGCCTCCGCACCGCGCTCATCCGAGCCCTGCGGCGATCCCGGCGGTTGTAGCGGCGTGCAGATGCCGCGCCTCCATGCGGCTCCCTGTGCAGAGCCCGCGCCTCCATGCGGCTTTCCCCCAACCCTGTACGAACCGATCCTCTCGTGCACGTGGTCCTGCAGTCACGCCTCCTGCTCCCTGTGCGGTTACTATTGATGGGGTGGTTTGCAGGATAAGTCTACACGTGCAACCACCTATGTTAGTGTAGACGATCATCTCCTCAAGTCTACGATCTGCGTCTTCTTTAATCGGCATGACATCAGAAAATAAGATCGATATTCCCTCTACGGGCGCCTTCAGAGGTCCAGTGCCCATAGTCATAGTGGACGGGTCGAATTACGAGTTGTGGGCCATGCAATTCATGAGCCTAATGAAGTCGATGGGTAAGAAGTATATTCTTATCGAGGAAGAGCCGACGGAGAAGACAGGAGTGTATGCCTCTTGGGAGGTTGATGATGCTTATGCGCGAGTCTAGTTGTACGGTACTATGATACTGGATAGCGAATGATGTCTGCACCAGCCCACAACCAAAGCAATGTGGGATATTCTTGTTACCACATACTCACAGGCAAGAATGAGACGAAGATTCTACAGCTACAGCTACAGCTTTGTGCCTCTCACGGCGACTCCATAACATATGAAGACATCCCGGAATGCTACGATGGTTGGAGTATTTCGTGCCTCTTGACTCTCAGTACGAGGCAGCATCTTCCCAGATATTAGCTGATGCCACTATTCCTCCCATGGAGGAGGCCTTCCGAAGATTAAGCAGGATTAATGTTACAACTTCCAGTGCCACACTCTTCTGCTATGGCTGCCTCTCGTGGGAAGAGCGACGCATCTCAATTTCGTGGACGGATGTTACGCGGTAGAGGTGGACGTGGTCGTGACCATCGTGTATCTTTGTCACAGGTTGGGACATACGGAAGACACATGCTACTCTAAGCATGATATTCTAGCATCAGCATGTGTAGCAGAGCAGGTCCATCGTCAGCAAGTTGTGCCGCCCCCGCCCACATCAAATCAGAGATATGATGACCTTGTCTCTAGACTGAGAGACATCATGCCACAGTCGAGTACACCAGTACCTACTTTACAGACTAGCTCGGATGATGCCACCACTACAGGAGCCAATACCTCAGGTAGTGCTTATACATCTACTCTTTGTGCTGGTTCAGACGTGTCAAAGTGGATTATTGATTCTGGAGCCACACACCACTTGTGGGGATAGGGATCATCTCATAGCCTATCGACAGGTTCCTCAAGGACGGACTGTGGTCATAACTGATGGGACCCATTCCCCTACCACAGGACAGGGGGAGATCACCCTGACACCATCAATGCGCTTACAGAATGTGTTGCATGCTCCTAATTTTTCAATGAATTTACTATCTATCAGTAAGATTACTAAGGATTTAAATTGTCGAGCAATATTTGACCATCATCCCTTGTGCTTTAGGACATACCTACGGGCAAGATGATTGGTCGTGGTCGTGAGCAGGGTGGACTCTATCGACTTGTTCAAACTTCATATGCTAGTATATCATCCCAGTCCACTGGTCTGGTTTCTCCTTTTCTTTAGCATCTACGCTTTGGTCATCTCCCGCTTCAGAAGTTGCGTCAAGTTCTTACTCAGATTTCACCCCGTTCATCTTTTCACTGTGAAGCGTGTCAATTAGGGAAGCATCATCGGTCGGTCTTCCCTAGTCGTCGAAGTCAGAGTAGTAGCTCCCCTTTTGAGTTTTTCCATGAAGACATGTGGGGTCCAAGTCGTGTTCCAGATCATCACGGACACAGATTTTATTTAGTTGTTGTGGATGATTTTAGTCGCCTGTCTTGGGTCTTTTTGTTGAAGAATAAATCTGAAGCTGAAATACAATAATAAATTTCATTAGAGAGGTGCAAAATGTGTTCTCTACATCAGTTAAAACTATAAGGACGGATAATGCGCTTGAATTTTGTACTCATGTACTTTATCATATCTTTCAGTGGCATGATCAAACTTCTTGCGCATATACATCTCAACAGAACGGTGTTGTTGAAAGAAAGCATCATACATTTTTTATGTCACTCGTACTTTCATGATTCAGAGCTGTGCCCCTCATTCTTTCTGGGGTGATGTGGTTCTTACAGCATGTTACCTCATTAACCGTATGCTTCATCGGTGCTATGGGACAAAAATCCTTTTTCAATTGTCTTTCCTGAAAAGGAATTGATCTCTCTTAGCCTGTGTTTTTGGATCTGTTGTGTTTGCCCATCAGTTGTCTCTAGGGATTGACAAGCTCTCTCCCTAGGGTTGTCAAATGTGTCTTTGTTGGGTACTCCACAACTCAGAAGGGGTATCATTGAGATGATCCATTACATAGGAGATATTATGTCAGCGCAGATGTAACATTTTTTGAGTATGTCATGCACTTTTTGCCTACAAGTGACAGGTTAGCATCTTCAGATTCGGACGATGAGCTCTATATTCCGCCTCCACCCACTTGTCAACCATCTTCAGACAGAGATGAAGACTAGTTCGCATACCGTCCTCAGACCGACGGATAAAGCGGACACATTTATTTAGAACTTGAATATTTGCTACGTGCATGTGCTCTAGATAGGAAAGGGTCCTGTAAGGACCATCTGACATTGGTAGAACTCACGTACAACAACAATCATTATTCCAGTATTGGTATGACATCATCCGAAGCCCTATACGGGCAGAGATGTCTCGCATCTCTCAGATAGCATGAAATAGGCGAACACACTCTTTACTCTGTAGATCTCTTCGGGAAGGGACTACGAGGACTGTGATCGATCTTGTAAAGGAAATGCTTCTGATGACTCAAAGCTGCTAGAAGAGCTATGCAGGACCGTCAGAAAAGAAATTTGGAGTTTCATGTAATCCGATCCTCTTCTCTTAATCGATTCAAATTGTAACTTATCAATATTTAACTTAATCCTTCATATTGATGGAAATTCCTGAAAACACAAGAAGGAGATTGGAGTGTTTCTACGAGTATCTCCCATGAAGGGAGTACAGAGATTTGGTGCTCATAGCAAGTTGACACCACGATACGTTGGATTATTTGAAATTTTTAGTCGTATGTGTAAGGTGTCTATTGAGTAACCCTTTATCCACACCTATCAATTTAAGGAATTACGAGTAGGACCTTCACCACGTCATCAGCTACGAGAACCCTTGACGTGGAGTCAAATTTGATTTACAAAGAGAAGGTCAGTACAAATACTCGATGGTGTTGTGAAAAATAAAAGCTTCACAACAAAGAAATTCTCTTAATAAAGGTGCTATGCCACCGACATGATGTCAAAGAGGCAACATGGAAGACAAAAGTGGATATGCGGGCACGATACCCACAACTCTTTCAGGTATTTGTCAAAACAAGCCCATTTAATTACATATATTGAAAGAACACAGCTTGTTTTCCTTTGAGGTTAATATGGGTTCAAAACCCTTTGAGCTTTTTATGGCCATATAAGATCCAAACAAGACACAAAGTGACCTTGACCCGAGTCTCGAGAACGAGACTCCCTTTGAGGTTTTTATATTTGTAACATCCGGATCCGAATGAACTGAAGCTCTTGTCAAGAAAAGGATGTTGCAAGCAAGTTTGGATCTCCAAAGTGGAGATATTCAAAGGTACATATCTCTCTTCACTTTACTTTCATTAAAGTCAATGTTGAAGTTTCTAATTCGATTTTTTTCCTTTTTCTGTTGTTGTCCATCAGGTATTTTATCTATTGTTGTATATTAGATAAAGCTACGAATACCCTCCAAACTTAGAGGATAAAAGGTACAATCCTTTAACCCTCCTCTTTCTGCCTTCCATGCATGATTCAATACCTTAAATTACCTCTGAAATTAGATGAGAATGTAAAGTTTTACATGGAATTCATTAAAACTTTTCAACAATTATATATGCTCTTGATTTCTTAAAATTTTGAGGATAAAATTTTGGGTTTAGCATGCAAATTAACCTAAGTTCAAGCCATTAATTAGCTAGAAATTTTAGCACAGAAAAAATAGAAATTGGGGGAAAATGACATGCATTTTCTTATGGAATCTTGAGCAGGATGAAGCAATTCATAAATAAAGAATCTAATATAAGTAACCGAGCCTCTAAAATTCCTAAAAAAACTCAACCTCAAAACTAAATGACTTACCTTTATAATTGAAAGCAAGACTCCTATTAATCAACTGCATGTTCTTTACATCAAGGACATGCTCAATTACTATTTTTAATGATAAAGAGAGTCCTAAAGTCGATCATAAGATACTTTGATGCATTTATGACTAAAGATGCATTATTTTTGGATGAAATCCTAATAAGGATGATGTCAATGCTTGTAGACTGAACATAATTCATATCAAAATAATGTCATATCCCCCAACAGATGAGCTGTAGACAACATCTCGAGATTGTGAGTTATTCTAAACATAACAAGCATTAGACCACACCAACCAAGAATTCCAACAGCTAACATGGAGCTTCACAGAGTGATTGTTATGAATTTGCTCGAAGAGATAATCATGTGCCATTAACCTCCATATGTTTGGTCCAAGGTGGAAAACAATATTGTATCTATGAATAATGCAGTATAATATCATAATTTGGTTGTATGGGTAAGGCTCCTATAAGAACATATGCCCTAAGGATCTATCCATATAGCTTTTACAGTTGCTTGAGTCGCAATGTGATGAGGTTTCATCAGGTTGCAAACTAAAATTTGTCATGGGTTTCTTGTCTACAGGAAAACCTGTATAATATACATATGCACAAATGGTGAAACCCAGAGATTCCTTGCTGAGGAAATCATATGTATATGTGTAGCATTATAACAACATCCTAAAGTGACCCATGAACTAATCTACTTTGCTATCTACAAGAGCAATGTCCAAGCAATTCACAGTGATATGTAATAGCTTCCCGATAACCCTTTATATTATATAGCATTGACATCTTATGAGTAAAACATCTTTCAAATATTAGAACTCTTCTCTCAAAGTCAACAAATGATTTCTCAAGATCTTTACGAATAAGAAATCATTAATCGATTGATCATTATGTATAGTCTACTATTCATACAATCTATTATAATATATAGGATGTTATGGCAAATGATCAGAAAACACCCCTCCTTTGATGTCTCAACTGAAACTGGTACAATTGAGACATGATTCTTGTTTAGGTACCATATAAAACAAAATGATAAAGACTAGCTAGATCCATATCCAAACTCCAAAGCATAGATGGTGATCTTATGATTTTAGAAATAATAAGATGTGACCACAAAGACCGATCATCTTCATAAATTAATCTTTTAGGTATACTCTACTATTTATACATATCATCAAAGATAGGTAGTGACAAAATACCTAGAATTGTAAAGTCGACCATTGAAGAGATTGAGAAATGATAGGGTAGGTGGATAAGTGAAATCAATGCTGAATCAATTATATCAATAAGATCGTTGATAAAAAAAGACATAGATCTGTGCAGTCAACCACAGCAGAGATTGAGAAAGGTGAGGAATCAAGTCAGCGTTGGTGATCCATTGATGACTAATAATTAAGAGTGCCAGTCATGGTGACCTTTACGCCTGACTGTGCGAGGGTGCGGTGACCCTCAGTTGGGCGGGAGATTAGGAAGCCCAGTTAGGGCAGCGGCCGCTTAGTGCGCGGGTCTAGGATCCCAGTCTTTTTCTCGATTTTCTCGCGAGCGCTCGCAGTTTTTACGCCTCTCTGGGATCCACAGGTTTTCTTTTAAAGACCAGTTCCGCTGACCCTTGTTCTTTAGGGTACCAAGGCTGGAGGACCCTTGGTTTTTAGTTTTTCGAGCTCGTTAGCCCGTACCGGTCGGGCCGGTTTTTCTTTTAGAGCGACTTTTCCAGAAAGTCTCTCTCACCCGTCTTAGTGGCGTAGTTTTGGAGTAGACCTATCCCTCTATTAGACCGCCTTCCAATTAGAGGGCGAGACGGAAGAGCCTTTTGTAGGCTACTTCACCGCTTGAGTTTTGTTTATTTTTCGCCAGCAGACTTGGCGATGCTACATCCGAATCATCCATGTATACATCTGAATCCTCTATGGCTACATCTGAATCAGTTACAGTTGAATTTGGAAAAGTTACATTTGAGATTGGATTGAGTCACAATTGAGTTTGGCTAAAGTTGAATTACAGTTGAATTGGTTACATGGAAGCTTGGTTACAGTTGAGTTGGGTTCCGTTGAACTAGTTACTTTTCTGCCAATAATTCTTGGCAAAGAGAAAAGACCATATCATGAAAATCATCCTTATCAGACTATCCACTAAGCTTGAGAAAATCAACAAGGAAAGAATCAAAACCCCAGATCCATCATATACTCTTACTATGATCAATCCACAAGATTCTTAAACATCCTTATAAGCATTAATAGAGATAATGATTATATCAGAGTCTCATCATTCATATTCTCAAGACCAGTCAAACTTGTATTATAATTAATAGAATGGCAATGACTTAAATATGGATCACATGATATTGGTATATAAATGATTAATGTGGGTAATTAGTGTAGGATGACTAGAATGGGGTTTTACATACCAAACAATTTGAAAGCCTGTTCATTGCAAGTAGCTTTTAATTTTTATTGTCAAGGCCAAAATTACTTGCCTTCTTTTGGAACCACTAAAATCCTGTTATTTTAATTAATTAGATGTACTCAACGTTTGTTGATGTTCTTTTCTCCCTTCCCACGGTTTGCAGCAAAATACATGCACGTTGTATTGAGAGAGTTGAACCATCAGCTTCTGCAGTTACAATTATCAGGTACGCATGCTATAGTTTATTCAAGATATTATATGCTTTTTATTTCTCTTCTGATATAATTGGGATGCATGTACATAATGCAATTTCTGTTGTTTACATGTTAACTGCTATGGATATTTATGCAATATAATTGTGACATACTGCAGTTCTTTGGTTTATTGGTTAATTTGTGAATGTCATTCGTAAAAAAAAAGAATTTCCCTAATTTCAGTACTGTAATGTGATCCTTAGCGAACATGATACTACGCGTAATATGTAAACGGGTACCCAGATCCAAGAAGGTGCGGGTCTCACACTCGACATTCTACACTCAGAATTATTGTATCTGTTATTGTTGTTCGAGATTAGCCCCATGTACCAACTGGATGTCAAAAATGCATTCTTATATGGAGATCTTCAAAAGGAAGTCTATATGCAGCAGCCATCCTAGGTTTGCTGCTGAGGGGAAGTGTTCACAGGTGTGTAGAATTCATAAGGCAATTTATGGCCTTAAGCAAAGCCTAAGAGCTTGGTTTCAGAAGCTCTCAGAGTTGTTTGAGAAGCAGGGATTCAAGAAGTCGAATGCAGATCATTCACTTTTCATACAGAGAACCTCCGGAGGGCATGGTTGGCTATTATTAGTATGTGTAGATGATATTTTACTTACTAGAGATGATACACAGGAATAAAGAAGGCAAAAGAATTTTTGGGCAATGAATTTGTTATCATTACCAAGGATCTTGGATTTCTTAGATATTTTCTGGGACTGGAGTTTGCCAGAAATCAGCATGGGCTAGTAATGACTCCGAAAAAATATGTCACTTATTTGTTTAGTGATACGGGTATGCTTGGATGTCGGCCTGCTACCACGCCAATGGATTCAAGCATGAAGCTATACGAAGATGATACGGATGAGGTCGACAAGAGGAGAAACAGATAACTAGTGGGAAAGCTCATTTATGTTACTATTACCAGACCCGATATTTCATTTGTTGTTAATCGAGTAAGCCGGTTCATGTAACAACCTCGTCAGGTGTATATGGATGCAATACAAATGATACCAAGGTATCTTAAATCATCTGCAGGAACAGGGCTGCTATTTAAAAAAGGAAGTAGCATTACTATCTCAGCATGTGCAGATGCAGAGTATGCAGGATGCCCCAAGGATAGGAAGTCCACAACAGGATTTGCTATATTAGTTGGAAATTCACTTGTCTCGTGGAAAAGCAAGAAGCAAACTGTAGTTGCGAGATCTAGTGCTGAGTCAGAGTATAAGGCTATGGCACAAGCATGTACAGAAATGATGTGGGTTCGAGCGTTCCTCACAGATCTACATATAGATGTACCTCTTCCCATGTCGCTGCAATGCGATAATCAGGTTGCCATGTTTATCGCCAATAATCCTGCCTTTCATGAAAGGACAAAACATATTGAGGTCGATTGTCACTATATACGAGACATGATTCAGAAGGGCTTCATATCTACATCGCATGTCAGTACAGCAGATCATACGTCCAACATCTTCACCAAGGCTCTACTTAGAGGATCATTTCAAAAGTGTTCATCCAAACTGATCATGGTAGATATCTATGCTCCATCTTCAGGGGGAGTGTGGAGATAAATGTCTTTTCTATATTACAGTACTTCTTTATCTATTTTCTTTTCTTCTTGTCTACCATATGTAATTTACCCATAGGTCTCTCGTCTACATAAGAGAGCCTAGGGCTTATGGAATAAACAATTTGCGTGTTCTTCCCGACAATGTTGAAATCTGAGAAATGGAAAGCGGAATAGATAAAACAAGAAAGATAAACATGAAGAACAAGGATTTAACGTGAAATCCTACTCCCTGAGGAGCGGGATGAAACCACGGGAGAAGCCCTCAAAGAGGCTGAATATTCTATTAGAATTCTCAATGAGTACAGGGGGTGAGGGGCTCTTTATATAGCCCCTCGGACAGACCGAAGTCCCACCACTCATCCAAGTGGGACTAAACATGAGTGGGATAATTGGATCTTGGTGAGATCCAATTACCCACCTAATACATTCTCTAACACACCGAAATCGTGGAAATTTCCCGAAATTTCGATATACATGGTCACCGAAACGAAATCGAGATTGAGATTTCGAACCTTGATCTACGTGCCTCATTTGTGAAATCCCAACTTTGTTCTTATAATCAAAGCATTCATAACCTCAGACCGGACAAAGAAATCCCATTTGCTCCAACCAACTAGCCAAGAAAAAGTCATGCCCACAACGCATTTAAAGGACATTACTTTTGTTGAGCTTGAGATGAATCAATCTTTTATGGCAGAGAGATGTCATGTTCAAGATGGAGAACTACATGTGATATAATCACATAATAGGAAATATCTGACATTAACCATTCTCTTCTTTGTGGCATGCAGAGAATCAAAAAACTAATGTAAGCATACGAATCCACAGACCTCTCTAGAAACTAGGATTTCTCTGTTTTTCTTTCTAAAGTAAAAGGAGGGGTTATGAGTTGTACACACGCGCAAGATTAAATGGATCTCACTGCAGACCGTTAATCCAGAAATAATGAAATACAAGTCAACATGGCCAATGAAATCCAATCATAGCCAGCATCAATCACTGACATAAATTTAAGTAACATTACCTATCAAGATCTTAGGAAGTAGCATATAAGGATCTCCAGCATAGATAGAATTGTATGAAATGATGAGAAACCACAAGAAACTAACAATAAACTTTGCCGAAGTGCAATATTCACAAATTTGTAAGACAACTTCGTACCTAACATAATTAGCAAGCACAACAGGATCCAGATCACATCGGACATCCTTCAGATCTGGGGACCATTTTGCTAACATAATCCCTGTTATAATAACATCATCTGAAGAAATGGAGTTATTATTAAGAACAGTACACCGAAAGCAAGATGTTGACAGATATCATGCACCTTAATTCCGGCTGAGACTTGTTATTCTAAAACCACAATTGATAAGTGGCATTGACAGCCCTAGCCCTACCTAGTTAACCATTTAATTTCCATATGATAATTTTCTGATACTTGTGTATTGTATAAAATTGCAAGATTATTCTCAACAAATAAATATAGAAAGCTATTTTTGATGCCACTGTAGGATACAGAGGCGTTTCTAAACTTCTGTGTGAACTTATGAAATATCCATTACATATTTGGTATCACAAAAATACCTGTTGTATTATTCATATACATAAGTAGCCTTACATTAAACTGTTAGAAGAAAGGAGTCTTTGTTGTACTTCATAGAATAACCCTAGGCTCTCTTATATAGGGAGAGGCCTTAAGGGTAAATTACATGGACATCTAAATAAAAGAGAGAAATAGCAACAAGATACGAAAACAATTATTAATACTAGAAACTATCTCTACACTCCCCCTCAAGGTGGAGCATAGATGTCGATCATGCTCAGCTTGGATGAACATCTCTGAAAAGGTCCTCTGAGCAATGGCTTGGTGAATACATCAGCAGTTTGATCTCCTGAGCTAACATGGGCCGTGGATATCAATCCTCTCTGGATCAGGTCCCTGGTGTAATGGCAGTCAACTTCAATAAGATTGGTCCTCTCATGAAAAGCAGGATTGTTGGCAATGAACAATGCTGCCTGATTGTCACACTGAAGCTTCATAGGTAGAGGTACAGCTACATGTAAATCTTCTAATACGGAGCGAACCCACATCATTTCCGTGCTGGCTTGGGCCATTGCCCTGTATTCGGATTCCGCACTGGATCTTGCCACCACCGTTTGTTTCTTGCTTTTCCAAGACACCAGAGAGCCTCCAACAAAAACTGCAAACCCTGAGGTTGATTTTCTATCCTTAGGGCATCCTGCATAATCTGCGTCTGCACACGCTGAGATGGATAAGTCTACGCCCTTTCTGAATAGTAGCCCTAACCCTGGAGAAGACTTCAGATACCTCGGTATCATGTGTATAGCATCCATGTGAACCTGTCTTGGCTGCTCCATAAACTGACTCACCCGGCTAACTGCAAATGCAATGTCTGGACGGGTTATAGTAATGTAGAGGAGTTTTCCCACCATCTCTCTATATCTCCTCTGATCCACTTCATCAGTATCATCATCATATAACTTCATGCTGGGGTCCATGGGGATGCTTGATGGTTTGCACCCATCCATACCAGTCTCAACCAGAAAGTCTGTAATGTACTTCCGTTGTGTCATCACCAAACCATGTGCATTCCTTGCAAATTCCAACCCCAGAAAATATCTTAGGGTTCCAAGATCCTTTGTAACAAACTGACGACCTAGGAATGCCTTCGCCCTCGCTATGCCCTGAACATCGTCTCCTGTAACAAGAATATCATCCACATAGACCATTATGACAATCGTACCTGCCGAGGACTTCTGGACAAACAACGAGTGATCAGCATTGGACCTCTTGAATCCCTAGTGCTCAATTAGATTGGACAGCTTCTAGAACCACGCTCGTGGACTCTGTTTGAGGCCATATATCGCCTTGTGAAGTCTACAAACCATATGCTTCTCCCCCACAGCAGTAAACCCGGGTGGCTGCTGCATGTAGACTTCCTCCTGTAAGTCCCCGTACAGAAAGGCATTCTTGACATCTAGCTGAGAAATGCTCCAATCACGAACCACTGCAACAGACAGGAGAATACGGAGAGTCGAGTGTCTCGCCACTGGAGAGAATGTATCCATGTAGTCAACGCCATACGTTTGTGTAAATCCACGGGCGACCAAGTGTGCTTTGTACCTATCCAACGTGCCATCTGCATGATATTTGACTGTGAAGACCCATTTGCAGCTCACAACGGATGCATCAGGAGGTGCAGGGACCAAAGACCATGTGCCACGGGACTGCAAGGCCCCCATTTCTTCTTCCATAGCTAATCTCCAGCACTCACTCTTCAAGGCTTCCTGGTTTGTCTGTGGTATGGCCACGGAAGACAATGCCGTGGCAAACTTCTGGAAATCACCTGTGAGTCGGTGGAAGGAAACCTGTGAAGCAAAGGGATAGGAAGCACATTGCCGTCTCTGTTTCCGAATAGCAATCGGAACATCAAGATCATCATCTGGGTCCACCTGTAATGAGTCATCCTGCATATGTACCGAACCTGACCCGTCAGTAGTAACATCATCTGAACATACCTGAGGCGTAGTGATTGGTTGATCTGTCGTCTGAGCAGGACCTGGCCGACGCGTATAATGGTTAGGAAACGGTGATATGATTTGCTGTGGAATGGGTGGAGGTGGGGGTGGTGGTGGCGGTGGTGCTGGCATAGGAACTGACACAGGAGGCGACTCAGGTGAACTCGAAGTAGGTGGTGGTGGAACATAAATATCATCAGTGGTGGTGGATGGTACCATTCTGTCCCCAGCTGGCGAGAAATACATAACTGACTCGAAGAAGGTGACATCCGCACTAACAAAGTACCTGTTGGTTGTAGGATCATAACACCGGTATCCCTTCTGGGTTCTGGAATAACCAACAAAGACGCACTTGACTGCTCTTGGAGAGAGTTTGTCAAGGCCAGGAGATAGACGATGGACAAACGCCACAGCGCCAAAGACACGTGGCGGCAGAGAGAAGAGCTCCTTGTCTGGAAAAATAAGAGAGATAGGTATCTTCTCTCCAAGGACAAAGGACGGCATTCTGTTGACTAGATAGCATGCAGTAAGGACAGCATCCCCCCAGAAAGAAATAGGAGCACAACTTTGAATCAACAGGGTACGAGTAATGTCCAAGAGATGGCGATGCTTTCTTTCCGCCACACCATTTTGTTGGGATGTATATGCGCAGGTGGTTTGGTGAATAATACCCTTCGATGAAAGAAATAGAGAAAGAGAGCGTGTACAAAATTCCAGGGCATTGTCAGTTCGAACATATTTGACTGAGGAAGAGAAAACATTCTGCACTTCATTAACCAAATTTTTGATAACATCTCCTGCTTCAGATTTATTCTTCAAAAGAAATACCCAAGAGACACGAGAAAAATCATCGACGACAACTAGATAAAACCTGTGTCCCTGGTGATCGGGAACACGACTCGGACCCCATATATCTATATGTAACAACTCAAAAGGGGAGCTACTGCTCCGACTCTGACGACCTGGGAAGCTCGACCTATGATGCTTTCCCAACTGACATGTTTCACAGTGAAACGACGAAATTGGAGAGATCTGGGGCAGAAGATGGCGCATTTTTTGGATCGGAAGGTGACCAAATCGAAGATGCCAAATGTAAGGAGAGACTGGTCCAGCGGAGTGAGAAGAGACGCCAGCATAGGATTCCCGAACCAGCCGATATAAACCATTCTGCTCAGAGCCACAGCCAATCACCTTGCCCGTGAGTATGTCCTGAAAAATGAGAGAAGACGGGTCAAAAATAGCACGACAATTCAAATCCTTTGTAATCTGACTAATAGACAGCAAATTCAGTGAGAACTCAGGAGCATGTAAAACATTCTGTAGCTGCATAGTGGGGGATAAGAAAACCTCCCCCTGTCCAACAAGGGGTGAGTGGGTACCATCTGCTATATGTACTGAGCGGCCGGGTGGAATATCCCTGTAGGCCTGTAATCGTCCCCTATCTCGACAAAGATGATGTGTAGCTCCGGAATCTATAACCCAATCAGATATATCATGAGAATGTATGTGTGCTGATGAACTACCTGAGCTACTGGCTGCAGCGGATGAACTGACAGAGGCTGTGGCAGCAATGTCTGAAGAGCCACCAGAATAATCACCAGAAGAATGTGGCATAATATCGCGGAGACGGGCCACAAGTTCGTCAAATCTATGATCTGCAGTAGACGGTAATGGAGACTGTGAATGCTCTGCAACCTGTACCGATGTTGGGAACCCATGCTTTGAATAGCATGTCTCCTCTGAGTGTCCAGTTCTATGACAATACGAGCACATCTGACTGAAGCAACCTCTTCCTTGAGGTCCACGGCCACGTCCATGACCACTTCCAGAAGGCGGTCCACCTCTCCCACGCGAAGCTGCCATCGCAGATGGGGGTGGAGTAGAGGAGCTGGAGGAAACTGGAATGCGACTGAGCCTTCTGTAGACATCCTCCACTGGAGGAATTACTGCATCTGCTAGAATCTGTGACCTTGCAGCATCGTACTCAAGATCGAGAGCTGCAAGTAGAACGCCCACCATGGTGGCGTTCCGAAACGTCTTATGCTGCTCCGAAGTAGCTGTCAGAGGAATTGTACTGTATAGCTTCTCGAACATCCCTCTCAGGGATGTGTATGGAGAATGGAGAGGTCTGCCGGCCTGCTTCATCGTAAAAATGTCATGTTGAAGCTGCAACATCTTTGTCTCGTTTCGCACCTGCGAATACGTAGCAGCAAGGATGTCCCACATCGCCTTAGCAGTGGGCTGATGGAGGACATCGTTAGCTATCTCCATCGTCAACGTACCAGACAGCCAGACTTTCGCGTAAGCGTCATCAGCCTCCCATGAGGCATAGATCCCTGTCTTCTCCGCCGGCTCATCTTCGGTAAGAATGTGTTTCTTACCATTTGATTTCATGAGGCTCATAAACTGCATAGCCCATAGCTCATAGTTAGACCCGTCCATCTTCACTATTGGCGCAGGACCTTTGAATACGCCGGTGGAGGGCAAATCGACTTTCGATTCTGACATAGTGCTGCTCGAAGAAGACGAAGGGAAAACAGACACGTTGATAAACGTCTACACCAACTGCATTGGATTTGAGTACGTGTGTAGACTTTTACGCACTCAAATCCATAAATCGGAGGAAGAGGGGTCTAGGGCACGCCTCCAATGAAGCTTACAGCCCTTCAATCGCCTCGAGAACGCCGGCTATGGACTGTTGGAGGCCAGAAGAGGGCCTACGGCGGCAGTTGGGGCGCCGCTGGTGCGGCTGGGAACCGGTGGCAGCGTGGGAGGGCCGCTGGGGAGCGGCTGAGAGCCGCTGGCGGCGGTAGGTGGCCGCTCGGGGGGGGGGGGGGGCTGGGGCTGCTGGCGGCCGAGAGCCGCTGGGGGATGCGGCTGGAAGCGCTGGGGGGCGGTAGGGGCCGCTGGGAGGATGCGGCAGTTGCCGCTTGGAGCCCTAAGGCGGCTCGACGAGAGGAGGGAGGGGCGGCGGGTGGGAAAGGGAGGGGCGACGGGTAAAGAGCCCTAGAGCGGCTCTGATACCATGTTAGAAGAAAGGAGTCTTTGTTGTACTTCATAGAATAACCCTAGGCTCTCTTATATAGGGAGAGGCCTTAAGGGTAAATTACATGGACGTCTAAATAAAAGAGAGAAATAGCAACAAGATACGAAAACAATTATTAATACTAGAAACTATCTCTACATAAACAATGTATACATCAATTCCTTAAGATTACGCTACGTATTGAAAAAAGTGAATAAGGGTCACTTTTGCCTCTATAGATCCATGGCAATTGATGATTAATGCTATGACTAATACGAAAAAAATGTAGAATTAAATCAGTGATCTTCACCTGCCTAAGATATCAAATTCCATCATTTCATTAGTTTATTTTGTACTTTGAATGCACCTTGACCTTTTTATGGGCTTTAAAATGAAGATAACCCGAGATAGGTCAATAGTGACGACAATGTAGTTTAAACATGAACGGCATATAAGCAGAAGACATATATGTAAGCGAATCAATCTTTACAAGGGCGCATACATAAAGAAGTAGAATATGAGGATTATAAATGTATTGAGAATTTAAATAAGGATCCAAGTAACATCCCCCTTTAAGTAATGATGATGTCAATTTAAGCAACTGATTTAACGAAGTGACAGATAAGGTGCTCATCTCATCCAAAAATCATTGTTGCTCATAGTTATTGTTAAGATAAATATAGTTGTTATCTTTTTAAGTAATTTCAGTTTCTCTGGTACTTATCATGTAATTAACCCAAGGGCTTTTCTCCTATATAAGAGAGCCCTCGGGTACGTCTAATGTATTCTATTCGTTTCTCCCATCATGGTATCGGAGCAACGGTCCTAGACCGGGGTCTCGCTATCCCACCCAAACCCTAACTCTAATCTTCCCACCCGCCGCCCCCCCCCCCAACCCCCCCCCTCTCTCTCGACGCTCTGTCGGCGACTTCCACGCGCCGCCTGCGCTCCTGCGCACCTCCTGGCGCATCGCCAACGCCGCCTGGGGCTCAACGCCTCCTGATTGCCACTCCTGATCGCTAGGAGGTCCCCAGGCGCGCCTCCTGTTCGCCGCCTGCTCCTGTCCAGGTGCGTCACCCTCTGCGTACACGGGTCGCCTGCAGCCCTAAGTCTGTAGCAGGCGCCGCCGCTGTCCAGGGGGTTCGTATCGGCTCTCCCAGGTGTCGCCCGGTCCACACGACGTGCCCCTGTGGATCTGGTGCCCTCCGTGGCGCTCTCAACGCCATCACACCGGTCTCGGCGTTGATTGGCGGCCTCCTCGGTGGCACTCTAACGCCGTGACAGTGCCTCTTCTGGCGTAGGGGGCATCCCCAGTGGCTGTTCTGCAACATCGCACGTGTGCACGGCTGCCAAGACTCTCCAACGGATTCCCACAAACAGAGATTCAGCGGTGAAGTTCGGTTGATAGCCTACGCGACTCAACGGAGATTAGGGATGGGTGTATGAGTCTACACATACAACCCATTCCTCTTATGATACTGTAGACTGCCCAGTTGTTTAACTCCGTCGGTCTACGGCTCTTTTTCAATCATGTCAAAGAACAAGGGTGATGTGTTCACATCTTCGGGTGCCTTCAAAGGCCCGGCCCCTATAGTGAAGATGGACGGGACCAACTATGAACTATGGTCCATGCAGTTTCGAACCATGATGCAGTGGCACAATAAGGAGCACATACTGACAGAACCCGAGCCGGAAGACAAGACAGGAGCGAATGCGACGTGGAAGCAAGACGATGCGTATGCGCGTATATGGCTCTTTGGGACGCTGACTACAGAGATTGCTAATGACATTGTGAATCAACCCACAGCGAAGTCTATGTGGGACATACTGGCAGCTACATATGGACAGTCGAAGAATGAGAGCAAAATTCTTCAGTTACAATTTGACATCTTTTCTACCAAACAGAATGAAAAACCCCTCCATGCACACTTCTCTCATCTGCGGAGCATGTTTGAGATATTACATAGCTTTATGCCGATCACAACGAGTATGGAACAGCAATAGGCATATCGGAATGCCACGATGACGGGGGTTTTTCTGTCCTCCTTAGATCCTGAATACGATTCAGCTCGCACTCAACTTTTGACTGGTGAGACTATTCCACCTATGGAGGAGGTGTATAAGAGATTGAGCAGAATTAACTTCTTCATCTATGGCTGCCACTCGTGCTCGAGGCGGATCGTCACACTTTCGAGGTAGTGGCCCTCGTGGTAGAGGAGGAGGCCGACATCGTGGTCCCTGTACTCACTGTCACCGTCCAGGCCACTCGGAGGACGCATGCTTTCACAAGCATGGATATCCAGCCACTGCACGTTTTGCGGAGCAGACAGAGGCTGCAGCAGTACCTATCCCAGATGCTCGTTTTGACGACTTTGTCTCCAGACTTCGTGAGATGATGGCTACACCTTCGGCTCCCTCCACAGCTTCTACAGAAGCTGCAGCCCCTGCCAAAGCATCATCCAGCTCTTCAGGTATCCACTATGTGCTCACTAATACTACGTGCTCAGACTTGACAGATTGGATTATAGATTCTGGGGCTTCCCATCATATGTGTGGGGACAGAATGCAGTTTACTACCTACAGAGCAATTACGCCAGGAAGGTCTGTGGTTATTGCCAATGGGGTTCGGCTACCCATTATTGGTCAGGGGGAGATTACTCCAACGCAATCCTTGAGTCTTCAGAATGTCTTACATGCACCTGACTTTAAGATGAACTTGTTGTCTGTTAGCCAGCTTACTAAAGATTTACATTGTCGTGCCATCTTTAACCCTTCTACTTTCGTGTTTCAGGACATACTGACTGGCAGGATGATTGGAAGTGGCCGTGAGCAGAGAGGATTGTATAAGCTTGCTATATCAACATGTGCTGGACTTGCAACTATTCCCTCTGGATCTGTCTCTCCATTTCTCTGGCATCTTCGATTTGGCCATCTTCCCCTACAAAAGATGTGTCATGTCTTACCACAGATATCTACCCGCACTGCATTGGATTGTGAAGCCTGTCAGCTTGGGAAGCACCATCGGTCTTTGTTTCCTGGGCGTCCGAGTCGTCATAGTAGTCGGTCTTTTGAGTTGTTTCACTTTGATATTTGGGGCCCAAGTCGTGTCCCAGATCTTCAGGGACACCGCTACTATATGGTTGCTGTGGATGATTATTCCTGACTATCTTGGGTGTTTTTGTTAAAACAAAAGTCTGAAGCTGGTACTATAATTAGAAAGTTTATTCTTGAAGTTCGTAATATCTTCTCTACCAATGTCAAAGTAATTCGCACAGACAATGCTTTGGAGTTTTCTACATTACATTTATCTGATTTTCTCAGTTCACAGGGCATTGTTCACCAAACTTCATGTAGTTACACTTCGCAACAGAATGGTGTTGCGAAACGCAAACACCGTCACCTTCTTGATGTCACTCGAACACTACTGATTCACAGTCGTGCCCCTCATTCTTTTTGGGGGGATGATGTTCTTACTGCATGCTACCTTGTGAACCGTATGCCGTCTACCGTTCTTGGAGAAAAGGTTCCCTTCTTGATTACATTTCCTGAGAAAGACCTATTCTCCATGACACCTCGTGTCTTTGGGTCTGTAGCATTTGTGCATATTTCTGCTCCTGGTCGTGATAAGCTCTCACCAAGAGCTATCAAATGTGTGTTTGTTGGGTACTCCCGCACTCAAAAAGGGTATCGTTGTTATGATCCGGTGTCTCGACGATATTATGTAAGTGTTGATGTCACTTTCTTTGAGTCAATCATGTACTTCTCTCCTACAGGTGACAGGTTGTCTAATAATAATGCGGATGACATTGTTGTTCCTCCACCTCCATACCATCCAGCATCTGAACCTGGACAACCATTACCTCCAACATCACCACCACCACCACCACCTGTGCCTAAATTTTTACCTATTGTGTACAATCGCAGGTCCTCTACTAGCTCCTCTGCTCATGGGCCACCCACATCATCCAGCACGCCTCAGGTATGTCTTGATAACAGTATTTCTACTGATGGCACTAGTGATTTACAGCATACACAGGATGATTCTGCTACTGAAGACAGAGAGGATGCAGATTTGGACGTTCCTATTGCGATAAGGATGCCTCGGCGCAAATGTGCAACATACCCACTGGATGCCCATGTTTCTTTAGATTATCTGTCGGATGAATACAAGAAGTTTGTTGTAGGACTGTCTGCGGTCACCATACCCCGAACATATATGGAGGCTTTTCAGGACAGCAGGTGGCGTCAAGCAATGGAAGAAGAAATGGCGGCATTAACGTCAAGAGGGACATGGACAATTGTGTCGCCTCCGCGAGGTGCATCGGTGGTGAGCTGCAAATGGATATTTTCCATCAAACAAAATGCAGATGGGAGTGTGGATCGATACAAAGCTAGGCTGGTGGCCCGTGGTTTTACTCAGACATATGGGGTAGACTACCAGGATACTTTTTCCCCACTAGCGAGACACTCAACGCTTCGGGTCTTACTAGCAGTGGTCGTTTCACGTGATTGGTCGTTATTTCAGCTTGATGTGAAGAATGCATTCCTCTATGGCGACCTTCAGGAGGAAGTTTACATGCAGCAACCACCAAGGTTTACTGGTGAGGGGGAGTCCCAGAAGGTATGCAGACTGCACAAGGCAATTTATGGCTTGAAGCAAAGCCCTAGAGCTCGGTACCAAAAGCTGTCAGAATTGATTGAGCAACAGGGGTTCAAGAGGTCCACTGCAGACCACTCGCTGTTTGTCCAGAAGACACATCGAGGTACGGTTGCCATTCTTGTGTATGTAGATGATATTATTGTCACAGGAGATGATACTCAGGGCATTCAGATAACCAAGAAGTTCCTTGGTAAAGAGTTTGTGACCAAGGATCTTGGTACCCTTCGCTACGTTTTGGGATTGGAGTTTGCCAGGAATCATCGTGGTCTAGTAATGACTCAGAGAAAGTTTGTCATGGATCTCCTTTCTGAGACAGGTATGACCGGGTGTAAACCTGCTACGACTCCCATGGACCCAAGTATGAAGTTGTATGATGAGGATACTGAAGAAGTTGATAGCAGGAGATACAGGGAACTAGTTGGAAAGCTTCTATACATTACTATCACCAGGCTAGATATTATATTCGTTGTAAGCAAGGTCAGTCAATTCATGGAGCAGCCCAGAAAGGCACATATGGATGCTATCTTTATGATTTTGAGATATCTGAAGAACTCACCTGGTTCGGGACTCTTATTCAGTAGGGATGCTACCTTGGATGTAACAGCCTGCGCAGATGCTGACTATGCAGGATGTCCTACAGACAGGAAGTCTACCTCGGGGTTTGCAGTGTTTGTTGAAAGCTCACTTATCTCATGGAAAAGCAAAAAGCAAACTGTGGTGGCTAGATCAAGTGCAGAATCTGAATACAGAGCTATGGCCCAAGGTAGTGCAGAGATGATGTGGGTCAGATCGGTATTAACTGATCTCACCATAGAAGTTCCTCTTCCTATGCAGCTCCTATGTGATAATCAAGCTGCATTATTCATTGCGCATAATCCTGCATTCCATGAACGTACAAAATATATCGAGGTGGACTGCCATTACACTCAAGACCTGATACAGAAAGGTCTCATATCTACATCTCATGTGTCTACATGAGATCAGACAGCAGATATCTTCACCAAGGCTCTATCTCGAAGCCCATTTCAGAAATGTTGTTCCAAGCTGAGCATGATAGATATATATGCTCCAGCTTGAGGGGGAGTGTTAAGATAAATATAGTTGTTATCTTTTTATGTAATTTTAGTTTCTCTAGTACTTATCATGTAATTAACCCAAGGGCTTTTCTCCTATATAAGAGAGCCCTCGGGTACTTCTAATGTATTCTATTCGTTTCTCCCATCAGTTATTATTAATCTCGTAATAAAAAAATCAGTGTCTGTCTGGCACTAACACCAACTCTTTAGTCCACCAGTCCGACGCTAACAGCCAACACATGCCAGAAAACTCCAATAGTCCAAACTATCAATTCCGCGTCCAATGTCCAAAGCATGGCTTTAAATATTGGTGTCATTTCGCTAAATCCAGAAATGAAAATATCGGGAATATTGCGGACATATTTCCAATATCGCCAAAGTTCATGGAAATGGCTAGAAAAATCAAAACTTGATCAATAAATAAGATGAAAAATACACACATATTTGATAAATAGAGATCTACATATAAATAGCATATTAGTATTGTCATCATAATCAAGATGGCTTGATATTGTAAGGCATGCATTAGAATTTTTCCTATAGAATGCATAAATAAGTTGAAATAACAAATAAAGCAAGCTCATAAACTCATAATACCAATACAATAATTACCACGTAAATAAGACAAAAATTTGTCACTCATTAGAACCAAGAGTGCCTCGTTGAATACATGTGCCATGCTTGATGTCCTCCACCATATCATTTCTTGATCAAGTCTCTATATTTCAAATAATTCTCCATGTTCATATAGGAGTACAAGGTTTGTGGTCCATCCTCTATTTGCTATATTCGATAAAAGCAACATGTCCGAGAAAGCCAATCTAAGCATGATATGGGTCAATATCAATGATATTCATGGACTCGAATATCAAGTGCTACTGGAGACCAACATCGATATTGCCTATATTCATGGCCTTCACAAATGCTCATGGGAAGAAATGCGACAAAATGGAGGAAACAAGTGACCAACACCGCTCATATTGGACTAAGTATAGAAAAAAAACAAAAGGAATTTTCATTGTTCTGCATACCATCAACATTTTGGCAAATATTCCTGCAATATATCGTTGGCATGCAACCGATACACAACAGTAGCAAAGCCTTTTCCTACCATTAAGTAGGGTCAGCTACATGGATTCTTCGCTTCCATTCAGATCTATCTTGGGTCAATCTCGGGCTTATATCCAAAAAACTAAGATCCCTTTGTATAGTCTCATTCCAACACTTCTTGGGTTGTCACCGCCCTCTCTTAGTCGGCTCAACATCCCAAAACTCACATCTCCTAACTGGTGCATCAGCTGACCTCCTTTGCAAAAGGCCAAACCACCTTAAGCGGTTTTCTCGCGTATTATCCTCGGTCGGAGCTACACAAACTTTCCTTCCAATTGCATCATTCCGAATCCGATCTTTACGTATGTGTCCACACATCCACCTTAACATTTTCATTTTTGCTACTATAATTCTCTGTACATGTATATTCACAGGCCAGCATTCAAATCCATAGAGCATAGCAGGTCTTACGGCTGCTTTGTAGAACCTTCCTTACAGCAGAGGCTCCTCTCCACTTCAGCCAGCTTGCATTTATTCTATTAGTAACATCTCGATCAGTTTCCTCATCATGTTACAAAATAGATCCCAGATATCTAAAAGAATCTCTCTTCTGAATGTTATCATCACCAATCTTCACCTTGATTCCTTTATCATTACTTCCATCAAAAGTGCACTCCATATATTCAGTCTTAGCCCTACTTATACGAAATCCTTTAATCTCCAATGCATGTCTCCAGACCTCAAGCTTCTCATTTACTCCATTTCTAGCTTCATCAATCAACACAATATCATCGGCAAATAACATAAACAAAGGTATTTTATCCTAAATGTGACGTGTCAACTCGTCCATGATCAAAGTAAAAAGAAATGGACTCAAATTTGAACCTTGATGTAAACTAATGTTTGACAAAATAGTCAGTCATTCCAGACTGGATCCTTACACAAGATAAAGCCCAATCATACATATCCTTTATGAGGTTAATGTATAGGACAGGTACTTGTCTCTTCTCCAAAACTCTCCACAATATCTCATGTGGGACGTAATAATTAGCCTTCTCCAAAATAAAAATGTCCATCCTTATTGATATGATCGACTTGGAAATACTGATATACCTTGACACATCGCCATTATTTAACGTCATGGTCCAATGTTACTTCCACCACGTGAACTTAAGTGTTCTATTATTTTATTTTTGATAAATGTAACTCGCAATAAAACATGTAAAAAGACGTATTCTTTTAAAAATATGCCTCAGCTTAAAAGTTAGGGCAACATAAATGATGATGCCATATATGGATTGATTAAGATGGAAAGCAATTTCAAAAAAAATACTTAAGAAGAATAAATAAAAAAGTTCAACATAATAATAACCCCTATCAATAATCTGCATCATCCAATTACCTGAATATACTAATTACGAGCATCAAAAGTTACCCTAAATTAGAGTCCTTGCATAACTTTCTCGGATATTTTTTAAGGGAAAAGAAGATAGGTACCCAAAATAGTACATACCCACGCTATATATTCACAAACTCGATTAAAGAATTACATACCGAATTCAAAGAGATCCTTAGAATGCTATAACATATTTTATGTATAGAATCTCTCCTCATGGAACACCACACCATTCCATGCCGACCACAAAGCCAAGATGATGTGACATTAGTCCCAAGAGACTCGGAAAGCATGTATGAATCTCTCCTCGTAGAATAGATGTCAGTGATTTGATCTTATCCAGTGTAGCGAATATCAATATTGATATCGTATCGATCCGCCCGAAAAAGGATATATCAGAGATATATCAGGATATATCGACGATATCAGTGGAAATGTCAGAAATGGCTCAAAAAAATATTTTTTGTTCTTTCTTCCAGAAACTAAGATCATCCAAGATATTAAAACAACAAATAACCTACAAATACACATTTATATCACACATATTGATCATTTATATCCCATATATCGCACATATCAGCCATATCAAACATATCGTTGTTAATGGTGATTGTTGACTTATAAATATTGGAAATAGAGTTCATCCAACTTCTTATAACATTAAGAGGATGGGGAGCTTGCACCAAGGTGCATGTAACTTTACATGCACCGGCGCTTATATCTTCCATATTTTTTTACTTTTTTGAAAAATACCACCGTGTATATTCATCTGTATATCCCTCCAATATGCCATTCGAATTTCGTCAGAAACAGAGACTCCTATGACCTCCATCTAGAACAGGTAATTTTAATGGTCTTAGAATTGCTATAATCGGCCTGTTCTAAATGGAGGTCATAGGAGTCTCTGTTTCTGACGAAATTCGAATGGCATATTGGAGGGATATATAGATGAATATACACGGTGGTATTTTTCAAAAAAGTAAAAAAATGTGGAAGATATAAGCGCCGATGCATGTAAAGTTACATGCACCTTGGTGCAAGCTCCCCATCCTCTAACATTAAATACCCTACAAATATTCACTTAGATCACATATATCGATCATCTATGACCTTTATATCGCATATATCGGTCATATCGAAATATCGTTGTTAATGTTGATTGGTGGTGATTAATAAACATTGGAATTGGAAATTTGGAATCATAGTAGTTGTGATTCTAACTAGATCAGCATTAGACTTCTTTTCATCTCTATTGCCAAAGAGGACAAAGTTCACTAATTGAAGAACCATCGTATGCACCCCTCTATCGCACCATACCCTACTAGACGGGGGTCTTGTTGTGTTTTAATACTGCGAGTAGTAAAATCAGTAGTGAAATAAAGCTTACAAGGGAAATATCATTGATATATATATCAGTGAAATATCGACGATATCGGTGGATATCCAAGAAATTTTATATAGAAACCAATCATTTTTTAGCGATATGGCATTATATCGTCGATATCTCGCGAGATATCAGCCAATATCCTGGAAAAGGATATCTATATGAATATTGGTACCATATCTCGTCGATAGGACTATCAGAAAAATCTCAGGTTCGATATTCGCTCACGTTCGATTCGACAAGAGTCCGATTCGAATTTGATTCGAACATAAACGAACTGAACCTTAACATAGGTTTGGGCTCGTTTATATAAACGAACCGAACCTAGAAATGGTAGGCTCGCTCAGGTTCAGTTCGTTAATAGTTCGATAAAAATAAATAAATAAAATAAAATATAGTATTATTTAGGAATTGGGAGTTTTTACTATGATAACAAAGCTGGCAATCCTTATATCATGGTTTAATTTCACATCTCCAAAAATCAAGAGGCTATTTAAATATTTTGAAAGAATAAGAGTCGAATGGTGAAATTTTACCAGTTTTCTGAATTAGTAAACCCTACCTCTCCTCATCTCCTCCTCACCCACGAGACATCCTACTGCCACCGCCCTCCCTCTCGTTACCCATGCCTCCTTCCCTCCCTCCTCAACTCACACTTGGCCTCGACAACAGCCTGCCCCTTTCCTTCCACTCAAGCTCCAACGAACATCGACCCCCTATCCTTCCGACTCCCCCACTCCTCGGCACCAGCGGGCAGCGACCACCTCTCCTTTCGACCTCCCCCTCCCCAGCACCAGCGGGTCGTGGTACCTCTCCATCGCCCTCCCCCTCTCCAACACCAGCGGCTCCCTCTCCTTCCACTCAAGCACCGATGCCCCCCTCTCCTTTCGGCCTATCCATCTCGGCACCAACAGGCTGTGACACCTCTCCACCACCCACCCTCGATGATGCCGTTCACTGCCACCTCCAATGCCTTCAAGTCTGCTTCTACGGACTGAACACCTTTTTTTTTGCAAAATCTGTGACTGGAAAACGTTTGATATCAAGTGGTTGCATCTTGGTAATGCTCGTTCATTTTTTGAGGATCTTCTTCTCGATCTCCATGCCCTCCTGGCTAGAAAGTTGAAACAACTATTTTTTAGCATTATTTGTCGTGCTCAATTTCTCTTATAATCGAACCTTTAACGAACCGGACCGAACGTTCGCGAACCTCAAACGAACCGAACCGAACCGAACCTGAAGATGATTCTAATCTTATTGAACCGAGCCGAACCCGAACCTATATACTTACTAAACGAACCGAACCGGACCCATGTAGGTTTGCTCAGGTTCGGTTCGTTTACACCCCTACTCGTCGATATTGATATATCGGTGATATATCACTAATATATCGCAATATTGCCAACCTTGACCTTATCGTTGCATAAGTCGACGTAGTGGTCCCAAGAGACTGCAAAAACATGTAGCGTATTTGTTATCCACCCAATCAATCGCGACCCAAATCCAAATATTTACCTAAAAGATCAAAGAAAAAGAATGATAGACCACATCCTCTAGGACATCCGAAGATCTCATATATGTCCCTAGAGAATATTAGCTCTACGTACTCTCATCATCACACAACCCCTTCTCAATAACCACACGAATCTCTTCACTCTCAACAACACCTTCCAACTCCAAATCAGCATGCAGTCTCTGGTCATGTCTCTCAGGTCGAAACCCCGAGGGGAAGATATAAGAAATTTATGTGCACAACAAACAATAGATAAGTATACACAAAAAATCAACTCTTTAAGACGAGGCAACCTGTGAGTAGGGTCCGTTGACAAGACGGATAATAAATATAAAGGATATAACAATTGTAGAAATTAACATTAGGATCAACTTATCAAGATCCACCATCCACCCACTAAAAGGAACATTCAAAACACCGATAGCTTTACCCTTGGCAAGAGAAATACCGTCTGAAATCAGAATTAGAATAACTAGGCATCCTCAACAATCATTACATCCTCAACAATCATTCAAATAATGATCATACTCCTCATAGGTGTACTGATAGATCTACGATAAAGAAACATAATCTAGAGATGCATTCTTTTGTAACACGCCCCAAAAAATAGAATTTTGGTTTGCCCTTGCATAATTTTTAAACTTCTACTAGACCATCATAAGCATGATTTGGATACTTGTAGTGCACATAAAGATGAACGGAAGGACTACAACCACGGTTGCTACCATCATCATGTCCTCGATTGTCGGAATGTCCTTCGCATACCCCAGAAGCAACTAAAGTAGACAACTCTTGTCTAGGAACCATGATAGTGGACCAATCTACACCAAGTTCCGAAGGTAATCATATACCTTCTTTAGATTACAGATATTATTTGATGATAGAATCTATCTTCTTGCATCTTGAAGGACACAGGTGTTTCTACTATTTAGGTATCTCGGCGACCAACTTGTTAAATCAAGCAGGTTGAAAAAAAGAAAGCTCATAGTATATAAGTTTCAAGTGATATAATGCTCGTTAGAAGATCCCTTCCCCCACCCCAAGTCGTCAACAAGAACCATCAGTACATACAAGGTTCAGATATGTGGCCCAGGCGGCTGCATATGTGTATTGGGTACCCTTAACAAATAATTTTCCAATATGCGGTCAATGTGAGGCCAGAGCACATATGCGACCACATATATGGTCTATATGGTTTACATGGTTGTATATGTGGTTCCTTGAAATACAACTTTATATGGATCGTTTAGGGTCCCGAATATGATATATTTGAAATATCCTTTCCTAACGGAAAAAATCGATACATTAAACATATTGGGGGTATTATGTCAAAAATGTTACATATAGCTCATTTTGATGATTGTCGTGAGTCACTTTACAAGAGGTTCATGCATGGTGGGATTATATGTTATGCTAGCTAATTTGAAATTCCTAATTATGGATTGTATTAAATCATCAACTATAAAATTAATATCTATCGCATGTTTCGTCATTGTATTTTAAATATTTTTAATTATAATATTATAAACCAAATAATCCATGTATACCCCTATATGCACCTACGCATATCCACTTAATTGCTTTAAACCACATAACTGAACGATTATTGTATACCGAATTTCAGAACCTTGGGTTCATATCAACAGGTCATTAATCTTGGGTTTATAGAGACTGTCTACATGGAGGTGTGGTGGTTACAATCTCGAAAAAATTAGTCTTGGGTTTATAGCCTTATTTTCAAGATTTCCCTAAATTTCCCCATCACTCTCCATATACAACATATTTGTAGTAATATTAGCATTGAGGTTATTCATAATCCAATTCATGTTAAGGTTTTATCCCAACACCCTTAAAGGTGCTTATGTATTTTTACTTTTTTTGTCCGTCCAAACTGCAACATCTATCTATATGAAGCGAACTAGGGCAATATTTTCAAATTAATCAACACTTTTTCCATGTGGTATAAGAGCAATGGTCTAAGATCGATGTTGCTTACAATCACAACCCTTCCCACCGCAAACATGTCCCATCAACACATATGAAATTGTCATTGCGCCTCCCAGTCTACAAGGCCCACTCTGCCAGTCGAACAATGGTCCAATGTCAACCTCAGGTCCCAATGTTGAAACCAAGTCACTAGTGGAACTGCCCCATCATGTAGCATCACACCTCCGTCCTTGGCCTCAGTGTCAACCACCACCATCAACCCTGCACCATTGCCCTAATCCCAAAGTCAAACCTAACAGCCATGGCAACTGCCTAGCCATCCAACGAGCCCATGATGCCTCCACGATGCAACATGACATCATGATCTCGACAACGTCATGATCTTGACATCATGATCTTGACATGCAAGAACACTTTTGCTCGTTATGTTCTGCAATGCATGAGAAATAAGTTCTATGGTCAAAATTGGATGAGACTAATTATGAACATATGGCCACAAATCTTTTAAATGCCAATCAAAAGGACAAAGGAAGCTTCATATTCTCTTAAAGGCACAACTAAAGCTGAGGACAAGCGGACATTCTACATAGGATGAAGATACCATGGTTCATGGTTTACTTTTGAGAAGTGTTATCCCTCAGAATGCATACGAGATGATTAACGATGATACCATTCTCAGTAGGGTAATGTAAGCCATGTGTTTCATGCATGCCATAAATTAATGCATTATATACATAAGGAGAAGTCTCTTGTACAATATTACTCGGAGATGAATATATTGAGAGAGAAGTTCAATACATCAAGGCATTTCTACACATATAAGACGCAGATGAGCGAAAGACAACTTGAAAAGCTAGCAGCTATTACGTCCTTAAATGAACTCAATCCTACTTAGAAAAGCAAATAACAACTTCACTTTTGCATCTACTCATCATGTACTCACTCTAACCACAATAGAAGAAAAACCTCGCAGGCAATGTTGCCAAGGCCTCCCTCACACTTCCTCCTAACTCAAAGCCATGGATCCCCACCAGCTACCTGCAAAACCTTCTGACAATTGTCCCCTAAGAAATGATGATGTATTTCTAGCATCCTCTATGAGTATATCTCCTCTTTAGCATGTGCTTCTTCAACAGCTCAACCGCTTGCACCCCCATGTAACATACCATTCTCTAGAAGTTGTCTCCTTTTCTACAAACTCTCTTTCTCGGACCCTCTATCCCTTTTTCTTCATTACTCAGAAGATGGTCTCTATCCTCTTAATGGTGTATGGATATTAAAAGCATTAATATACTCCATCTGTTATGGTCTTGGATGAGCAAGTGAAAGTACTTCATCACGGTTGAACTTATTTTTGAGTTCTTTCTTAGGTTTCAGAATTGGCCGTCATTATCAAACTTCTCGCAGATCAGACCTAGACAAATAACTCGTTTGTCAAGTTGTTGCTCGAAATATGGTCAACCCCCCTCCCGCCAAAACTAGACAAAACAACCAGAGTCGTCAACCCGTAATGTATGTAGTCAATATATGGGCCTCGAACATGCCCTTTCATTTGCACTCCTCACTTTCTAATACAGTCTTATTCTTCATTGGTACTTGCTTTATGCAAGATAAACCTATAAATTTATGTAATAGACAAGCAAAAGCGCATTTCCACATAAGAGTGCAAGAGTTCCATAGACTAGGATTCGAAGGATGGAGGGAATCGATTGGGGGGGACGTACGTAAAGTTTCTTCTGGCAAATAACTAAATATGAAACATGAGGGGAATGTGTATGACTAAACACCATTAAGGATAACGAACAATGGTTTAGCCTCAGAAAGAGACGGTCCCTAGTCAACCATAGTAGTGGAGGAAGTTCCAATATCATTGATTCGGAATGCATTATGATAAAAGGACTCTGGCAGCACTAGCGACACGTAATGACATGCTATCCATGTGAAGGGACATGAAGCTGATTATAGTATGTTAGGTTAAATAGGGGAGGGTTGTGATAGGGTAGCAAGATAAAAGGAGGAACGTGGTTGCCTCGTTGAAGCTAGAAACGAGCTCAAGGACACCACAACTCTAGGGTTAGGGCTTTCTTATGTGTAATCTTTTTATATAAAGAGAGAGAAGGGAAACAACTAGGCATAAACATCAATATGGGACCGCTAATCTTTCACCCCATAAAAAAGTAAGAATGGCATGATTCTTTACTGAAAGATTTAACGTTCTATATAGAGAGTCATATTGGAAACAGAACATTCAAGAAAGAATTAAAGATAGTATGTACAAAAAAACAACGATGTTACATAAGAGTGGAATCGAGATTTTAATAAGGGACTAAGTGTACGTATATCACACGTGTTCAAAAAATGTAAATAAAAAGGGTTTTTTACCCGGCATACCCTATAATCTTTGTCAATGACCTCTACGACCTTTGAAACATCGTAATTCCTCCCTCACCCCCGTAAACTCGTTAACCTTTACCGTAAAGACCCTGTGGTTAACCCCCATCCATTTAACCGTTAAAAGTAACCGGATTCTGTTATCTTCTTTACATGATACCTATTTTATTTATCAAATTTACTATAAGTGTCCCTCTCTTCCACCCTCCACCTCTACCTGAACACGTCCGGTCCACCACCACACGAAAGCCCCCCCCCCCCCCCCCGCCGGCCTCCTATGCTCGACCCCCTGCTGCCGCTTGAAGCCCCCCCCCTCGCGGCCCGCCTCGAAGCGCCCCCTGCTTTCCCCTGCTCAACACCCTTGCCCCTGCCGGTCGAAGCCCCGCCCCACCCCCACTCGAGCCCCCCCCCCACCCGCCTCCACCCGCGAAGCCCCCCCACACCTGACCACCCTTGTGGCTGTTTAAGGTTCCTCGAGAGGCGTTAATCAAAGGTGGTTTAGCCGTCGCAACCCTCAGACCATTCCGATCATCCAATCAGGCTTTCCTTCCTCCCCCTCTTGATATTGTTGTTTCTCTCTTTCGATTTCTTCTTCACTGCTTTGATTCCACCGCACGTCGTCCTTCTTCCTCTCTCATCGCCATCGTTCTCACACAAGCAGAGCATCCGTCCACCATTCTAAACTGCAAACTCCCCATCTCTATTAGGATCCATCTTTTTCACCTCGGGCGAGAGCCCTAGCGCTGCTCCCTCGTCCATGGCGTCCAACGAGCCAGCAGTGCGGCTTCCCCAGCAGACTCGCGTGAAGAACAAGACCCCAACCTCCGTCCAGAGCACTGCTGAGCAGATCCTCCGCAAGTCCCGTGATCGCCAGGAGTCGGAGATCCGCCCTCCGAAGCAGAAGATCACCGACCGGGCCAAGCTCGTCGACTATCGCCTCAGGAAGCGCAAGGAGTTCGAGAATCAGATCCGCCGGGTCCGGTGGAACATCTCGGTCTGGGTCAAGTACGCCCTGTGGGAGGATTATTTCTTCTTTTCTTGGTTAATTCTAACCATCCGATCATGGATTAATTAGATTAACTCGTTTTTAACCCAAGGAAGTTAACTCTAGATGTGTCAATTTAACGGTAGAGTTCGTGGGGTAAGACAGAGCAAGTTTACAGGGTCGAGGGAGGAATATCGATGTTTCAAAGGTCGTAAAGGTCATTGGCAAAGATTATAGGGTCTGCCGGGTAAAAATTCCAATAAAAAATTATCTTTTTGAACGATGCTAATTAATTAGACTTATTCTTTTGCATTATTTAAAAAAATTGATAAACATAAATTTATAATTTAAACATATCCAAATTCATCTAAGATTGAATTTTTAAATAAAGCTGATATTTTTGGATAGCTATTGTTTAATAAACATAGCATTTAAACCTATACAAATCCATCATAAGGATGAATTATGAATTATAATTTAAAAATGAAAGATTTCATATTTAAAAAGAAACAAAACGTTTCGGTTTCATTTACAATGAGAGGGGGGTAAGTAAGAAAACTAAGCTCAAATTTCATTTTCAATTATACTTATGACTTTTTAAAGTTGATGACTATTTGTTTAATAAGATTCAATATACAAAAAGAGTTAGTCTTGAAAGTCAAGGAGTCATATTAATGCATTCAAGGTCATGCAAGGTAAATGCAAAAAATTAAGGAGAGGCAACGCCCCAAAAAAAGCAACATGTTAGGTATGTTCATGATATAACAACAACAAAGCTTTTCCCACATTACGTAGGGTCGGCTTCATGGACTCCTTACCTCCATTCAGATCTATCTTGGGTCATTCTCGGGCTTATATCCAAAAAACAAAGATCCCGTCGTATAGTCTCATTCCAATACCTCTTGGGCCTTCCTCTCCCTCTCTTAGCCAACTCAACATCCCAAAACTTGCATCTCATAACCTGTACATCAGTTGACCTCCTTTGCAAATGATCAAACTACCTTAAGTGATTTTCCCGCATCTTTTCATCAACCGAAGCTACACCAACTTTCCTTCTGATTGCATCATTACAAATCCGATCTTTACATGTGTGTGTGTGTCCACACATCCAATTAGCATTTTCATTTTTGCTATTGTCATTCTCTGCACATGTCTATGGTTCACAGGCCAACATTCAAGATCCATAGAACATGGTAGGTCTCACGACTGCTCTGTAAAACTTTCCATTGATTTTCAAAAGAACTTTCTTATCATAGAGAACAGTAGAGGATCCTCTCCACTTAAGCCACATGCATTTATTCTATTAGTAACATCTCTATCAATTTCCCCGTCATGCTGCAAAATAGACCCCAAGTATCTAAAAGAATTTCTCTTCTGAATGTTATAGGGACAAATCTTCACCTCGATTCCTTCATCAGTGCTTCCATCAAAAGTGCACTCTATATATTCAGTCTTAGCCATGCTTATACGAAATCTTTAATTCTCCAAAGCATGTCTCCAGACCTCAAGCTTCTAGTTTACTCCATCTCTAGTCTCATCAATCAAAACAATACCATCAGCGGATAACAAACACCAAGGTATATAATCCAGAATGTGATTCGTCAACTCATTCATAATCAAAGTAAAAAAGAATGGACTCAAAGCTGCACCTTGATGCAGACCAATGTTGATGTCAAAATAGCCAGTTTTCCCATACTGGATCCTTAGACAAGATGAAGTCATATCACACATATCCTATATGAGGTTAATGTATAGGACAGGTACTTGTCTCTTCTCCAAAACTATCCACAATATCTCCCATAGGATAGAATCATAAGCCTTCTCCAAATTAATAAAAATCATATGGAGGTTCTTCCTTTTAGCTATGTAATTTTCTATTGTTCTCCTCAGCAAGTGGATGGCTTCAATAGTTGAGCGATCTGACATGAATCCGAATTGATTTTCTTTTACTTTGGGAACTTGCATCAACCTTCTTTCAATCACATGTTTCCAGATTTTCATAGTGTGACTCATCAACTTGATACCTCTATAATTTGAACAATTTTGAATATATACTTTGTTCTTATAAAGAGGTACCACGATGCTTTTCTTTTAGTCTTCAAACATTTTCTTGTTTCGCCAAATAACATTGAATAATATTGTAAGCCAAGTCAAACCATGTTCACCTAAAACTCCACGTACTTCTATAGGAATGTCATTCGGTCCTACACCTTTCCCAGGTCCCATAAACTTCAAAGCCTCATCTACTTCCTTCTTTTGTATTCATCTATAGATTGCACGATTCAAGCAACTCCCAAAGTGATCTCTCTATTTCCTTCCCCGATGAAAAGCTTATGGAAATACCGCTTCCATCTAGTCTCTATATCCATATGAGTAACAAGCATGTGACATTCAGCCTCAGTCGTGCTCGGCCCTAAAGGCGAGCATTGCGGAGGTCTCCGGTGTGATCCGGATTCAGGGACCGTTCCCATGTTCTAAATGAAGGTTCTCTCTTGGAACGTTCGGGGGCTCGGGAAGCTGGACAAGAGGAGAATCCTTGGTTCGTGTTTCATTGAATGGAGTTGTGATGTCATCATGCTGCAGGGGACAAAGCTCCAATCCGTCCCTGATGTCATTTGGAGGTCCTTCGACGCTGGTGGCATAGATGAGTTCAGAGCGTTGGATGCTGTCGGGGCCTCGGGTGGGCTTCTGGTGGCGTTGAGATCTTTTGCATTGACTTTCACGTCGGTGCTTCGTGGGAGACACGCTCTCTCTATTCTCCTGATGTGCGTTGGATCCTCTACACCTTTAGCGGTTTCGTGTGTCTACGGCCCTTGTGATCATGTACAGCGGAGGGAGTTATGGGAGGACCTGCAGGAGGCGAGTAGAGCCTTCGAGGGTATCCCTTGGCTCGTTGGGGGGGATTTCAATGTTACCCTTCGAACTACGAACAGGCCGCGTTTCAGGGGTGGCCAGGACTCGGGTTCCGATGATTTTGCTGACGCTATTGATTCAATGGCCTTGGAGGTTATGAATGCGGGGGGGCTCGACTTACACTTGGAGGAGCTCCAACTCTCGCTCTCGAATTGACAGATTTTTGGCTTCGGCCGAGCTACTAGATTTGTCCGCGCTGTCCTCTGTGATGACTCGCCCGAGAGCCTTGTCCGACCATTCGCCGATTCTCTGGGACTCCGGGGAGTCCCATTCGCAGAGGGGTCTCTTTAGATATGAGAAGAGCTGGTTACTGGAGGATAATTTTAGAGAGATTGTGGTATCGCACTGGTCCAACGTGGAGGTTTCTGGTTCGGCCGCATCTAGGTTTGTGCAGAAGCCGGTGTCCTTGCGCACGCGGTTATGTTCTTTCAAGAAGGAGTCCAGAGCTGCCAGGTGCGCTATCAGGGTGGAGGCAGAGGCGGTAGTTAGCAGACTTGATGAACTGGAGGATCTTAGGGAGCTCTCGGGGGATGAGCTGGCCACTCGCTGGCTGGCTCACAGAATAATTGCGACTGAGGATCAGAAGCGCGTCACTGAATGGAGACAAAGATCAAGAAGTACCTGGCTCAGGGAGGGGGACACAAACATGGTTTTTTTCCATCGCATAGCTAGCGGGAGGCATCGATCAAATGCTTTGAGTTCGGTTACGGTGAATGGTGTGCGCGTGGATGGTGACAGACAAATGGGGAAGGCGATTGTGGATCACTTTAGAGATTTCTCGGCGAAGAGGCTACCCCAGCTCTGGAGGTGGACAGGGCTTGGGGCTCCCTCTTTGCCATCCTCTTGTGTGCGGATTTGACGCAGGATGTCTCCTTGGAGGAGTTGAAGTGTGCGGTTTGGAGCTTGAATGCGGATGGGGCTCCGGGCCCAGATGGCTTCCCTGTTGCTTTCTACAGGGATTTTTGGGACCTCGTTGGTAAGGAGGTGCTAGAGGTCGTCTCGGAGTTTTGTGTGGGTAATGTTGGTTTCGAGAGAGAATAAATCCCTCATCGTTCTCCTTCCTAAGTTCACGGCGGCGGATCGCATTGAGGATTTTCGGCACATTGCTCTTTCTAACGCCCTCTACCTGATTGTGGCGAAGGTGCTCGCCGTGAGGCTCGGCCGTGTTCTGGAGACTATTATATCTCCGCTCCAATCGGCCTTTATCAAGGGCAGGCACATTTCGGACTGCCTGATACTTGCCTCGAAAATCATTGCGGACTGGAAGAGGGGGGGCAAAAAAGGTATTTATGGAAAGTGGATGTTGCAAAAGCTTATGATAGCTTGGATTGGAAGTTCCTTTGGTCGGTCTTGCGGAGGAGAGGTTTCCCGGATCTTTGGATTTCTTGGATGAAACGTTGTGTCACGACGTCATCATTTTCGGTCTTGGTGAATGGTCGCTCGGAGAGTGGCTTCTTCCAACTGTGTAGGGGTTTGCGGCAAGGTTGCCCTCTGGCACCCTTGCTGTTTGTCATTGCCGCGGATGTACTGGCGCATATTGTGTGCCGTGTGATTGATGGTGGGTTCTCGACGGGTTACAAACGTGATGGTCTGAGGATCACGCTGCTGCAATACGCGGACGATACTAATTTTTCATTGAGGGGGGCGCTGAGGAGGCCTCTGGTATGTCCGTGGCTCTGGATCTTTTCAGCGAACTCTCTGGTCTCTTCAAGAATGTGGATAAATCGAAGGTTGTCCCCTTCGGACTATCTGAGGATGAGGCTTTTGCTTGTGGCCAAGCTTTAGATTCGGAGTGCAGCTCCCTTCCGATTGACTACCTTGGAATGCCTTTGACGGTGGGAAGAGCGAAGTTGCGGGACTGGTTGCAGGTTGTTGAGAAGCTCCAAGCCAGACTCGCGGGTTGGAAGTCGGCCATCCTCTCTAGGGGGCGTTTGGTTCTCTTAAAAGCGGTACTATCCTCGATCCCAGTGTTTTTCTTGTCCACTCGTCGAGTGCTGAAGGGAATCTGTAGTCGTCTTGAGAAGCTGATGTGCAGGTTCTTATGGGGCAGGCATGGTGATGAATCGGGGGGGATGCACCTCGTTGAGTGGGATGTGGTCACGCTCCTTAAAAAAGCGGGAGGCTTGGGAGTCCAGAGGCTAGATAAAATGAATGACACCTTGCTGTTGAAGTGGGCGAGCAGAGTGTGGGGCCCTGAGGAGGATTATTGCTGCAGCCTTCTACGCAAAATTTACGATGTCGGTGGTGCGCCACCGCTGCTCGAGTCTCGTGCGGGATCTCCCACACCGTTCTGGAAGGGGATGATGGAGGTCTTCACCCGTCATCTCTCGTTGTTTAGGCTGGTGCTCGGCAACGGGGAATCCTTCACCTTCTGGACTGATGATTGGATGGGGGGGCCTGAGCACACGTTTCCCTCGTCTTTATGCTCTCGCTGCTGATAAGAATGCGTTGGTTGCGTCTTGCTGGTTGGATGGTAATTGGTTCCCCACTTTCTCCACAAACTTTTCGGACCTACGCCTCAAGGAATTTCTAACGTTGCTGGATTCTTTGAAAGAGATGGGAAGACCGTCTGCGGGAAGGGACCATTGGGGGTGGCGTAAGGGCACCTTTTCGGTAAAGATGGCTTTCGGGACGATTTGCAGACCGCCCCCTTCGCGCTCGGATGAGTTGGTTCGGGATTGCGCCTTCTTTTGGAGTCTGGGCCTCCCTGAGCGTGTTGGTTTTTTCTGTGGTTGTTCAGAAGGCAAAGACTGATGACGAGAGATCGTTGTTCTAGGCTTCTAGGCTCCACCGCTGATAGATGCCTCCTTTGCGATGAGGCGATTGAATCCCTTGAACACATGTTCTTCAAGTGTCCGAAAACGCTTCCGATTTGGGACGAGGCGAATTTGGCTTGGACGTGCACGACGGATTTGGCCTCCTTTTGCGGCTCATTGGTGGGAAACAGGAGCAGACCACAGCGGGAGCTATTTAGACCAATTGCGGTTATATGCGCCATGTGGCTAGACAGAAATGCGCTTCTTTTTACTGGGCAAAGGTTCTATAAGGAAAATGTTGGGATACACTCCACGAGATTGGTGGATGATTGGGACCTGTAATTGTATGCTTTAATTAATGTTTCTCTTTGTCTTTCTCCGTTTTTTTTCTTATAAATAAATTTTGGGGCGAACACCGCTGAGTGTATCCCCCTGTTTTTGGCTCAAAAAAATTCATGTCACTTGAGAAAGGTTTTCAGTCTTTCTTTCTCTTGCTTTGGCCAACCTGAATATATTCTTCTGACACTCCTTACAGACGTGACTATTGTACAAAACTTCATAGATTTTTTACTTAGCTTCGCTTACAGCCTTCTTTGCTTCCTTCTTCACTATTTTGTGGTTTGTGAAAGTTTTCTTTGTTATATCCTTAGACATGGCTTTAAAGCATGTTCTTTTAATTTTGAGGTTCTCTTGCACCCCTCCACTCCACCACCAAACATCCTTTTCGCATGGAGCTCCTCCCTTTGACTCGCTTAGCATCTCCTTGGATACCCTTCAGATACAAGATGTTACCGCCTCCCACATCTCGTTTGCACTTCCGTTACAATCCCAAGATAAGTCTTCTAAAACCGTCTCCCTGAAGCTTGATTGTTTCAATTGAAGATTCCACCATCTAGTTCAGGTGATCTTGGAAATCCTCCTTTTCTTTACCAGCCCTTTTATTTGCACATCAACAAGCGATGTTGGATTGTCAAACTCTCATGGGATTACTTTACAGTTTTACAACACAACCGATCTCTTCTCCTCAAACAAAAGTAATCTATATGTGTTCTAATCCATTAAATACCTGACATAATTTGTTGCTACTTGTAAATTCCGGGCAAGATGAGAACAATGCGGAATTTTTCCCTTAGTTGCAATGCAAGAAGATGAGAGGATAACAAGAGCAACTTCTCTTTTTCTTTCTCAACTAATTAATGAAAAATGATAGTGGAAATGAACAGCTCATCTCACTAAAGATCGGGCTTATAGATCCACACATACACGCGTTTATACATATATGTCCAACCTGGTATGATTTGAAATTCAATATCCAAGTCCCGTCTAAATCAACAAGCTCCTAAGGGATTTTAGTAAGGCATCTTAATTGAATGCTTCTTATGTTGTCCATTGAAATTTCACAATAAAATAAACATGTTAAAAACGCATCAAACCAAATGAAACGAACAGAATAAGGCTAGCCAATATATGTACATAATCAAATTTTTGGCAAGGGGAGTACCTCCAGCTTTGGCTATATCAACAAGGTCATCCATTAAAAGAACGGGGATTGAACGAGGAATAGAACCTACACCTAAAACTTGTGTGCTTTCTTGAATTTTGATTTCTTGGTAATCATGGCAGATAATAGTGTTCTCAATAAAGTGAAAATTGCTGCCTTCACAAGAACGAACGCCCTGATATAAAAGGTTATCCTTTGTTAGTTCTTAAAATGGAGAAAATACCATCAGAATCTATAACTTTTATTCAGTGCTAATGATGAGAAAATCTACTAGCATTGGCATAATTATTTTACAAGTAAATATTCGATAAAACTAAATTCAGATATATATATATTTAAAGATGTTCTTCTATGAAAGATAAAATGATTGCATGGATGCGGTAAGGATAAAATACATGGCAGAGGAAAAGATTCTGGAGGCCCCAACCTCTCCTGCTTGGATCAACAACTAGTCAACAGTAGGGGTGTTCAAAATATCCAGGTCAAGCGGGTACCTTGCTTGACCTGTACATTTATATCTAAACTCATAGGTACCCATTTGGAAATACCGAGTAGTTTACCTGCTATGTCCTGAGCCATGCACCATCCAAAAAATCCAAAGCGGGTACCCGCAGGGCCGCAGGTACTCGTTTGGAAGTTTCCGATTACCCATTGACTCCAAGGAATGCAAAAGGTTAAATATGGTACAAATATAGTTGTTGCATTATTGATGTCTACAAAATAATAAGAATAAAGTTATGAAAACGGATATCAATAAATATGAAAAATGTAAGACCATATACTATAAACGGATACGAATATGAAATTAGTCAGAATTGATATTAGTCAGAATTGATATGGCTATTAGAAGAAATATAAATAGGTTATCTGAAATCTAAAAGCAAATAAAAAAACATTGAATGAGGGTTCTCCAGAGGGAGAAATGGTGACGCTTCATTCAAGAGGGGGCCCTTTAGGCAATTCTAGGGCTTTGGGCTTCAGGGCGACGTGAGTGTCTCCCGGGGCCAGCTTGGTGGCGGCACGTGACGACTATGGAGCGAGCCTTGAGCCGGTGGCTGGAGACTCTGGGACAAGCTTCGCGGCAATTGTCGGGAGAGGTTCTGGGGAGGTTCGTTGGGGTGATCCGAAGGATAAAATCAGGGCGAGTCTGGGAGGAGGCGTTGCAGCGAGGTTCAGAGCGGTGCCGAGTGTTTCGCTCGGGGCTCCGCTCGTGGAGGTTGGGGGAGAGTTGGCGCCATCGTCAAGCCTACACGGCTTCTTGGCCGATCCTCAAGAGGAGCTCCGCTTCGGGGGCTTAGACGGTAACTGATGCTTTTCTCAGGGATCCGCATGTTGGGGCTTGCAAGAGGGGTAGGCCGAGCGCAGCCTTATGCGGAACGGAGGTCATGACGAGGTTTGGGGCGTCGCTCGGGGGTGTGCTGGTGTGTAGGTCAGGGCTGCGCTCAGGGCTGCTCTCAGCGCTCAAGGCTGCTCTCAGGGCTCTCATCCGATCATGGTGACTGGGGAGGGTCTGGTTGCGGAGGAAGGAGGGTCACAAGGTGCAAGAGCGGAGGGTTGGCAGGTGGTCTCGCCGAAGAGGAGGGTGGTGAGGCCCCTGCGGCATGTTGGGGTTGCAACTCTAACTCGACCGCAGCGGCGGTTCCATTCACGGTTGCGCCGCAAGAGCCTCACTCTCGAGGGGGTTCTCCGGAATCCGGACAGTGCGTCAAGTGCGGGGCTCGAGGCCATCTGGCGACAACTTGCAGGGATGTGGTGGCATGCTTCTCTTGTAAGGGAGTGGGCCATTATAGGAAGAGTTGCCATATGCGGTTGTGCCCTCTTTGTGGCTCGTTGACGGGAAGTTGTGGCATGATGATGGAGGGAGATGTGCCATGGGGAGCCGTTTCGCCGCTCCTCCCACATGTTTTGGATCCTCTGGAGGGCGTCCTGGTAGGTGAGTGCCTATCTCCGACGGATTGCTTGCAGGTGGCCATGGCAGATATTGGTGAGCAGGTTGGCCCACGCTTTAGGGGGGCGCCATCCTCCTTCAGGAGGCCACTGTCTGTGCTTGAGGGCTCTACGTTGGGGAGGTAGTTGCCTTGTTGCAAGGACCGTGGGAGGGGTTGGTGGTGTGGAGACGTCCATCGTTCCGGGATGGCACCTCGCACGGTTGGTTCTACAAGACCCTAGAGATGAAGGGCATGCCTCTCCGTGCGCGGGATGTTCGATCGGTGGAGGCGTTGCTCGGAGGGTTCAGGAAGGTCGTGTCCAAAATGTACAGGGCTCTCCAAGGGGGAGGATGCACATGTGAAGGTGGATTTCGATGTGAGGAGGGTCTTTCTGCCTTTGAAGCTGTTGTTGAAGATTGGCTATTCGTCCTTTCATATGGAGTTGGAGGATTTTGTGCCCAATGGGGCCGGTGGCCATATGGCTAGTGTAGGGCCGATGGGAAGCCATGTAGGAAACTGTGGCAGGGAGCCCTCCCGCCTTGGGGTACGCTCGACTGGGGGACCGAATGTGGACCCGTTGCTCGATTCTCGTGCCCGAGAGTCATGTGTGATGGCGTAGACGGGCAGTGGCTCTCGATCAATACCTCGGGTTGCAAATATGGCATCCGTGTCTGGCCTTGGTATTTCTGTTGCTCTGGAGCAGTTGCTGCATCAGGGTTCTAGTCGTTAGGCATTCCCGGCTGTCGTTTGTGGGCGGTCCAATCCTAGCCTTTCGCCTCAAATGATCGAGAGCGATGGTACCTCTGGGAGGGCAGCAGATGGTGGTTTGTTGGTGGCGGCGGCTCTTGGTGCCTCCTCGGTGCCCCGCACTCAAGGGAGGTGGACTCCTTTCTAGGATCCCTGGCAAGAGCATCTCGGAGGTCCAAGGGAAACCTTTCGCTGCACCTTTCGCCCCCGTGGCATTTTGGGAATAGGTACTTGCGACTTTCCTCCAAGGAAAGCAAAAGGAGGTGGAGATTGGCAGTGTGCGAGGCATTAGCTGGGGCAGACTGTTCACATGTTTCAAGCACGAGAGCAGAGGACTCCCTTGGGCTCACGGGTGGACTGGTATGTACGGGCGACGTGAAGCCTTCCATCAGTAGAGGTGGGGTACAACTGGGCTCGGATACGGGCCAAGCCCTGATAAGCTGCCTGGGTGGTGTCGCCATAGAGAGTTAGCCATGTTGGTTTATGAACATCCTCTCATGGAATGTCAGGGGTGTGGAGAGGGCGGAGAAGAGAATGGCAATCCGGGACTTGTGTGCGGAGGCGATGGCAGATGTGCTGCTCTTACAAGAAATAAAGATTTCACAAGGGTTTGGCGATCTATTGGGTTCGATTGGTAGTTCTTAGATGAACCAGAGCAGGGCCCTGGACTCGTCAGGGGCCTCTGGCGGCTTAGTAGTGGGGTGGAACGGATATAGCCTCAATCTTCTAGAGGAGGCGAGCAGGGGGGGCACTCTATCTCGGTGTTTCTGCAACGTATGGCGGATGGGGTCAGGCTGGTGGTGACAATGTGTATGGGCCACAGAATGGGCAAGGCATGTCTAAGCTAACTGATGACTTGAGGCTACTCCAAGAGAGAAGGGGATTTTAACGTGACGTTGCACTCGGAGGACATGCCTCGGATGCTTGGGGGTGCAGATACGAGTTCGAAGGAGCTGATGGATTTCACTACTGATGTGGGCTTGCAGATTTTTTATGCCAGTGGTTGTCGCTATACTTGGAGAAACGTCAGGTCGAAGTCGTACATTGATCGTTTCTTGGTCTCCCATGAGGCGATCGGGCTTTTCCCTATGGCAGATACGTGGGCTCTACGTCGGGCTTACTCTGACCACACCCCGATTCTTTAATCATCCGGCGAGGACATGAGATGAGAGGGAGCTTTCGGCCCAGGAATTTGAGAGGCTCACCGGTCTGAATCAGGTACAGATGGAAGAAGAAAGGAGGTTAAGTGGCGACAGAGGTCGAGGCAAAGGTGGTTGAGTGAGGGCGATAACAATACATAATTTTCCATTCCATGGCTAGTGGTAGAAGACGGCAGAATTTCATTCGAAGTATTGAGGTGGGGGTGCAGACGAGAGGCAACATGAAGATCAGATGGAAACTCAGGCCGCATTTCCTTGCTTTCTCAAGAAGGGCCACAGAGGCAGACAGAGGATGCCGCAAGCGAGGGTGGGATGTATCTCTACCCAGGAGGCTGAGGGGTCGGTTTTGCCCTTCTCGGAGGAGGAGACTAGACAGCTCTGTGGCAGTTAAACGCGGATGGGGGCTCCGGGCTCAGATGGGTTCTCGGTGTGCTTCTTCAAGAAGTTTTGGGACTGTCTAAAGGGGGATGTGGTGGCGGTCCTGTAAGAATTCGAGGAGAGCAACCACGGTTTCGAGCGGTTGAACAAAGCGTTACTCTTTCTGCTGCCTAAGCGGGAGGGGGTTGTGTGTGTGGAGGACTATAGGCATATTGCTTTGTCCAATGTAATCTACCTCCTTATGACCAAGGTCTTGGCGAACCGCTTGCGGTTGGTCATGGGAGACATCATCTCTCCTGAGCAGTTGGTCTTTGTGCCTAGTAGATTATTAGAAATATGAATTGCGGAAGCGTAATCAGAGAAAAAAATAAGAACATGAAAGAAGATCGGGATTTTACATGGAACCCTACTTCGGAAGAGCGGTATGAAACCATGGGAGAATGCCACTAAGGGTTGATTCTTCTATTAAAGTTTCTCTCATATGATACAGGAGGTTCGGGGCTTCTAATATAGCCTCCACAAAATCTCCAAGTCCCACCACTGGTAGATGTGGGACTAAACACTGGATTTGGTAATTGCATCCTGGAAGGATCCAATTACCCATCTACATAAGTGACGCATATACTCCAAAATAGACATATGGCGGATTCTTGGGTCCTTACGTCAGAGTTGGTGCAGGATTGGAGGGAGAAAAAGAATGGGATTCTCTAGAAGGTGGATTTCTCTAGCCTACGATTGTGTAGACTGACATTTCCTCTAGGATCGCTACAGAAAAGAGGTTTTCGTGAGAGATGGATTGGTTGGGTGAAGAGATGCATCACGACGGCATCGCATGTGGTCCTTGTGAATGGTAGGCCGGAAGGTGGTTTCTTCCAACCACAGCAGGGGGTGCGTCAGGGTTGCCCTCTTGCACCCCTTATGTTTGTGATTGTAGCAGATGCGCTAACTGTGATGATGAGGTTGGCCACGGCTGACGGTTTTTGTGCCAGGTACATGAGAGATGATGCCTTTATCCTCATTCTGCAGTACGTCGATGACCTGTAAATAAGCTAATTTTCCCGATTTTTAATTAATTCATGCTAACTCCAAATCATCTGAAACCACTTCCATTGTGTACATATTACTAAAAAGAATAAATGAAAAATACAAAAAAATCACTAACATAAATAAGTGGCTCACAAACTGAAACCCTAATTTCAGAATTTCCAAAATAAAACGTGGATATCTTCCTCACACGGTAACCAATTTAATCATACTTACTTTTAAACTAATGTACATTCAATTACCTTAAAAACAAGACCAAGTTCAAGTGAATCGGACCTCATATGTGAAAGTTGGGTTTCAGACCTCTTTTGTGTGTTTTATCCAATTTTGACCTATTATTTTATGTATATATTTGACTCTTTTTATTTTATTTCTGTTTCGTTTACTTTCTTTGACAAAAGTTTTATTAAAAGCGTAAAAATCCAAACCTAACAAAGCAGTCGTGAGACCTGCTATGCTCTATGGACTTGAATGTTGGCATGTGAACCATATACATGTACAGAGAATGACTGTAGCAGAAATGAAAATGCTAAGGTGGATGTGTGGACACACACGTAAAGATCGGATTCGGAATGATGCAATCAGAAAGAAAGTTGGTGTTGCTCCGATGGAGGATATGATGCGAGAAAATCGCTTAAAATGGTTTGGTCATTTGCAAAGAAGATCAACTGATGCACCAGTTAGGAGATGCGAGTGTTGGGATGTTGAGCCGACCAAGAGAGGGCGGGGACGGCCCAAGAAGTGTTGGAAAGAGACCATACGCAGGGATCTTTGTTTTGTGGATATAAGCCCGGGATTGACCCAAGATAGATATGAATGGAGGCGAAGAATCCATGTAGCCGACCCTACTTAATTGTGGGAAAAGGCTTTGTTGTTGTTGTTGTAAGAATACAAACCTAAAATGAGCTTGAAGTCAAAGAAACTAAATGAGTCTGAGTCTTCATAAGAGTCTATACAAAAAGTCCCCTTTATTTTATCCATTATTTACTTAATTATTAAATTCAAAAAAATAAATTAATGTGCATATAGTTGGCTTTTATTTTATCGTAGTTTTTTCTCAATTTTTATTTAAAATGATAAAAAATTTTACAAAACCCCAAAATGAGACATTCTATGTACATAGTACCGCCCAAAAATACGACTTTGTGCAACTGACCTATTTTGATTTTGGTCTCTTCATGAAAGTTGTAGATCTCATGGAGCCGAGTAACTTTCGTGAAAATTTTTTGATCCAAGGTCGTTTACTATTTCTTTTCTATTTATCTTTGTATCTTATTTTTTGATTTTTCTGGGGATGACACGTGGCAGCTCCTAGAGCCACCACGTGTTAACCATTTTTGGCTTATTTATATTTTTTGATAATAAAAAAATTAAAAAAAATAAGGCACCACGTGGCATTATCGTGGCCGTCCCATCTCGGTCGATCGGACGGCCACTGGTCCCCATCTTCTCCCCCAAAATTTCGTCGCCGCCTCTCGTGACCCCCACCGGCCGCCACCTTCCTTTTCAGTTGTTGCGACCTTCCTAATCCGCCTCGCCACCCGTCATTCGATCTCCTTCCAGATCCGACCGCTCCCTCGATCTCACGACCACCATCTCTGATTCCTGATCCCAATCAATCACCATACCTTCCATCTCCGACCGCTCCCCTCCATCGCTATTTAACCTCATCGCCACCCCTCGAAGAACGTGTCCGTCGATAACCAATAGCAAAGGAAGACCGCCTCCAGGGTGACAGCCCAAACCTCAACCCTCTTCCCACGACGTGATCCGAGGAACACCGCACCTTATCGCAACACGCCTCCTCTGTGAGCCTACTTCACTCCGGCATGCTCTCTCGAGCTGTACCTTCCAGGTACCCGCCCCCATTAACCTTCTTCTTCCTCCGCCTCCTCATCTTCTCCGCCCACTCTCGAACATCATTGCTCCTTCTCCTTCACTTCCGCACGGAGCTACACACCCCCCTCCGCCGCATCGCACCGCATCGACATTCACCATCTACCTCCCATCTTCCTTCATCATCGAACACCTCCGCGCCATCGACACTGCCACGCCTCTGGTTCCCCCTTCCCAGATACTCCTTCGCCACATCCAGGTGTAGATCCGCTGCAGTTCCACCAAGCACGGCCTTCATCCTCAACCTTGGCAGCCATCTCCTCCGCCAACCGAAGCTCCCACCAACCAGCTACAACATCGACAAGCAGTGGTTGGGTGCTCCCTTCACCAACCGCCTAGGAGCTCTGTCGGACCCATGCCCTCTCCGCTACACCGGAGCCGAGCACCATTGTCCTTTACACGGTCCACCTCTATCGTCGATGTGTCCATATGCTCTAGGTCCACCGGTTATAAGAAGACCCTCCGCATTAACGACGATCGGTGCTCCGCGCGCAAGCCATAACCCTCTGTCGGGCGCAAGAATTAAGCCCTTGAGGATTCGTCAATTTCAAAACAGCCCTGTCGACCAAGGGTCACATGCCACGCACGTGACCCCTTGAAAAGTTTGCAGAGAACCCCTCCTGGGTTTAGGTGATTTCATTTTGATCCTTGTTCGGTATTCTCATTTTATTTTAATTACATGTATTGCATCTACTTTTTGTTTTTGAGCCTCAAAAAAAATGTATTGCATCTACACCCTTGACTTTGGTCCAATGTCTGGACCTCAATTTTGCATCTATTATTATTCAAAAAATTGGCATATTGTTCATCAACTATTTCTTTACATTATGGCATGTGATTCTTAATTGTGTGCTTTGTGGTTACTAAATAATTAATATTCTTGTGAAATCTTGCATATTTTACCCAATAATTGCTTTGAAATTCATAATTAATTTACCACTGCTGTAAAAATTGTCAGAAATTCGCCGATCATAGACTTAGTTGTATTTTACATTGTACTTAAAAATCATCACATTTCCATGCATATTTTATTCTGTAAAAAAATTTTTGGGCATTTCAATAATTTATTTTTAATAGGTATTAAACTTTACACTTTTTGGGTTTACGATTTTTCTGAGATATATCACCTAGTAATAGATCTCAGATAATTTTATCCCCTAAGTAGGTTTAATATTTATTATAATTAATTATTGAGATCACTATGTTTGCATTCATTAATTCATAAAATATTTGTTTACATCAGACAATTCTAAAAAAATGTTCGTATTCATTTTAGCATAATTCACGTCTCGGCCAAGTTTTGTGATTTTTGGACATCGTTTGATTGACATTAATTTTCTCATCCTTAAAATTGACCTGCATTTGCATCTGCATTCAAAAATTACACTAAAAATACTAAAAAATCCGCCCCGAAAACCGCGCATCTAATTTGATAGATGTAAATCAGGGTTGTTCCTTTTCCTATGCTAAATAAACATAAAAAAGTTAGGTGGTTATTTCTTTATTGATTCCAAAGTACCCGACTACAACATAAAAACGACAAATTAAACAAGGTGTTTAGCGACTCGTCAAGCAACAAACCAATCAATCAACCCACCAATTTAGGAGCATGGTGGACACATATGCTTCTCCAAGCATGGACGTCCTCCTTGTCCTAAAAGGTGGTTGATGAGTTTTTTTGCTTATTATCCTCAAGATAATTTAATTACATAATTGATATTTTATGATAGCTTATGAATTTCATTCATAAATCCAAACAAAAATGTAAATCCAATTTACATTTAAAATCAATGTAAATTATATTCACACAAGAGCTTTGAAATAATTATATGCATCATATTCATATAAATATCACTTATATTTGACTCTTCTGACACTTCCGAATATATATATTCCTATGTAGAGAACGTGTATCAAGAAGTCGGTCGGAAATCAGTCTTTAGAGAAAGATTGGCATCTCTTTCTCATAGTGGAGATCGTTATTGAATATCGTATGTTAAAGTTAGTTATGTCCTTCCAATTGTATGGTATTCAATATGGCCATGCATAACCCTTAATTGTACAAAGGTATATTAACATTAAGTGCATTCATAAATACAAATCTAAAAGGAAGAACCTCCATATGATGTTTATTAATTTGGAGAAGGCTTATGATTATGTCACATGGCAAATATTGTGGAGAGTATTGGAGAAGGGACAAGTACATGTCATATACATTAACCTCATAAAGGATATGTATGATAGGACTTCATCTTGTATAAGGATATAGTCTAGGAAGACTGACTATTTTGACATCAACATTGGTGTGCATCAAGTTTCAGTTTTGCGTCCATTCCTTTTTACTTTGATTATGGACGAGTTGACAAGTCACATTTAGGATGAGACATCTTGGCGTATGTTATTCACTGATGATATTGTGTTGACCGATGAGACTAGAGATGGAGTAAATGAGAAGCTTGAGGTCTGGAGACATGCATTGGAGACTAAAGGATCTCGTATAAGTAGGGCTAAGACTGAATATATGGAGTGCACTTTTGATAGAAGCAATGGTGAAGGAATCGAGGTGAAGATTGGTCACGATAACATTTAGAAAAAAGATTCCTTTAGATACTTGGGATATATTTTGCAACATGATGGAGAAATTGATGGAGATGTTACTAATAGAATAAATATAGGTTGGTTAAAATGAGCCTCTATTGTTCTCTGTGATAAGAAAATTCCTTTGAAAATCAAACGAAGTTTATAAAGCAAACATGAGACTTGTTATACTATATGGATCCGAATGTTGGTCTGTGAACCATAGACATGTGCATAGAATGGCAGTAGCAGAAACAAAAGAGATAAGGTGGATGTGTGGACACACACGTAAAGATCGAATTCAGAATCTTGCAATCAGAAGGAAAGTTGGTGTAGCTCCGAGCGATGATAAGATGCAAGAAAACTACTTAAGGTGGTTTGGCCATTTGCAAAGGAGGTTAGCTGATGCACCAGTTAGGAGATGCGAGTCTTGGGATGTTGAGCTGGCTAAGAGAGGGTAAGGAAGGCCCAAGAGATATTGGAATGAGATTGTACGAAGGGATTTTAGTTTTTTGGATCTAAACCGAGAATAACCCAAGATAGATCTGAATGGAGGCAAGAATCCATGTAGTCGACCCTCTTAATGTGGGAAAAGACTTTGTGTTTTTGAATAGGTCGTCAAGGGCTTACAAGTCCAACAGTCTCTCACAAGCCCTTGGAGCCATTCATGTACAATGCTTAACCCATATCTATTACATATTGGTCAAAGACCTTTTGAGTCAACGACTTGGTTAGCTAATCCATAATGTTGTCAGTCGAGGCAACCTTGGTTATCGTGATATCACCACACTTTTGGATCTCTCGGATGATGTGATATTTCCTCTCTACATGTTTTCTTCTTTGATGCCACCGGGTTTCCTTCACCTACATTATGCCACGCGTGTTGTCGCATAGTAACGGAATGGGATTTTCCAATGAGGAAACTACGCCAAGTTTCAGGATGAACTTCTGCAACCACACAACCTTTTTAGCAGCATCCGATGTGGCTATGTATTCTACTTCAATTGTTGAGTCAGTTGTAGTGTTCTACTTTTTACTTCTCCAACTCTCAGCACTACCGTTCAACAAAAATAATAACCCAGAAGTTGACTTCATGTCATCAACTAATTGAAAATCTGAACTAGTGTATCCTAAGACTTGGAGAACAATATCTTCATAAACCAAGATGTAGTATTTAGTTCTTAGGTACTTGGAAGATATTCTTCACCGCGATAAAATACTTCTCTCCATAGCAGGATTGGTAACAGCTTACCACTCCCAATGCATAGTAGATATCTGGTTTTGTACAGATCATCATGGCACACATCAACCTTCCTACTTCCAATGCATACAGGCATCCAGCCATGCATTTCTTTTCCTAAATAGTTTGAAGAGCCATCCCTTTAAATAGGTGAATACTATGTCTTAAGAGAAGGAAGCTTTTCCTGTAGTTACCCATATTGATTCGTTCCAAGATCTTCTTGATATATCCTTATTGTGATAAGTCCCAATATCATCTTTTCTTTATTTCTTAACAACTTCGAACACAAGATATATGAGGCTACTTCAAAATCATTCATCTCAAAAGTAGGGGACAACTAGACCTTAACATTGATCATCATGCATGTATCATTCCCAATGATAAGGATGATATCTACATAAAGCACAATGAATACGATGGCGCTCTCACTAAGCATCGTGTACACACAAGGTTCATTCATATTCTGAACGAAATCATAACTCATTATAGTTTCGTCGAATCTGATGTTCCAACTATGAGAAGTTTATTTGATCCCATATATGGATTTCTTTAGCTTACACACTTTACATTCCTCGGCTATGAAGCTATGGGGTTGCTCTATATAGATATCTTCTTCGAGGTATACATTGAGGAATGTTGTCTTGACATCCATCTGCAATATGTCATAGTCACGGTGTGCAGGTATAGAAAGCAACACCTAATGAATTTAAGCATGGTCACAAGAGAATGTTTCATCGTAATCGACGCCTTCTCTCTGCGTGTATCCTTTGGCTACAAGCCGTGCTTTAAAGGTCTCTACATTCCCATCACTAGCATGGTTTCAGATTTTGCGAAATTTCGGTGAAATTTCAGTTTCAACAAGGAACCGAAATCTCGAGTGAAGTGGCGATATAAAGGCAGTTTCTGGTCATTTCTTCACAAATGATGGTCGATATGGTCGAAACTTCATCGAAAATTCGACGAGATATCATATCGACATGGTATCGATACGATAACCGAAACCGATATTTAAACCCTTTCTCTTATAGATCCATTTGCACCCAATGTGTTCGACCCCTTTAGGTAGATCTTCGAGGGTCCATACACCATTATTGTGCATGAACTTTATCTCATACTTCATTGCTACCATCCAACTATCCATGTCATGATGAAGGTTCGAAAATTCTGTATGCGTTATTCGTTCGGTCAGGAGTTCTGAAGAGAGTAAGCGGCAAGCAGAAGTATGTGCGGAAGTAGATGTGGATTATGTGGTTTCTACTATTTTAATATAAAAATAATTAATGATAATATTAGATATTTATATTTAAAAAAAAATATAACATGGAAGAAATATGAAGTGAAGACTTTTTGGTACAATGTGATTTCAACCAAAGCACTTCCAAAGTCATCCATTTAAAAGAGAAGATCATAATATTCATAACAAAATATCTAAGGATGTTGGCTCAAACACATGTTCACAAACAAAAAACACATGTTCCTCAACATGTGTGTGTTCAGAATTCATGATAACCTAAATTCACGAAAAAACATTTAATAAATCCTAAAAACAAAAGAGAATAATTATCAAGTATTCGTGAAATATTGTAATTAGTAACCTAAAAAACTAGCATAAAATCTGTCACTAATGCCATTTTCTTCAAAAAAAACTATTATAAATGTTAGAAAATACAGAATGCAGAAGCGTATCAGAATAAACAGTGTTGTAAAAATCGGCCGACTAATCCGATTAGTCGGTCCGATTAAACGACTCGGCGGGGTAGCCGAGCCGACTTACCCAAATCGGGCATTAGTCGGACCTGGCCGATTAGTCGGCCGAGTAGTCGGTGTAGGCGGGCGCTTACTCGGCCGACTTTTGCAACACATAAAATCGGGTCCCATTTTTTTAGAACGCGAGTAGCATTTGGGAACTTACTGTCCAACAGTAAGCCCCATCGGTTCGAAACATTCCCACTCCCCTCTCGACCCCCCGCGCCCTAGGCCCCTGCTCCCCGCCGCCGGTGCTCGTGCTCCCCGCTCGCGAGCTCCTGGCCGCCGCCGCTCCTCCAGCACCTCTCCGGTAGGCATCTCTCCACTCCTCTCTCGCCGCGCCGCCTGAGAAGCTCCCTCTCGCCCCGCGTCTCTCGCCGCACAGGACCTCAGGTTAGGGTTTTTTTTTGTTTTCATTTTTACATTATTTGTATTTTATTATATGATCATAGCATGCCATTCTTGATAGCTTCTAATGTTATATTGTTATATTGCTATGCTAGATGTTTACATTATGTTGTATGTGGAATGGCTCATTGTTATATTTTTTCATATGTTGTATGCTAGATGTTTACATGTTGTTATATTGTTATATTGCTAAACTAAACATGTCCAATTATATTTTTGTTAGGTTGTATGAATATATAATTATGTTGTATGTTTGATGTTTAGGGTTTGTTCTAGTATTATGTTGTTTGCAAATATTTGTGTTGTATGCAAATATTTAGGTTGTATGCAAACAAATTATGATTATGTTGTATGCTTAGTGGTTATTGTATTGTATAATGTATATCATGCCACTGATTTTTTTATATTATAATTCATCATTTTTTATTATGTAGATGGCTACACCACCAACGAACGTCGCTTCCGGTAGCGACTCGTCTTTTTATGTGCCACCGGGATCAACTGATCCTGCATGGCAATACGACTACCTTGCGAGCCGTACGGATCCAAATACGGTCACTTGCAGATTGTGCAAGAAGATTGTGAAGGGTGGTGTGTATCGGTTCAAGCAACATCTAGCACACCGAAAAGGGAACGTTGCTGCATGTCCCAAGGTTGATGAGGAAACGAAGAACAAGATGATTGCATACCTTGATGATGTTGCTAGGAAGAAATCTCAGAAAGCCGCTGATGTTCATGAGATGAGGGAGGAAGTTGATATCACTGGAGGTGTGGGTTCGACGAAGAGATCACGAGTCTCTGAATCCCTCGAGCAGCCTGTCGCAGTGGAAGGGTCATCACGTCAAATGACCATCAAGGATGCATTCTCCAAGGATCATCGTGATAGGGTCTCATCATTCATATCCAAATGGGCATATACATCGGCAATTTCGTTTAATGCAATGACGACAAAAAACTTCCTGCAGATGGTGGAGGCTATTGGGAAGTACGGGCCTGGACTAAAGCCTCCCACGAGGTATGAGCTTAGTGGTCCGCTTCTAAAGAAGGCAGTGAAGGAGATTCACGATGGATTGCAAGGTCATCGTGATACGTGGACATCGACGGGATGCTCTTTGATGACCGATGCATGGACGGACAAGTGTGGAAGGAGCATTATCAATTTTTGTGTCAATTGCACATTGGGGACTTCATTCTTGAAGTCCATAGATGCCTCAAATGAGGCTCACACTGCGGAATACATCTGCAAGTTGGTGGAGGAGTGCTTGAATGAAGTGGGAGTGGATAAAGTGGTTCAGATTGTGGCGGATAATGCATCCGCCAATGCTGCTGCAGGAAGATTGTTGGTCACCAAATATCCACAGATTTGGTGGACTCCGTGTGCTGCGCACTCCATTGATCTTGCTTTGGAGAAGATAAGCAGAGAGACAAAGGTGAGAAGTGCAATCACAAAGGCGAAGAGGCTTACGGTGTTCATCTACTCTCACACCAAAACTCTTAGCTTGATGCGCAAGTTCACCAACAAGAGGGACATTGCAAGGCCCGGACAACCAAGATTTGCAACCACTTTTCTCACTCTTGAAAGCCTAAATGAAAAGAAAGACAAGCTGAGATTGATGTTTTCCTCAGAAGAGTGGAGAAACTGCAAGTGGTATAAGACCAAGAAGGGAGAAGCTGCGAGTTCCATTGTTTTCAGCCCTACATTCTGGAACCATACAACACATGCTATCAGAGTTTTCACTCCACTGGTTCGTTTATTACGTGTGGTAGATGCAGATCGACGCCCATCCATGGGCTTTGTCTACGGAGGGCTTGAAGAAGCCAAGCGAGAAATAATTGCAGTATTCAATGGTGTGGAGTCATCTTATAAATTTTTTGTGGATGCTATTATCTCCAAGACCAAAGGGAGGCTTGATACTCCATTGCATCTAGCAGCATATTACTTGAACCCATTTTACTTCTACACCGAGTCTCATGGTGATCCAGATGTTGTGGTGAGGAGAGGGTTTAAGGAATGCATGGAAAAATTTTATCCAGATTTGGATATACAAGATGCAATTACTAGGGACGAGCTTCCGGCATATAGACTTGGTCGTGGAGATTTTGGGAAGCCTTTAGCTGTGAGACAGAGGATGATAAATGATGGCAATTTTGATCCAGGTATCTTAGTCATTCGTTTCCTATTAATGTTGATCACTTATTTTATTATGTTGACCATTTCTCTATTCTAATAGCTAATTGGTGGCATAATCATGGAGATGACACACGTCATTTGAAAGCTTTGGCTATCAAAATCTTGAGCTTGACGTCTTCATCATCGGGATGTGAGCGTAACTGGAGTACATTTGACTCGGTAAAGACTCCACTCCATCCACCCAATTCGATTAGTAATAGTAAAATTTAAATGAGTAATTGATATAAAGTTAAATTTTTGGTCTTCAGATCCATACCAAGAAGAGAAACAGGTTGGATACGAAGAAGCTGAACGATCTTGTATATGTGTGTTTCAATTCCAACCTGCAGGAACGCCGAGCTGAGAAAGAGAGAGATCCCCTGTTATCTCGTGATCGTGCACACATGGCTGAATGGATCGGGGATGTTGATGCTCATGATGAGGAGGTTTTTCCAGGTTCCGGACTGACATGGGGTGCTGTAGCACATGCTAGTGGCGCCGAAGAGAATTTGGAACCAAGAAGGAGCCAACGAGGTGAGCGTGGAAAGGGAGCTTCATCGTCAAGCTCCAATGCTACGCCGATGAATGAGGAGGAGGAGCTACATCTTGAGGATATAGAAGAAGAAGATGATGACGATGAAGAAGAAGAAGGCGATGATGAAGAAGAAGAGCTGGACTTGGATGACGACATTGAGGATTGAACCCAATGGCTTGGGATACTTGTCTTACTTTCAGTTGTATTATTTTTTGAGCATGTTTTAATTGTCTTTTATTTTTGAACATTTGCTTGTACTATGTGCCAAACATTTTGTTCTTAACTTTCTTCTTTTTGCAATCTCTTGCTATTTTTTTATGCTCTTAAAAATATTAAAACTGCTAAATTTATGAATATAAATGAGAGTATATGCTATAAAAATTGATTTATATATTTAAAATAATAAAAAAATTCCAAACCGACTATTGTCCGACTAAATCCGATTACTCTCCCGACTGTCGATTAATCCTTAGTCAGTGACCCTGCCGACCGAGTACCGACTGCCGACTTCTGCAACCTTGAGAATAAAGATAGAAAACTTAAGAATACACGGGATTTATGTGGAACCCTACTCCGTAAGGAGCACGATGAAACCACGGGAGAAGCCCTCAAAGGGGCATGTTATGCATTGCACTTTCTCTCATCTGATACAGGAGGTCTGGGGCTCCTTATATAGCTCCACAGAGCCTCCAAGTCCCACCAGTGGTAGATGTGGGACTATACACTGTGATGGGGTAAATGGTCCTGGAGGTATCCATTTACCCATCTACAACTCAATAGGCGCACATCCAAATACTCCAACACTCCCCCTCAAGCTGGAGCATGCAATGCTCAGCTTGGACAAACAAACAGAAAGAAACTCAACTCACGCTACAGGACACTACGGACAATATCAACTAAACACGCACGCTGCTGCAGTCGAGGACGTTGTTTCTCATGCCATGCTGGTGAGAAGGACGAACGGGCTGGAGTGTGAGTCAAGTGAAGACTCGGAATCTGACCATCGAGTCTGAAACTGCGCCTGGAGTCTCCTCGTCGGAGAACTGGGTCTCTCTCATCTGGCTCAGAGAATGATACTCTACTCTGAAGTACCTATGATACCACATGAAATCCTTCCCCTCAATGGCATAGGAAATGGTCCTCTACTCTGGAGTCCCTATGGCTCACATGAAAACTATGGCCTGACAACGACAAGAATGATGGGGACCACGAAACTGAAGACCGCACACTCATGCGTGTCTGAACTGCAAACTCGGAACAACTTGTCGAGTCTGAAACTGAACTGTAAAGTCTGGAAATCTGACTGGCCTGGAATCTGGAGATCTGACATTTCTGAAATCTGGAGAAGACCTGTGACTCTACATATACTCCCCCTTTCTCCCATACTAGTCGGAATACAGAGACATCGACAAAGTTGGGAGAAGACAAGATAATACATAAATGTGGGGAAAACATGAATAACATTTGGTCGTTTCATTTTTTAACGGCTCTTCTCTTTTTTCTTTTTTTTCTTTTTAAAGCCATTCAACCATTTTTTTCCCAGCTTTTGCAAATATATTTTTTTCAATTTACGTATGTTTTTTCTTCTCTCTTTTTTCTCTCGTACGCATCCTCTTTTTTTCTTTTTTTTCATTTTTTTTGTACAAGTTTCAGCCTACTTGGGCCTTTACAATAGCAGCAAAACAATTTAAAAAAAACAGTGGCCCACAGGGGCCGAAACCCTATTTAGGGTTTTCCTTTTCCTTCAAATGAACCGCAGCCCTCACGGGCTTCGTCTCTTGATGTCGTCGCCGCCAGGAGTTCGGCTGGCTAACGGCGGTGCAGGTGTTGCAAACGGGCTAGCGGAGGAGGAGGGGCTACGCGCGGGCTTCGCGTACGGAGGAGGAGGAGCCGCATGGTGTTTTGTTCGCGCGCCGCCATGGAATAGGGGAAGGTGGGGCTCGCGCCAGAGGCTGCCAGAGGGGGGGCTGGTCGCCTGGTCTGTTGGAGTTGCTGGAGCGTCGCCTGCGCGCGATGGCTTGGAGGGGAGGGAGCGGGGTCGCCGCACCGTTAAAGGGAGCATCGCCAAGTCATTGGAAGGGCAGCGCATGGAGAGGAGCACGATGGCGCGCCCGTACGTGCGGGAGAAGTCGACGGCAGGAGAAGAGGCGGAAGCATTCCGCCGACTGGGGTTTACCGATGCTGGAGATAGTCGAGGGTCCTGCGCGCGCCGCCAGTTGCTTGGAAAGTCGAAGGAGTTGGCGGCGCGATGATCAGGAGCTGGAGAGGAGGTCGCTGCCAGTGGGCCTGCGATGGGTTGTTCAAGGTGATTTGGAGGCGCGCAAGGGTGCGACGTACAACGTGAATCACCGATTGCGGGGAGATGGAGGCCTGATGCTAAGACTAGGGATGCCGCTTGCTGCTCGAAACGCATGTGCGCAGAGCAGGAACGACACGGCGATTGGAAAATAGGGCACCCAGTTTGGGCACTGATGCTATGCTGCCGTAAAGATGATGCTCGGATATGCACGCGCAAGAGATCGAGAAGCTCTGCCTGGAGCCTTGCCATCGCTCATGGATGATCTAGGGTTTCGAAAAATCCTAGAACTGAATCCAAATCATGAACTTGAAATATACAGAATAATAATCTTTCAACAAGAACAATTGAGAACTAAAACTGATAATCGATTCTCGAACATAAAACTGAATCTTCAAAAATGAGTCCGCGAGAATCAAACCCGCTCTGATACCATGTTAGAAATAGAGAATGCGGAAGCGTATTAGAATAAAGATAGAAAACTTAAGAACACACGGGATTTACGTGTAACCCTACTCCGTAAAGAGCGGGATAAAACCACGAGAGAAGCCCTTAAAGGGGCATGTTATGCATTGCACTTTCTCTCATCTGATACAGGAGGTCTGGGGCTCCTTATATAGCCTCCACAGAGCCTCCAAGTCCCACCACTGGTAGATGTGGGACTAAACACTGTGATGGGGTAAATGGATCCTAGAGGTATTCATTTATCCATCTACAACTCAATAGGCGCACAACCAAATACTCCAACAATAAAAGCTTTCATTGATGTCATTTTCTTCCAAAAAAAACTATTATAAAAGATTTCATTAAAAAACTATTATACTATTCTAACACTTTATACTAAAAAAATATCCTTCCAAATTATCCCGTATTCCGAATTTAATATTTTCTAGCACTTAATACTAGAAAAAAATCTTCAAAATGTAACCTAAAAAATTATCCAGTATTCCCTCACAAGGTATATAAATTTTCCATCACTTAATATTGTTTTAAAACTAGCACAATGCTATTTTTTCTTCCAAATTAGTAACTTAAAGATTGAAGAACATGTAATGTAGGCGAAGTAGCGCACCCAAGGTGTAGGAAATAAGAACTTGATGGCAAAACAAGGGATTTATGTGAAGAAAATACATGTTGGTTGGCGGAGGAGCACACAGAGGGCGAGAGGCGGAGAAACTTTTGTTACGGAGGAGCACATCGGAGGCAGAGGAGGTCCAATAAGTGGAGAACACCGAAGGCAGAGGAGAACCTGCTAGTAAAGCACACCAGAGGCGAAGGAGCGTTGCACCTGTTAGGGCATTTGTAGCATCGACTATCGAGGGTGGCTAGGTCTGTCAGTGAGTACTCCATGAAAGATAGCCATGTATATCGTAGCGCACGTATCATCCTCAGTACCTTCATCACCCTCTTGAGCCACTGCTCAGCAACATCTGATGTACCGGTGCCCTCGAACATGAGCACATTGGCAGCTGGTAGGAAGTGAACTGGTGCCTGTGAATGGCAGAGTACTCGTGTGCATGCTCATTTGCAAAGTCAACAGGGCCCTGCTCCCTGTCAAAGTCTCCATCCTCCTCAGCTCCATGCTCTGGTATCTCCTCAAGCGGATCATCGAACCTCTACTGACTGTCGTTGGTCCTGGCGTATGCCGTCGTGAGATGGACGGTAGGTCGAATCTACTTCTCAAATCTCATCTCTATATCAGTCGGTCGGTCTGCAATCTCAATCTGTTGAGCCAGAATCTGATCATGCTGGCCTCTCATAGCAGCCTGTTGCTGCTGAAGGTCGGTGAGAGCAGTCAGTATGTGTGCCAGGTGGTCAGTCGTCTCCTGGCCTGGTCGGGATGCCATGGCTCTGCATGAGAATCATTTTTAGGCACCAAAAATGCCATTCGCAGAGACTTATTATATATGTTTTTCTCTTCTTGGGATATAATATGAAAATTTAATGAAATTGGTGACATGTGGTGATTGAACTTGAATGCCATATTTTCCTTTTCGGACTCACGACAAGTCGGAAGATTGTCGCTATCCGAGAACTTAATGCGATCGGAATTGAAATACTGCGAATTTGCGTATCGGGGTACCACTGCTCATATACCAAACTGTGAACCCCCTCTGATCCAGGTACCCGTTAACAACACTTTCGTGGCATTATATTCTCTAGAGATTGCACATGCTACTTGAAATATGGGGAAATTTCACGTGTTTCTTCCATGACATTTACATTCAAATAAATAAACCACATATTCAAGAAGAACAAGTGTCACCAACATTTCATTTCATAAATTTTCATATATTTATAACATGTACAAGGAGTCTGCCAGTACATACAGTATTCTCAAAATTTTGTACAGAAGAGAAAGAGAAGCATTTACATTATGAACCGAACAAAAGCTGAGACAAAAGTATACATACCGTCTAAGATATACCCTATCACCTAGAATCATCAATAGCTACTGAGCAGCAGGCTCCTTGCCTGTCAAAACATGTTAGGAACGAAGGAGCGTCAGCGAGCACTGGCACACCAATATATCATATCATTATATAAAAAAATGGTATTTAAAGTGGTTGCAAAAGAGGCAAGTAGAAAGGCATAAACATCTAAAATTACATCTACTTGCAAATGTAAAAACGTTTTCAAGTTGCTTGTATGTACCTTCCAAGCTCATCCATTCGGTTTCATCATCTCATCGGGATGGAAGTATCATAGTAGATAATCTATTAAAATAGATTTAACCCTAAGTATACCAATACTCATTCATCCTTCACACTAGAAGATTTTGATATATCTGAAGTTCAAACCCTAATTTGATTGCCTTCTTCGGAACATATCAATGGATTCTCATTTGATAATTAGGCGATAAAATTAATCATATACTTTCAAAAAGCATATATTAATATCTCAAATTCGTGTCTGATTTTGTAAACAAGACAACCATGCATGGAATCCATTTTGACCCCAAAATATCTCATGACTGAGCTTTGTCTCCCAGTTCATCAAGTATGAACCTTTATGATTCTTTTGAGAGATCATGCTTCTCATATGTCTTCATATGCACACCAACTCGCCGGTATATGAACCTTGGTTAGACGACTAACCTATTGGTTTGTCAAATATGCACACTCAAACATACAGATGTATATTTGTCTCCGATCAAAGAATGTGTGTCCGATCGTGACAGTTTTGATTCAAGTCTTAGTTTATCTCGACCTCATCAAGTCAACTCTTTGATTTGACTATTCCGACACTTCCGAATATCTACTTCTATGTATAGGACTTGAATCAAGAAGTCGGTCAGAAATCAGTCTTTAGAGAAAGATTGTCATCTCTTTCTCAAACTGGAATCATTATTGAATATCATATGTTAAAGTCAATTGTGTCCTTCCAACTGTATGGTATTCAATATGGCCACGGTACATAACCCTTAATTGTACAAAGGGACCTTAACATTAAGTGCATTCATAAATATTCACTTCATATAGACATGATAAAACAATAACTTTTATTGCATTAATTGATTGTCAGGGGTTTACAAGTCCAACATCACCACCATCCAGCTCCCATGCGACCTCCAGCTTGTCGTGCTGCCACCGTTCGAGGGACCCCAAGGTGCTCTCTGTTACCTACTCGAGACGCATTGCACCCTCTATCACCATTGCACTGCAGCCTGTGTTGCCTCTGCGGCACCATGACACCCTCATGATTGTCTCCCATCATCCATAAGAGTCTCATGCTCCTCCAATCTCGACACCACCTCCATCATGAGGCGAACATCCCCCTCACAGCTACCCATTTGCAGTAGCCCACCACCGCCCATTGCCTGGAAGCATAACCACCATTAGCATGCAAGACAACATCCACGAATAAGGCAGCATCAAAAAGGTTGATGTCATGGAGACCGAGGTAGAGGAGGGTATATGCAGCAAGGAGGGAGGGGATGGAGGGGAGAGGCATGTGGTTAAGAGTGTAGGGGGGGAATTGCAATATAATCTTTCTTAGTAAGACCTTGGTTTGAATAAACCATATTCAGGTTTATCTTATAGACAGTCAAATTAACAGATGATTACAACTGTTAGCAGTAAAAGAATATAGACATATAGGGGCATAAGTGTTATTGCAAAAAAGGCAGGGGAATAAGTGAAATTGTGAAAACGCGGAAGGACAAGAGTGTAAAAATCCCTCAAAAATAAGCATACTACATTAAAGGTGGAAGAATTAACTCCGCTTCCAGTTTCTCTTAAGAAAGCATTACGTCCTATATTTAAACAAATGAAAAAATAATGTGTACTATGCAAATAATTCACCCTGGAAGGACAGGATGTTGGAAGTCGGATTGAATTCCCAGTTTCCAGCTCCGGTTGAACCTTAAACCTGTACAAATTGCATCCGATGCTTCATCATTCCAACTTGCAAGCAAATGAGAATCTTGAACTGGCACTCCTAAAAAAACTTGAACTAGCACCATCCATGTCCAAAAACTTTAATTTTACAATAAAAGCAATGTTCTTTTAGAATAAAAGCAATGATTTAAAATGAATCATGTGGAAGAATAAAAGCAATGATTTAAAATGAATCATGTGCGCTGGGAGGATCTTTGGCCTGAGTCACAAAGGGAAGCAAACCTTGGGAGAATAAGCAATGATTTTCTTAAAAGAATACTACTTAGGAATTTATACGAACGGTTTCGAAACAAATTCGAGTTCTTAACTGATTTAGTGCTTTTGGTGAAATTTTTTCACATCAGACATCAATCTAATTTTGTTGCGGGGGGATCGCATAGCAAAGTTTGGACCGTTTCTTGCACTTAGAAAGAAAAATGATGTAAGTGGCAATCATGGGGTCACCACAGACCTATTGATGATTAATACTCAAGGTCCATGCTAATACAATTGCTTGATGCAGACTACATACGCTGGACATGGCACCATTATGTCTGCTACTGCATTCGGCTTCCCGTGGCACCTAAACTGTGTTCATCTCCATCTTCAGAAACTATGGGTCTTCCACATTCATTATCCCAGTTCAGTATGAGCTTTATGAGCTTGGGAAGAATCATTGCAGCTCTTTCCCAAGACATGGCATCATCAATTCAAGCAACCTTTTTTAAGTTCCTGCATTTAGCTGACCATGCTCAAGATTTTCTTCTAGCTGATACGAGACGGGATGGCGAGTGGAGCGCGAAGGGCGAGTTGGGAGCGAAGGGTGGATGGGACGCGAAGGGCGTGGTGGGAGCGAAGGGTGGATGGGACGCGAAGGGCTTTTGGGGAGCGTTGGGATTCTGGGAAGCGAAGGGCGTGGAGACCAAAGGTTCGGGAAGCGAAGGGCGTAGAAGCGAGGGAGCGCCGCGGCACGGTTGGTGGCCTTTCTCGTCCTCATGGTGCCGGGCTAGACATGGAGTCCGACGAGGTCGGTGGCGAGTGGACCCGGGTTTCTCACGCCAAGCCGGGTAAGAGGTGATTCCGCTGTGACACTCGTGGCCATATTGCTTCCGCTTGCAGTGCTCCCCCCCGATGTTTCCTCTGTGGCAAGCTTGGCCATCGGAGGTCTTTCTGCTGGTCTTCGGCGGTGGTCGCTGGAAGGACGCACTTTGCTCCACCGATGCGTGGGAGTGCGCAAGGTTTGCATGGGGTCGCGATTCTCGCTCATTCGCACAGGTGGTTGGCGCTGGCGTTGCAAGTGATGAGGGTCTCTCCGACGCTCCTCTTTCTCCTGACGGAGCGTTGCATGGCTTCCAGGCGGGAAGCGGTTCGGGAGTCGCGGTGGAATCTGGTCATGTGGTCGCCTCGGAGATGGGGGTGGAAGCCGAGCCCGAGATGGTGGTGGGTAGGGTGGCGGAAACGACGCCGGTGATGCCTCTGGGGGGGTCGGGGGAAGTTTCCGTAGGTGGCGGCGCGAGGGTGGTTTCGCTACCAGAAGTCGGGTCTTTGGACGAGGGGGGTGATGTGGAGCGGTCGCAAGGGGGGTGGGTGCTTGATCAGAAGGAGGAGACGCCGGAGCATGCAAGTTTGGGGGGGTGGAGCGACCACGCAGGTTCGGCCTCCTCGCTCTCCATCATGGTGGGGGTTTTGCAGAAGCTTGATGATGGGTGGGAGCGCATTCGTGCTGCTACGGTTGATTTCTTGGGCGATAGCTTTGGTGGGGATTTCGTCATTCTGGATGCGGCTCGATGCTGCGTTCGAGGTCTCTCCCCGGAGCAACGGGAGAACCTTCTTCGTTTCCATGGTGTCGCCGGAGTCAAGTGGCGGAGCTTGCGGGTATCTGATGGTGGCGCCTCCACGTCGGAGGTTTGTGTCGCTGAAGTGAGGAGGTGCCCTTCCTCTCGCGAACGGCCCATGCTCTTTCGAAGATTATTTCCCGGTGGGGGCAAGTCCTCAAAATTCTTGATGATGGCCTTGCTCCTGGTGCTGATTGGAGATGCTCCCGTGTTCTGATTGAAGTTTCTTCAGCCTTCTTTGCCGAGTCGGCAGGCAAGGTTCTCTTTGAGTTGATGTCATTGGGTCGCTGGACCTTCAGGCTTGAGTTCTTTTTTCCTCCGATGATGGCGGTGTCGGTTCCTCCTCCTCCGGTGGCGGGTTGGCGGGGGTCTACCTCGGCTTCTCCGGCAGTGCAGGATCCTGCGCTGAGGGGTGACGGTACGTCTTCTAACTGCCACGTGGCGTCTACCGGGCATGTTTCCGAAGCGTTGCCATGCATGTCTATCTGCTCACGTGGGAGCGAAGAGGCACCTCGGGTCTTGCAATCGCGCGGTGCAATCCTAGATTTGGTGGCTGTTGATCTTCTCGACAACGATTCGCTTCCCCCTGAAAATTCCTTTATGACAGCGGGTCCTTCTCACGTGGACCACTCCACGCACATGTCGTTCATTCCTTGGGACCCACTTGTTAACAGTATTTGGACTCCTCAGAGGGCCTTCTCGGAGCAGCTGCTAGCGGATCCTCTATCGCTATCGGATCATCTTTCGCTTTCGGAGCGTATTTATTGGGGGCCCGATGTCTTGTGTCCTACGCCTATCAGCTCGGTGCCTTTCTCTTTCGAGATTTATCTGGATGGACCGCAATCTCCTCCCTCCCCACGGTCGCGGCCGCTGGCATCTTATCCTGGTGGTGATCTTCCTTCGACCGTTGCGGGGGACGCCTTGTTGCTCCCTCCTGTCACTACGGGGTGGTCCCCTCTTCCGGAATGCGATGATCTTGACTTGCTTGCCGACGGGGTGGCGACGACCCCCTCGGTTGTTGATGCTATGGTTGCGGGACTCTCCCCCTCGTCCCGTTATGGTCGGAGCTACTCTCGCAGGCGGCACTTTTGCTCTGATTCATCTATCTTATCTTCCTGTCAGTCTTTGCGCGAGGCGGTGGCGGAGGCGGCAGGCCTCTTCCAGCTCGGTGACCGGTCCCATGACGGTCTTTGATGACCCCTTTCGGCCTCGCTGCGGTTTTTGGGTTTCTTTTTGTTTTAATGAAGATTTTGTCCTAGAACGTGCGTGGTCTGGGTGACCCTGATCGTCGGCGCATTTTGGGCTCGCGCCTTGTGGAATGGGACTGTGATATTGCTTTCATTCAGGAGTCGAAGCTTTCGGCGTTGGATGGTGACGTTTGGAGATCTTTTGGCGCTGGTCATCTCAATGCTTTCCGTGCTCTGGATGCGACTGGTGCTAGGGGTGGTGCTATTCTGGCTTGGCGCTCATCGCGTTTTACTTTTTCTTCCATGAGGATGGGTCGTCACTCCATCTCGGTGGTGTTGAATTGCTGTTTGTCAAATACTTGTATGGCGTTTACTTGTGCCTACGCCCCTACTTGTCATATTTCTCGCCGCGAGCTTTGGGAGGATTTACGCGAGGACGCTAATATTTTGGGTGACGTGCCTTGGTTGCTTGGGGGTGACTTCAATGTCACTTTGCATTCGCAGGATCGCCCTCGGGGTCGCGGTGGTCTCGACCTGGGTTCTTCGGATTTTATGGATCTTATTAATGACTTGGCTCTTGAACCGCTTGTCCCAAATGACATTTCCTACACGTGGCGGAACAACTCCTCGCGGTCGCGGATCGATCGTTTCTTGGCGAATAACTGTATGATGGATTCCTTTTCTTTTTGCGAGGTTACTTCGAGACCGCGATCTTTTTCGGATCACAACCCCATTATTTGGGCGGCTGGCGATGATAATCGCCCTCGTGGCATATTCCGTTACGAGCGTTCTTGGCTTCTGGAGCCTGGTTTTCGGGACTTGGTTCGGCATCATTGGACTCAGGATTCTTCGACGGGCAGTGCCGCTCGCCGCTTTGATCATAAGCTTTCGTCTCTCAGAAGGCTGCTGGCGTCTTTTAAGAAGGAAACTCGCTCTGCTCGCATCGCCACTCGCCTGGCGGCTGACGAGGTGATTTTGAGCTTTGATCGCATTGAGAACGACAGGGACTTGAATCACGACGAGTTGGTCGTGCGCGCGGATGCTATGAATAAGGTGAAGCTTGAGGATCGGAAGCGTTTGGTTGAGTGGCGCCAACGCTCTCGGATGCGGTGGCTGAAGGAGGGCGACGCTAACACCGCGTTTTTCCACAAGATCGCTAGTGGTCGGAGGCGTTCTAACTCTATTTCTTCTTTGCTGATTAATGGCGCCCATGTCCAGGGGGAGCGAGACTTGGGTCATGCACTGGAGGCCTACTTTAAGGAGTGGTTCGGGCGCCGCTCTGTGCGCCGGTGGCGTTGGTCGGGTGGTGGGGCCAGTGTGCTCCCTCAGGCGGATGCGATGAGCCTAACTCGACATATATCTATGGAGGAGCTGAAAGAGGCTGTTTGGGCCCTCAACCCCGACGCAGCGCCGGGACCCGATGGGTTCCCGGTTTCTTTTTATCGGGAGTTTTGGGATGTGCTTTCTCAGGACGTTTTGGACGTCGCCCGCGATTTTTGTGATGGCAACTACGGGTTTGATAAACTCAACCGGTCCCTTATTGCTCTCATTCCCAAGTCTTCGACCGCCAACCGTATTGAGGACTTCCGGCCGATCTCCATCTCCAATGCCATCTACCTTATCATTGCTAAGGTCCTTGCTCGGCGTCTGGCACCGCTTCTCGATTCTCTCATCTCGCCTTCTCAAGCGGCTTTTGTTCGGGGGCGGCAAATTAGTGACTGCTATGCGGTGGCGTCGGAAATTATTCACGCGTAGAGCAAGAACGGCGTTAGGGGGCTTCTCTGGAAGATTGATTTCGCGAAGGCGTACGACTCTTTGGATTGGCGATTTCTTTGGTCTGTTCTAAAGCGGCGGGGATTTCCCTCGCAATGGATCTCGTGGGTGCGTCGCTGCGTCTCGACGGCCTCTCTCTCGCTTCTTCTCAACGGCCGCCTGGCTGGGGGCTTCTTCCAGCCACGCCGGGGGATTCGGCAAGGATGTCCCCTTGCCCCTTTGCTATTCGTCTTGGCCGCCGACGTCTTGCCTTGCATGATTCATAATGTGGCTGCGGCTGGCCTTACCCGTGGGTGCTCTCTTGGACCTTACCATGTCCCAATTATTCAGTTCGCGGATGATACTATTTGCTTCATCGAGGGCGATGCTTCGAATGTGGCGGGTATGGCTACCACGTTGGAGCTCTTCAGCGAGGCTTCGGGCCTCCTCATTAATTATTCTAAATCCTCTATGGTTCCCTTCTCCACTCCGCGGGATGAGGTTGCGGAGTGTATGCGGATTTTGGGATGCCCGGCGGGCGCTCTTCCCTTGGAATATTTGGGGCTTCCCTTGACGGTTGGGCGTGCTCGAATGCGTGACTGGCAGGTCGTGGTTGATCGGATGGAATCTCGCTTGGCTGGCTGGCGTGCGGCCCTTCTTTCCCGTGGTGGTCGTTTGGTTCTTCTCAAGTCGGTATTATCTTCGATCCCAATCTATTTCTTCTCTGTGAAAGGAATGCCTAAGGGGATCCGACGGAGGCTGGATTCGTGCTTGCGAAGATTTCTTTGGGGGAAGAAGGGGGACGGGAGGAGGGGTGTTCATTTGGTTGCCTGGGATGAGGTTACTCGGCCGAAGAAGGAGGGGGGGCTGGCGGTGAGAAGGTTGGAGGTGGTTAATGAGGCCCTCCTACTCAAATGGGTGGCTCGTCTTTGGGGCAGGGAGGAAAATTTTATGCTAAATTTTTTGAGGCTGGCAGTGGGGGTTGACAGGCTTTTTGGTTTGAATGGCCGCCTGACGGGGTCTTCCTCATCTTTTTCCCGTGATATCGTCAATACCCTCTCTCGTAATCGTTCCCTTTTTTGCATTAAGGTGGGGGATGGGTCATTGATCCGTTTTTGGGGTGACGACTGGACCGGTAGGGGTCCTCTTCAGGAGTTATTTCCTCGCCTCTTCGCGCTGGTGGCGGATAAGGATGCTAATGTTGCCTCCTGCTGGGATGGTGCTTCTTGGGGCCCCAGGTTCGTGGCTAATCTCTCTGACCAGCGGCAGGTGGATTTCATGGCCTTACTTGCTATTCTCACGGACGCGCCCTCGCCCTCGGTCGGCCGCGATCATCTGTCTTGGAAGGACGGCACTTTCTCCACCCGTGTGGCTTACCTGGCTATTCTTCCTCCTCTGGCTGCAGCTGATGCTCCACTTTTCCGGGATTGTCAATTCTTTTGGGGCCTCAGGGTTCCCGAACGAATCGGTATTTTTCTGTGGCTATTCCGTCGTGTGCGTCTGATGACTCGTAGCCGGTGTGCCTTGCTATTTCCCAACGTCTCTTCTATCTGTGGCCTTTGTGATTTGGAGACAGAGACTATCGATCATCTATTTTTTCGATGTGGCAGAACCCATGACATCTGGGCTGATATGGACTGGCTGGGCGTGTCGAATTCTTCATCTTTCTGTGAGAGCTTGGTTAGCTCTCGGGCCAGGGCGAGGACGGACCTGCTAACATCTATTGCTCGGCTTTGGTGCATATGGATTGGTCGAAATGAAGCCCTTTTTGCTCGTCAGAGGTTCTATTCCGAAAACGTGCTCATTTCGGCATCTCGTTTACTCCGCGACTGGTCCGATGTTTAGGGGTTCTATGCTGTAATGGGGGTATCTGTTATTGATACCTTCTGGTTCTACACTTGTTTTTCTACTGTACGCATACCGACTGTAAGTTTTCTCTTAACTTTTTAATAAATTGGGGCGAGCACCATCGAGTGCGTCCCCCGCTTTTGAGCGTCAAAAAAAAAGTTCCTGCATTTAGATGTTTGGGATCCTATTCATATTCCTGACCATTAGGAACATCATTTTTATTTGAATATCATTGGTGATTTCCCTATATTTTATCTTTAAGTTGAAAGCTAAGTCTGAAGTGCGGGTGCATATTTTTCTCAAAGAAATTACAAATCAATTTACTGCTTACAATAAAATTGTTCCTTCTAAGAATGAACATGCGCCTTTTCTTAAATAATAGGCCCAGTATTAGAAGAAGGTTTGGATAACCAAGTAATGAACATGAGTTTTACGTGAAAAGAGCAGCCTGATTGTCGCATTGGATGTGCATGGAAAGAGGCACCTCAATAGTCATAGGTCAGTAAGAACAGATCTGACCCACATCATCTATGTACTAGCTTGTGTCGTGGCCCTATTCTGACTTGACTCGGCACTAGATCTAGCAACCACAGTCTGCTTCTTGCTCTTCCATGACACCAGGGAACTTCTTATGAGCAAAGCTAGAAGTAGACTTCATGTCCTTGGGACACCCAGCATAATATGCATCTGCACATGTTCTAACTGCAAGGGATGTACCTCTACTGAATAGAAGACCAGTGCCAGGTGAGGCCTTCAGATACCTCGGAATCATATGGACTACATCCATATATGCATGTACGGGTTGCTCCATAAACTGACTCACTTTGCTCACGGCAAAGGATATATCCAGCCTGGTGATGGTCACATACAGAAGCTTGCCGACAAGCTCCTTGTACCTCCTCTTGTCGACCTCATCGGTGTCATCATCGTAGAGCTTCATGCTCGAGTCCATAGGAGTAGTGGCAGGTCTGCAATCTGCCATGCCTGTCTCAGAGAGAAGATCTGTAATGTACTTCCTCTGGGTCATCACAAGACCTCGTTGGTTCCTGACAAACTCCAGTCCAAGGAAGCAAGGTTGCAGAAGTCAGCAGTCGGTACTCGGTCGGCAGGGTCACTGACTAAGGATTAATCGGCAGTCGGGAGAGTAATCGGATTTAGTCGGACAATAGTCGGTTTGGAATTTTTTTATTATTTTAAATATATAAATCAATTTTTATAGCATATACTCTCATTTATATTCATAAATTTAGCAGTTTTAATATTTTTAAGAGCATAAAAAAATAGCAAGAGATTGCAAAAAGAAGAAAGTTAAGAACAAAATGTTTGGCACATAGTACAAGCAAATGTTCAAAAATAAAAGACAATTACAACATGCTCAAAAAATAATACAACTGAAAGTAAGACAAGTATCCCAAGCCATTGGGTTCAATCCTCAATGTCGTCATCCAAGTCCAGCTCTTCTTCTTCATCATCGCCTTCTTCTTCTTCATCGTCATCATCTTCTTCTTCTATATCCTCAAGATGTAGCTCATCCTCCTCATTCATCGGCGTAGCATTGGAGCTTGACGATGAAGCTCCCTTTCCACGCTCACCTCGTGGGCTCCTTCTTGGTTCCAAATTCTCTTCGGCGCCACTAGCATGTGCTACAGCACCCCATGTCAGTCCGGAACCTGGAAAAACCTCCTCATCATGAGCATCAACATCCCCGATCCATTCAGCCATGTGTGCACGATCACGAGATGACAGGGGATCTCTCTCTTTCTCAGCTCGGCGTTCCTGCAGGTTGGAATTGAAACGCACATATACAAGATCGTTCAGCTTCTTCGTCTCCAACCTGTTTCTCTTCTTGGTATGGATCTGAAGACCAAAAATTTAACTTTATATCAATTACTCATTTAAATTTTACTATTACTAATCGAATTGGGTGGATGGAGTGGAGTCTTTACCGAGTCAAATGTACTCTAGTTACGCTCACATCCCGATGATGAAGACGCCAAGCTCAAGATTTTGATAGCCAAAGCTTTCAAATGACGTGTGTCATCTCCATGATTATGCCACCAATTAGCTATTAGAATAGAGAAATGGTCAACATAATAAAATAAGTGATCAACATTAATAGGAAACGAATGACTAAGATACCTGGATCAAAATTGCCATCATTTATCATCCTCTGTCTCACAGCTAAAGGCTTCCCAAAATCTCCACGACCAAGTCTATATGCCGGAAGCTCGTCCCTAGTAATTGCATCTTGTATATCCAAATCTGGATAAAAATTTTCCATGCATTCCTTAAACCCTCTCCTCACCACAACATCTGGATCACCATGAGACTCGGTGTAGAAGTAAAATGGGTTCAAGTAATATGCTGCTAGATGCAATGGAGTATCAAGCCTCCCTTTGGTCTTGGAGATAATAGCATCCACAAAAAAATTATAAGATGACTCCACACCATTGAATACTGCAATCAAGGTTGCAGAAAGCGGTAGTCGGTACTCGGTCGGCGGGGTCACCTACTAAGGATTAGTCGGCAGTCGGGCGACTAGTCGGAATTAGTCGGTCAATAGTCGGTTTTGAATTTTTAATTATTTTAAATATATAAATCAGTTTTTTATACATATATTCGTATGTATATACATGTATTTGTACATTTTATATGACATCATGATGAAACAAAAGAAGTAATTGACTTTAAATATAACATTAAGCGTATTAGAATATGTTTGCTTTTAAAAAAAGTGAAAAACAAAAAAAATAAAAAAGGTTGTTGTAAAAGTCGGCCGATTAGTCGGCCGACTAGGCCGACTAGTCGGCCCGACTAGTCGGGTGGACCGACTAAGGGCCGACTAGGCCTAGTCGAGTCGGCTACCCCCCCGACTCGACTAGTCGGGCCGACTAGTCGGCCTAGTCGGCCGACTTTTGCAAGCTTGACTGCAATTATTTCTCGCTTGGCTTCTTCAAGCCCTCCGTAGACAAAGCCCATGGATGGGCGTCGATCTGCATCTACCACACGTAATAAACGAACCAGTGGAGTGAAAACTCTGATAGCATGTGTTGTATGGTTCCAGAATGTAGGGCTGAAAACAATGGAACTCGCAGCTTCTCCCTTCTTGGTCTTATACCACTTGCAGTTTCTCCACTCTTCTGAGGAAAACATCAATCTCAGCTTGTCTTTCTTTTCATTTAGGCTTTCAAGAGTGAGAAAAGTGGTTGCAAATCTTGTTTGTCCGAGCCTTGCAATGTCCTTCTTGTTGGTGAACTTGCGCATCAAGCTAAGAGTTTTGGTGTGAGAGTAGATGAACACCGTAAGCCTCTTCGCCTTTGTGATTGCACTTCTCACCTTTGTCTCTCTGCTTATCTTCTCCAAAGCAAGATCAATGGAGTGCGCAGCACACGGAGTCCACCAAATCTGTGGATATTTGGTGACCAACAATCTTCCTGCAGCAGCATTGGCGGATGCATTATCCGCCACAATCTGAACCACTTTATCCACTCCCACTTCATTCAAGCACTCCTCCACCAACTTGCAGATGTATTCCGCAGTGTGAGCCTCATTTGAGGCATCTATGGACTTCAAGAATGAAGTCCCCAATGTGCAATTGACACAAAAATTGATAATGCTCCTTCCACGCTTGTCCGTCCATGCATCAGTCATCAAAGAGCATCCCGCCGATGTCCACGTATCACGATGACCTTGCAATCCATCGTGAATCTCCTTCACTGCCTTCTTTAGAAGCGGACCACTAAGCTCATACCTCGTGGGAGGCTTTAGTCCATGCCCGTACTTCCCAATAGCCTCCACCATCTGCAGGAATTTTTTTGTCGTCATTGCATTAAACGAAATTGCCGATGTATATGCCCATTTGGATATGAATGATGAGACCCTATCACGATGATCCTTGGAGAATGCATCCTTGATGGTCATTTGACGTGATGACCCTTCCACTGCGACAGGCTGCTCGAGGGATTCAGAGACTCGTGATCTCTTCGTCGAACCCACACCTCCAGTGATATCAACTTCCTCCCTCATCTCATGAACATCAGCGGCTTTCTGAGATTTCTTCCTAGCAACATCATCAAGGTATGCAATCATCTTGTTCTTCGTTTCCTCATCAACCTTGGGACATGCAGCAACGTTCCCTTTTCGGTGTGCTAGATGTTGCTTGAACCGATACACACCACCCTTCACAATCTTCTTGCACAATCTGCAAGTGACCGTATTTGGATCCGTACGGCTCGCAAGGTAGCCGTATTGCCATGCAGGATCAGTTGATCCCGGTGGCACATAAAAAGACGAGTCGCTACCGGAAGCGACGTTCGTTGGTGGTCTAGCCATCTACATAATAAAAAAATGATGAATTATAATATAAAAAAATCAGTGGCATGATATACATTATACAATACAATAACCACTAAGCATACAACATAATCATAATTTGTTTGCATACAACGTAAATATTTGCATACAACACAAATATTTGCAAACAACATAATACTAGAACAAACCCTAAACATCAAACATACAACATAATTATATATTCATACAACCTAACAAAAATATAATTGGACATGTTTAGTTTAGCAATATAACAATATAACAACATGTAAACATCTAGCATACAACATATGAAAAAATATAACAATGAGCCATTCCACATACAACATAATGTAAACATCTAGCATAGCAATATAACAATATAACATTAGAAGCTATCAAGAATGGCATGCTACGATCATATAATAAAATACAAATAATGAAAAAATGAAAACAAAAAAAAACCCTAACCTGAGGTCCTGTGCGGCGAGAGACGCGGGGCGAGAGGGAGCTTCTCAGGCGGCGCGGCGAGAGAGGAGTGGAGAGATGCCTACCGGAGAGGTGCTGGAGGAGCGGCGGCGGCCAGGAGCTCGCGAGCGGGGAGCACGAGCACCGGCGGCGGGGAGCAGGGGCCTAGGGCGCGGGGGGTCGAGAGGGGAGTGGGAATGTTTCGAACCGATGGGGCTTACTGTTGGACAATAAGTTCCCAAATGCTACTCGCGTTCTAAAAAAATGGGACCCGATTTTATGTGTTGCAAAAGTCGGCCGAGTAAGCGCCCGCCTACACCGACTACTCGGCCGACTAATCGGCCAGGTCCCACTAATGCCCGATTTGGGTAAGTCGACTCGGCTACCCCGCCGAGTCGTTTAATCGGACCGACTAATCGGATTAGTCGGCCGATTTTTACAACACTGCAAGGAAGTAGCATAAACTACCAAGGTCCTTGGTCACAAACTATTGACCTAGGAAATCCTTAGCAACCTGAATGCCCTGCTCGTCCCATGTAACAATGATATCATCAACATAGACAAGAATGACAATTGTACCTCTCTGAGTCCTGTGAACAAACAAAGAGTGATCGGCAATCGATCGCACAAATCCCTGTTGCTCTATCAAGTCCGAGAGCTTCTAAAACCATGCTCTTGGACTGCTTAAGGCCATAAATAGCCTTGCGAAGCCTGCAAACCTTCTGACACTCCCCCTCAGCAGCAAACCCAGGTGGTCATTGCATGTAGACCTCCTCCTGTAGATCACTATACAGAAAAGCATTCTTCACATCAAGCTGATATAGGGGCCAATCCTGTGTCATTACAATTGATAGAAGGATACGTAGAGTAGAATGTACTGCCACTGGAGAAAAAGTAGCTTGAAAGTCCACCCTATATATCTGCGTGAACCAACGTGCCACAAGTCTCACCTTGTAGCGATCTACACTGCCATCTGCTCGGTGCCTCACTGTGAACACACACTTGCACCTAACAACGGATGTGCCAATTGGAGCTGAAATAAGGCTCCAAGTGCCACGCAATTGTAGCGCGACCATCTCCTCCTCCATGGCTAGACGCCACTGACTGTCCTGAATAGTCTCTTGATATGTCTGTGGTATGTTCACGGCTGACAGAGCCAAGGTAAATCTCCTGAAATCCTCTGAAAGTCTGGTCAAAGAAACATGGCTACAAGAGAATATATAGCACGCGTACATCTCTGCTTTCGCAAAGCAATTACCACATCGAGATCATCTGTCATGTCCTAAACCAGTAAGTTTCCCTCTTGAGAGGGTACCTGCTCATCCTATCGGGAATCATGTTGCACAGTAGTGCCATCAGTGGAAACAATGTATTCAATACATACCTTAGGCGTGCTGGATGATGGAGAAGACCTGTAAGCAGGGGGAACAGAGCGAGGCCTGCGAGTAAACACATGTGGCAAAAACTGAGTCAAGGTAGGTGGTGGTCCAGAGGCAGCCACAGGAGCAGGTGGAGGAGTAGGAGTAGGTACAGGAGATGGTGGTGGAGATGGTTGTGGGGGTGGGGGTGGAGTGGGAGGTGGTAGACATGTAAGTGGTGCAGGTGGTGGTAGGGTTGTAGGTGGAAGCATGTAGATCTCTTTATCAGAGTTTGATGGGGCCAGTCTGTCACCTGTAGGAGAGAAATACATGATAAACTCAAAGAAATTGACGTCATCGCAGACAAAGTATTTCCGATAAAGCGGATCAAAGCAACGGTACCCCTTTTGGGTAGGAGAGTAGCCAACAAAAAGACACTTGACAACTTTAGGGGAGAGCTTGTCATGACTAGGCGAAAAATCATGAACAAAGACTACAGATCCAAACACACGTGGTGTAAGGAAGAACAGATCCTTCTCAGGAAACGCAATCGAGAAAGGTACCTTCTCTCCTAAAACAGAGGAAGGCATGTGGTTCATTAAGTAGCATGCAGTGAAAGCCGCATCACCCCAGTAAGCATGAGGAGCACGACTCTTAATCAATAGGGTTCTTGTCACATCAAGTAAGTGACGGTTGAAATGTATAGGCGCATGAGCTCTGGTGTATAATACCAATTACCAAGAGATCTGAGAAACTCGAATAGCTGTAAGGTGCAAAACTCTAAGGCATTATCAGAACACATATACTTGACAGTGGCAGAAAAAATATTCTTTATCTCATTAATGCATGACTTGATACCAGACCCAGCCTCAGACGTATTCTTTAACAGGAAAACCCTAAAAAGTGTAAAAAAATCATCTACAGTGACCAGATAAAAATGATGTCCCTGGTGATCAGGGACACGACTTGGACCCCAGATATCTAAATGAAGGAGCTCAAACAACTGAGGACTGCTCCTACTCTGACGAGATGGAAATGAGGAACGGTGATGCTCCCCAAGCTAGCAAGCCTCGCACTGGAAGGAAGATCGCTTGGAGATCTGTGGAAGGACATGACACAACTTCTGTAGAGGAAGGTGACCAAAACGAATGTGCCACATGTATGGAGAGACTGGTCTAGTAGGAATAATAGAGGCACCAACATGAGGACGTTGGACCAATCTATAGGGCCCTCGCTGCTCACGACCACATCCAATCACCCTATCCGTGAGTATGTCCTGAAATACAAGAGATAAAGGGTCAAAAAGGCACGATAATGCAGATCCTTAGTAATCTGACTAATAGAAAGTAAGTTCAACTGAAAATCAGGGGCATATAAAACATTCTGAAGGCGCGTAGATGGCGTCAAATACACCTCCTCCTGTCATGTAATGGGTAGGTGAACCCCATTAGCAATAACGACCCATCTACCAGGAGGTATAGTCCTGTAAGGCCTGAAATGGGCTCTATCACCACACAGATGGAGGGATCTGCCAGAGTCCATGATCCACTATGTCATATCTGCATTGCTACTACCAGTAAAAGCGTATGTGATATCTAAGGAGCTCGAAGAAGCTGTGCTACAGTTGCAGTATATGTGAATGATGTAGTGGTAGTATCATTCACTGGAGTCATGGTCGCTCATATACGAGAGATAATGTCATCAAGACAGGGATCTGCATGGGGAGATGTAGTCTCTAAATGCTCGATTTGTTCTGCCACGCGAGCAGATGCAGGGTATCCATGCTTCCGATAGCATGTGTCCTCAAAGTGTCCTGTACGACGGTAGTAGGTGCATGGACCATGCGACGTCTACCGCCTCTACCACGAGGACTACGCCCTCTGAACTGAGCATATCCTCCTCTGCCGCGAGAAGCAGTCATCGCAGAGGGTTGTGGAGTGGCAGCATAAGGAATAAGAAGCATGTTGGGATGATTGTAGGCCTCCTCCATGGGAGGTATGGTCGCCCCAGTAAGGAGTTGTGCTCGTGCTACGTCATACTCCGGATCAACAGCAGCCAAAAAGACTCCAACCATTGTATAGTTCGTATGTGAAATATGATGCTCTGTGGATGTCGTAGTAGGCATGAAGTTGTGAAGCTTCTCGAACATGACACGAAGAGAGGAGTAGAACATGTGCAGTGGACGGTCATTCTGCTTAGCCATGTATATGTCAAACTGAAGATGAAGAATCTTGGCCTCGTTCTTCGTTTGGGCATAAGTGGATGCCAGAATATCCCACATCGCCTTGACGGTGGGCTGATTCACAATATCGTTGGCTATCTCTGTGGCGAGGGTCCTAAAGAGCCAAACATGTGCATACGCATCGTTTTATTTCCACAAAGCATTGTCCTCAATCTTATCAATCGACTCTGGCTTCGTCAGAATGTGCTCCTTATTATTACACTACATAAGGGTAAGAAACTGCATGCACCATAACTCATAGTTGGTCACATTCATCTTTAAGATGGGAGTTGGACCCTTGAAAGCTCCGGACGAAGGGAAGATATCACCGATGGATGGATGAATGACCGAAAAATGGAACTCGTCTGAGGAAGTAAACCGATCTGAGTGAGTCTACACAATCATATGGAGGATTGATTGTATGTATAGACTCGTACAACCATCATCGTCAATCCTTGATGCGAGGTAAGGCCGGAAAATGTGATTTATTGGTCTGAAATCATGTTTTCCAATCAAAATGAGATTGTTTTCAGAACAAATCAAACTGTTGGTGACCCGGAGGCCCTTGGTGGTAGCGGGGCTCAAGGAGGCACGCCGAAAGGATAGCGGCATGCGAATGATGGCGGCGACGCGCAAGGGCCGTGCAAGAGAGGCCTTCGGGCGATGGGGCTTGGCTCTTGCCAAGTTAGGGCTTGTGGTGGCGGTGAGGATTAGGTCAGAACTCCAGTCTAGGACCTTCGCTCTGATACCATGTAGAGATTAGAGAGGAAAGAATGAATCGCTTATTAATGAGGCCCTAGGGTTCTCTTATATAGGAGAGTAAATTGTTGGGCTAATTACATAAAGAGGTCAAAGAAAATAAATATTACATAAATGATATGAAAGATAACTAATATCTCAACAAATGATACTAATATGAGTTTTCCTTTGTCTTCTCTGCTTGAAGACCAACGAAAATTGAATGTATTCACCTTCTTTGTTGTAAAAAACTCGGTAGGGATTTTCAATGTGCAGATAGTCTTTAATCAAATTGTACATCTTTCAATTGTGTTCGAATGAGGTAATACTTCACATTATGTGTTCTGTCCTCAAGCTAAGACACAATTCTAGGGAAGATGGATTGCACTTTAATTCGTCTTGGAATAATTGGCAGGCTTCACTTTCTTTAATCGGTTCTTTCATCAGACTCTTCTACCATATCATTTCTTTACAAGCTTTGGTTTCCGCCACATATTCTGCTTATATGGTCGAGATGGCCAATATTTTCAGTAGCTTAGAGATCCAATTGACAGCTCCTCTCCCCAGTGTAAAGACATTCCATATTGTGATTTTCATGTTGTCGATATCTCCTGCAAGATCAGAGTCTACGAAACCTCAAACAAAATGCCATGTGTTTCCATATCATAATGCCATGTTAGAGGTACTCCTCAAATATCGTAGAATCCACTTCACGGCTTCCGAATGCTCTTTGTCAAGCTTTGTCATAAATTTGATTTCAAACCTTACTATGTGGAAATGTATGGTCCTTTATAAATCATGGTATACAAAACTACCAATAGGATAATGGTAGGGTACTTCGGACATGTACCCATGCTCCTTCATAATAGTTTTTTTCCCTTTTGAAAGTATGAAGTGACTCCCTAAGAGTGTCTGAATAGGCTTGTATGTTTCATGTGAAATCTCTATAGTACCTTCTTGATGTACTACAAATGAGACAACGTCAACTACTGTTGTAGAAGTCGGTCGACTAGGCCGACAAGTCGGCCCGAGTAGTCGAGTCAGGGGATAGCCGACACCACTAGGCCAAATCAGCCTATAGTCGGATCGACCCAATTATACGGGCGACTAACCGGCCTAGTCGGTTTTGCATTACAGTTTTGAACAGAAAAAAAAGGGATCCGGATATCCGGATACCCAAATAAAGGGATTTGGGATTACTTTCGAATAGTAACCCCAATCCTAAAACCCTTCAGACTTTGCACGAAACCCCCTCCCACCCCATGCTCCACCGATTGCAGCTCCCCCGACTCCTGAGCTCCGCCACGTCGACACCCCCTCCTCCGCATCGTCGGCGACCATTCGGTCAGTTCTTTTGGCTTCGGTCCTCCACCGCTCCCTCCTCCGTGTCGCAACTCCCTCTTTTCCGCCTAGTTTTGCCAATATAAGGTTAGGATTTTTTTCATTTTTTTCTATTTGTTCTATCTTGGTTTGATGCTTGATCTTAGATATTATTGCTTAGATATTCTTGCTAATTTACATGTTGGTTAGCTTATTAGGTTATTTTACGAGTAAAAACTTAGATTATCTTGATTTGCATGTTAGTTAGTTTATGTAAGGTACCAAGATCCTTCGTGACAAACTGACGGCCCAAGAATACTTTTGTCATCTCTACTCCTTGAACGCCATCTCCTGTAACCAGAATATCATCAACATATACCATGATGACAACCGTACCTCTAGAAGTCTTCTGAATGAACAACGAGTGATCCGCATTTGATCTTTTGAATCCTTGTCGTTCAATTACATGGGAAAGCTTCTGGAACCACGCCCTTGGACTCTGTTTAAGGTCATATATCGCCTTGTGAAGTCTACACACCATATGATTCTCCCCCTCAGCAGTGAACCCCGATGGTTGCTGCATGTAGACTTCCTCGTGCAGATCTCAGTACAAGAATGCGTTCTTGACGTCAAGTTGAAATATGGACCAGTCACGTACCACAGCAACCGATAGAAGAATGCGAAGAGTAGAGTACCAAGCCACTGGAGAGAATGTATCCAAATAGTCTACACCATAGGTTTGTGTGAAACCTCTCGCAATAAGTCTTGCCTTGTACCGATCAAGACTGTCATCTGCATGGTATTTAACTGTGAACACCCATTTGCAGCTAACAATAGATGCGTCAGATGGAGTGGCAACCAGGCTCCATGTACCACGGGACTGTAAAGCATGCATTTCTTCCTCCATAGCCAATCTCCAGCGGTCAATTTTCATAGCCTCTTGATAAGTTTGTGGTATCTCCACGGAAGATAAAGCCGCAGCAAACCTCTGAAAAACACCTGTGAGACGGTGAAAGGAAACTTGGGAAGCAAATAAATAAGACGCACAAGTCTATTTCTGCTTCCAAATAGCAATAGGAACATTAAGATCATCGGCCACTATACTCGATGGTGTATCCTCCTCCTGCAACGAAGAATCCTGCACATGCACATTATCTGACCCATCATTAGTAATAGCATCTGAACATACCTGAGGCGTGATGGATGCTTGACGTGTAGTCTGAGCAGGACCTGACCGACGTGTATAGAATTTAGGTAATGGTGGGATAGGTTGTTGTGGAGGTGGTGGTGGTGGTGGTGTCGTGACAACTGGAATTGGATTGGACGTAGGTGGACTCAGACTAGGAGGAGGAACATAGACATCATCATTAGATATGGAAGAGACCAACCTGTCACCTACAGGGGAGAAGTACATAACAGACTCAAAAAATGTAATGTCAGCACTGACAAAATATTTCTTGTTTATGGGGTCATAACAACGATAACCCTTCTGAGTCCGAGAGTAACCTACAAAGACACACTTGACGGCTCTAGGAGAGAGTTTGTCAAGTCCAGGAGACAAGTGGTGAACAAAGGCAACAGTACCAAAGACAAGAGGAGTAAGTGAAAATAATTCCTTATCAGGGAAAATAATGGAAAGAGGAATTTTCTCACCAAGAACAGAAGACGGCATGCGATTGACCAGGTAGCAGGCTGTAAGGACAGCATCCCCCCAAAAGGTGATAGGCGCACAACTCTGGATTAGCAGGGTTCGAGTGATATCAAGAAGGTGACGATGTTTTCTCTCTGCAACTCCATTCTGTTGAGATGTGTAAGCACAGGTAGTTTGGTGAATAATACCTTTGGACGAAAGAAAGTGGGAGAGAGAACGAGTGCAGAATTCCAATGCGTTATCCGTTCGAACATATTTGACAGTGGAAGAAGAAACATTATGCACTTCACTGATAAGATTTTTAATAACATCCCCTGCTTCATATTTATTCTTTAAAAGAAAAACCTAAGATAGACGAGAAAAATCATCAACTACAACTAGATAGAACATGTGTCCCTGATGATCAGGTACAAGACTCGGACCCCAAATATCAATATGAAACAACTCAAATGGGGAGCTACTGCTCCGACTCTGACGACTAGGGAAGCTAGAACGAAGATGCTTTCCCAACTGACAAGCTTCACAACGAAACGACGAACTCGGAGAGATCTGAGGCAAGAGATGACGTATTTTCTGGAGCAGGAAGTGACCAAAGCGAAGATGCCAGGTGTACGGAGAGATTGATCCGGCTGAATGGGAAAAGACGCCAGCATATGAATTCCGGACCAGACGATAGAGACCATTCTGCTCAGATCCAAAGCCAATCACCCTGCCCGTTAGTATGTCCTAAAAAATGAGAGATGATGGGTCAAATATAGCGCGACAGTGCAAATCCTTCGTAATCTGACTAATGAATAATAAATTCATGGAAAACTCAGGAGCATGTAGAACATTTTGTAAATGCATAGAAGGTGATAAGGTGATCTCCCCCTGTCCAACAATAGGAGAATGAGTCCCATCAGCTATGAGCACTGAACGTCCAGGAGGGATGTCCCTGTATGACTCAAGTTTATCTCTGTCACAGCAGAGGTGATGGGTGGTGCCAGAATCCATAATCCAATCTGAGAGATTATGACAAGATGTAAAGGCAGTAGCACTACCTGAGGTACTGGAAACGACAGAAGTACTGGTTGATGCTGAAGCGGCAACATATGAGGGTCCACCTGGAGAATCAGTAGATGATTGAGGCATAATATCACGCAGACGCGCCACAAGCTCTTCGAACCGGTGATCTGTAGTGGATGCCGACTGAGATGTAACATGCTCGGCTACACGCGCCGATGCTGGAAACCCATGCTTAGAATAGCATGTATCCTCTGAGTGACCTGTGCGATGACAGAAAGAGCGCGGCTTGCGAAAACGACCTCCTCGGCCACGAGGTCCACGTCCACGAAAGGAAGATTGACCACCTCTCCCTCGCGTCGTTGAAGGGGGTGGAGTAGATGTGATGGCAGAAACAGAGATACGACTAAGCCTCCGGTAAACTTCCTCCATAAGAGGAATAGTAGCATCGGCAAGTATCTGAGAGCGGGCTGCCTCATACTCAGGATCAAGTGTTATCAATAGTACGCCCACCATGGTAGCATTCCGGAAGGTCTTCTGCTGCTCTGGTGTCGCCATGAGTGGTATAGTGATATATAGTTTCTCAAACATCCCCCGCAGGGACGTGTACAAAGAGTGAAGCGGCCGCCCATTCTGCTTCATTGTAAAAATATCATGTTGTAGCTGTAACATCTTGGTCTCGTTCCGCACATGTGAATATGTGGCAGCCAGAATATCTCACATCGCCTTGGCGGTGGGCTGATGGAGGACATCATTGGCAATCTCCATCGACAGTGTTCCTGATAGCCAAACCTTGGCATAAGAATCATCGGCCTCCCAGGAGGCATAGATCCCACTTTTCTCTGCCAGCTCATCCTCGGTAAGTATATGCTTCCTACCGTTCGATTTCATAAGACTCGTGAATTGCATCGCCCAAAGCTCATAGTCCGTCCCATCCATCTTGACTATTGGCGCTGGCCCTTTAAATGAGCCTATGGAGGGCATATCGACTTTACTTTCTGACATCTTGCTGGAGACGAAAACTAAGTATTGTAAACAAGAGACCGGTGTCTACATAAACTTCATAGGATTTGAGTGCATATGTAGACTTTTATGCACTCAAATCCATGACAAGATAGTGGTCGGCGGGGACTGGAAGGGGGGTCGGCGGGGACTGGAAGGGGGGTCGGCGGGGGCTGGAAGAGGTCGGCGGGGGTTGGCGGGGGCTGGAAAAGGCCGGCGGGGGCTGTTGGGGCCGGCGGGGGCTGGTGGGGATGCGCGAGCGTCGCCGCCGAGAGAGGAGAGAGAGAGGGGGGGCGGCGGCGGGATGAAGGTTAGGGTTAGGGTTTTGGCTCTGATACCATGTTGGTGGAAATGAGTGAACTGTTATTCCATAAAACCCTAGGCTCCCTTATATAGAAAGAACTCATAAGTAAATTACATAATACTCCAGAAGAAAAATAGAAAATATGAAACGGTACATAATAACATAACATAAATCTCTACAATGGCAGTATGATATAAGACTTTCCAAGCTTCTTGAAGTAGCAAAAATAGTTAGCATGACACTTCAAGAATTCAGTGTTTGTCATGAAGTCAACAAACTTTATCTACATTGACTTGGCATCTACTTCATGCCATAAAGATTTTTCTAAGTGTGTACACCATGTCTTCTTTTCGAATAGCCACATAGCCATGTGGTTGCTCCATATATATATGGGGGTAAAATGGGTTGTGCCTAAGGGGAACCAACTTGGCTACCTCACCCTTATTTTTTATTTTTAATGGTATTTTCCGATAACACCTGGGGGATTTAGATCGCAATATGACACCACGTTGTCATTCAAATTTCGTGCAAAATAGAACTTCCTAAGCCGCCCATCTAAAAAGGGTCAATTTCAACAATTATGAGATCGTTAAAATTTGATATGTTTGATGGATGGCTTAGGAATGTCTGTTTTGCATGAAATTTGTATGAAAAACAAGGTATCATGTAGCGATCTAAATCCCCCCATGTGTTATCGAAAAATACCTTTAAGATAAAAAAAATAAGGGTAGGGGTAGCAAGTTGGCTCCCCTTGGGGATAGCCCCATTTTACCCTATATTATATCATCAGGATCTCCATTGAGAAATGATGTCTTGACATCTAACTACTCGGTTGCAACAATGCCCGGTAGTACTCTGATAGTTGAGATTTTTACAACATGTTCAAAGATCTCTATGACATCAATTCTTGTTTTGCTAGAAATCCTTTCTTACTAATCAAGCTTTATATCTGACGGTACCATCAACATCCTCCTTTACCCTATAGCCCCACCTATTGTGCAGTGTCTTATTTCCCTTCGGTAGTGGGACTAAATCCCCATTGCTTTCTTGTCACGCCCTAAAATTCTTCGTCATATCATTCGATCTCACCACTATCAATAAGTAATGAGTAATTTAAGGAAAGCAAAAACCTTAAAATGGTTTGCTGACTTTGGTAGATTTTCGTAGTATAGGATTCGATGGGTTATTATTTGGAATGGCTTGCACATTCTCGCCATTTAGCTGCAATGTGTTTCGTTTAGGAGTTTCATCGAACTCCACATAATTTGGTTCTTCAGTTTTGTTTTCTTTTTAAGTCTATCCATGTACAAGAAAGGCTCATGAATGTAACTTAAAGTCTTCTAATTGTCTTCATATTTTACAAATCCCACAACTAATATTCGTAACTATATGTACTTTCACTTTCCTCTCAATTTTTCCTCTTTTTTATGGCCAATGTGAGCATATGTTATGCATCCAAAAACAATTGAGAAAGTGTTTACCTCATTTCCTACTCATACTTCTTCAGCAAGTTCCTCATCTAACACAGCAGATGGACCGCATGCAGTCGTGTGGATCAGCCTAGTACCTTTAGGTAGACCTGCATATAACCCCATGCTTCTCGCATTCTCGAGAAAGGTCATTTTATTTGTGTTCAACGGAGATATTTTGTTCGGACTATCGTGAGATTGACACTGATTGATTAAGCATGCAACTGTGTGAATCAACCTAGTACCTTTGGGTAGACTTGCACATAACCCCATGCTTCTCACATGCTCGAGAAAAGGCATTTTATTTGTGTTCAACGATGATATTTTGTTTGGACTATCGTGAGATCGTTTTCAATCTCCTGATTACATTCTTAACAGAAGGATTCAAACTCTTCATTGTAGTATTCTCCCACATTCTTCGACTTGAAACATTTCAACTATAAATCATGGTATTAAAAAACTAGCCTCGAGATGATCGAGGCGTACGCCTTAAGGCAAGGCGGTCCCATTTAGCCTCGAGGCATGCGCCTCAGTTCAATCCAATGAGGTGTGCGCCTCAAGTGGTTGAGAAACCTCGAGGTGGAACGCCTCGAGGCGGTCAAGGCGTTTTTGCTTTTTTTAAGCATTTTTGTTTACGATTTTAATGGTTTACTAGGTAGTTTGAGAAGCCTATAAATATCTGCTTATCTAGGATAATGATTATACAAGATGGATGCCTAAATCTGATGTTTCTTTCGTGTCCATAACTTCATATTTGCTATTTATTGTGTCCAACTATTTCGACAAACTCTTATTATTTCACTCTTAATGAATGAATTCATAAATATTAAATCCAACAATACTTGTAAACTTGGTGATTTTTGCAATATATCAAGCAAAACGAGATGTTATAGGGTTCACAATTTCTCATACTACCATATATTATATGTTACACACAAAACATAAATTTCTTCGACATATATTTAATCGTCCTCTTAATTACAATAATATTTCAGAGATTTGCTCGGAATGGATAGGATTCACAGTTTCTCATGCTGCTATATATTATATTTTTGACACAACATAAATTTCTTCGACGTATATTTAATTGTACTTTTAATCACAACAATATCTTAAAGACATATATGTATTGTTTAATTCTTTCACAACATTTATAGACAATGAGCTCTTCTTTGATTGGATGAAAATATGTTGAAAGGGATATGAAGTTGTTTAATCTTCTCTTTTGGTGTTCTTGTCTCTATTATTTCATCATAATTTATAGTGTTACGTATTAAATGTTGGGTAGAAAACATATAACTACATTAACATATATATATATATGGGTTTGGGGATCCTAAGCCTAGGTGTAGGTAACTTCCCTACACCCACCCCTTTTTCTCTCTTTTTTTTATTTTTTTTAAAATGGATCCTTGGGGAATTTAGATCACAATATGTCACTATCATATCATTCAAATTTCAACTTATTTTGAGACTTCTAACTTATCCATCAAGACAGTCAAATTTTAACGGCTTCAGATTTGTTGAAATCGACCCTTTCCGATGGACATGTTATTTATATGAAATTTGAAATACATATTCTACTTAATATTATAAGTAAATCCCCCAAGGATCCATTTCAAAAAATAAAAAATAATGAGAGAAAAAGAGGTGGGTGTAGGAAAGTTACCTACACCTGGGGTTTAGGATCCCCAAACCCTATATATATAATTATACTTTTATGCATATTTCTCTCTACAAATTGAGGCTTACACCTCGGCCGCCTCGAGGCTACGCCTCCTCTCGATTCTGAGGAAAAGGCCTAGTTCCGACTTTTGTTTTTTCAAACCTTGCTTTGAACTTGTCTTGTTCTCAACTAAAATCTATCACATTTTGAATATCTCGAATATATCGGATTTATGCTTGTCAAAATAAACCCATAATTTTCTAATAGCAACATCAATGAAAGTAATTAAGTAATGAGATCCGTGAAGGGATGGTACCTGAGATGATCCCTATATGTTTGTATGAACCAACTCCAACCTTTCAGTCTTTTGTGCTCTTCCAGTCGTCGTAAAACTAGCTTCTTCTGCTTCTCAAGATGCAATTTAATAGAAGTCCAAATCAATGGTTTGCAATTCTGACAACTTTTTCTTCTTTTGCATGATCTCTATTTGTTCTTCAATCATGTGACCAAGTCATTTATGTCGTGTGCTAACGTTACACCCAGATGATGTGATGTTTATCATGTCACATGAGCAGGTGCAACATGTAGGGTTATTTCTTACCTCGTGCCAGAACCAACAATCCCTTGGACATCTTCCATGAGCATGTATTGAATGATATCACCACATATCACCACACCACTCTCTGATAATTATATGATAGATATGAGATTCCTTACTAGATTGGGTGTGTGTCTAACATTTTTCAATCTAAAGATATCACCACCAGGTTGGAAGATATCGATCTTTCCAATTATGTTGCAGCATACATACACCTTAACCAAATCACCTTTCACATAATTTTGGAGGATATCCTTTCATATAGTGGTATGAAATGAACCACCATAGTCCACAATCTAAAACTCAAATCTAACATCTACAACACATTAGGGCATTATTATCGAAGAAAATATTAGGGCATTATTATCCTCATCTATAGAAGATTCATACCAATCTTACCTTTGTTATTTTTCCTTTCTTCTTTTTTGGGATCTTGCGGTGTGTCTTATAATGCTCCTTTTAATCGTAGGTCCAATATACTGCAGACTTCCAATCCATGGATGTGGATCTCCCTTTCTATGACTTTCTCTGGAGTCTGGAGTGTTTTTTTATTCTTGTGGCTTTTCTTGCCTCTCCCATTTTTACTCAAGGCAAAAACTGACGAGTGGGCTTCTCTAGACATCTTCCACTGTGCCTCTTCTCCCAGAAGAAACCAGCAACACCTTTCAACTTCAACTTCGGAGAATCGGATGAGTTGCTAACAACTATAACCAATTATTCCAACTGCTAAACAAACTAAAAAAAGTAAAAGGGCTTTTACCTCATCATAAAACATGATCTTCACAAACTCCAGTTGGTTGATGATATTGTTCACATCATCCAAGACGTGCAGCCACCACATAGTCCTTGCTCATCTTTAAATTGAAATACTTCTTCATTGGATACACCTTGCTTTCTCGTCTCCTTTGAATATTTGAGGTCACCAAAGGAGCAAAGCCACCAAATAGTCCTTGCTCGTCTTTAAATTGAAACACTTCTTCATTGGATAAACCTTGTTTTCTCTTGTCTCCTTTGAATATTTAAGGTCACCAAAGGAGCAAGGTTGAACCTTACCAATCCTAAGGCCTTTCGATGTAGGATTTTCCACTCATCATCCTACATGCCTTGGTGATTCTTCCTTCGATAGAAAAAATAGAGATCCTTATGCTACATAATGTCTTTGAGCTACATCTTTTACATAGCAAAACACAATCCATTGAACTTCTCGATCTTCATCTTTGATTCTTTCACCATTTATGAAGAAGTTGATCTTTGAACCACAACTCTCATATTGGTTTTTGGGAATGGATTTAGTCAAGCATTATATAAATAGAGCAACAATCAGACAAGAAATTATGCACAATCACATAGCACAAGGATTTATAATGTATACATATGTTTGCTTGCTCGCATCAGACTCTCCCTTATTATTTATTGAATGTATGCAATATGTGGTTGCCACATGGCCCTACTAGTACAACAACAAAAATACACATGCTAATCAGTAATACATCCCGTCAGCTCTCAAACCAGTCATAAGGCATGAGGATGGTCAACCACCTTAGCAATCCATCCTCATCGGCTCTCAACCAGTCAAAAGGGAGGATCAGCCACGTCAGCAATCCACCCCATCAGCTCCAGTGCAACCGAGCTAAACATAATTGGGTGTGGTAATTGGACCCTGAAGGGATCCAGTTACCTACCTAAACATGACACATACTCCAACACTCCCCCTCAAGCTGGAGCATGCAATGTTTAGCTAGGACACATAGAAAGAAATCGCTCAAACTCACAATACAAGACACTGCGAAAAATATCGACTCAACGCATACACAACTGTCAGCTGCTATCGAGGACGTTACTTCTCATGTTGTGCAGGTGAGGAGAAACAAACGGGCCGGAGTGTGAGTCGAACTCGATCTCCTCGTCGGAGAATGTATGTTATGTACTACATGTGTCAAAATCACAGAAGCTGAAATGAGTCTCCCCGTCGAAATACTCTAGCCCACCACATGTAGAAGAATGTGCATCATGTGGACAATTGCTCCATCTCTGAAGGGTCGAACTAAAAAAACGTGGAGACATTCTCATCGGAGCCCATGATCGTTGGAGAATGGAGTCTGAAAGTCTCTTCGTCGGAGAACTGGGTCTCTCCCATACTGGCTCAGTTAATTGGATCTTTACTCTGGAGTCCCTATGAAATCACATGAAAACCCTAGCCCACAATGGCATAGAGAATGGGGTCTCTACATAAAAACTCTTAGACCAAAAACAAAGATGGGAAGCATACAAATGATCGCATATGTGTGCGCATCATACTAAAGGCTCGGATACCAATCTAAACGTCGAGCCTGAATCCGAACATCTATAGAGTCTGAAATCTGACTAGCCTGGAATCTAGAGAATCTGAAAATCTAGCATGTAGAACTCTACACAATACTCTCTCTTTCTCCCATACTTGTCGAAAAACAATGACATTGACAAAGTTGGGAAAAGACAAGAAAATGAGGAGAAACAAAAGAACACATGAGCAAATCTCAATTTTTTCGGCTTTTCTTCTCAATATTTTTTTCAAAATCATTTTTTCGAACGGATTCTTTTTGTGCGGTCCATTTTTTGGCTTTTTCCTTTTTTTCTAGACGTCTCTCTTTTTTCTCGGGTACGGTTTTTGTGTACGCACCTTTTTTAAAGCCCTTCATTTTTTTTCGACTTTCATCCCTTTCTAAAAAAACGGCCCACCTTGGGCCTAAAACCGGTTGAAGCTACCGCCTGTATGGAGGAGATCTGCGAGATGCGTTGATTGGATCGAACTGGAGGCTCGCGTCGACTAATGGGATAAGGAGGCGGTGTCTCCTGTTGTATACATCGAGAGAAAGACGGAGTGTTGCGCGAGAAAGGGCTTGTTCGAGGATCAAATCGTGCCTTCTTCGTTTTTTTGTTGTTGTTGCTGCAAGAACTCACGCATGTGTTGTTGTCGCCTTTTGCAAGGAGGATGAAGGCTCTGTCTGGATTAATAGATAGATTTGTGAGGGATCCCCCCCCTTCTTTTTTATTTTCATAATATGTAAAGAATGATCTTGAACAGAATACATAACAATATGAAATCTTGATGTCGATAAAATTCAAGAACGATTGCTGCTGAATTTCAAGAACAATTGTTGCTGCTTAATGTTGGAGAAGCTCGCCGTTGAGCAAAAAATTAGGGTTTCAATAGAAACCCTAGAACTTGGACTTGAACAAGTCCGAACATAATAATCTTCAATAAAATAACATCAAAATCGAATCTCGAACAAATGATGAAAATAACTCCTCAAGAATCAAACCTACTCTGATACCATGTTAGTAAAAGAAGAATGTGGAAGCGTAATCAGAGAAAATTAATAAGAACGATGAAGAACGCCGGGATTTTTATGTGGAACCCTACTCCCTAAGGAGCGAGATGAAACCAAAGGAGAACGCCTCAAAGGGTTGATGTGTTCATTCACTTTTCTTCTCTAATACAGGCGGTATAGGGCTTCTTATATAGCCCCCGATGACTCTCCACATCCCATGAATAGTAGATTGGGAATAAACATAAGTGGGTGTAGTAATTAGACCCTGGAAGGATCCAATTGTACACCTACACATGACGCATACTGTAACAAATATTGTCATCTCATATACAGAGTCATGTTCCTCAATCCTACTTGGGAGATGTTGTCCTCATTGCTTGCTATCTCACCAATCGTATATTGTCTTCCATGTTAAATGAAATGGTTCCTTATTCGAAAGCAATTCTTGAGGACATTTTCTCTTTAACACCTCGCATTTTTGGTTGTGTCTTTTGACCATCATCTAACTCATGGTCGTGACGAACTCTCTCCCACATTCTCGAAATCTTTAAGCAATATGAAAATGTAAAATCCATATCTAGTGAAACCATGCATTACTTTTTAAGTCAAACCATGCCATTATATAATTATGATTTGTTCAAGCAAATCAAGCCATTCCCAAGGAGGAAAATTTGCATGGGGCGTGTATGGGGAAACTATTCCCATGTACGGTGGGTAAACTTCTTTTTGTTTATACAAGGAAGTTGTGGCCTCTAGCAACGTCTCTCTTTGGAAAGAAACTATTGCCATGGGGCAACAGCTCCCCCTTCAAAATTTTAATGGAGTTGTTTCCCCCGACCACAGCTTAGGCGAAGCCGTTGCCAGAGGCAATGATTGGGGGCTGCTGCATAAATAAATCGCACCTTGCCCCGAGCTCCCCACGTACACACATCCTACTCCATCACTATTGTTGCCTCTGCTCACAGTTGAGCCCACTGACTACCACCCTCTCACCATGCCCATGTGTGTTCCCCCACCCCGATCGATCATTCGTTTTTCACCAGTGACTCGACAATCTACATGCCATCTTACTTTCATCAATCTCCCCAAGGTGTTTAGGGTTTGCACTCCTCTTTCAATCTATTGTAGTGTGCGTGTGTTTTTAATATAATGATTTTACTTTGATCATTAGAACTAGATGGGGGAATCTCTGATTGAAGCAATCATGCTTCAAGGAGAAGCTTTAGAGGACTTATCTTGGGATTATAACGGAAGTGCGAATGAGATGGGGGAGACAGTAGCATCTTGTATCCGAAGGGTAACCAAATAAATGCTAGGATAGTCTAAGGGAGGAGTCCCATGCCAAAAGAAGGTTTATGGTGGAGAGGAGTGCAAGAGAAACTTAAAATGAAAAGAGTTTGCTTTAAATCTATATATAAGGATAAAAAGACGAAATTGTCACAAACTACAAGATAGCGAAGAAAGAAGAAAGAAGGTTGTAAGTGAAGCTAAGTAAAAAGCTTACGAAGTTTTGTAAAAAAGCACGACTCTAAGGAGGGCTAGAAGGATATATTCATATTGGTCAAAGCAAGAGAAAGGAAGACCAAAGATCTTTCTCAAGTGAGATGCATTAAAGATGAGGAAGGACATGTGCTTGCTTGTTACTCGGAAGGAATATAGAGATTAGATGGGAGCAGTATTTCCATAACCTTTTCATTGGGGAAGGGAATAAAGAGATCTCTTTGGAAGATCTACCTGGTAGTGAAAGGTACCTGGATCGTGCAAGCTATTACGACCCCAACCCTATGAGCAACTTCAAGATCAAACACCATGTTCATGCCCCTGCACGTTCCACGTCAAGAATTTCATTGGGTGGGATGGGGAGACTCCCCGCCATTACGACAACAACCCTACGAGCAACTTCAAGATCAAATGCCATGTTCAAGCCTTCCCCTGCCCCAGAAGGTGGTCGCGTGCTGGATTCAACTACCACACATGTCTGCCTCCAAAGTTGGCCCTAGATATCCCTCCCATTACCGCCCTCAACATCTGCAAGGTACTTTAGTGTGATGCAACTGGATTTTATCTCACTTGATTGGCATTTGATCACGAGATTGATTGAGAGATGGTGTTCGGAGACATACAATTTCACATGCTCGAGGATGTGGAGTTTTGTTAAAAGAGGGGTCTACTTGCTTGGCTTACCTTTACCGACAATTCCGTGTCACCTCCAAGGAATACGCAATTGAGATCTGCAGGGCACTAAGTCTTGTGCAGATGTAAGTATGGGAGCGGTTACCACAATACGCCCACTATATACATGCAGCCCATGTGGCAAGGGAGGTCACTAGGATGTCATTAGCGAATAGAGTTCAATGTTCTCGGCACTGCAGAGCCCGCTCATGTTGCACGTTTGTATCAAGATGCACTCAACCTTCAGACAGCTTCTCAGGTAGAAAGGTACACCTCATTTACATACACTACATAATAATTTATATCTTGCATAGTCTAATTCATACTTGTATGGAATAGGTTTGGTGGCTACTATATATTGAGGACGTGATTCACTTGCTTTCGTCATACAACTTTGATGGGTACAACTTGCACGTGGATGAAGACATACAATTTCACATGCTCGAGGATGTGGAGTTTTGTTAAAAGAGGGTCAACTTGCTTGGCTTACCTTTACCGACAATTGTGTGTCACCTCCAAGGAATACGCAATTGAGATCTGCAGGGCACTAAGTCTTATGCATATGTAAGCATGGGAGTGGTTTACCACAGTACGCCCACTATATACATGCAGCCCATGTGGCAAGGGAGGTCGCTAGGATGTCATTAGCAGATAGAGTTCAATGTTCTCGGCACCAAGGCCTCAAATGTCGGAATTCGGTTTCATTTCGGTAAGCCAGAAAAGGAATTTCGGTGGAATTTCGGTGAAATGGCCGGAAATTGCATAAATGACTTGAAAACTCTCTTTTTTTCAAATTTAAGATTTCTAATGTTGTTTAATCAATAAAAGAGATAGAAATACAAGTTTTTTAGTTATAATAAGATGTTATAATGATAAGTGTCTCGGTCACCATATCGATGACCATCCAGAGTGAAATTTCAGTACATAAAACTAAATTTTGGCATTCAATTTTTCTGTCAATTCTCAAAAGAACAATAGTACTTTTATTATAGAGAATAAAAGTGCTAAGCCTTCTCCCACTATAAGTAGGGTCGGCTACATGGATTCTTGCTCAAATCCATGTTGAAAGATTCGACTATTTTTTACGCTGGCCGTCGACTACCTAACGCAACCCCTGCAAGAGTGGGATTTGAACCCTGGTCTTTTGTGTGGTAGACACACTGTCTATAATAAGAGTGGTCTTTTATTATAGAGAATGCATAGATAATTTTAAAATTGAAATATTAAATGTCATAATACAAGTTTACAAGATCACATGATACACCAATCACATAATATGTCCGCACTTACTAATACTAACTACTAAGTTACTAGTATTACATTCTTATTTGGGATGACGACTGAACCACAAATTCCTTGGTGGATCCATGTACTCTTTCTGATTCCTTCCTTGGTGGAATGGATGGAGCTAGACATTAGTTGAATGGATTCATTATGGCTAATGCATTGAGCTACTAGATAATAAGTAATAATTTGTGTCTAGATTATGATCTTGGGTTAAATAATAAGGTACTCCATGCTAATATGAATTTCTATGCTGATTAGATAGCCTCCTAGATAATAGTAGGCAGAGTAATTCTTTCCTTGTAAATGGCATATGTAATACTGTCAATGCTTGTTTGGCCTTTTTATTCAATATGCATGGAACTCGCACCAATGGTCAAGAGACAATAAGAATAACGTTGGTTTATTAGCATGTGTTGGTCATGAGATGCCCAACAAACTGACAGTTTTTTAATGATCTGAAGTTAGTAGTCAAATGGTAAAAACCATATTTGGCTCTCCAAGATGGCCAAGCCAAATATAACAAGATGGTTATATAAATAGTTTGAACTCTGAAGATTCTGAAGTTAGCATTCAAAGATGAAAAAAACATATTTGGCATCTCCAAGTATGTTAAAAAAGATGTGTTATGGAAAAAAAGATGGTAAAAACCCCACCTTTCTTGGAATTTAGAAACTTGGCTCTCCAAGACTTAAGTTGGATTGTAAACTTGTGAGATGGAATGAGAACGTATGCATTATATTTATAAGGTTTAAAGAGGACCGCTAATGGTCTTATTTTATTACAATGGTAGTTGGAATACTGGCCTATAGTGCAATGGTGGTTGAAATAGTGACTTAAAATTTCATTTAGTGGCCAAATAGTGCCCTATGAATATCAATTAGTGGCCTAAGCATGATATATAGTGAACCTAAAATAATTTCAGTCGAAATGGACCGAAATGAACCGGAATTTCTTTCATTTCCACCGAAATCTGGGAAATCTGTGAACAAAATGGACCGAAATAGATCGAAATGGACCAAAATGACCGAAATTCGGTTGAAATTTCGGCTGAAATCCTGGAAAGCGACATTATATATGGTTTCGATATCAGTATCGTCACGAAATCGAATTTCGACTGAATTTCGATTGAAATTCGCCGAAATTTAAGGCCATGCTCGGCACTGCAGAGCCCACTCATGTTGCACGTTTGTATCAAGATGCACTCAACCTTCAAACAGCTTCTCAGGTAGAAAGGCACACCTCATTTACATACACTACATAATTATTTATATATTGCATATTCTAATTCATACTTGTATGGAATAGGTTCGGTGGCTACTATATATTGAGGATGTGACTCGCTTTCGTCATACTACTTTGATGGGTACAAGTTGCATGTGGTTAGAGTGCCACTTACTCATTTTTGCAAAATCGAGTTGGAGACTCCTGATTACATCTTGCACCAATTCAGAGCAGTTCAAGGGATCTGAATACCATGCAACGCATGTCTGCATCTCTATTTGATAGATCTTCGAGGAAAGACCATTGGAGATTGGATATAATGCCACGCTATTTTTCTGAGGATGTGGAACAACGCAAGGACTACATTATGACTACAGTCCCCATAATACCAGGAGGAGTTGGAGTTATTAAAGATTACATAACTCGGTACAACCGTGTAAGGGACATTTCATTGGTAGACATTGGTGTATCATCGACTTTGTTGTAAGCTTAGCTTTCAAAAGACTTTTAGTCTCACTATTTCAAAAATATATATCAAACACATGGGTATGTTTCAGGTGTCACGATTCGAGGAAATCCTTCAGGTTACAAGATCCCTGAAGCATGTTTCGCATTTGGCAGCCGATGCATGATACCAACTAGAAGACAATAGCCATAGGCAATTTAGAGATGGTCTTGGTGATGAGGAGGATATGGCAGAGATGAATATGAGGGGGTTGTTTAAGAGTATACTTCTCAAAGAAGTCGAGGTCGAGGACATGGACAATAAAGAGGGAGTGGCTAAGGAGCAGACAATGTGCGAGATCGATCGGAGGATCCAGGAGACTTCACACAGCAATGGACAATAGAGACATCCTCAGGAGTCGATTTTGAGACTCCTTTTCACGAGCATGACCCATAAGGTATCTCATCGACACCAGCAATCCCGAGAAAGGAGAAGACACATCTTGGTGTTGGCTCCTCTCACTATTCCCCATTACTGGCACTTCGCATGGAGGACATTGGCGACGACGACGGTGGATCACGGAACTCGCATATTGACCATGACAATCAACTGTGGTCCATTGGCCAAGCGACACCTGAGGCATCTCAGTAAAAATTAGAACGGTCGGCGAAGTTGAAAATCTATCATAGGAGGAAAAGACAATGATGTAGCTCTTCTTTGTAATGTGGGAATGATGTTTTGTATTAAATGTAAAATTCGTTCAATGTCAAATCAATGAAGTGTTCTTGGATTATATAACTTGTTCAAGAAGATACCCATTTATTGTTTATTGGGTTCATCGTTGAAATCTCGTATGTATTTATCTGTTATGGTTATATATCATGTGTTTGTTTATGAAATCACATACGCCCTGTATAAGGCAAACCAATTGTCCCGCATACCACATATTAGTTTTGTAGCACACCCAACAGCAAGCAGCACAAACACACATTGCTGAGAGCAACAGGCATCACAAGCACGCATTGATGAGAGCAACAGGCAGCACCAGCACACATTGATGAGAGCAGCAGCAGCAAGCATCATGCACCCAAACCATGGCCTCTGGCAATGGCTTCTCCTTAGCTGTGGCAAAGGGTAACCGCTCCGTTAAAAGTTTGAGGGGGAGTTGTTTCCCCTGGCAACGGCTTTCTTTGGGGGCAACAGCTTCTCTCCGAAGAGAGTTGTTGCCAAAGACTTCGGATTCCTTAACGCAACAACCAAAAAAGAAGTTTGCCTACCGTATAGGGGAAATAGTTTCCCCACAAGTCTAAGCACTAAATCGGGGTTCCGGGTTATTAATTCCCCACATAGGTTTGTCTCGAGGTTTTTCACGCTGGAACCAAACCAAAAACATTAATGTGGCAAAACAAACCCGGTCTAAGCTCTTTTAAACCAGAAAATTCAACAACCAAAACAAAATCCAAAAAAACACAAAAAAAAGTTCCACCGAACTCCCCACCTATACTTGCATTTCCTGCACATATACTCCCTTTCTCCTTCGATCATCTTCACCTGCCCCGACCTGATCACCGTTCCCTTCACCGTCAGCAACATCCCCCGATGCTTCACCCTCACTCTTCCGATACTTGGAAACGCCTCTGCAAAAACAAAACGAGGCATTAAAATCCCCCTCCAAAACTGTGAACTATAACCATTGCAACTCACCGGGACACTCAAGGGGCGAACCGGCAACATTGATCCTGACATGCACCAGCTCCTTCATCGTCGCGGCCTTTCCCAACGCCGCCTCCAATAGGATCTCCTGCGCAATCGAAGCTGTGACATCGAACTCGAGATCGGTAAACCCCGTTATGCAGATCGATTCATCATAGGTTGTTACCTGTTGGGAGACGCGAACGGCATCGTCGAAGAGGGGGAGAAGGTCGGAAGGGCGGGAGGAGAGGAGGTGGGCGAGAGGGGGGTCGAAGTCGAGGAGCTCCGCGAAGCTGATGATAGAAAGAGGGGGGGTTATTTATAAACAAAGGAGAGGGAAGGAAGGGAAGGGGAGAGGTCTTACTGGACGACGAGGGGGTAGTGGAGGGAGGAGTCCGTGGAGAGGAGGAGAGAGCGGAGGTCGGGGGAGTGGTGGGTGACGAGGAAGCGGACGAACGACCGGACGGTGTCCTGCGGCTCGTGGTACCGATTGCCAGCCATGGGGAAGGAGGAGGCTGGAGAGAGGGCGTGGCGGGAACAGAGCGAGTGAAAGTGGGAGAATTTTGGAGTACGATTTAGTTGGGAGGTCAAATATGTTGGATGGCCGTGAACCCAATGATCACACTTACCGTAAAATTCGCATGGACGGTGAACGTGTAAACTTATTTCCCATAACCTTCAGGTGAACACAATATTTGTCAAGTAATGATTCTCTTTGAAGGGAGTGATCGGGCTTGAATTTCGAGTGTCAAGACGTGCAAAAATAGATCCTAGCTCAAATCAAAAATAAAAATACCAAACTCAAGTAAATAAAACACGACACACATAAGTATGTGAGTGTATAGTGGTGAGTATCAGGTCGAACTACAGGGAAGTGTGTGCGTGAGTGTTGTGTTTCCTCGACCACAGGGAAGTGTGTGCGTGAGTGTTGTGTTTCCTCTTTATCTGTTAATCGTTTTGGTGGTCGATGATACAAATACTATGAAGAGGTATATTTAGATAAGAAAATGTATTCTTTCAAACTAAGTACACCGACCAATATTTAAAACAAATCATTCGCAACATCTGAAAAAGAAACTTGCAACGAAGTTGCAGTTCTGATTGAAGATATTGCAAGAACTAAACCGCAATGAATATAAAAATAAACTTTGTCAAAATAAAGGGGTCGTAGTTTCCCCCCTTTCACCAAAGTAATCTCATGCACATGGCTATATTGCTGTCGGAGGCGTTGTTGTGACAAGGCTCAGGTTGTCGTGGCCACGTTGCAGCAAGAGGTCGACGGCGAGGGTGGACATCAATGTTGCCTAAGTTACCGGTTCCGTACAGCTCCACAGAGCGAAGGTAGCGACTGTTGCCTAAGTTGTTGGTCTTTATTTATTCCACTCTATTATGATGAATTTTGATGGTAATAGAGATTAGGGTGAGAGGAGATTGGATCGCGAGAAGAGGAGAGGAAGTTGCCAGGTAAGGTGGATGTGGGGCAAAAGAAGGTCACCATTTACTATGGTGTTTTGCGGATAATGAGGCAATGAAGGATGTTGTGGAGGAGGCGATTGATGCTTCATCGGAGGAAGGGAGGTGCCAAACTCCCAAAAGGCTACCTTGAGCACCTTGTTGTTATCATTGAGGCATGAGTTGCAATGAGAGCCCTTCTCCCCTGACGTCGTTTTTGGTGTGGCCATCCTGACCATCGTCGATGTGAATGTAGGTTGCAGGAAAACTGGAGCAAGGAGGCTTCAACATTGAATCATGTATACTAAGTTTCTGTGTTTTGATTTGGTCCCAGATTTTCAAGAGTGTGCGATCGATGGGGCAGTCCTTACTGAGGGACTCATCGAGGAGTTGCAATGTATCCGGAAGCATATTGGTCCGTGATGTTTTTGTGAAGTCCATCTTTTATGATTTTGAACTTTTTAAGAGGGTTTTGTACATTTTACGATTTTTTTAGTATTATAGAAACTTTTGAAATTTTATATGAATTTTATCTTTCCAATTTTTGAAAATCTGGTGGCATACCCATTTTTACAATTTTTATATACAGAGGATTTGTTCACAATTTTAGAAGGATTTTGTGCAACTTTTTAACAAATTTAACTTAAGGATTGTATAACTATTTTATATACAATTTACATACAAATTTTAACCTAAGGAATTCCTCTACATTATTTACAACAATTATATATATAAATTTAATTTATGGCTTCCATGTGCACGAGTTTTATTCATGATTTATACTTACTAACCCTGGCTTTTACTAACCACTTTACAACACGTATTTTATGTACCACAAGAAATTTTTAACTCCAAATATTTCATTTTTCCTACGTTTTTAACCTTATTAGAAAGTGCAATAAAGTACGAGTTATGGTTGAAAGTATGTGTGCACACGTCACCCTTGTATACTTAATGTGAACTATGTTTTCAAAGCGACAAAAGAACGACAAAGTAGACATAAGTGTGCTAACCATAATTGGGTGAAAGAATCGAAGGGGTCACCCTCTATACTTAGGATAAAATATCCTAAGTATAGCCAAGAAGTTAAAAAAACGTACTGACCAAGGGTCAATAGGAGAATAGAATAGAGCATCTAGCGACTCAGATTGTCCACCACGTATGAAAAATAAAGTATCTTGCATATAGTATGAGAATTGAATAAATCAAGGGACAATTGAACGAGCAGAAGAGTGTACAAATCGAAATGAAAACAAGAAGAACTTCAACAGATCTCTACACGAAACGGATAGGGGAAACTCCAATGGTTGGAAGTTCATGATAAAGATGGAGTTTCAAGCACTAACCACTAATCCGAAAGGTTGCATCTGAGGACAACTAGGACATTTCAATGCTTTTGCCATCACGCATCTTTGTCACTATAAGCAAACCTTTCCATTTGCTTTGTAGTTTTCCTAAAAACAACTTCAACCTCAAATTGAATAAGAAAAGTTTCTAATCAGGTTCAAACTACCTGTAGCTGAGTGTGCATCATGCCACTTCTTCATCCAATCCTTGCAAGTCTCACTGTTCAAGAAGGTCGAATCATGTATCTCTTCCAACTTAGCTAACTCTACATTGCTTTGCTCTCTTGTTCCCATTAGGTTCAAAATCACCTTATTCATAGCCACAACGACTTGTGCTTGATTACTATAAGTAAATAGGATCGCTTCCCGTACACAAGTCTAAACGGAGATATTCTTGATGGAATTTTGTAAGATGTGTGGTAACTCTAGAAAGTTGAGCCCAACAACCGCGATAGGTTTTTTCTGTCTGATGGGACAATCTTCTGTAAAATCGTAAATCTCTTAACTAGACAATTTGATAGAGTCATTTATTCGAGAAAGGTATGGTATGGTGGATCGATGGTCGATGATTTACTTATCTACAAATGTTGTTACCTTGAAATTAATAAGATGGCCACCCCTGCCTAAAATTGGCAGTATGGGGACATCGAGTCGTAAAATAATGTTCTTTCACATGAACTTACAAATGGTTTGACTATCCACAACTCCAATAGGAATAGGCTTCACTAACCTACCGATGTAATCGACGGCGAACAAAACATAGTACTCACTTACAATAAATGGACCCGTAAAGTTGACCTCTTATGCATCGAAAACCTAATAGAAATGAATCTGTCGCATGGGCATCGCATCTCTATATTTGCATGTGTCCATTTTATGGCAATCGGTACACTTTGTGCATATACAAACACATCCTTAAAAAGTGTTGGCAACCACATGTGCTATTCTGTTTCTATAATAGTGTCTCCTTGCCTCCAATTTATGGCAGTAAGCGAGGATGCTCATGTATTCCTCACGAGGAATACACCGATGCTAGGTATTATTTGCTCCTTCATGGTAAGGGTTTGGATCCTTACAATGACACAACTTTACTTTTTGCAAGGAAAGTCTCGAGCTTCCTTTTGAGACAACCTTGTGCTATTACCTTAGAGACAGGATAATTATTGAGGTTGGCATACCATGGAAGCAAGGCAACCGTGAGTTTTACCTTTGATATCCATTATGATATGCCAAAACATTCTTGATTTCTGTTTGTCCTTTATCCCAACGTCGATCTCCTTGAGAGAAGAATCCAATAGAAAAGTTTTGGTTTGGCATCCTTCTTAGGCATAATGTATTGGATGGCAGCATGGTCACTAAAGATGGTTACCTTGGAATGCGGAAGGTAGGACATGAACACATCTATGGTGAACACCAAGACTGCAGCACCTTTTTCTCCAAAATGACATGGTTTTGTTGCACAATATCCATTTTTTTGCTAGCGTAGTGCTCTACAAATGGAATTCAGCACAACCTATAATGGCAAAGTCAAAAGTGTCCATTATGATCTCAAGTGGGAGAGATCGATCGAGTGACTGAAGGATATGAGCCTGAGGTACCTGATGAATTCATGATTCGTCTACCCTATATTGTTGTTTTAGCAAAATCCTCTTAATAATTCACTACTTAAACTCTTTAAATCAATTATTAATATCCACTAATTATGCTAAAACCATGGTTAAATCTGTAAATAAATAAGCATCATTTTTAACATCAATTGAGCTTACCATTTTATGCACAAAAATAAAGTATTTTAACATAATTCTTTCTCTAAATTATTCTTTAATTAACTAACTAATTTCCTATAAAGAATTAAAACCCTTAAAAATCATAAAATCAAGAGAAAACACAAAAATCTGACTTTTTTATACTTTGTACATATTTTATCTTTGACATTTTTATTTTATAGTTTGATAACCAATAAAAAACCATAAAAATTAGATTAATTTTGCGTATATTGTATATAAATTGACTCAATAATTAAAATCAGAATAAAAACAAAAAAATTTCAAAATGAAAAAATATGGTATTTTATTATCTATATAGTACCTCTAAAAATATGGTATTGTGGCCTCATTTGCTCACAATAAGTTTACAGTTGCCATGAATCAGTCTTCATACAAGGAAAATAGGTGTACCCTCATGTGACGTATATACCATAACTATAATCACTAATTAATATATTACAAAGATCAATAAAGCACTCGAAATTAGTAATGGAATCCACGGTTGTAACTCAGTATTGAGATATAATATATTATTAGAGTTTTAACTAACAAAAAATGTAATTTCTGCATAGAAACCTGCCGACTACCTGATCTCATCGTCCGTCTTCTCTCATGCATTTCCAACATATTAACTCTAACAAGGACTTTCTTTGTTTTAATTTCTTAAACCCACCACTTGGATCATTTAAGTTAATGTAAACCTCTATTTAGTTTAGAGTCAATGTACTATATATAAAAGTTGTAACGGTTTGTTATCATATTTAATACACAGTGACGTATTCTCTCAGCATAAATCTCATATTCATGATAGTTGTTTTCATCAAAAATATGAATAACATCCAATGAGAATTTTAAACACGAATAGACCAGTCAAGTTATCTGGCATGTACGTGAGATGCAACAAATTTGGGATGTGCCATGAGTTACGTCGATCAATCCGTGCATAGTGAAAATTAAACAAAAACATTATTCCATATCCATTTCCTTGTTGTGAATTAGTATAATATTATAGCCATGATATGTTCATACAGATTAATGGATCCGTAGGCGTACTCACTATGGAAAGACATAGCATCATCTAAACTTTAGCATGCAGAGGTTTTTTTTTCTATATTATCATTAATTAGATTTGTGTAGACTTTCATCATCGTGATTTGCAAAGTACAAAAAATATCCCAAACCAATTGATTACTCGATAGGGAATAAGGCAAATAAAACTTGACATCCGTACCAAGATTATGTGGGGGAAACATAGAATCATGTGAAAGCAATAGCAAGGAGAAAAGGAAACTTCATTACAAGAACACATAAGGCTCTAAAGATGTTCAAGAATATAGGAAAAATGCGTGGAATCCAGCAGCAAGAGGATGGTATTTATCGTTACCTCCGAGGATGTTCCCTCGAGATCTCCGCTCACACAGAAATGATATTTCCGTTGCTCGATCGCAATGCGAATGCACGTACAATGGTGATATCGAGCTTTCCTACGCAAAGATGGTCACGGATCTTCGATCGGATCACCTTCTTCGACGTTGAAGACGACCCTCTGACGACCAATTCAGCCAAGGTGGTGGTGCTCCAACGAGGGGGGAGGATATGGTGGCTAGGTTTTGGAGAGGGAAATCTATCGTAGCTTATTTATAGAAAGAGATGTGTAAATGGATTCAATTTCAGATCCGATTCGGATCCATATATGGATCTCGATCATCTAACGAAAAACATCGATATCTTGGTCTAGGAATGTCAGAATTGCATGTTCTTGGGCTCGTTGAAAAAATCTCGATGAGATCTACGAAATAGTGTTATTATTTAAAATCGTGGAGTGTAAAAAATACTCCAGAATGTAGGATAAAAATATGGGATTTCACAACTATCCCTCAATATTTGAATAATTTCTTAAAATCTATAAGCTGAATAGATGTAAAAAAGAGAAAGACCTTATCAAATGAAAGTTGAAGGATTCCATTAGTCTATTATAAAAATTTGAAGACCATACAATCAAACTAAATGATTATATTGAATTTGAAATTTAAGTTTCTTCTTATAAATGATGCATTAGTTTGTTTGTTTTTTGCAATTAATTTTCAATAAATGATTCAAATAAGAATAATACAAGTCACCAAATAAGGATAAAAAGACGAGTCAGATTCATGTAATCCCTCTATTCCCCACATCCACCTGTGATGTTCTCTTTCTGGAAGTAATGCTCAATTGTTCTTAGATGGGTGTCATGAATTTGATCATGTAACTGATCTAGTTTCATCCCTATAAGGTTTCAATATAGAGCAAGTAAAATATAAGAAGCAAAGGGGTCAAGAATAACTAACAAACATACTAGAAAACTATCCCAAAACTATATTCTTTTAATGAAGAACATAAGAGTGGAGATGTATCGAGGACAAATGGTGTTGCATGTGAGGGGGATGGTATTGTAGGAGACAAGTAGTGGCATGGACATTTCGAGGGAGGGAGGGTTGTTGTACTAAGGGGAATAACATTGTGTAGGGGGCATCATCAAAATGGATGAGAAAGGATTAAGAGGAATATTGACAGTCAATAGTGAAACGAGAGGGGGGCACTAGGAGGGCAACAAACAAATATGGTTTACAATTTTAAAAGTTATAGTCAAACTTTATTATTTCAGAGATTTAGCATTTGCCTTTCAAAAGAAAAGAAAGGGTGGTAGTTGGAAGACTTGTATCTAAGATTAATACGAGAAGAAATTAGATGAATTATATTGATTATGGTCATAGAGGAATTTGAAATGGGTGTGCATATATATTATATGTATGTAAGTTTGTTTTTTATATATATGTGTACATATATTTGTGTTTGTGTATGTTGATGGATTATCAGAATGTATTGGATCATATTTCAGTAAAGATCTGATCCAATCCAATAGCATCGGATTTGATCGGATTATGGATTTTATCCGATTCATATACACTGCTTTTCGAAATATTCCATCACATTGCCTTGAGGACAAAGGAGTGATATGGTACCGAGTATATAAAGTATGTATACATGAATGTGATACTCTATTTAATATTAATCCAAGTGAGATGATGGTGTATATGTGTTTGAGAGAGGAGAATTGCTCGATCGACACAAGTGAAACGAGCGAATGTGAGGTGAAGAAGTGAAGTGACAAGAGTATAGCAGATAAAATTTGAAGTAGACTAAACGCGTAGTAGTAGTGGTAGACGAAACTCAAAAAGATGCATGAAAATGAGAACAATTAAACTCAAACTTCAGACCTTTAAAAAATTAGATAAAATTAAGTATTTCTAAATGCCTCAAAAAGTTTACTAGGCGAGTACTGAACCTGGCCTCAAAAGTTCTTCAAAAAATTCACTTGACAAGCCTAGCAGATCTCGCCATGTATTGGGTACAGGTGAGAAAAATCAAGCTCTTATCAATATTACGTCCCTGGAGAGGGACCTTTATGTAGTAGGTGAAAAATTGTGAAGCGTGCACTTAAATAAGAAAAACTCTAGGGAAATCACGTAAAATAACCAACAGAAAACAATACAAGCTCCACGTGCGTCAATTTAAGTGTGGTCTGATTATTAATTCAATGAAATCGTGGTATTAATAAAAAACTCTCATCACTTCCGGTTCGCGGCTGATACGATGCAACCCAGTTGAATCTGACGGACGTGAAATGGAGTCACCAATCAATCTCATCCCTCAAATCTAAACACGTGGCAACGTTCAAGGGAGTCTTGAAGACACAGCTAGGGAAAATGCCATGTACACCCACGACATATGCTTCTAAGATCCGAAGATGGCGCCAAATCATTTCAATAATTTCAATTTCGGTTAAATATGAATCTGCGTTGATTACAGATACCTCAATGAAGCTACCAAGAAGGATCACTTCTCGTTGCTCTTTATAGACTAGATCATCAAAAGATTTGCATGGAAGGGATTTTACTGCTTCTTGGATTGGTACCCGAGATTGAAACAGGTAGTGATAGCTCTTAAGGACAAGAGAAAACTATATTTACATGTCGATTTAGAATGTATACTTTTAAATGGGCGTCCTTTGGTGTATGCAATGCTACCACAACATTCACGGACATTGTAGACGATTTTATCGAGATATTCACGGAAGACTTTTCAATCTATGTCGATGATTTTGACACATGTGTTATCTATCTTGACCGAGTGTGATGGAAATGTGATGAGCTAAATCTAGTTTTATCCTATAGAAGATTCACTTGATGATGACTCAAGGGATTATGTTGGACCATGTTATCTCCAACAAAGCATGGGTGTTGACTCGACTAAAATGGGTGTCATATCTAAACTCACTCTACCATGCAATCTGAAGAAGTTATAGTCTTTTTAGGCATTTTAGCTCTCACCAATGTTCGTTAAGGGCTTCAGGTAAATTGTCAGTCTGTTAACTGAACTTCTAGTGAAAGAAACAGAGTTCTTAATTGATGATAAGTATATTGTAGCATTTCATTACATGAAGAATATGGTCATTCTGGCTCATATCCTCCAACCGCGCTATCGGTCTCCCCCATTTGAGATCATGACGGACGCTTATGATTATACCATTAAAGTTGTGTTACTTTCCATTTACAGTGCACTACATTAGCAAAGTAATTGATGATGCGCAACATAACTACATGCTATTGAAAAAGAGATGCTACTCGTGGTGTTCGGCTAAGATAGTTTCAGGTCCTTCATGGACCGTAATGCCATCAAGTATATTATGGATAAGAATAATGACAAACTAAGACTTATCCGTTGGATCCTTCTTCTCTATGAGTTTGACGTTGAGATAAATGACAAGCCTCAAAAGAATGTTTTGGCATATCAGCTTTCCATATTGGAGATCAAAGGCTACGCTTATGGTTGCCTTGCTTCCATGGTATGTCGACCTCGTTAATTATCTTGTCTCCAAGGTAGTTGCACAACGTTGGCCCAAGAGGAGGCTTGAGCCTCTCCTTACGAAAGCAAAGTCATACCATTATAAGGATCCAATTCTTTACCATGAAGAGAGGACAATATCTAGCATTGTTGTATTCCTCGTGAGGAATACATGAGCGTCATCACTTACTGCCATAAGTTAGGGATAGGGGGGCACCATTCCAAAAAGAGAACATCACAGAAAGTATTGCAGTATGGACTGTGGTGGCCAATATTTTCCAAGGATGTGATTGCATATGTGTTGGACATGCGAGCCCACGGCGAGTCATTATGCAATAAATGTTATTGCAATTCACTCCTTAATCTGAAATAAAGAGTACATAATTTGCATAATAGGTCCCTTAGTATAATTAGGGTTATGTACCATGGCCATCTTAATGATCATACAGCTGTTGATTCAATTATTGAATCATAGAGGCTGGTGCTTAGATGAATATCTAATGAGTTAGATTGAGGACTCGTCAAGCACCGTCAAATGAGTATTAAGAGATGATCTCCAGCCAGAGTAGGAGATGGCAATCCTATCTCAGTTAGGCTGATATCTGACCGACCTCTTGATGCAGGTCCTCTGCATAGGAATAGAGATTCGGAGGTGTCAGATTAGTTAGGTCAAAGAGTTGACTTAACGAGATCGAGATAACCAAAGTCCTATATCGTATGCTGTCACGATACAGTCACACATCCTCTGACCGGAGACAGATGTGTTACTATATGTCTAAGTATGTACATTTGGCAGACCAATAGGTTGATGACCTAATCAAGGTCTATACACCGGTGCGTTGGTGTGCATATAAGGGCATATGAGTAATACGATCTCTCAAAGGGATCATACATGTTCAGTTACTGAACCGGAAGACATGAGCTCACTCATGAGATATTGGGAAGAATCAAATTCCATGCATATGGTCGTCTCGCTTTGGAAGCTTGACTGAATTTGTAGGATTGATATATACTTTTGGAAAGTATATGATCAAGACCTAGGTATGATATATGCTTTTGGAAAGTATATGATCAATACCGACTCCCAATGATCAAATGAGAAACTTACTGATAAAACCACGAAGTAGACATTGTAAAGTTGATGTAATACTTCGGGTTTATTCTGAGTCTTCCAGTATGCAGGATGTACAGGTGTTGGGAATACCTGAGGGTGATGTGATCATAAACGGTTGTATAACCATGACGCTTCCAATCCTAGGGAATGATGAAACGGGTCTGGATTTTAGCGACTCCTCTCAGTAGAGAAGTAATATGATCTTAGTCCAAATGTTGGACATTAATCTGAATGTGATTCAGATTCAATGAGAAGATTAGATTTGCGGTCTTGATTTAATCAAGCATCTATGGGAGGCCCGAGATCTGGATTTGAGATGTGATCTCAATATCCATGTCACTATACGTGGAACAATACAATCGCCCTGTCCTTATCTCCAAGTATTCGCGGAGAAAGCGCATTATCCTTGAAAGAGTTCATGGATAATTCTATTGTTGATATATGTATCCGAGCAATGAGAAAATGGATAATTAAATATGATTTAATTATCATGAATAATATGAATTTGATTCATATTATAAGGAGAGTTATCTTAGATAATTAAATGTGATTTGATTATCAAAGATGTAAATAATGTGAATGTGATTCATATTATTTGAGCACAAGAGAATAAGTTATCCAATATAATTAAATGTGATTTAATTATTTTGGATAAGAATAATGTGGATAGTAATATCTAATTATTCATAATATATTATAAATGTGATTTATAATGTATTAGAGAGAGTTAAATATAATTTATATTAGTAGATTAATTATTAATGTGTATTGGATACACATTGTCTAATTAATTGAAAATGTAAATTACATTTTATTTTGGGTTGTGAATATGATTCACAATATTCCAATGTCAAGATTGCAATATTCCCAAAATTAATTGAGAATTATTTTGGTGAATAAAAATCCCAACAAATAGTTGTTGGAAAATAAGTAGAGAGAAAATCAAGGAGATGTGCAATCTCATGGGAATCCATGAGATTGCCCTCCCATTAGGTTAGTGGTGGCCGTCACCTCCCTCTAAAGGGGAAGGTTGATCTCCTTTGTATTTTCTCTCCTTATTTGATTGATTTAATTTGGTATTAATATTTATTTGATTTATCAAAAATATTTTATCAAAATTAAATCACATGTTGTTGGTTTTTACCAACAGTAATCTTGACCATTGGATTGACATAAATCAATCTCATCCATTGATTTTATATGTCACATGGATTGAGATCCATGGATCCCAAAACCCTATAAATAGAGAGGCATACCATGCTCTCTATTTTACACACAATGCTTGAGAAGCATCTCTCTCTCTTTTCTCTCTACTCGACAACCCTCTTTCCCCCTCTCATGTGGCCCTCCACCATGGATGACCTAGAGAGGCTCTCCATCGCCGCAGCATCGTCGTTATGCTGCCCGTTCGTCTGCTCGTGGATCTCCGTCTCCTTCGGTGCGCCTCGCTTGTGAAGAAGACGTCGGATCTCGTGTGTCGAGATCAGGAGATCCACCGCTTGGATCATCAACATGGATTGCGAGAAGCACGCAGTTCATCCCCGCGCTCGCAAGCGTCTCCTCCGTCGGATCGGACTTGAGACAGGAGGTCTCTTCGTTTAGAGACTCGATCGCAACCACGCTTCAAGAGATAATCCTATTACTTGTTTGTGGTTTAGACGAAACGATCCGAGAAGTGTTCTTAGTTCATGTGGTTTCGTCGTGAGATTTTTTTTTAAATTCCGCTGCATCGAGCAACTAGTGCGACTAGTCGCTCCTCGTCGTATTCGATACGACGCTCATGCTTCCGTGATGCGCTTGAGGATCTAACCATATCCTTCAATATGCACAAAATGCACCGATTGCCAGGAAGTGGGTACATGCAGACATAGAGATGTGATACCCATGCAATTTAGTTCACTTCTGTGAGGTTTTCGATGCATAAGGTATCAACTTTATGGGTCATTCTGTGTCACTGAGCACAATGAATACATTATTTTTGTTGTCGATTATGTTAGCAGGTGGGCGAAGGCAATTCATGCTTGAGTCTAGTCAAACTGTTTGTCTGCTCATGAGAAAGAACATTATTTCATGATTCGATTTCCTCAGACTAATAATTTTAGATGAGGGTGGCCATCTTATCAATTCTGAGATAACAACACTTGTAGAGAAGTACAACATCAACCATCGATTCGCTACTCTATACCACCCTCAAACAAATGGTACTACCAAAATGTATAATCGAGATGGATAATTTTCAAAATATTGTCCAATCAGACAGGAAGAACCAATCTCAATTATCAGACTCATATTTCTGACTTACCACACATCTTAGAAACTCCATCAGCAACATCTCTATTTAGGATTGTGTACGGGAAGTCTTCCTATTTTCCCAAGGTTTTCAAGCACAAGTCATTGTGGCTATGAACAAGATGATTTTTTGAACCTAATGGGAGAAATAGAACAAAGAAATGCAAAGTTAGATAAGTTGGAAGAGATGTGTGATTCAACCTTCTCGAGAATGGAGACTTGCAAGAATCATATGAAGAAATTGAAGGATATGGGAAGATCCTTAAGCGCATCACGGAAGTGTGAGGATCGCATCGTATGCCATCAGGAGTGACTAGTCGCACTAGTTGCTCGATGCGGCGGAATTTAAAAAAAATTAATATGATGAAACCACATGTCCAAGAATATTTCTCGGATCGCTTCATCTAAACCACAATAGGTATAAAGGTTACCTCTTGAAGCATGGTTGTGATCGAGTCTCTAAACCAAGAGACCTCCTGTCTCAAGTCCGATCCGACGGAGGAGACACTTGGGACCACGTTGATGAGACACGTGCTGCTCGTTATCTATGTTGATGATCCAAGAGGCGAATCTCCTGATCTCGTCACACGGGATCCGACGTCTTCTTCACGAGCAAGGTGCACCGAATGAGACGGAGATCCACGAGCAAATACTACGGCATCATAACGATGATGCTGCGATGATGTCGACTCTCTCTATGGCTCCATGGTGGACATGGATAATAGAGAGAGGGAGAGATCATTCGGCATGTAGAGAGAGAGAGGGAGAGAGAGAATATGTTGTTTTCATAAACGTGTAACTCGAAGAACAAGGGTGCCTCTTCTTATATAGGATTTTGGGAGTCCATGGATCTCAATCTATGGACAACACACAATCAATGATGAGATTGATTTGTGTTTCTTTCAATGGCCATGATGTTGTTGTAAAAAACACAACAACAATTGATTTAATTTGAATTAATATATATTGATAAATCAGTATAAATCAATTCAAAATTAAATCACCTGATTAGTCTTGTAGATAATGAGAAGATTGACCATATCCCCTAAAAAAGGGTGAACGACTACTCCTTTGAGATGGAATGGGTCTATCTCCTCAAATTCTCATTAGATCTAATTATCTCATGAGATCTCATTAACTCAAGAAATCTTCAAGATTTACAGCAACATTTTTGTTGTAAATTATTTCACAAAAATAATTCATAATTATCTTGTGAACATTGCAGTCATGCCATTGGAAAAATGTGAATCACATTCACATCCCAAAATAAAATGTAAATTATATTTTCAACTAATCATCCATTGTGAATCCAATTCACATCAATAATTAAATAACAAATATAAATCACAATATGTTCTCTTTAATATATTGTAAATCACATTTATAATATACCTGAATAATATGGATAGTGCTATCCACATTATTCTTATCCACTCAATTCTCATGTGCCCAGATAATACGATCACACTATTCACACCTTTGATAATTAAATCACATTTAATTATCTTAGATAACTCTCCTTATGATATGAATCAAATTTATATTATTCATGATAATTAAATCATATTTAATTATCTATTTTTCTCAATTCCCAGATACATATATCAACAATGAAATTATTCATGAACTCTTTCAAGGATAACGTGCTTTTTCCGCGAATACTTGAAGATAATGATAGGGCGATTGTACTGTTCCATGTATATTGACTTGGATATTGAGATCACATCTCAAATCCAGATCTTGCAGACCTCCCATAGATGCTTGATTAAATCAAGTCCGCAAATCTAATCTTCTCATTACATTTGAATCACATTCAGATCAATGTCCAACATTTGGACTAAGATCAGATTAATTCTCTATGAGAGGAGTCACTAAAATCTAGACCTGTTTCATCACTCCCTCAGAATAGAAGCATCATTGTTATACAATCACCTATGATCACATCACCCTCAGACATTCCTAAAACTTATACATCCTACATACTGGAAGACATAGAATAAATCCCAAGTTTTAGATCTCTTTTTAGATTGTCTCCTTCAGGATTTTATCATTAAGGTTTCTCATTATGACTATTGGGAGTTGGTATCGATCATATACTTTCCAAAAGCATATATCATACCTAGGTGTTGATCATATACTTTCCAAAACTATATATATCAAACCTACAAATTCAGTCAAGCTTCCAAAGCAAGACGACCGTATCCGGAATTTGATTCTTCCCAATATCTCATGAGTAAGCTCATGTCTTCCGGTTCAGCAATGAACCTGTATGATCCCTTTGATAGATCCTATTACTCATATGCCCTTGCATGCACACCAGCACGTCAGTGTATAGACCTTGGTTAGGTCATCAACCTATTGGTTTGCCAAATGTACATACTCAGACATATAGTAACTCATCTATCTTTGGTAAGAGGATGCATGCCTATATCGTGACAGCATACGACATAGGGCTCTGGTTATCTCGATCTCATTAAGTCAAATCTTTGACCTAGCTAATCTGACACTTCTGAATCTCTATTCCCATGCAGAAGACCTGCATCATGAGGTCGGTCAGATATCAGCCAAGTGAGAAAGGATTGCCATCTTCTACTCATGATGGAAACCATCTCTTAACAATCATTTGACGGTGCTTGTTGAGTCCTCAATCTAACTCTTTAGATATTCATCCAAGCACCAGCCTCTATGATTCAATAATTGAATCAACAGTTGCATGATCATCAAGATGGCCATGGTACATAACCAAATTGTACTAAGGGACCTATTATGCAAATTAGTTATTCTTCATTTCAGATCAGGGAATGATATTCATAATAACATTTATTGCATAATGGCTCGCCGTGGGTTCGCATGTCCAACAATCTCCCACTAGCCCAAAGAGCCATTAATGGGCCAATCATTTAAACCCGCATTCATGTGACAATCGTAGGCTATTTAGAAAAATAGCTAGGTAAGCTGATCAATCACTCTATTCCCGAGAGACTACGCCAAGTCCTTTTATGGCACTTGCATATCCCCTAGTAACAATGCTCGCATCCAATGCGAATGTTGCATCTTATGCAACAAATACTCAATGTTGTCAGTTACAGTGTCCTTTGATACCACATTTCAATAATTATTATATCCAGTATGTCCATAATCTTTATCAGAATACCCTTATTTCTGGAGATCTCTCTCTCTCCTAAGGTATCCACAGTTAAGATCTTTTAGATCACTATCTATAAACTCTTAAGTTCTTGAAGATAAGACTTTGAGATCACTATCTCAAAAATGTTTTCATCTTTGAAGATATTGTTATTATTGCAATCAAGTGTTTTATCTCCTTAGTAGGATTAGTAACATTTACTACTCCCATTGCATGGCATATATCTAACTTTTGTACACATCTAGCATACACTCGGCTTCTCGTAACTAATGCACAAGGGCAAGTAATTCTATTATTCACTTCCTCAACTCTCTGAGGTGTTGTCCCTTTATATAGGTTGGTACCATATATTAAGGGAAGGAAGCCTTTATTGGAATTTTCAAGAAAATAGAACATATCCAAGGTGTACTACTAATGTGACAGTCCCAATACCATCTTCTCTTTGCTTCTGAACATCTTCAGAACTAAGATCTAAGAGGTATCCTTGAGATCATATCTCAAGGTATGGAACAGCCAGTCCATAAAACACTTATTATTATCCTTATATCATTCCAAATGATTAGGGTATCATCTACATTTAGCACGATGAACACAATGGCACTCCTACTAAGCTACACATGGTACATCAAGATTCTATCAGAAATCATAACATTTGTGATTTCATCAAATCTAATGTTCTAACTACAAGAAGCTTATTCGAGTCCATAGATGGATTTTTTTTAGCTTGCACACCTTGCTTTCCTGAACCATGAAGCTCTGGGGCTATTTCATGTGAATATCCTCGGAGAGGTATTCATAGAGAAATGCAATATTGACTTCCATCTTGAAGATGTCAAAGTCAAGTTATGTAGCTATAGTTAGCAATATTCAGATGAGTTTAAGCATGGTCACTGGAGAGCAAGTCTCATTGCAAGCGATGTCTTCTATTCAGTGTGTAGCTCATGGTTACGAGTTGTGCTTTGAAGGTCTGTACCTCCTCCTCAGACCACCCAAGGGCACACATTCAGACTCCCCATATTAATCTTCAATCCAGACATCATCCCAAACAAATCAAGCATCGTTGACAAACTTCGACAACACGAAGGATCTGCCTCCGCAAAGAGAATCATATCATATGCATACTGGATGATTAGAATTGAAATATCCTCATTCGAGTACCCCATTAAGAGACCACCCGCAGCCGCTCGCTCCACCATGATTGCCAACACATCCGAGACAAGAACAAAAAGCATGGGTGCGAGAGAGAAACCCTGTCGAACCCTGCGTTGTGGCTGAAAGAAGCCAACTCTTGGTTGGCCATTCACCAACACAGCGCAATATGCGGTCGTGATGCATTTCTTCATCCAAGCAATCCACCTATTCGGGAAAACCTCATTTGTGGAGTGAGGCCCAAAGGACCGCGAGTCCACACAGTCGTAGGCCTTAAAGAAATCTGCCTTCCATAGAACCCCTTTGGTTTTACTCCTACACCAGTCAGCCACAATCTCAAAGGAGAGCACCACTCTATCTATCAACTACTACTCAATAGATTTTTTTCAACTTAGAACCCCCTTGATGTCAAATACTATTACTCCTACTCAACAGATTTTTTTTCAACTTACTGTGACAATTTTAATTCAAATATGTTGTTTGATCACTTTCTTTTCGTTTAGAAATTTAGAACTATTCTCATTGAAAAAATAGCCTTGTATTATTATTTTCTACGATGTTTGTGATATTACAGTGACTTTAGCATTGTTATGTCATGAAATTCATTTTTTTCAGTATTTCCAGCGTGGATCACAACCTGTGTACTTCTCAAGAGATGTTAATATTCACCAAATGTTTGGCTCCATTGCAGGCACATACATAACGGAGATGACATAAATTCTATTCTACCTTCCATTCAATATTCCATCTATAACATGTAATTTAATCACTCCCACTTATTGAATTTGTGCTCTCATCTTGAAACGATTAGATAATTTCGTAAGGTTGATGTATAATCTTCTTACACCATTTAAGTTTATTGGAAGAAGATAGTATTTTTTTCAAATACCCATCAAAACAAAAATTAATGATCTGATCTTCCTGTATACTTTTTTATTTGTCACGATCTTCCCAATCAAATTTTCATATTTTCGCATCAAAATAAAAACTATTAAATTATCCTTTAAAATTATGATGTCTACATGTCACACTATTTTATTAAGTATAATAGATATTATAGAGAATTATTAAATTTAAATCCATGGTTGTAAATCCCTTACTGGCTAGGATAATTGCACCAGACTTTTATGAAATTGCTATTATCAATGTTGAAAAATTAAGCAGCAACTCCAAGCCAGCTTAATCTATTTGTTAAACTTATACTTCTTAAATTTCTTAGATGTTTTTATGATTGTTTGTTTTAGTTCCCTAGTTTATTCCTATGATTATAAACTTGTACTACCGCGAAGATAATAGGTTAAGAGGGAGAATGAAGATGAATGGGGACGCTGGGAGAGGACATGGGCAAGCAAGCTAGATTGGCCAACTCCTTTGCTTGGGGTAAGAGTCTCTTCATTAAAGACAACATCATATTTTATAAACTTCATTTAACTTTTGATTTTTCATTTCGCAGACAAACACATATCAAATATATGCAACTATATCTAGCATCTTTACGGATACATAAATGTGGTATGAATGTTGTAAGATGTGTTTGGTAACATGCAAACTCTCTCTCGATAATACAGACTGCTTGAACTTCTCAAAAAAATCCTACATGTATATCTAGGTACTCCTTTAGCATGACATTCCTACACTTTTCATGAATAAATACAACACTATAGATTCATCTTCTTAAATCTTTCTTGTATTTAAAGAGTGAAACTTAAGATTGGAGCATTAGATAAAACACGAGAGATTTATACTACCACTTTCGGTGATGTGGTAGAGAGAATTATGGATATAAAATGCCTCAACTACAATAATTACATGATCAGGTAAACATTTAATTCCTTACATCCTACGTGAGGTAATTACATTTACATAGAAATTGCTATAAATTTGCCAACATTGAGCACAATTATTACATTCTATCCGATGTAGGATGATGTACAAGACAACATTTTAAATACCACACCGCATTGGCCGGTCCAACTACGAACTAGTGAAGTTTCAGTTTGTCCAACCAATTTTGACATTTTAATTGAAAAAATAAATCATTTTTAACCGAATAACCTAAACTATTTTGACCAAAACAGACCAGACTATACCTTTCTTCTTCCCCCATTGTAAGTTGTAACTGATTTTTTAATTCCCCTTTCACAAAGAAAATCATTTCCCGACTCCACACCCATTGATCACTAATTCCCATTCCCTTCGGCGGCTCGACCTCCACAAACACTCTCTCATTATCCTAATTCATGAGCAACTTGGAAGTCGACTTCATGCCCTGTGGCAATGACCTCCTCTCTAACGACGACTTGCGAGTTAATGACATACTTGACAATATCACCCTCCTCAATCAACCTGCAAGGCTAGTCGATGACTCCGTGTGACACACACGACGGAGCGACATCATCCCCTTCAATACGTTCAATGTTGTAAGTGCATGATCCCCGAAATTTCTTAGATGAATTAATTCATCCCATCAACTTTTCGATCTCAGTCACTTCGTAAAATATGTGATATATGTATCTTTTAAAAACATACCATGTATATTTTAGATGTTAGAAATTATAGTAGATTACGTCCTCATATTCTATTGTAACCCCACAAGGGTATTTATGTATTTTACCCTTTTGAGCTCTCTAAGGTGTAGTCCTATATAAGGACCCCCTAGACCTCTTGAATAAACATACCATTGTACTCTCTCGTCTCTTTTTCCACATGGTATTAGAGCAACGATCCTAGACCTGTGTTCTGACCTAAAAACCGGCCACCGCCACCGACCTCTCCTCCAACCTAGCATTGCCGGGAGGTTCTTGCGTCGCCAGGCGCTCCTCGTGGCTCCACCAAACTCCCATGAGTGTCGCCAAGCGCCCCTTGCACCTCCAGGTGCTCCTCGTACCTCTGCCATGCACCTCCTTACGTTGCCGCCAGGCACACTGCGCACTATCAGGTGCTCCTTGCATCATCCCTAGGCGCCTCGCGTACTGCCAGGCGCCCCTTACGCTGCCGCAACGTGCACCCTACGTGCCCTAGTGTCGCCAGGCACCCCTCCACCCCTTTACGCCACCACTGCCACATGCCTCGCATGCCCTAACAAGACCTAGAGAGTTGCCTCGCCACCCTAATTCCTTGATGCGAGATTAGACACCTGATGCTTGCCTAAAGACAATATATACTATGTAGGTCACTTTTTCTTGACCTAAGCCGCCACCATGACATCCACTGAGACCAAGCCCATGTACCCTACTTCTTCTTTGATGGTACATGGAACTTTTATCAAGTTGAAGGGCTCTTAAAATTATGTTCTATGGTCTCGGTATTTCAAAGTACTTATTGGTGGCCAACGCAAAAGTTATGTTCTTTCAATGGGCTGCTTGCTGAAATAGAAAAGGACTATGAAACTTGGTTTGTTGACAATTACCGGGTTATCACTTGGATGACGGTCAATGTCGATCCAAACATTGCTGCTAATCTTCTTTACAAAGACACTACTAAGGTGATGTGGGAAAACCTTGAACGTACATATTTTCAAAAGACGATCAAGTTTCGTCTTTCTGACATATACACAAGGATCTGGTCTAGTATTCAGGGAGAGTCAGGCCTTATCGAGCACTACAGGCTTCTTATGAGCCTATTTGAGGAGCTTCTTATTTTTCAACATGCATGTTGTGATAAACAGATGGGAGATTGTGTTGAATGGAAGGTTTGCATATTTCTTTCACGTCTGAATCCAAAATATAAGCCTGTGAAAGATCAACTTCTGATGGCTGATACTCTGCCTACCCTTGAGTCCAACTTCTGGCTCCTACATGATCTAGAGGCTCCAACTCAGCACTCTACCATCTACACATCTACAGAGATGATGGCCCATTATACCTCCTTAGGATATAGAGGGCGTCAACACTATCAAGGAGGACAAGGCCGTGATTCTGGACGTGAAAGTGGTCATGAATCTGGATATGGCCGTGATTCTGGACTTGGATGTGATCGTGGATGTGGTCGTGATTCTTCTATTGCTTGGTATCCAGCATGTGTGCATTGTGGACGTTGGAATATCCCTTCTGACCGCTATTGGGCAACGTTTGCATGCAACCTAATGCCACCAATTCCTATGATGAAGCACTGCATGATGTAACTGAAGATACACCTGCTCAGCAAATTGGTGGGGCACAAACCCCATTCACTACTTCTGAATATGCTCACCTGCGACAACTGCTGCAAGAATCTACTTCCTCTGTCAATGAAAATAGTGCCTCTGCCTCTACTGCTAGCATAGCTCTTACCTCAAGTACAGTAGCACACTTTGTCTCTGCCTCTAGACATGCATGGATTATTGACTCCGGAGCCTCTGTCCATCTGACGGGAAAAGGAAGTTTGATCACATCTTCCTAGCCGTCTTTCTCTGTGAAGGTTGTTCGAGTTGCTAGTGGGGATGATTCTCCAATTTCTCCTATCGATTTCTCTTACAAGTTGCGATTGACGGATGTTCATTGTGCCCCTGCCTTTCTTCTCAGTCTTTTATCTGTACAGAAGCTATGTCGTGAACTTAACTATCATGTTATTTTTGACGAGTTTTGCTGTTATTTTCAGGACATCCGGACGGGGCAGATTTTTGGTGGGGGTCATGAGAGTAACGACCACTATTACCTCGACATTTCTTCTGATTCCAAGTTTATTGATGCTGTCTCAATCTCTGAAGATCCTGTTCTATAGCACCTTTGTCTAGGTCACTGATGAATCCCCATTTCATCACCTTTATTCTATCATTTTGGCCTTAAAAATCCCAACAAATGCATGTAAACAACATTAATTTGCACATAATAGCATCCATTGTTTATTGTATTTATTACACATAAAATAAGGTTTTTATGTCAAAATTATAGAATAAAGAGAAGAAAAGAAAAAAAGATAAAATAATGCAAATATTTTACGACCCTAACCCTGAGACCAAGTCCAGAATGGAGTTGGTCGACAAGGAATAAAGTAGGGGGAGATAAGAGCCAGAAATATAATAAATACCTCATGTGTTTATGCATCAATTATGCATTTTGACTCCTATTTTATTCCTTATTATTTATTCATCAAACAAATAAACTTTGTACACGAAAGTTGTAGATAATAATATAATAAAAATACAAAATTGAGTTTGTACAAAAATAATATATAATGTACATTTTATACCTAGAATAAAAAGCCGAAAACCAAACTTCACAGACCCATATATTTCAAATAACTCAAAATATAGTAAATCACCTCTAATTGTATATAACTTTTCAAGATCTATTTAATAGTGGTGGTTTTATATTTTTTGGAGTTACTGTGTAAAAGTTAGGTTTTGCGCCCCTATTGTACCTAATACCGATTAAAATAATCAATCTATTCATTATTTGTGATTTTTGCAAATTCATATTTTTATAATTTTGTCAATCTTATTTATAACATATTTACTTATTAAAATTAGAATAAAATCGAAAATAAAAGGAAAATAAAATAAATTTATGTACAATACATAAACAAAAGACCTATGATTCTACATGTATTAAAATAAAAGGAAATATATTCTTTTATTCTTTTATAATTTTTTAATATTGTAAATATTATACATATTCTATTAAAAATACAAAACTAAAATAAAACTCATTAGAATACATTAAAATAAAATCACGTATATAAAACATATGTAAACTATCTAGAAATAAACCTATATAATATAATTACATATTTATTAAAGTGTACAAATAACATCATAAAAATAAAACAAAAATATATTTATACTCACAAAAATAAGTTATGAATATATAAAATAATGAAATAAAATAATAAAATATAATGTACAAAACAAAAAATAAAAATGTACAAAATAGAGATATATAGACCTATAAATAAGCCATTAAAAATAAAATTGTTATAAAATACATCAAAAAAATAAATAAAAATCATAATAAAATACAACATAAAACAATAAACATTTTTTATTTTATACTCGAAAAATAATAAAATCATTTTCTATTTTTAATTAATTATTCTTTAATAAACTAGGCTATTTTGTCGCCTAGCGGCCTAGGTGGCCCAATCAGGGCGCCTCAAGAGTTGACCCAAGTCAACTCCTCTGCCCCCAGACGTCTGGCGTGTCAGACGCCCATCAAGCCATCTTCTCCCAATTTGCTCTTCCTCACCGTTGACGATGTCTCTTCGATTCCTTCATGAAAAACCTATGTATGTCATCCCTCAATCATGCCGGCTAATCGAATCACCCAGAAACCCCATCGATTATTTGATTTACCCCGATCAATAAGGGTGCACCGCCATATTTATAAATAAGAGCCCCGACCTTCCTCCGCAAATTTGGTCAACCTTAGTCCTTCTTATGCCCTAGTCTTTGGTCCAGGTAGGTTCCTTATGACAGGAGGAAGCTCCTGCATCGGTCGGAGAAGGTAGGGCTGCACCCACGGCGGCGCTCCGGCGTGGCCCTGCTCCCTGGTGACCACCAGATATAAGAGCTAACTTTTCCTCGCTCATTTTATGTATTTTAGTCGTAGGATTACTTTCATGCTTTTAGAATAGGATTTAGTTACCAAATCCCCTCTGAATCACTCCGCCCGTACTTCCCGGAGTCGAGCTCCGGGAAGCTCCTCCGTGCTCCGCCATTGTCGATCCGATCATCTGACGATATCATCTCTCCCCCTAACGCTTTCCCCTCATCCCACGTGCCTCCAACCCCCCTGATCCACCATGGATCAGGAGATCATGTCTCCACCCTCCGCCGTCCGCTGGAGACCTCCTCCACACTCATTTCTCATTCATCCCGACCCAATAAGGCTCGGGGGACCTTCTCCTTGTTGTGCCCACTATCTTTCTACAGGTCCAGACGCGCCAGAGAACTCGACTTCATGTCGATTCTCGTGAAGAACAAGTACCTAGACCTAGGGATGAGCATTGGGCTGGGCCGGCCCGGCCCAGGCCCAAAGGAATATCGGGCCGGGCTTGGGCCCAATATTTAGGCCCAAAATTTTTTTGGGCCGGGCTTGGGCTTGGCTCGGCCCAGCCCGACCCGGCCCAAGGGCCCGAATCCTTTCTCACATCCTACATGCATGAAAATTTCTACCTATTTCATGTGCACTCTCTTCCTGTATCATGTCTTCATACAATATTTATAAATCAAGAAAGTCAAGCGTGTGACATGAGTTGATGTTCAATGTATTTCAATTAAGAATTAATTTTCCTTAATTAGTTTTTGGTTTAGATTCTTTTGGTCATTCTTGAATTTGTTAATATTTATTTTTTTCAATCAAAATATTTTCTATTATTGTACATTTATCCAATATGGGTCTTATGCCCATTTTTCTACATGTAGGATCTGGTGCACCTGTTATTGTTAACTGGGTAAGTTTGGTTCATTCTTTCAATTTCTATGAACGAGGGACATTCATGGTATCTAGCATTGAGGGCACGTGTAAATTCGGATTTGGTAGACTTGAATTTTAATTGTTTCACAAGTATTATGGTAAATGTTTTAATCAATTTTAGCTTGTGTAACTTGAGTTAAGATTAACTTGAAACAAAAGAGTCAAAGTTAATAATATCTAATTGGAAGATGGGCCGGCCCGGCCCAAGCCCGGCCCAAAGGAATTGGGCCGGGCCTGGGCTTGGGCCGAACAAAAAAAAATTTACGGACCTAAGCCCGGCCCAAGGCCCGAATTTTTTAAGCGGGCTTGGGCCTGGGCCCTTCAAAGCCCGGCCCAGCCCGGCCCATGCTCATCCCTACCTAGACCCCCTCTCCTTCCTCGACCTCGCCTGAGCACTCCAGGGGTCCAGGTGCCTCGCTGAAGGTACCTACAGACGCGGGAGGCTCCCAGGAGCGTGAAGAGACCCACGGTGGTCCGGGAGGAGGCCGGAGGAGCTCACAGTGCCCGATCAAAGCTCGCCAACGGCGAACCCTTTCCCTGTTCTTCCAGCCGGTCCCAGCTGTCCGATTAAGGTGGAGCGCCCAGTTCTGATCGGGACCGTCCGATGAAGCCTTGCTTTGACCGTTAGATCCTCTGCATGGATCTAATCCTGTCTGCTCATCGGTGAAGCTTCATCAGTCGTTGGATGGATGCCACATGGCAAGTGAAGTACATCCAACCGTCCGCCAACGCGTACGTTTAGGGGTAAATTGCATTTGTACCCCTCTTCTTTTTGTATTTATTATTAAGTTCTTTAAATTAAATATAGTGTTAAAAATAAAGTGGAAATTTTGTAAAAAGACCCCTAAGCTTACTGTAATTGCAAAAAGGGCCATTCCACGTCACCTCATGTGCTGTCCCACGTGAGGTGGAAAATTGCAGGGATACCCTGTCGATTCTTGTATTTAGAAAAAGTCCAATAAAATGCAATGCACGTGTTATATTTTTGTGAAATTGGCAAGCAAACCCCTGGATTTTTAGTATTTGCATTTTGGCCCTTGCTTGTAGGAGTCACGTGCCGTCCCACGTGGTGGGTAATTTTCACGTTAACCTTGGTGGTTGTTGAAATTAGAATTTGACCCTAAAATGTTAGAAACATGTAAAACTTTTGGGTAAATTGCACAGACCTCCCTGAACTTTATTTTATTTGCAAAAATACCCTACTAGGACATGTATTTTTGTAGTATTTATGTATTTATTAAAAATACCTACCTAGCTCCTATAAATAAGAAAAAATGGAGATAAATGTTGTATGTTATGTATTTTCACGCATATATTTTTTAATGAGTAATTTTTGCATTTTATCTAATTTTAAAAATTAAAACGGAGCTTAATTAATCCATGTCTAATTTATAAATTATCAAAAAAATACAAACTTAATGAAAAATTCCAAAAAATATATATGATATATTTTTATATTTATTGAGTCCAGAAAACAAAAAAAACTTACAAATGAGAAAAAGGAAATTAAAAAATCCAGAAAGCTCCAAAATCCAACAAAAAATGTAAAAATTCCATAAAGATACCAAAAATATGTTTTTATGTTTTATAATTACCTATATATTATTATATATTTATTAAAATTAATTTAGGTAATTTTGAGACTTATTTATTATTTTTCAAACCTAAGTTAGGTACGGATTATGTATTAATCCCATTATTGGGATATTTTTGACTTCAAAAATACATAGAAACTAGCAAAAATATAAAAAATCATAAAAACATTAGAAAAATATAAAAAGCACAAAAATATTTTATTCCCTGATTTTTGTTTATTTTTACTTTTTTTATCTCTCTCATCTCTCTTGTATATATATATCCTATATAGTTTTATATCCTTATTAAAAGAAAAAGAAAATATAAAAATATCAAATGTAAAAAAAAGGAAAATACAAAATCCGAAACTTAAAAATAAAAATATAAAAATAAAAAAATCAAATAAAAAATAAAAAATTAAAACAAAACCCCACGAAAAGCGTTATTTACACAAATGGCTCGATTGTAATAGATAGGCTACCTATTCTTCTCTCTGTGGTTCGACCTCTACATGCTTATACACTATGCATTTTATGGTAGACACGTAAATATTAATTCCACATTTTCAGGGTTTTATTGTTTTATTAAATATTGTAGGTTAATTGCTGATTAACAGAGGGATTTTTAAGTGGTCATTTCAGCGACTGGATATTTATCTAGACCCTCAGGAATTTTCCCTATTACCAGATGGCGTTGTTGCCAGGGAGAAATGAACGTAGCCTATTTTTGCCAGTCATTCTTGTAAAATAATTATATGATTTATTGATTCTTTTATTTGTTAGTTTGATTCTTTGATATTGTTTGTAAATATTCATTAATTTCTGCAAAACTTATTTCCTTGATTATTTATGCTAATGCCAAATTTTCTTTCAACTTTGATGCGAGGGCCCGCCATGCGAGGATGGTTTCGTAGGAGGCCGATGCAGTCGAGCATGGAGGAGGCTGGTCATCCCTCTCTTTGACCAACTGGAGAGAGCACCAAGGAAGCAGGAGGAGGGATTATCTTAGAATATTTTTTGTAATTTTGTGGTGAGAGAGAGAAATTTTGGCATGTAATATATTAGCCTTTACTCTTCACAACGAGGTCCAGTGCCCGGGTGTCTATTCACCTTGGGGCCTCGTCGTAGTTTTCCGTATTTTATCGACTTGTTTTATTTTATTTTCTGTTGTTTTGAGTTTTCTACCTTATTTTATTTTGTTTTGTGTGCATGGAGCCCCTAGATATAGGATGCTTGACTAGGTAATTAGGTCCATACATTAATAAGAATGCATGTTCCTATAGTCTTCTACGTATGGATCTAGTCAAATTAATAATGCTAGTAATTAAGATCTGAGACCGAGTGCCGCTAGAGGTCGTATACAGCGTGTGCAGGACCCGTTGTGGCAGGCACCGATTGGCATCTGAGACCGGAGCTTGGTCTCATTTCTGAATCACTAGCAACTGGTTCTTCACGATTAATAGCAGCTATTGTTTAGGGCGATTTTGTCGATTGCATACCGTCATGTAGATAGGTTTAAAAATTCTATTTTGCATATTGCATGGAGAGAGCTGGGGTGCACTGTAAGTCTTCTAACTCAGCATGCATCATTAGGTTCAATGGTGAGATTTCCATTATTGAACCAACTTGCACGGCTTTTCTGCTATCTCCCTCTGATTTTGAGCACCTAGGACTTAAATTAAACTCTACAAAACGTTAGGCACTTGTATGAAAACAGACTCAAAAAAAGTGAAAACTCAAAAAACTAAAACAAGGGGACTGCTAAATAAACTTTGACCTTAATTAAAATCTGTAATGGATCATCAATAAAGCCCTCATTGTTTTCAAGTACCTTCGGAGGAGGACCAAAACCCCCTCCCATGAGCGAGGCACGTCCCATAAGGAATAGAGCCAAAATCTCAGTCTGTAACTGTCTTGTGTATCGCCTGGATTTTCGAAGTAATGGTGCTTCTATCGTACGTGACCGAGTAGGGCCTTGTCAACGATGGTGTTCCTGCCTTGTGTGGAACATCGACTTGGTCTGAAGTACAAAGCATAGGCCACACCTTCACAGGGGTGTCTGTCTCATTGGATTGCGTCCGAGTAGGTTCTTGTATGCTCACGGGTGATTCCGTTCCGAGCGACAATCGAAATATTGGTTTCGCCTATCGGCTTCCTCTCTCTATTTCTTTGGATGAGTAGGGATCCAGGAAGGGTTACAAGGACCTCAAAAAGTGCAGACTACAGGTTACAAAGGAGGAGGACAAGTACGGGATTCTTTTCTGGCAGTACTCTCTCCTATAGGGTTAGCGTGCTAAGGACTTGTTACAAGATATGCCTGAAATCACAACTCTAAAACTGAAAAGATAATAAGTAGCCGAACCTTCACGGCTTCACATGGCATGAGTTGGTGAATCCAATTTTGTCTTGTGTTTGTATGGATCTAGATTAAGGATCAAAGTTCAAGTCCCATGCACTTGCGCAAATTTTGTCATGTATTTCTCCCCTTAACCCCCGCTCAGTTTGAGCCTTTCTTCTGTTTTGCACTCCATTTTAATCCTCATTGACCACCGTATCCTTCTTCTAACATCTACCCCTCTCTTGCTTCGCAAGGGTGATCCATGGATGGTTTAGTCAGGATCCCGCCGACACCTACATCGATTCCATGGACTCAACCTCACTAATAATTCGAGGCGATTCCCGAGAACCCGATCTGGACCTTACAGATTGATCTCCAAACTCCTCGTCTTCTTCCTTTCTTCTTGACCACCCAATAAATCGGGACCACTCTTGTCTCACTCTCGCCATTGTGAATGAAAGTCGATTACAGTCTACATCCTTTTCATTCATAATATTCTAGAATTGACCTTAATTCCAGATCCATCATGGCGGCTGGAATTCAATTGCAAGTGGTCTGATGGGGATTCTCTCGTTCTGCAGATAGAAGACAAATCAAGCCCTGGATTCTAATCCGAAATTCATTTCCTCAAACTCATCACCTGAGATGGCTCCCCAAGAAAAGGGCAAGGGTCAGCAGCTACCTCAGCCAGAGCAAGGACAGATGCCTAATCAGAATCGGGTCAATGCACAACTATTGGCATCTATCCAAGCTATCCAGCAGCAGCTGACAGAACATGCCCTAGCACAGACTGCATTCCAGGAGATGCTTAACGATGTGATGAATAAACCGGAGGGAGGAGGAGACAGAAGAGGAGGTGGTGGACCACCTGAGAATGAGGAAGAGCCAGTCCAGGGGAGGCCCAAACCTACATTGAAGGAGACCTATAATCTTGGAGACAACCAGATGACCGAGTGGATCCTCATTCCACCGGTGCATGCTCACTTTGAGCTGAAGCCCTAGTTTCTTGCTCTTCTTCCTTCTTTTCATGGAAATACCAGTGAAGAGCCTTATATCCACCTGCAGCAATTCTCACGCATCTGTTGTACTACTCAATACCCCAACGTCCCTATGGATGTTGTCAAGATGATGGCATTCCCCTTCAGCCTGCAAGACAAGGCCCTCTATTGGGTCAACCATCTGGGGAAGGTTGTGACAACCTGGGAGGAACTGAAGTCCGCCTTCCTGCACAAGTTTTACCTTCTTGGTCGGCTCAACAACATGAGAGCATGAATCATCAACTTTTCTCAGGGAGCACACGAATACATCCATGAAGCCTGAGAGAGGTTCACCAATCTGCAAGAAAAATGCCTTCATCATGAGATTCCGAAGACCAGTTTGGTCCAACACTTCTTTGGGGGCCTGAACATCGAAAGTCAAAGGTTCGTTGACGCAACATGTGGGGTCTCACACTTTAACAAGGATGAAGACGTAGTCTGGCAGATATTTGAAGAAATGTCCGAAGGAGAGGCCGCCCTCTCTTCATCTAAGGCATACCAGAAGCAACCCCAGAACCTCCAGAAGCAAGTGCACATGGCAGCGTCCTGCGATGCGGAGAGAGATGAGATCTCAACCTTAGCATTATCGAGGGCCATCTCTCGAAGGTTGTTATCATCGAGAAGCGATCACAGGACCTCGAGAAACTCGCTGTGATCGAAAAGAGGACTCAGAACCTTGACAAACTAGATCAGATCACCAAGTTGTTGGAATTGCTGATAAGCACCATCAACTCTGTCCAGTTGGTACCACCATCTTCAGATGCTCCAGTTGAGAAGAAGGATGATCTATCACTACCACATCAACCTCAGCCGAGCTAGCAACCACTGGCAGTCCAGCACGTATACTACGTGCAGATGCCTGACCAGGGCCAGCCGCAGCAGCAGATGGTTGTGTACCAATCGGATTTCTTGAAAGCATCCGATCCAGCATTCCCACCACCACCCATGATTCAAGAAGTCAACGGGGTTTGGAGCAACGATGCACAATTAGCCCGTCCTACTGGACAACCTCATGGTCAGCTATCAACCAACCGACAGTACCACCAACCTCAGGGTTGTCATTTTGGGTAGTCCTCACAGCCGCCGCCACAGTACCATTAGCCTCCCCAATATGCCAATAAATGGAGGCAGAATCAACATTACCAGCAGCCGCAATACCGCCAGCCACCACCATTCCATCAGTGTGCGGTTGCTCCACCTCATCAATACCAGCAGTATCCTCCTCCCTCTTACCATCAGTTTTAGCTTCCTGCACCACCACAACACCATCAATAGTCACTACCTCAGCTCCCACACCCATAACAACATCGTGGTCTGTACGCTGAATCTTCTGAGGCCACTCCTGTGAACCCGACCCTTAACTGCCTGTCCCAACTTGTCAAAGGGCTAGAAGATACGACCAGAAAGCTAGACGACCTGACTGCCACCAAGACCACCATCCCAGCTCAGGTCGAAGCTAACCCTAATAGCTTCAAGAAGAAGGAGCAGGTAGAATGCGATGTCCCGTCTATGCCTGTAGAATCAGAGAAAATTATAATATTGCTTTTTATAATGCTGTCACTCTCAGGAGCAATATGGCCTTGCCTCCGCCTGCCGTCAAGAAGGAGGAGAATAACGCTTCAGGTGAATCGTCATCTTCTGCATCAACCGTGCTAGCTACTAGGACAGGTGAGGAAGAAGAAGAAGGAGGAGCCATTCCAGCAGTCATCTACCACCATCTGCATCAGCAAAAACAACAAAAAATCAGCAAAAACAAAAAGAACAAAAAGAAGCTCGTAGCCGAAGTGGAGTTGCACCAGCCTTGGAGGAGCAGCCAGCAGCAACCGATCCCTCGCCAGTCGACGGAGCCCAGGCCCCACTTTTTGCTCGTCCACCAGCACCAGTACCTCAGCCTCCAACTTGTTCTCCTTTTTGTAGTCCGGATGTACACCAATTTGTGGATGGCGATTTTGATGTAAATAAGAACTATGATTTGGATTCCCACAATGTAAATATTCCTTTTCCTGATGCAATAGAAAAATCCTCAAAAATTGCAAAAAGAAAAAGTGCATTATCTTATCCTGGAGTTGTGGACATACTTGGTAACTTAATTGTTGAGATTCCTTTAATGAAGGCTATGGAGTACATGCCAGCTGTGAAGAAGGGTCTGAAAGAAGCATGAACAAGCAAGCGTCGACCAACATGCAAGAATCGACACAATTAGGTTGAGAAGCACGTTCTCACCATGGCCACCCTTGCAGCCATCAACAACCTCCCTCAGAAAAAAGCAGGACAAGGGAGCACCTCTTATCAGTTGTGAGATTTTCGATCAGGTCTTCGAGCGCACTCTCCTTGAAAGTGGGTCTTCCATCAACCTTATGCCCTAGTCACTGATGCAAGAATTTGGGTTAGGTCTGCTCAAGCAGACACGAATGATCCTTCAGTTTGCTGATCGATCCATCAAGCGACCTAGAGGTCTGTTGGAAGACGTTGTAGTAAAGGTGCGGGAGATGTAATTCCCAGTTGACTTTGTAGTCCTTGATATGGACTCACCCGCACCCTGTCTCCAGACCCCTATCATCCTTGGCCGACCATTCCTACGCACCTTAGAGGCCATGGTTGATTACGGGTCTGGAAAGATCACTTTCAGCTTGGGAAGTAAGCATATCACTATAGACATGATCAGTGAGCCGAAAGTCATGACTGATGAGAGTTGTGCAACATCACATGCAGACTGTGACTTTATTGCAGAAATCTGAGATACACCACTTTCTTTGGATGACCCATGGACCCAAGAAATCCTCGCGCTAGAGGAGGACTTGGAAAGCATAGTTGACACATGCTCCGATGATACTTGGGAGACAGACTCTCAGTTGATGATGCACCTCCTTGACTCCAAGAATTCACTCCAGCCCGAACATGATGAGCCTAGTGTAGAACTGTCCGGCACCTCACCAGAATCTCAACAAAGTACTGAGGACAGTCGCTCTACCAAAGTTCATGCAGCACATCTCACCACCAGTGCAGTTTTTGAAGTGACCGACAAGTTGGCCAGATCAGGACCAGAACTCAAGCCACTTCCTGCAGGCCTGAAGTATGCTTTCCTTGCGGGTGAAGAAAACATGTATCAGGTCATCATTAGCAGCAGGTTGAACCCGAAGCAGGAATCTCAACTTCTAGAGGTTTTAGAAAAGAACCGCAAGGCGCTTGGTTGGCATGTATCAGATCTCTGGGGGATAAACCCAGCATTGTGTTCGCACCATATCTATCTGGAAGAAGATGCCAAGCCATCCCGCGAATTCCAAAGAAGGCTGAACCCTAACCTCCAGGACGTCGTCATGAAAGAAATCACGAAATGGTGTGATGCAGTCTTTTTCTATCCCATCTCTGATTCAAAAAGGGTAAGCCTTTTGCATGTAGTTCCAAAGAAGTCAGGGCTTACCGTGGTTACAAATGACAAAGGAGAGGAGATATCCACTCGCGTACCAACATCCTGGCAGGTGTGTGTTGACTACCGCCGTCTCATTGCAGCAACTAAGAAGGACCACTTCTCCTTGCCATTTATTGATCAAGTTCTGGAAAGACTTGCCGATAAGGAGTTCTTCTGCTTTTTGGATGGGTACTCTGGGTACAACCAAGTGGCAATCGCCCTTGAAGACCAAGAGAAGACTACCTTCACTTGCCCGTTCGACACCTACGCTTTCTGGAGAATGCCCTTTGGATTGTGCAATGCACCTGCAACATTCCAGAGATGCATGTTAGCTATCTTCGCCGAGATGGTATACAGTTTTCTTGAGGTGTTTATGGATGACTTCTCAGTCTATGGTGATAGTTTCGATTCTTATCTTGAGCACCTGGACAAAGTACTTCAGAAATGCCATGAAGTCAATTTAGTACTATCATGGGAAAAGAGCCACTTCATGGTCACAGAAGGAATTGTGCTGGGTCAGGTTGTTTCCAAACGTGGCATGGAAGTCGAACCGACAAAGGTGGATGTGATTGCCAATCTTGAGCCAACTCAGACAGTGAAGAATGTGAGGTCATTTCTGGGGCATGTGGGATATTACAAATGATTCATCAGAGATTTTAGCCGCATTGCCCGACCTCTAACAGAACTTCTGTGCAAGTAGACCGAGTTTAATGTCGATCACCAGGTTCTCCTTGATTTCAATCAGCTGAAGGAGCTTATCACTCAAGCTCCCGTCCTACAGCCGCCGGAGTGGTCTCTCCCTTTCTAGATCATGACGGATACGTCAGATTTTGCAGTTGGGGTTGTTCTAGGACAAAGGAAAGATAAAGCGCCCTATGCCATTCATTATGCCAGCAAGACATTAGATGAAGTGCAAAGAAATTATACTGTGATAGAAAAAGAGTTGCTGGCAGTGGTTTTTGCCCTGGAAAAGTTCAGATCCTATTTGCTGGGATCAAAAGTTACTGTCTTCACAGACCACTCTGCTATCCGATACTTACAATAGAAGAAGGATGCTAAGCTCAGATTGATCTGATGGATCCTTCTCCTCCAGGAATTTGATTTGGAAATCAAGGACAAACCTGGAGTTCAGAATGTGGTAGCAGATCATCTCTCCAGAATTGAGCAGCAAGAGCCTCCACTGGACAATGCACCTACCACATAAACCTTTCCCGATGAATCAATTTTAGCTATGGATTCACTCCCTTGGTATGTCGATATAGTCAATTACCTCGTTTCGGGGGTAATACCATCGTACTGGATGAAAAATCGAAAGGATAAATTCTTGTCAACCATCCGTTTCTACCAGTGGGAAGATCCCCTCTTATTCAGGGAAGGAGCGGATTGCATTTGGCGCAGGTGTATACCTCAGGTGGAGCATCATAGTGTCCTCGAGCACTGTTACTCACTCGAATCTGGTGGACACCATTCTGGAGACCGGACGATAGCAAAAGTCCTTCAGTGTGGCTTCTGGTGGCCCACACTATTTAAGGATGTAACAACATTTGTCAAACGATGCACTGACTATCAAAGATTGAAGGGCACACTCACTGCAAAAGACTCTATGCCTCTAAAGATCATTCAGATAGCAGGCGTTTTTTATGCGTGAGGCATCGATTTCATGGGGCCTTTCCCTAACAGTCAGGGTTTTGAGCACATCCTTCTTGCCGTCAATTACGCGAGTCGTTGGGTTGAAGCTATCCTCGCTCGAGCCGTAGACAGCCGGATAGTGTGCCGATTCTTAAAATAAAATATATTGCACGGTTCGGGATCCCAAAGATTCTCATATCAGATGGGGGTAGCCACTTCGTAAACAAAGAGGTCAAGAAGTTAACGAAGGAGTACGACATCGACCACCGAGTCGCATCTCCTTATCATCTTCATACCAATGGCATGGCAGAATTGTCAAACAGAGAAATCAAGACGATCCTTCAGAAACTTGTAAGGTCGGATAGAAATAACTGGTCCCAACTCTTGGACTCAGTCCTCTAGACGTACAGAACCGCCTACAAGTCTCCCTTGGGCATGTCGCCCTATCATCTTGTATATGGGAAACCAAGCCATCTGCCCGTGGAACTAATTCACAAATCTTTATGGGCAATTAATATGTGCAACTTGGACTCACGGAAAAGTGGTCAAAAAAGAAAAGATGATCTAAACAGACTCCTGGAATTCCGAGACTATGCATACGATAACACATTGATGTACAAGGAGAAAGTGAAATGCTGGCATGACCGGTACATTAGACGAAAGACCTTCGAGGCTGGATAGAAAGTGTGGTTATTTGATGCAAAGTTGAAGATATTCCCGATCAAATTAAAGAGAAAATGGACAGGGCCATTCCAAGTTCGTGAAGTGCGTGGCAATGGTAGTATCGCCATATCAGAACTGTCTCCTGAATCACAACCATTCGTCGTCAACGGTCAACTCCTGAAGCCTTACCTTGAGCCTGACACTTTCTTGGCCGTTGTCGACTCGATTCAGGTCCTGCGCTTTGATGACACATCCACAACACTAGCGGCATCAAAAGATTCAGATACTGCACCTAAAAAACTTTTTCTCTGATTTCTTCTTTTCTTATTTCCTTTTCTATTTTCTTTTTCTACAAAAAAGGTATCGTCCCTTTTTTGTAAGTCGCCTATACTCAGGACGTACCTTACCCTGAGTATAGGGGGGGTGCGCACCCCGAGTCCCTTCTTCTTTAATCTTCTCCGTTCTCTCCTCTTCTCGACTATACTTAGGGATATCTCACCCTAAGTATAGGAGGAGACAACTTGAATGCGATCTGTCTATTCTCATCCTTGACCATCCCTGCCTTGTGTACAGTCTGCTATACTTAGGAATTATTTGATCCTAAGTATAGGGGGGACGATCAACTTCTTGTTCATTTATTTATCCCCTTATTTCTTCATTCTTTCGATTTGTCTATACTCAGCCGAGTTATGTCTCCTCTTTTTCTCTTTGATCTATGAGGACATAGCTCGAGCTAAGTAAGGGGGTCGTATATACTATGTATATACTTTAAGCCATAACTCGTACCTTCATACTTTAAATAATACCTATGGCTAAAAATAGTGTTAAATTATTCATAATATGCTACTAAAAGATGGGTGTAGCTCCTCAGACTCTTTTTGTACATACTGATTAATAAATCAGGCAAAAATGCTTTGTGTAAAATGTTTGAAAAATGGTTTGAAACTCTTTGTGAAAAATCTTTTGAAAATTGTTTTAAAACCTTTGTAAATATCTTTACTTGCAAAAAATTTATTTTCTTTGAGTGAAATAAAAATGTTTGGAAAGCGATTTGCAAATGGTTGGAAAAATGGTTGTAAAAATATTTTGAAAAATCCATCTATACTGTTTGAAAAAAACCATCGCAAAAATGATTTTCAAATATGTGTAGATGATTTGTAAAAATTATTTGTGTAAAATTATGTTGGACTATAGTTTTCAAAATTTTTGGAAAATGATTTTCAAATAAGTCTGATAAGTGTACACACTATACTAAAAATTTCTTCATGAAAATGTAAAAATAAGCAATAATCACGTGAAAACCCTGTAAAACCAAAAGCCTTCTGTACATAAAATATTTTTCCATTATTTTTCTATAGTATGATTAATAAATCAGGTGAAAAAATGTTTTTGCAAAATAATTTGAAAAATGGTGTGGCCCATTTGGAAAACTTTTTGTGAAATGCTTTCAACCTTTGTAAAAAATATTTTGAATTGCAAAAATTCTTTTCTTTGTGTGAAATAAAAAATTTAAAAACCTATTTGTAAATTGTTTGGAAAATGTTTTGTAAAAATTATTTTGAAAAATGTATATATATAGATATAGTTTGTAAAATATTTGCAAAAAGACTTTCAAATGTTTGTAAAAGTTTGCAAAAAATATTTTGTACCAGAGTTTTCAAAAATTTCCTTTCAAAAAAAATTTAAGGAATAAAGGCGTCATTGAAACATGAAAATATATAAGCAATAAAATTCTTTCTCAAATAGGTCACCTTGTTACAACTTGTAAATTCTTTGAAATTATTGAGGCTTGTAAGTAAATAAAACGAAGCACACTTGTGTAAATATCTGTGACTATTTTATACTTTGTGTTTTAAACTCTTTTTGTTGCAAAAATTCTTTTTGTAAAAAGATTCTTTGATTGTTAAATTCTTTGTGAAAATTGCATCATCCATGGTGCATAGCATTTGCATATCATTCTTATTCTTTTTGAGTGAGCTTGATGATTGAACCATTCTAATAAAGTCTAAGATTGGAGGGTTGGACCTTATTGCACCTAACTACACTGGAACCTCATGGGAACTAGGTTTGGGATACTTCAGGTCTATTCAAACTTAATTCTTTGAGACGCAGGGCTGGTTCAAGTCACCTCAACTGACTAAATAGAACTTTTCGAGACGCACATATGACTCTTGTCGTCCGTGACCTAACTTGGACACTTGCACCTTTCACTTGGCTCAACTCAGTTGGAGTGGTAAGGGGGTTGGATTTACCAGTCTGAGATGCACACGGGTGGAAACATTCGTCCTCGTCTAGGGAGGGAAGTGCGCCCCAACTTGGTCCAGTTTCAATGAAGTCTAAAGGCAGGAGAGTGTGGGTTGCAATAAAGCTTCAAAAGAGGGATAGTCTTCTGGATCAAGAGGAAAAACTCCTTATGTCAATGCTGTTGTGAATAGTATGTTTGAAAAAAAACTCCAAAAAGAAGATCGGCTTGAAAATAAAAATAAAATGCCTGCCGGAGTATGTATATATGTTGTATATCAAATAAGCAAGCTTGAGCCTCAAAGTTATACCATGTGAGCCTGTAGTTGGATGACTTGACTACACTGATCTTGCATCCCAGGATAGGTAGCTACACTAGCTATCGTCCATTCTTTTCTTTACCTCCTCCTCTTAAGTGGGATGCCACTTGAACCTAGAAGGGAATACCCCGCTCCTCGAGGGCAGAGGGATGGATTGGGGAATCATTGGGTTGTCATTCTGGTGAAGTCAGTCTCGTTGTCATTTTAGTTGGGGAGAGCCACCATGAATTACACCGTACAAGTCAGCTTCATAGTCATAAGAGTTTGCGTATGATGTAGGCTAGTTCTGACCTGGCTATTGAGGTAGGTTGAACCGAGTTCTGGGACTCTCGAAGGCTGTTGTGTTTTAAACTTGGTCCCCATTCAGGTTCCACACACACTCACACATCAAGGTCTAACCGAAGCTCCAAACTCTGATTTTGTAAGGGCAAATGTTGCAACTGAAAGCAATTCTCTTCACTCTATCTTTTTCTTTCTCTTTCTTTCTCTTTTTCTTTTCTTCTTATGTTTCATTCTTTTTATATTTATTGTATAAGTATTTGCTAGGGACTAGTAAAGGCAAGTATGGGGGGGAGGGTGATGAATCCCCATTTCATCACCTTTATTCTATCATTTTGGCCTTAAAAACCCCAGCAAATGCATGTAATCAACATTAATTTGCACATAATAGCATCCATTGTTTATTGTATTTATATAAAATAAGGTTTTTTATGTCAAAATTATAGAATAAAGAGAAGAAAAGAAAAAGGAATAAAATATTACAAATATTTTATGACCCTAACCCTGAGACCAAGTCCAGAATGGAGTTGGTCGACAAGGAATAAAGTAGGGGGAGATAAGGACCAGAAATACAATAAATACCTCATGTATTTATGCATTAATTATGCATTTTGACTCCTATTTTATTCCTTATTATTTATTTATCAAAAAAATAAACTTTGTACATGAAAGTTGTAGATAATAATATAAGTAAAAATACAAAATTGAGTTTGTACAAAAATAATATACATTGTACATTTTACACACAACATAAAAAGCCAAAAACCAAACTTTACAGACCCATATCTTTCAAATAAAATCTCAAAATATAGAAAATCATCTCTAATTGTATACAACTTTTCAAGAGCTATTTAATGGTGATGATTTTATATTTTTTGGAGTTACTGTGTAAAAGTTAGGTTTTGGGCCCATATTGTACCCAATAATATTTAATTTATTCATTATTTTTTATTTTTGCAAATTCATATTTTTTATAATTTTGTCAATCTTATTTATAACACTTGTACTTATTAAAATTAGAATAAAATTGTAAAGAAAAGGGAAAATAAAATAAGTTTATGTACAATACATAGACAAAAGACCTATGATTCCACATGTATAGAAATAAAAGGAAATATATTCTTTTATTCTTTTATAATTGTCTAATATTGTAAATATTACACATATTCTATTAAAAATGCAAAACTAAAATAAAACTCATTAGAATACATTAAAATAAAATCATGTATATAAAACATAGGTAAACTACCTAGAAATAAACATATATAATATACTTACATATTTATTAAAGTGTACAAATAATATCAAAAAAAAATTATTTATACTCACAAAAATAAGTTATAAATATATAAAATATTGTAATAAAATAGTATAATAAAATATACAAAACAACAATAAAAATGTATAAAATACAGATATATATACCTATAAATAAGCCATTAAAAATAAAATTGTTATAAAATACATCAAAAAAATAAATAAAAATCATAATAAAATACTACATAAAATAATAAACATTTTTTATTTTATATTCGAAAAATAATAAAACCATTTTCTATTTTAAGCAATTATTCTTTAATAAACTAGGTTGTTTTGTCGCCTAACGGCCTAGGTGGCCCAATCAGGGTGCGTCAAGAGTTGACCCAAGTCAACTCCTCTGCTCCCAGCCGTCTGGCATGTTAGACGTCCATCAAGCCGTCTTCTCCCAATTTCTTCTTCCTCACTGTTGACGATCTCTCTTCGATTCCTTCACGAAAAACCTACGTATGTCATCCCTCAATCATGTCGGCTAATCGAATCACCCAGAAACCCCATCGATTATTTGATTCACCCCGGTCAATAAGGGTGCACCGACATGTTTATAAATAAGAGCCCTGACCTTCTTCCGCAAATTTGGTCAACCTTAATCTTTCTTCTACCCTAGTGTTCGGTCTATATAGGTTCCTTGTGACTGGAGGAAGCTCATGGAGGCTTGCATCGGTCGGAGAAGGAAGGGCTGCACCCACGACGGCACTCCGGCGTGGCCCTGCTCCCTGGTGACCACAAGGTATAAGAGCTGACTTTTCCTCGCTCATTTTATGTATTTTAGTCGTAGAATTACTTTGATGCTTTTAAAATAGGATTTAGTTAAAAATCCCCTCTGACTCACTCCGCCCGTACTTCACCGGAGTCGAGCTCAGGGAAGCTCCTCCGTGCTCCGCCGTTGTCGATCTGACCATATGACACCGTCATCTCTCCCCCAAACATTTTCCCCTCATCCCACGCGCCTCCAACCCCCTTGATCCACTGTTGATCAGGAGATCAGGTCTCCATTCTCCGCCGTCCGCCTGAGACCTCTGCCACACCCATTTCTCGTTCATCCTGACCCAATAAGGCCAGGGGGATCTTCGCCTTGTTGTGCCCTATATTTCTGCAGGTCTAGACGCGCCAGAGAAGTCGACTTCGTGTCGATTCTCGTGAAGAATAGGTACATGGACCCCCTCTCCTTCCTCGACCTCGCCTGAGCACTCCAGGGGTCCAGGTGCCTCTCTGAAGGTACCCACAGACGCGGGAGGCTCCCAGGAGCGTGAAGAGACCCATGACGGTCCGGGAGGACGAGGAGCTCGCAGTGCTCGATCGAAGCTCGCCAATGGCGAACCCTTTCCCTATTCTTCCAGCCGGTCTCCCAGCCGTCCGATCAAGGTGGAGTGCCCAATTCTGATCGGGACCGTCCGATGAAGCCTTGCTTTGAGCGTTGGATCCTCTGCATGGATCTAATCTTGTACGCTCATCGGCGAAGCATCAATAGCCATTGGATGGACGCCACGTGGCAAGTGAAGTACATCCAGCCGTCCGCCAATGCGCACATTTAGGGGTAAATTACATATGTACCATTTATTATTTAGTTCTGTAAATTAAATATAGTGTTGAAAATAAAGTGGAAAATTTGTAAAAAGACCCCTGAGCTTCCTGTAATTGCAAAAAGGTCCATTCCACGTCACCTCATGTGCTGTCCCACATGAGGTGGGAAAATTGCAGGGATACGCGTGTCGGTTCTTGTATTTAGAAAAAGTCCAATAAAATGCAATGCACGTGTTATATTTTTATGAAATTTGCAAGCAGACCCCTGGATTTTTAGTATTTGTGTTTTGGCCCCTGCTTGTAGGAGTCACGTGCCGTCCCACGTGGTGGGTAATTTGCACGTTAACGCCGGCGGTTGTTGAAATTAAAATTTAACCTTGAAATGTTAGAAACATGTATAAAACTTTTGGTTAAATTGCACATACCTCCCTGAACATTATTTTATTTACAAAAATGCCCCTACCAGGACACGTATTTTTGTAGTTTTTATGTATTTAGTAAAAATACCTACCTAGCTCCTAAAAATACGAGAAAATAGGGACAAATGTTGCATGATATGTATTTTCACGTGCATATTTTTTAATGAGCAATTTTTGCATTTTATCTAATTTTAAAAATTAAAAGGGAGCCTAATTAGTCCCTGCCTAATTTATAAAATACCAAAAAAATATAAAAACTAATGAAAAATTTCAAAAATTATATATGATATATTTTTATATTTATTGAGTCCAGAAAACAAAAAACCTAAAAATGAGAAAAAGAAAACTAAAAAATTCAGAAAGCTTCAAAATCCAACAAAAAAATGTAAAAATTCCATAAAGATAACAAAAATATGTTTTTATGTTTTATAATTACCTATTTATTATTATTTATGTATTAAAATTGATTTGGGTAATTTTGAGACTTATTTATTATTTTTCAAACTCAAGTTAGGCACAGATTATGTATTAATCTCATTATTGTGATATTTTTGACTTTAAAATACATAAAAATTAGCAAAAATTTAAAAAAATCATAAAAAAATTGAAAAATATTAAAATCACAAAAAATATTTTATTCCCTATTTTGCTTATTTTTACCTATTTTTATCTCTTTCTGATCTCTCTATATATATATCCTATATAGTTTTATATCCTTATTAAAAGAAAAAGAAAATATAAAAAATATCAAATATAAAAAAAGAAATACAAAATCCGAAACTTAAAAATCAAAATTTAAAATAAAAAAATCAAATAAAAAATATAAATTTAAAAAATCTCACGAAAAGCATTATTTGCACAAATGACTTGGTTGTACATTGATAACCATAGGCTACCTATTTTGCTCTCTGTGGTTCGATCTCTACATGCTTATACACTATGCATTTTATGGTTGAGATAATAAATATTAATTCCACATTTTTGGGGTTTTATTATTTTATTCAACATTGTGGGTTAATTGCTGATTAACAGAGGGATATTTGAGTGGTCATTTTAGCGAGTGGATATTTATCTAGACCCTCGGGAATTTTCCCTACTACCAGTCACCCTTCTGGCAAGACCTGAACTCTCTATGCTCAAACACTTCGAGTGTGAAGCATGTCAGTTCAGGAAACATCATAGAGAATCCTTTCCTACATGGATCGAGCCTCACCGCTGTACTCCTTTTGCTCTTGTTCATTGTGATATATGGGGACCCGGTCCGAACTCTAAGTGGTCATAGATATTTTGCCATCTTTGTGGATGCCTACAATCGATCATCTTGGATCTTCTTTTTAATGGACCATTCAGAAATTAATAACATTGTCAAGAATTTCTTTCACTATTCCAAAAACATCTTCTTCACTACTATTAAAATCCTTCGATATGATAATGCATTGGAATTTACATAAAATGATTTGACATTGTTTTTTGCTTCTCTAGGCGCCATCCGTCAAATCTCTTGCCCATATATCTCCCAACAGAATGGGGGTAGTCGAAAGAAAACTACGATATCTCCTTCATATTGCCCGCTCCCTACTTACCCTATTGAAGGTCACCAAGACCTATTAGGGAGATGCTATGCTCACTGTTGTCCACCCTATAAACAGTCCCCTCTGCATCCCTAAATGGCTCCACCCCCTTTGGCTTACTATACCCAAATGACTCACCATTTCCTCTACCTCTACGGATTTTTGGATGCACATCATTTGTTCATAACTTTCATACTACCAATAAGTTATCTCCACGCGTGATTAAATGTATTTTTTAGGGTTATTCTCAAGCTCAGAAATGGTATAAGATGCTTTGATCATTCTGGACAACACTATTACATATCTGTTGATGTCACCTTTTTTGAACAAACTAACTTCTTTACTCAGGTTGTGTCAAACATACCATTAGATCTTCCTCCTCCACCAATTGTGTATAAAAGAAAACATGTGTCTACTCTTGTTCCATGCTCATTTACCTGCTCCTTTGTTGCAGGAGAATATGCCATATTCAAGTGCTCCCACTAACACTGCCCCAGATGATCCTCAGGAGCTTCCCATCCCTATGCGCAAAACTAAGAGGCAATGTACACTTCATCTTATGTCTCATTTCAAGTTTACTAATAGCTTATCATGTTTTGAAAAAAGATACGCAGATGCTCTTATGATAATTTCTGTTCCAAGAGACCATCATAGTGCATTATAGGATTCTGGATGGCGACATGCAATGAATGAAGAAGTGGATGCTCTCAATTCTAGAGGGACATGGGATCTAGTACAATGTCCCCAGGGAGTCAAGCCTGTTGCCTGCAGATGGGTCTTCACTATGAAGCAGTCTCTAGATGGCTCTATTGGCAGGTTGAAAGCAAGACTTGTGGTGAAAGGCTTTACATAGACTTATGGGGTTGATTATTTCGAGACTTTTTCTCTTGTTGCAAGGATGGGATCCATACGGACTCTCCTCTCTATAGCCGTGAACAAGAGCTGGCCTATCTTTTAATTGGATGTCAAGAATGCAATTCTATACGGTGATCTCGAGGAGGAAGTTTACATGATGCAACCTCCAGGTTATGAAGTCGAGGGGTAGTATGTTTGCCGACTTCGCAAAGCAATCTATGGTCTGAAGGAAAGCTTGAGGACATGGTTTGATAGACTAAGTATAGAGATCAGTACTCTGGGTTTTCAGAGAACTACATCTGACTACTCAGTTTTTGTTAGAAAATAATCAACCAGTACTGTTATACTTGATGTATATGTGGATGATATGGTTGTTACAGGTGATGGTGATAAAGAGGTGCTAGAAACCAAGACCATTCTACAAAAGGTTTTTGTTACCAAGGATCTGGGGCAACTTCGCTATTTCTTGGGCATAGAAGTTTTACGCATCAAGAAGGGACTCCATATGTCACAAAGAAACTACTAATTAGATATACTATCCGAGGCAGGGCTACTTGGGTGTAAACCTTCTGGCATTACTGCAGAACTGAGGAAACACTCTGCATCCAATGATCCTGCCTTTGAAGACACTATACGATACAAAAGCTTGGTTGGCAAACTTCTGTATCTTACTGTTACTAGGCTAGAAATATCCTATGCTGTGAGCAGATCTAGCCAATACAAGGAGAAATCATGCTACAACCATCGACATGATGTTCTTCAGATCCTTCGCTACATGAAGGACTCACATGGACATGGACTATTCTATGAGGCAAATAGGTACACTAGTGTTGCTGTTTATGTTGATGCTGATCATGCAAGCATACATGAGGACCAATGCTCTACTACCGGCTATACTATGATGGTAGGAGGAAACCTTATTATTTGGAGGAGCAAGAAGCAGATGGTAGTCTCTCGATCCAGTGCAGATGCAAAATATAGGTCAATGGCCCAGGCTACATATGAAATTATTTGGCTACTGACTCTTCTACAAGAACTCAATGTTGCCAACACTACTTCTGTCCCTCTATACTGTGATAACAAATCTACCACTTACATTGGTACAAATTTTGTATTCCATGAGATAACCAAACACATTGATATTGACTGCCATTTTGTTCGTGATGCTTTACAAGAAGACAAGATTGCTACACCACACATCTGAACAGATCTTCAGCTTGCACACATATTTACAAAGGCCTTCTCAAAGAAGCGCCTTTCCTGGATAACTTTCATGTTGGGCATGATCGATGTATATGCTCCAACTTGAGGGGGAGCGTTAGAGATTACAGTAGATCGCGTCCTCATATTCTATTGTAACCCCACGCGGATATTTATGTATTTTACCCTCTTGAGCTCTCTAGGGTTTAGTCCTATATATGGACCCCTAGAACTCTTGAATAAACATATCATTGTATTCTCTCATCTCCTTTTCCATATTAATGTTTAGCGCATAAGCATTGAATGATACAATTGTGATAAAGTGTATTGATAATGTTTAATCCCTCTCATGTTTAATAAAAAGTACATAAGCATTGATACTGTTGGACTTGTAAGTCCTCGGTGACCCATTGATGTAATAAAATATATTGTTTCCACCTAAATTGAATAACCGTGTTTACACATAATTAAGGTCCCTTTTTACAATTAGGGCTATGTACCTTGGTCATCTTGAGTACAATGTAGTTGAGAGGACGCGATTGACTTCATCATGTGATATTCAAGATTAATCTCCAGTTTGAGAAAGAGATGGAAATCCTTCTCTAAATACTGATCTCAACTTACCTATTTATGCATGTCCTCTACATAGGATTTGAGATTCGTTTCTAACTGAGTAGTCAAGCCAAATCATTGACCTAATAGTCAACATATTGACTTGAAAAGCCAAGATGTTGACTCCGGGTCATGTTATGACACAAGTGGTTAAATGTTAATCAAGAGTCAAAATATTGATCAAAAAGTCAAAATATTGATTATTTGGATTAAAGTATTGACTTGACGGGATTGAGATAAATTAAGACATGAATTGTAACTACCATGATTAGGCATACACCCTCTGACCTGAGATAGACACACACACACACACATTTGTGTGTGTGTGTACAAGTATATACAGTAGACAAACAATTAGCCTGAAGACCTAACCAAGGTCCATACATCGGTGCATTGATATGCATATAAGGGCATATGAGGTGTATCATATCTAAAAGGGATCATATAGGTCATACTAGATGAACCGGGAGATAGAGAGCACATGCCTCTCTTCTTGGTGGTCCCCTTCTCTCCACGATTACTTGGACATCGTTGCTCCAGCAAGAGAAGCTTCGTCATATTGTACTTCACTTGGGAGGTCTCTTCATTTAGAGACTCACACTTCAAAAGATAACCATAATATTCATGTGTTTATGCAAAATAGTTCGGAAAATGTTTCCTATATGATGAATCTCCATTCGTCACCTTTATTATTTCATTTTGACCTTAAATTCCTAGCCAAATGCATGTATATAACATTAATTTGTACAAAATAACACTCAATAATTTACTATATAAAACCTTATATTTAATTCCAAAATAAAAAAATAAATGAAAGAAAAAAAAGAATGAAGGATCAAAGACACCGAGTGACCCTAGACCATGAGACCCAGTCATCATGATGGCTTGGTCGACAATAAATAAAGTACGGGGAGATAGGGCGGATCAATTGTACAGATAACACCTTGAAACCCTAATTTTAATTCATCAATAATATGCTTTAGGGACTTATTTTATTTTCCTCTTTTTACACCTCAAATAAAGAAACACTCAATATGAAAAGTGTACATAAAAATACAAGGAAAATACCAAATTGGTTTCATATTAAAATAACACACAGTGCACTCAGGACACTAAGAATAGAAAGCGGTAAATAAAACTTCCCAGACATGTATCTCCTCATACAAACTTAAAATTGACCAAACTGACCTTTATTGTTCAAAAAATTCAATTATCTATTCAATGAAGGTGGTTTCATTCAATTTGGAGTTGAGATACAAAAGTTATCTTTTAGGTCCCTATTATACTGTATACATGTATATAATATTCAATTTATTTTTATATTTTTAGCTTCTTTATATTTTTATATACTTGCATATATAATTTGAAAGACATATAAATAGTAAAAATAAAATAAAACCGTTAAAAATTCATTAAAATTAATAATGCATTGTAATATATAGGTAAACTATAACTATATAACACATATACATATTTATTTAAGTGAATAAATAAAAGCAGAAAAATACAATAAAAATATATAAATATATAATCAAATAAGTTATAAATATATAAAGTGTGTAAATATAATAACAAAATATTAAATACAAAATAAAAATAAAATAGGCCAAATACAAGTATAAATACCCATATATATATATATATGTAAACATTAACATCTAATATATTAACTTGTAAAAATAAATAAAAATCATAATAAAATACTACATAAAATAGTTAATATTTTTATGTTTTGACCTAAAAGAAATAAAATCAATAGCTATTTTTAATTGATTTAATAAGAGAATTTTCCCTAATTGGTTTTCATTTTTTTGACCGGGCGAGTCAATTGTACTGACTTCGTCGCCTGTCCTGTTGGAACCTCGTGACCCCCTGTTTCTCCCCATTTTCGCCCTTCCTCCATACCATATCCTTCCTCGAGCAGCCCACCAATCGACAACCCCATCCTCCTTCTCCATCGCCCTACACCTAGGCTCCACCAACCCTCCATCTCCTCAACGCAATCTCCCCATCTTTTAGCCCACGAACCGTGCCTATAAATATCCCACCCAAACCCCCTTTCTCGTTTTTATCTTCGTCCCTCTACCGTAACCCCAAAGGGATTCATCTGTAGAGCCGCCTTGGTCATAATGAGAGAAGCCCAACCCTATGGCATGGATAAGGCGAAGTTCTTGGTCGATCCCGCCATTCACTGAAGCCTATCTCAGGTGAGGTTCCCCACCTGCTCCAGGTACCCCTGTCGAGTTGCTTCCCTTTTATTTTCCTTTTGCTTTCATTCAAATAGCATAGTTTGGATTTTAGTTTGCAGGATTAGTCTACAGGATGACTTAATTTCATAGATTTGTGTTTGCTGGAGCCTTAAGCTCCAACTCAAAATTGTCGTGACATCCTTGTGCTTGACCCGCATTTTCACCCCATCTTTATTCCTCTTTGCATTCTTCGCAAAATCCCATTGTTTCCACCCTTGGTTTTGTAAGAATCAAGGTCAGATGAGCTACCTTCGTCGCCCCCTCACGGAGCTCTTCTCCCCCTTCATCCACGTGCACATCCAGCTTCAAAACTAGTCGAGGACATTCGCCTTGAGTTGGAGGATGTTTTTTTGTGCAGGAGGGAGCTCAGGAGGAAGCATACGGAGCTGAAATCGATGGTATGAACCATCCGCCAGGTCATCGGAATGCATACACCTCTAGACCTTTTCCCAGCGAGGTATGAACTCCCTCAGGTGCCGTTGCAAACGTGTCATAGATCTAGGAAGCAAAAGAGCCCGTCAACGAGGAGAACGGAGGCCAGAGGCATGGGTTAACGACGATCAAAGCAACCCCCTCAACTGTTATTGATATTCTTCTATCAACGTACAAAGCTGTAGGATCGACGACACGGCCCAGATCTAATCTTGGTCGTCTAATACTAGGCAAAACGAAGCGTCCTCCCACCGCCCGATCAGGTCAAGTGAACCACGTGGTGTATCCTCCACCGTCTGATAGTGTGCCTTTTTTGGTAAATATTCAAGTAACCCCAGTGCCTTTTTGTATTTGTAATTTAGTCCTATAAATATTTATGTACGCTTAAATTTCAGTGTAAAAACTACAATGGACCCCCATACTTCTTGGATATTTCAAACATGTCCTCGTGCATCACGTGTCGCACCACGTAAGGCATTTTGAGTATTGCAACAAAGCCCTCAGAACTTTTGTTTATTGGTTTTAAGTCTTAAAACTTATAAAATAAGTGTAATATTTTGATGAAGTATGCATGCGTGCCCTTGTTATATAATTTTATTGCAAAAATACCCCTATCAACTTGTATTTTTATTTTTTCCCTATTTATTTTTATTAAACATCTTCAGTACCTTAAAATTTTGGGAAAAATACACAAATGCCCGATCTGATGCATATTTACATCATTATGTTTATTTAGACTTTTATTGTATTTTTCCATTTTTTTAAAAATCAAAAGGATCCTTTTTATCCTTGTTTACAGAGAAAAACCCAAAAAATTGTAAAACTACCTTTAAAATTCCAAAAAATTACAGTATATATTACTATGTATAATACCTATGGACCAAAAATTACAAAAATATGACAGAAAAACACTAAAAAACACAAAATCCTAAAAACTTATAAAAATTAGCAAAAATTCCTAAAACTTCTAAAAAATAGTTTCCTATTCTTAATTTTATTTATATTATCTCCATATATTAAAAAGTGTTTTGGTAAATTTTGGACTTATTATCTATTTTTAGTACCCAAAATAATTCATCCTATTTATCTATGTTTTGTATATTTAAATACATTAAAATTACATAGAACTAGAAAAAATCTATAAAAAAATCACAAAAATAAAGAACAAATATTAAAAACACAAAAATTTTTAATGTCTGAATTTTAACTATTCATCCTATTTATCTATGTTTTGTATACTGAAATACATTAAAAATACATAGAATTAGAAAAAATCTGTAAAAAATCATAAAAATAAATAACAAATATTAAAAATACAAATTTATTTTAATGTGTGAATTTTGACTATATTTATATATACTTAAAATTATTGAACACACACATATATATACACACACATTATATTACTTATATATACTTATTATTACTACTACTATTAGTAAATATATAATATATATTTAAAACCCTTAAAAAATAAAAAAGGATTATTCCTATATATATTCATATATATATATATATTATTTATTATTATATATTTTTTATAATATCTATTATTATTACGATATATACATATATATTATATATTTTAAAATAAAAAGAAATTAAAATTTTGTCAAAAAGAAATAAAAATTTTAAAAATATAAAAAATATAAAACATTAAAAATCTATAAAAATTAAATATAATAAAAAACCCACAAAAAAAAGAAGCAGAAAAATCTAATGGTTCGACCCCTACTACTTTGTCATTATACACATTTTGTAGGGTATAAAAAAATTTAATCCCGTATTTATTCATTGTTTTATCTTTATCTGTTTGTCTCTTTTCATTGATTGAGTTACGAGTATTGTGGGAGCGACCACTATTGCTACTGCAAGCCCTCCAAGATCGAACGTTAGAATTTCGATCTTTGCAAACAACACTATAAGATATGGTTTTTGCAAGAAATTTTTTGTTATGCAATGTATCGATGTCACTACAAGCAGAGTACCCAGAGGGGATGATCAACGACCGTCCTCATTCCTCAGCAAACCGTCCCTTCTGGTCGGAAGGGACGTGCACGTGACAGTCCCTTTTAACACCGTCTCATTTGACCAGAAGGGATGCTAAATGCGAACGTTCCATTTCTGCAACCATTAGGGACGGTTCCGACCGTCCCTTCTGCACTGAACAATAGGGACGGTGCTGACTATCCCTTCTTGACCGTCCCCTACGTACATAGAATGCGACGGTTTAACCCGTCGCATCCAAAACTAGAGGGGACGGGCGTCACCGTCCCCTCCACTCGTTTATGGGGACGATTGCGATCGTCCTCTATGCTTAAATGTTTTTTCACGACACCCACAAAATCGTTTTGAGGACGGTCTAAACTAATCCACTTTAGTCTCCATGGGTCATAACGAGAGACAACGAGGCGCTGTCATACAAAGGAGACGGCTAAAACCGTCCCTTCCAAATATCAACGGAGATGGTCACGACCGTCCCCTACGCTTAAATGCTTTGTCGCGACGCCCACAGAATCATTTTGGGAACAGTCTAAACCGTCTCCTTTAGTCCTCGTGGGTCATAACGAGAGACACGATGCGATGTCATACAGCAGAGACGGTTTAAACCGTCCCTTCCAAATATCAACGAGGATGGTCACGACCATCCCCTATGCTTAAATGCTTTTTCACGACGCCCACATAATCATTTCGGGGACGGTATAAACTGTCCCCTTTAGTCCCTAATGGCCACAATGAGAGACCGTAAACTAATTTGTTATAGAAGGGATGGTTTTAAAGAACAAGAGGAGACGGTTACAACCATCCCCGATACCCTCTGAAAAAAAAGATTTGATTGGTGTTTATCTCCTGCTGCAAAACCACGTAAATAATATACCACACTTAAAAGACATCAAATTTCTTACTTAATACTTAATAACAAAACAGTTTTCCAGTTCTACATATTGTAAATTACAACAACTTAATTGTTCAAGATACTACTAAAATATAATATACAAATTCTACATCGCACGTAATCTACCTCGATTCATCACTTTCATCGCTCTCTTCTTCACTCTCCTCATCATCACCGAGTTGTGCCGGGTCTACTGATCGCTCGGCCTGACTTTGAAAACGGGTAATGTATGCCATGACATTCGCCATGTCCGTACGCATCTTAGCCATCTCCTAATCCTGTGCGGACATCTTTGCCTTGACATCGCGCAACTCCCTCTCCATCTCTCTCTCCCTCTGTCTCCCTTGCGACGAGGTCCGAGACCCACTTGCACCACCCATTCCGTACCATGTATGGATCGTTTCTCCACGTCCTCCGCAATGTATGCGTCCACTGTGTTCTAGACCTGTGCGGAGGAAGGCTTAATCAACAGAGAAATGGAGTGTGCTCGTCCTCATGCTATCTAGTGAGGTGGTGGTGGAGAACCTAATCATTTCTTCCTGCATGTATGGATACATATATTATATAAAAAATTAATATAAGACATTCTCAAAGTTAATAATATAAATTATATACATGATATAGATCGACAAGTTTGTAGTGTGTTTATATGATGACCATATTTTTATGCAAACTTGTGTGAACATTTTTGCATTTCTGTGATGTGCAAGTTATGAACTCCTTAAAGTGGTATCAGAGCCTCTCTTTAAAGAATTTGGATTGCATCTAGTTTTGATGAACAACTGGCTATATTTTTCTCGATCGTCGGGGACATTATTTTTGCAATTATTTTCATATTTCGAATGATTCGATAACAAATGATATTGATACTATTCTACCCTATTTAGAACATTAATTTTTGGGATAAAATGAAGCATAGATGATCTGGTTAGATGTTGAAAGCGTCTGTAGAATTTGATCCTGATAAAAGATCCTAGCAATAAAATATTGAATTTTTACTACTATTTTTGGAATCTTATAATATTATATAATACTAATTAATAAGTCATTAATCAAGTCCCCAACTATTGCAAAAAAGTCCGCATTCCGAATGTGCATCCTCGAGAAATTGGATTTCTCCATAGACCGAGTTGGAAGAGGACTAGATTTTTGCGATAACTTATTTTCCTATTTTCCAACTCAAATTTGATGAGAATATTTGATATATTCACATCAAAAATATCTAATATTATGGAAATATTTTTGGTTGCAATGATTTAAAGTCCAGGCTACATGATGCCTTAAAATTTGAAGTGTGATGGTTGAGACTTGTAAATTCATGATCTAAAATTTTTGATTATTTGTTTGATTGTATGTAATAAATTATAATGTCTATATATTTCATATTTCCTTAATTATTCATCACTTGATTGATTGTAAATTAATTAGTGACTATTAATCAACAAAGTCATATGATTATAGTGAAATCCTTTCATACTAAGGAAATCAAGATTGATATGGTGACTAGGCCTAGCTTATCGTGGTGGTTACCTAATTAGCACCTTACAAGTTAAAGAAATGCTCCCACCCTTAATTCTGCATGACCTGCCAAGAAATCTTGAGAAATACTAAATATGAGTAGGTGTTATTGTAATATTCCAAAAATAAAGAAGATTAATGTGTGGATGAATTACTTATATGGTGATACAATTGTTGGTTGCTTGGATTATTTGGTTTATTGTTGAAAGTTTTAATTTTATTAAACCTAAATAATAACCAAGAATCTATGCTTAAATTTCTCTTAAAATAGTAATCATAAGAATATGATTCGAAATAATTAATCATCAAATTTAAACATGGTCAGTCATATGATTATGTCCATAGTATCCCGTCATTGAGGAGAACTCAATCGCCTTGGGTTGTATTTTAGAGATTCTCATGCTTAGTCTTGACTCTGTAATACAATGTCACGTGGACCATATTCTTCATTTCATTAATTATATTGAGGCAGTATTGGGTTGTAGATAGCTAGCATTTAAATTTGCTCATTGATGGTTGGTTTAATTGAAAACTTGCTAACTACATATATGTGGGGGGCATGTGTGTTAAAGACTGAAGTGGGAATGAAAGTCAGACTTGCAAGATGGAAAGAGTTCCTGCTTTTTTCACTGTGGATGTATTTTCTCATATTATGTGGATGTAATGATTTAGACCAAGATTTGGCTTGAGGTGTTTGATTAAGGGAAAGCCTCAAAGTATAAAATTTTGAGAGAATCTTGATTTAAAAAAATTATCTCCTTAGTTACGATTAATTAAAAGTGTAAATCTTTAATTTTAGATGAAATCCCTCAACCCACTAAACAAGCTACTTGAGATCTATGAAGAAGATTTTGGAAAAATTCAAAATGGATAAATTCAAGAAAAGGCTTCCTTCCCTTAGGACATAGTATAAACATATCTAGAGAGATGGCTCCTAAAACTACCGAGGAAGAGAAAGCCATGGTCGGATGGCCTTATGCATCGACTGTAGGAAGTCTGATGTATGCCATGATATGTACCGGATCAGATATCTACCGTGCAGCGAGAGTGGTAAGCCATTACCAATCCTGCTATGGAGAGAAACACTGGATCGTTGTGAAAAAAACATCTTCAAGTAGCTAAGAACTCAAGACTACATCTTGGTTCATGGAAATAATGATCTCAAAGTCTTAGGATACATAGATTTAGACGTCCAACCAACTGTGGTTGATATGAAGTCAACCTCAAGGGCTCATATTCTTATTGGATAGTAGTTCTGTGAGTTAAGTGTAGCAAGAAACATGGCAATACAATTGTTCTGACAAAGTCGAGTACTGGTTGTACAACATGCAGCAACAACATTGGATGCGATTGCTGTTTAACCGAGATATGCAAGTTTGTAAGAAAATTTGGTATAACTTCTAGTAATAGAGTGACTAATCGCCTTGCCTGACCATTTGACTAAATAGTCAATAATTAGCACATGAGTGTGTACTTAAGAGTTGTACATGAATGGCTATGAGGGCTAGTGGGAGACTGTTAGACTTGTAAGCCCTTGGCGACCCATTAATGCAATAAAAGTTATTGTTTTCATTTGAATTGAATGGTTGTGTTTGCTCTTAATTAAGGCCCCTGAATTGAATGGTTGTGTTTTCTCTTAATTAAGGCCTCTACATATAATTAGGGTTATATACCTTGTCCATCTTCAGTACCATGCAGTTGAAAGGACACAACTAACTTCATCAAGTGATATTCAACATTGATCTCCAGTTTGAGAAAGAGAAGACAATCCTTTTCTAAAGACTAACCTCTAGCTTATCGATGAATCCATGATTCATCTACTCTATATGTATATCTTAGAAAAATCCCCTTAATAATTCACTAATTAAACCTCTTAAAATAAAATAATTAACATTACTAAGTGTGCTAAATTTAGGATTAAAATCTGTAAATAAATAATATTTTTGCCTAAATTGAGCTTACTATTTTATGTACAAAAATCACAGATTTTGAACTAATTCTTTCTCTACCATATTCTTTGATTAATTACTAACATGGAATCAAGAATTAAAACCATAAAAATCAGAAAATCAAGATAAAAAACAAAAATCCGACATTGTATATTTTATACATATTTATCTTTATCGATTTTATTTTGCCTTTTTTTAACATTAAAACATCCATAAAAATAGATTAATTATGTATATATTGTATATAAATTAATCCACTAATTAAAATCAACTTTAAAAGATAAAAAATTACAAAATACAATATTTAGTATTTTATTATATATAGAGTACCTCCAAAAATATTTTTTATACAGTTGATCTCTTTTGATTTTGGGTCCTTCATAAAAGTTGTAGATCTTGTTGACACGAGCAACTTTTGTGTTGATCACTTTTCGATTTGACTTCATTTATTGTTTTTTTATTTTTCTTTGTATTTAACTTTTATCTTCATTTAATTATTTTACTTTATTTACCCTTTATTTTTATTTCTTTTTGTTATTATTTTACTTTTCAGTTTTTATTTCATTTTCTCTTTCTTTCCTCCTCTTTTTCTCTCTTCCCCTTTCTCCCTTCTCTCTCTCTCTATCTAACCTCTCTCTCCACTCAAGTCCAGGTCACGTGAAGAGCACGTGCACGAGACCCCCTGCACTCTCTCCTCCCTTCCCCCTTTCACTCCACCTCTCCCCTCAGTCACGTTCTCCGCACATGATCATCCTCATCCGTTTGTTCCCTCCTCTTCACGCTGTCCTCCTGCATCCCCTTCTCTCATAATTTCCCGCCCCTTCATTTCCTGCTCGCAATCGTTGCACGAGTGCACCCCATTGTTACAACACCCCGACCTCCGCTATAAAATCCTCGCTCCCGCCAGCCGTCTCTGGTATCCGCCATCATCGATCATCGATAGAGGCAAGATCCACAATTTACCTCACTGCATAGAAGTGCTTCCGAGGCTGCTCAGCCACGTCGTGCCCCTCCCATGACCGTCGGTGAAGATTGGAGGGAACCTCAGCTCCTCCACGTCCACATGCGATCTCGTTTTCCCTTTCTTCCACCATCTTCATGCATCAACCGCCTGCCAACTCTATTTCTCTCGCCTTCCTTGCTGGTCTACACCACCACCTCGTCAGCTTCATCTCCGCCTTGCCAAGCCATGCGCCCACCACTCGGTCGCTCGCACACCGCACCACCGCTCACCGACGCACTTCGACAGTCGAGGCCATCACCGCCGCTTGCCCAAACCACCTCGGTCTGCCCACCACCTTGACTGCAGAGCCCATGCTCCATTGCCCACGCTCCATAGCCACTGACTCCTCCGCTGCCTTACGCCATCGCCACCACTAGACCGTGTGTCTGCAGAGTTCCACCTCCCCCTTCGCCATCACGGGCATCTCCGCCATAACCTCCTTAGTTCACTGCCACCACCATCGACCACCACCAACCGTTGGATTGGGCAATAGCCCTTGATCTAATGACCCTCCAGGTCCCATGTCGCCCCTGCACCAAGCCTCCCCCGAGTCACATGGAGGGGACACGAGTCTTAACCTCAGTAGCCCAATCCTCTGCTTGGGGGAAGCCAATCCTCAGCTCTGCTCCCCGACCCTTGGAAGCATGTGTGCAACACGTGACTCTAGGTGAAACTGCAAGGTGTTCCCGTTCCTTTCCACATCTACGAAGAAGGCTCCCTGCTCTAGCAGGGCACGTGCGCGACACATGCCCTTGGTAAAATCGCACTCGCGACCCCACAATTTCTGGAATTTATGTACCGGTCCTCACTACCCAGAATCTCATGCATCGTGCGCGCGCACGGGCAAATTGCATGGAAACCCCTCCGAGTTTTATTAATTGCAGATAAGTCCCTCTAATGACCTTTTTGAAATACAAACTTTAATTTTATCGCATATTTGTCCCCCGAACTTCATTTCTTCACATCTTTTGCATTTAAACTCCATTTTTAGCATATAATATGTCATGTTGAAGCTATTTCTGTGCTCTTTAATTTTATATATCTAATGGATAGATCTGAAGCTATTTATTGATAATCATTATTTAAGGATCTCTATTGACATATGCGATGAATATGTAATTCATCACTCTTAAAGTTGTAAATAGAGTCTTGTTCCCGAGTAATTAGCTGCATATTTCCCCTTATCTTGCATAATTAGCATTTATGCATGCACACATAATATCTGCATTTTAGCATTCATATTTGCATAAAATAAGAAGCCCAATTCACTTGTAATTATTCACCTATTTATTTGTATTTTATACTCACTCCAAAGTCAATAAAACCAACTCTATACTGTATATATTACTAACTAATAATATAAGGAAAAGGTCAAAAATTCCTAACTTGTAAAATTACCCAATAAAACCCCAAACCCAGTTGGAGACCTTAGACCTTAGAATGCACATATCTATCCCATACAACCTCCGATCTAGGTCTACTCATGTTTAGAGTGATATACATTCAAAGACCTTCAAAATGAGATCAATTTCATTTAAATCGGAGCTCGTATGCAAAACTTGAGTTTTGGGACCCCATTGTACATTATATATATGTATATTTGTACCCTTATATTTTTTATTTTATTTGACCTCATCTCCGTTTTTGGTCAACATGAAACTTGTAGATCTCATCAAGATCTACAACTTTCATGTTTTGAGTTTTTTCCAAATTCGGCCATCTTCTCTCTCTTAATCCACATTTTCTTTCGGCCATTCAGAGCAGGCCATGTAGCGCCCTCTGGTTGCGCCACGCGGCCCGCTCATAACGCGCCACACACCTTTTTTTTCCACCGTCCGATCCCTACCTTTCTCTCCAGATCTAAGACATCCACTCTCGCAGCTGATCTTAACTCTTCGATCATCTCCAGATCAAATCCCTTCCGTCCGCTAGCGCCTCACCCTCAACACGCCATGTGTTGACTTGTGAACCGTCTGATCTTCTCCAGAAACCTTCATCCCCACCGCACACTTCCACACTATCCTTATCCCTTCGATCAGATCCTCCAGATCACATCCCAGCCGTCCTTTAGCACCTTCACCTGCGCCCACCACGTGTCATGCCCAATGCCATCTGATCTCGACTCCAGGATCTAATCTGGGCCCTTCCCTTGCGCCCTTCTTCTGGTTGTTGGATCACTCGATCCAACGGTCCAGAGACAGTTTTCTACCTCGGGCCGCCTTCCTCGCGCACGTCGCCCACTTCGCGCGCATGCCGCCCCCTTCCTATTTTCTCCACCACTACAGCCACCATCTCCACCCTCTAGCACCTCCATCTCGTAGCACATGACTCCCTTATCCTCGCCAGCCACCACGATCTCCATAACGTCCGTCGTCATCGCTCCACGAAACCTTGCCTTCCATCACTGCCACCTGCACCTTCTCCCTATAAATACCCTGCCTCCGGCCACCTTCGACCCTATCCGCCGTTGCAAGAGGTGTCCTAGAGCTCATAGCTACCCATTGGTGACAACAATTGAGAGTGAAATCAAGCGAAGATAGGTCTTTACCTCCGGCAAGATCCACAGCATAACACGTTGTGATGCAGCTCCTCCGACGAGCTGCTTGAGCTCGGGCCCTCTACCGTCACTCGAGCGATGACCGGAAGCATCATCTGAGCTTCCAATCCCTAGGTAGACACCTCCATTCTTCCTCCGATCTTCTTCTTCTTTCCCTTTATTTTTCTCTTAATTTTTCTGCCTCCTCTGATCAATCCCGCTCTCACCCAACCATCCACCGAGCTTTGCCTTGAAGCTTTGGTCTTCACGCATTCCTTCGATCGCCCCGACGACGCACGGTACCTCCTTTGACCAAAGCTCCACCTTCACGGCGGAGGAACTCCACCACCGGCCATATCCACTTCACCTCCTAGGCCTCGCCGCACTCGCCACACTCCCAAGAGCATGGGCTCCATTCTTTGGCCCTGGCTAGCCCTGCAGGTACCCAAATCTTCATTGGCCGAAACTTCACCGGATCTTAGCTCGAGCTTCATCGCCACTAGTGTTCAGACCTCTGCATCCTTATCCAAGACCTCCGACGGATCCCCGACACTCCCACGATCAATCCAAGCTACTTGGGGGCCGCCGACGAGCTACACCGAGCACGGGAAGAGGAGGCAGAGCAAGGAGCTCAACACCAGAGCCCCGCCAAGTCCTCCACAGGAGGCGGCAGACCGGAGAAGAAGATGTACAACCACCGTTGGATCTCCACGATCTGAACGCCACGTCCCCTTGAGCCCGTGACCATTAGATCATCCAGATCAAGCGGCCCATGTTGCGCCACGTAGCCGCTGGCCCAAGCTCCAGTCTCCGTTGGATCTATCTCGATCCAATGACCAATAGTCAACCACGTCGACATCATCAGCATCGTTGGATCATTGCGATCTAACGACTCCAGAGGCGCCACGCCAACAGCTCCAGCAGCTGTTGGATACACACTAATCCAACGGTCTACATCGCGCCACGTATCCTCCTCCGAGCCTCTTCCCCGACCCTAGGCTCGGAGCACCTGAAGCAAACCCGAAGCTGATCTGAGCCACCAGAGCCTCAAGAGCCTCAGTCCGAGCCTCGATCGACGTCTGAGCCTAGCCACGCACGTGGCTCCCACGAGGGTTGGGTAATTTGCACAGAGCCCCCCGAAGGTTTTGGAAATTACATTTTGATCCCTGCTAGGCGTGTCACGCGAGGAGCGCGTGACTCTGTGGGAAATTTGCATCCACCTCCCTCGCATTATAGGTAATTTTATTTAAGTCCCTGTCAGCACGTTTTATTTTCAGAAGTTTTATTTTCTGTATTTGTAATTCGGTTCCTATCTTTGCACACATATCTAGGTGTCCATTTTACATTATTTTTAAATTCTAAAAATTGCATGTTGTAGCCCAACTTGGCCTTTATCTCACGTGACACATGTTTAATTTTTATGAGATTTCTGGAATTTAATATTATTAAATTGGTGAAATTTTCTATATTTTGCCCATTGTGCGCTTTTTAATTCATATTAAATTCCTTGTTGATCCAAAAATCACCAAAAAATCACATTAGACTTAGGATAATTTATTCTATATTGTGCCTAAAAATCATTGCATTTGCATGCATCACGAGGCTAAATAAATTAAATAGTCATTTTCTCAATTGATTTTTAATAGGTCCAATTCACATAGAATTTTAGGTTTATTAACTTTCCTGGATTCATCACACTTAGATCTAACTAGGATAATTTTTATATCTAGAAATAATGTATTTTGACATTTATTTAAATTAATTTAGTAAAAATCACCTTGCATTCATATTTTTTTCATAGTAAACTCATAAAGTGTCATAAAATTCCAAAAAAATAGTGTTTCATCCATTTTTCCTTTATTGCATATAAATTGCTAAAAAAGACCAAAAATATTCTTATGAAAATTTGACCTCAAAATTAACTTCAAATTCACCTAAGAGACAACTACCTCCTTAAGTTTGACCTTGTGCTTGCTCAAGTAAAATAAATTTGCCGCTCGTAATTAACTGAACATTAATTAAAAGTGGTATTTTTGACGTAGCCTTGATTATCCGACTGCAACAAACATAACTATTAATTTGACCATTAATTTGATTGAATTAACAAGGGCGGTCGTAGACACGTCAAAATGGCACCGTTGTTAGGGAGGCACGACTTAGGTTAATTTCTAGAGAATTTTTGAGTGTTTGATTTTCCATCCCCAGGTAGTCTGATTCCTGGCTTTCTTGTTAATATTTCTCTGTCATTTATTTTTGAGTATTTTGTGTCGTCCTTTATCTGACCTCAATTTATTTTTGTGTGAGGAACACGAGCAGTCGAAGGTGCTTCGAGGAGCTCGCATTTGAACATTTTGAGTGATTGTGAGGACTATAAATTTTTCAATTTTTTTCATTATTTTTGCATCCTTTCCAACGGTTCCCGTTTGGATTCTTACGTGTGTAAAAATAGTGGAAACGTGTCCCCGTGTGCTGTATGGATTGCTTTTTAGATTAGGCTTGCACTTGCGGATCTTAGAGCTACTTCAGTACTTGCTTGTGCTCGTAATATTCTAGGATCACACTTCACACATAAAAGATGCACTTAGACCGCAGATCTAGTCAAATTTAATCCGTGTGCTTCACTCGCTAATAGAACTGCCTGTCTAGGAGCGGATTTTATCGTCTGCATTTGCATGTAGTGTAAAGTTTTCAATTATGTTCTGCATCCTACATAAAAGCAAATGGATCACTGTAAGTCTCCTCAACTTTGCATACCATCATTGATTTATCGTGCATCGGTTTTTCTCGACTCCTTTCTCTTGGTTTTTTAAAGCTTAGGAAAAAAAGGAAATTGGGGCTGGACGATAGACGTGCTTTGTGGTTGGACTTAATCAATGATAACCTGACTTAAAACTGGGGCTGCTAAAAAAAATTAACCAAAAAAGCAATAAAATTAGAAATTCTGCTTGCGAGAAATTAACCCCGACCTTGTTATCAGGCTGAGTGAGGGTACTAGAGTGTGTGAGCACCCTAGGGTAGAGCCAAAATCCCCGCTTTCCATATCACGTACCCCGATCCGAGAAAATATTAAAAGCTGAGCTTTGGGTTCAACTGACCAGCGCCAAGTAGCCTCCGCCTACTCCGGTAGGTAGATAGGGGCGAAATTGCAGTGCAGCGTGACAAGTTGCTAGTAGCCTCCACCTGCGCTTGCAGGTAGATAGGGGCGAAGTTACAACCTTGTCAGCCTCCTCCTACGCTGTAGGTAGATAGGGGCAGGTCCTTGAACTTTCGGCTGGGGATAGGAGCGAAGAAAGGAAGGGTGTTGGTATATAAGGCGACAGGTTAAATAGGGAAGACGCATCCGGCTTTTAGCCGACTCCCCTTTAGGCCACGTAACCTTTGCTATTTGTCTGATAAACTCACACTTAAAATCAACCAGATTAATAGGACTCGGTTTCCAGTCCTTCACCGTGTTGAGTGTGAAAATACATGGTTTGGATTCAATTGCTTGCTTCAGGTAGGAGTAAAATCCTATCTTACACTTAGAACTCCCGATTCTTCTTCTCGCCATCCAAGATGACTGACTGGGGGGATATCGACTCCCGATTTGCCAATCTTTCTTTGAGCCCCCCACGAAGCTCATCTTCACCGGCTCAAGCACAACTTGGACCAACCAGAGCTCATGACCCTCTTGAGTTCTGTATCCCTCAAACCCAGGGTGGTTACTCTCAAACCAACTCTTTTCTCTCCTCTGATCTCACCGAGGAAGACCATCGCCTCGGTAAGAATCCCTTCCTTGATATGTCCTCTAACCAAAACCATCTTCTTTACCCAGGAAAAGAGGATAAAGTGCCAAAGAAAAACCCTTACGACGAGGAACACAGAGAGGACCCAATGATCCAAATCCTGGCCCGGCTAGCTAGGGCTGAACAACTAAATGCAGAACTGATAGCAAGAATGGGACATGTGATCGAGGCTGAAGGAATTAATCGACCGATGGTAGCTGCCTATAATCCCGTAGAAAATGAAATACATAGCTGGCTAGTACCTGAGGTCTCCCTGAAGCGTTCGAGCTGAACCCCCACTTTCTGAGCTTGCTGCCGAAGTTCAATGGAAATGCCAACGAAGATCCATATGCCTTCCTTAGGAACTTCAAGCTGGTTTGCAACAACCTTAGTCACCCTAGGGTTGGGCAAGATTACATCAGGCTGAAGGCCACCCCGTTTGCCTTAGGAGATAAGGCCGCACATTGGTTGAAGAATCTCGGGGTGAGATGTATGACCTGGATGCAGTTCAAGGACCTATTCCTGAAGAGGTTCTAACCACTCAGTAGGACTAACCAGATGAGAACCAAGATCGCTAGTTTCTCCCAGGGACCCAATGAACCATTCCATGAAGCCTGGGACAGATTCAATGACTTAAACAGAAATGCCCTTGCCACGGCATTACAAAAGCGATCTTAGTCCAGACCTTGTTCTGTGGCATCACCCCAGAGATGCAGGGGTGAGTGCCGCCTATGGAGGAAGCTATCTGAACAAAAATGAAGACGCTGTATGGAAGATCCTAGAGCAGATGGTGGAAACAGGCAGATCTTAGGCCACCAGGGCCTATCAGTTGTCTCCTTCAAGCCTATCCAATGAGACAACTCGGAGGATTGTAGCCGATCTGACAGACGACCTCATCTCCATCATGGGGATAATAGCTGATAAATCAACCATGGTCAAGCAGATTCACAAGAGGGTCACTGAACTTGAGGCACTCTCGTGATTGCCAAAAAAGGTGGAGGAAATTACCGAGAAGGTAGCTAAGATTCAGCTACCTGCCCCTTCTGCACCACATGTACCTGTACACCAAGTTCATCTTGTACAGGAACAGGCACCAGGGCCTCAGAGTAGCTGGGTAGAGGAGCATACATACACTCAGCAGGACCAGCACGCACCCCCACAAGTGGAGACAAGATATGAGGAGCCTCCATAGGTGTTCAAGATCAACGGACCGTGGTACAACCATGACCCCATTGGTAGACAGTCGGGGATAGGGAACGATCAGCCACACCGACCTTCCCTAGCTTACCAGGAAGACAGCTCCGTTCCCACACCACGCTTCGTACAGTCCCGACCCGGACAAGGGTACCGGCCTCAGCAACACCACCATCAGCAGCAGCGCATGTTCCACTCGGGCCAGCAGGGCCCTCCACCTTCCCATCAACAGCAGCAGTACCAGCATGACCAACATGGCCAGTACAGAAACTCCTCATCGAGTCAGCACCAACCAGCCCAATCCACTAGTGAATTGGAGTCCCTCACCTTGGTGATCCAGACCTTGACTGATAGGGTCCAACAGATTCAGAATGACTATCTGGATATGAGAACCGATTCGATTCGTGTCTCCCGTACCCATGACCAACGGATGGCGCCAAAGACCCCAATTCCCGCCCAGGTTCAGGCCAACCCGAATAGCTTGAATCAAGACCATAACTGACCACGAGATTAGGTATACTATTCAGATAACTCTTTATCTAAACATGAGATCCTTTCGTATGATAATGTAAATCATACATCCCTCAGGAGCGGAAGGACCGTGATCGTACCTGATCGAGTACGGGCACCAGAGGAAGAAGTCGCCAAGTCTCTACCTGAGGAGAACTTGGAGGAAGAGGAGCAACACCACCACCACCACTGGTAGAAGAAGAGGACTTCTGAGTCCTCAAAGAAGCAGGAGAACCGCACCAGCAGTGAGTCTGGCGAGACAGATGAAAAGCCCGCACCTCCATCTGAGGAGGATGTTCCAGCAGTCGTGGAGAACGCATCACCAATTTTGCAGCAGAAATTTTCTTTGAGTCATAGTCAGAGTCAGAGTCCGAGTCAGTCTCAGTTTCGGAGTCATGTACAGAACTCAGTTCCTAGTTTAAATGAAAATCTTTCAGTTTCGGAATCTGAGTCGACATCAATAATCCCTTTACTCCGAGCTCTTAAGGGTGGAAAGAAGAAAGCCAAAAAATACAAAAAGATGACCCTGAGATGGCAGAGTTTTGCAATAAACACATCAAGGTCACAATCCCTTTTGACAAGTATGTGGAGATGACTCCTGCATTTTAGAAATACCTTAAGGTGAGATGCACACCTACTAGGGTTAGCAGGAAGACCAAAAGTCGTGTTGAGAAACACGTTCTGTCAGTAGCCACTACTTACGCAATAAAGAATTCATTTATGAGGAAATGAAGAGACATGGGTGCACAGTATGTGGTGAATCACGTCAATGACACTGCGTTTGCACGCACTCTCCTTGACAACAGATCCTCAATTAACTTAATGCCTACAACCCTCTATGAGCGGCTTAATCTCGGACCTTTTAGGAAATCCATAGCCCTACTTCAGTTTGCGGATAAATCAATCAGGAGGTTCCAAGAAGAATTGAGGAATGTTGTCATAAAAGTCGAGGGTCAGGAGTACATGGTGGACTTTACAGTCCTTGATATGGAGATCCCTCACAATTGGAGAGATTCCCAGATCATATTAGTAAGGCCCTTCCTCAGAACAGCAGGGGCCTTATTTGATTATAAGATTGGGAAAATCCAGTTCCAAACTCCAGGCGGAGACGAGGAACTTGAGATGAAGCAGACCGGATGGCAGATATCTGATTCAGAGTCCTGCACCGAGTACTCTTCATCCGAAGCAGATTGCATTCATGTAGACACTATTGGGCCATGGAGACAGAACCCAACAAGCACCAATGAGTCTCTCTCCTCCGGAAGATCTTGTGCATGCGTCAGTTTGCAAGGTCCTTAGAAACAAGTACATCACAGAATATGCATCCCCCTACATCTTCGATGACTTAGAGGTCTAGTTGGGCTTGTCAGTCCTTCCCTCTTTAGGACAATCAGAAGATGAGGATGGCGAATCAGACGTGGCTTTTGCCATTGCTTGAAGACCTTTGACGATCCGACTGTAGAGCTGAATGAATTGGTGGCAGCAATTTCAAGGACAGATCCAGCCACTGCCAGCACAGAGCCAGATTCAATTGAGCCAGACTTCCTTGATGATCACACATTACCTGAGCTTAAACATTTACCCACAACACTTAAGTATGCTTTCATTGTGGGACAATAGAAGAAGTATCCGGTTATCATCAGCTCGCGATTGACTGAGGAGCAGGAATCTCGCTTGCTAGAGATCCTGGAAAGAAACCGCAAGGCGATAGGCTGGAGCATCTCCAATCTCCACAGGATAAATCTCGCTCTGTGTTCGCACCATATCTACTTGGAGAATGAGGCCAAACCCTCTCGTGAATTCCAACGCAGGTTGAATCCACATTTACGAGAGGTAGTGAAGAAGGAGATAGAGAAATGGTGCGACGCGGGTTTTATTTATCCCATCTCTGACTCCAAATGGGTGGTCTCAATCCATGTTGTCCCGAAAAAGTCGGGAATTCAGACAACCACCAATGAAGATGGAGAGGAGATAGTGACACGAGTACCCACGTCGTGGCACGTCTGTGTGGATTACAGATGCCTGAATGCTGCGACGAAGAAGGATCACTTCCCTCTACTATTCATTGATCAGATCTTAGAGAGATTAGCGGGGAAAGAATTCTTCTGCTTTTTGGATGGGTTCTCAGGCTACAATCAAGTAGCCATAGCTCCTGAGGACCAGGAGAAGACCACGTTTACATGCCCCTTTGGTACGTATGCTTTCAGGCACATGCCCTTTGGGTTATGCAATGCTCCCGGTACTTTTCAAAGGTGCATGATTGCTGTATTCGCTAAAATGGTCGACGAATTCCTGGAAGTCTTCATGGATGACTTCTCGGTCCACGACGATTCCTTCGATTCCTGTCTTAGGAATCTGGACTGAGTCCTCAAGCGATGTTGTGAGGTCAATCTGGTGCTTTCCTGGGAGAAAAGTCACTTCATGGTGACGGAGGGCATTGTGTTGGGTCATGTCATCTCCAAAAGAGGAATGACAGTTGACCCTGCCAAGGTAGACGTGATAAGACGACTCCAGCCACCGACCAATGTGAAACAGTTACGGTCTTTCCTCGGGCATGTTGGATTTTATCGAAGATTTATCAAGGATTTCTCTAAGATTGCCCGACCGCTAACTGAGCTTTTAGGCAAGGACATGGAGTTCATTGTTGATCACAAATGTCTCGAAGCCTTTAAGCTATTACAAGGAATGATCATGGACGTCCCGATCCTACAAGCCCCAGATTGGTCTCTGCCTTTTGAGATCATGACAGATGCCTCAGACTTTGCTATTGGGGCTGTGTTAGGACAGAGGAGGGATGACACCCCGTTCTCCATACACTACTCAAGCAAAGTGCTTGATACTGCTCAGCGTAACTATACAATTACTGAAAAGGAGATGCTTACGGTAGTGTTTGCCTTGGATAAATTCAGATCTCACTTAATCGGATCCAAGGTAATTGTGTTCACTGGCCACACAGCACTACATTACTTAATGGAAAAGAAGGATGCGAAGACGCGTCTTCTTAGATGGATTCTGCTTATCCAGAAGTTTGATTTGGATATTTGTGATAAATCTGGAAAGAAGAACGTAGTAGCTGATCACCTCTCCCGTCTTGAAGATCTTAATGCTTTTGAGGATATACTAATTCGAGACTCCTTCCCTGACGAGTCGATTTTTGTTGTCGACTCACTCCCATGGTATGCCAAGAAAGTTCCCGAAGATTGGCCCAAGAGACACATAGACCGACTGAAGTCGGATTTGAGACATTACCACTGGGAGGATCTGATCCTTTTCTTTGAAGGGACGGATTGTGTATGGAGATGGTGTATTCACCAGGAGGAATTTCAGAGTGTCCTTTCTTTATGCCACAGTCTGGAGGCAGGAGGACACCACTCCGGTAAGAGAACCGCATGGAAGGTACTTTAGTATGGCTTATACTGGCTGACTCTGTTTTGTGATGCGATCACCTTTGCGAAGTCGTACCATGTGTGCCAGAGAATGGAAGGAACCATTGGTTCCAAGGATGAGATGCTGATGCAACCTGTCATCATTTGTGATGTCTTTGACGCCCATGGCATCGACTTCATGGGCCCATTTCCTGTTAGCCACGGATTCGAATACATCCTTCTGGCGGTAGACTATCTGTCAAGGTGGGTGGAGGCTATCCCAACCCGAGCCGCAGACAGCAGGTCTGTTTATAAATTCATTAGAGATCACATCATCTCTAGGTTAGGGATCCCCAAAATGTTGATATCAGATGGGGGTAGTCACTTTGTTAACAGAGATGTGAAGAAGCTCTTGAAGGATTACGGCATCGAACACCGTGTCGCTAGTCCTTACCACCCACAGACCAATGGCATGGCTGAGGTATCGAATAGGGAGGTGAATACCATATTGCAGAAGCTTGTCCGCCCAGGCAGGAAAGACTGGTCTCAGATCTTGCATCAAGTCCTATGGGCTTATAGGACAGCTTACAAGCCACCGTTAGGAACCTCCCCATTCAGGATGGTATTTGGGAAGCCGTGCCATTTTCTTGCAGAGTTAGTGCACAAATCAGAATGGGTAATCAAAAAGGTCAAATGGAACACACACCTAGGGCAGAAATAGAGAGAAATGGATCTGAATGAGCTTGTGGAAGTCAGAAACCGATCATACGACAATAGTTTGGTGTACAAGGACAAAGTCAAGCGTTGGCATGATAGATATATCAGACGAAAGACCTTTGTTCCTCGATAGAAGGTATGGTTGTTCAATGCAAGGCTGAATGTTTTCCAAGGCAAGCTGAAATCTAAGTGGACACACCCATTCATTGTACATGCTGTGCATGATAGTGGATGTGTTGAGATCTCAGATCTCACAGATAACACACAGACATTCATAGTCAATGGACAACTGTTGAAGCACTTCGTCGAACCCAATGAACAATTAGTCCATGTTGAAGAGATTGTATTCATGCGCTAGACAGATTCAACAGATACACATAGAGACGCACATGAGACCTTGCAGCAGTGAACTCTCACCATCAGCAACATCTGGAAAGATTCAGACCGCAATCCTTGTATATACCCATTATTCCTACCCATTCTAACCCTCCCTCCCACGACTCTAATCACTCACCCCAACTTCATATATTTTCATCTACGACTATACTTAGGATGACCGGATCCTAAGTATAGGGGGGGAGAGTCACCTGAGTCCATTCACTATACATCCTTTATATCACATCGGTCCTCATGCTACTCCAGTCCTATACTTAGGCTGACCTGAGCCCATGTATAGGGGGGACCGATGCCCACTGTGTATATATATTCATCCACTTTCCCTCTTGACCTCATCCGCCCCGTTTTTGATCTTCTTCTACACTTAGGCTGCCAAAGCCTAAGTATAGGGGGGCAGGACGACTTCTATACATTTTTGCTCTTTTTGGATCTCCTACGCTTAGCACGAGCTATGTCTTCTTCCTTGTTTTTTGTGATCTAAGGACATAGCACATGCTAAGTATAGGGGAGCGTGTATATATATTACATATATACTTTACCCATAGCTCGTACTTTCACGTATTTTTGTATATACTACGCAATAATTACGGGATGGGTAAAAATCGAGAATTTTTTTTGTTAAATACATGTATAATTGTATATTATATAACACTTGTATAGTCTGTATGATACTTATAAAACTCTTGTAAATTGTTGTAACACAGGAGGTACACCAAGTTTTTGAAAAAAATGGAAAAGTCAAAATCAAAGGCTTCTTATTTACTCTTGTACATCATCTCTGCATCTGAAAAGAAAAAAAGAGAGTCTTGCATTGCATTCATCTACATAGCATGTCATCTGCACCTCATCTGCATATCTGGCATATGTAATGTGAAAAATTAGTGGGTTCTGAACCAAGTTATGAGTAGATGTTGAGGAGGGACTTGATTTAACCTTAATCCACCTACAGAGGAACCTTATAGGAACTGGAGTTAAGATTTCTCAGGTCAAGTGACTTAATTCTTTGAGTCCGCAAGTCTATATTCACATGTCATCTTGATTAGTCTAAGTAGAATATCTTGTGCACACGCATGATTCTTATAAGACAGTGACCTAACTTGGACAAGCACCATGCACGTAGCTATTCATTGATGAGGTGGTGAGGAAGTAGAATCCTTTAGCTTGGAGTAGCACACGGGTGGAAACATCCGTCCTCCTCTAGGGAGGGTAGTGCAACTCAACCTAGTCTGGTGGTGTTGACGTCTAAAGACGGGACGCTGTGGGTTGCAATAATGCTTCAAAAGAGGGATAGTCTACTGGCTCAAGAGGAAAAACTCCCGATGTACATGCTGCACCTTGTATATAGTTCGAAAAAAATGCAAAAACTCCAAAAAAATAAGATAGGTCAAAGTGAAAATAGAATACCTGTCGGAGTATGTATATTAGCAAGAAGTATGCAGCTGGATGACTTGGCTACACTGGTCAGACATCTCAGGATAGGTAGCTACACTGGCTACCGTCCATTCTTTTCTCCACCCCTCCTCTTGAGCTGGTCGCACTTGAACTTAGAAAGAAATACCCCGCTCCTCGAGGAAAGAGTTACTAGACTGGGGAATTAGAGTTACCTTGTTAGAGGAGGCTGGTTCTGAGCCATTTCTGATGTGGAGAGCTATTTTACACTTACACAGTACAAGTAAGAATCATAGTCATCAGAAATTTGCGTTTGGGGATTTGTTCTGACCTGACTATTGAGGAGTCTTGAATAGAAGACTTGTGGAACTTGAAGTCTGTTAGGTCTTAAGTTCATATCCCAATAAGGTTCCGCCATACAATTAATCCAAAGGTCGAGTCAAGATCCATTTTCAACTTTTGTTCATGACCTTGGTATGGAGCCCAAAATCATTTCACTCTTGCATTTCATTTTAGTTGATCGGGGACGAGCAAGGTTTAAGTATAGGGGGTTGATGAATCTATAATTCATCACTCTTAAAGTTGAAAATAGAGTCTTGTTCCTGAGTAATTAGATGCATATTTCCCCTTATCTTGCATAATTAGCATTCATGCATGCACACATAATATCTGCATTTTAGCATTCATATTTGCATAAAATAAGAAGCTCAATTCACTTGTAATTATTCACCTATTTATTTGTATTTTATACTCACTCCCAAGTCAATAAAACCAACTCTATACTGTATATATTACTAATTAATAATATAAGGAAAAGGCCAAAAATTCCTAACTTCTAAAATTACCCAATAAAACTCCAAACCCAGTTGGAGACCTTAGAACTTAGAATGCACATATTGAAGGATATGGTTAGATCCTCAAGCGCATCACGGAAGCGTGAGCGTCGTATCGAATACGACGAAGAGCGACTAGTCGCACTAGTTGCTCGATGCAGCGGAATTTAAAAATTTTCTTACAACGAAACCACATGATCCAAGAACACTTCTCGGATCGTTTCGTCTAAACCACAAACAAGTAATTAGGATTACCTCTTGAAGCGTGGTTGCGATCAAGTCTCTAAACGAAGAGACCTCCTGTCTCAAGTCCGATCCGACGGAGGAGACGCTTGCGAGCGCGGGGATGAACCGCGTGCTTCTCGCAATCCAAGTTGACGATCCAAGCGGCGGATCTCCTGATCTCGACACATGAGATCCAACATCTTCTTCATGAGCGAGGCGCGCCGAAGGAGACGGAGATCCACGAGCAGAAGAACGGGCAGCATAAAGACGATGCCGCGGCGATGGAGAACCTCTCCATGGCATCCATGGTGGACGACCATGAGAGGGAGAGAGAGGGCTGACCTCCAAAGAGAAAGAGAGAGGGAGAGAGAGATGCTTCTCAAGCATTATGTGTAAAGAGAGAGCATGGGTATGCCTCTCTATTTATAGGGTTTTGGGATCCATGGATCTCAATCCATGTGTCATATAAAATCAATGGTTAAGATTGATTTATGACAATCCAATGGTCAAGTTTGTTGTTGGTAAAAGCCAACAACTTGTGATTTAATTTTGATTAAATATATTTGATAAATCAAATATATATTAATACCAAATTAAACCAACTAAATAAGGAGTGAAAAAACAAATGAGAGCCTCCTTCCCTATTGGGAGGAGTGGACGGCCACCAATTCCATAAAGGAATTGGTGCCGCCCCCCTCTTCCCATATGGGGAGGGCAATCCCATGGATTCGCATGGGATTGCATTTCTCCTTGTTTTTCTCTCAACTTATTTTCCAACAATTATTCACCAAAAAATAATTCTCAATTAATTTTGGGAATATTGCAATCTTGACATTGGAATATTTTGAATCAAATTCACAACCCAAAACAAAATGTAATTTACATTTTCAATTAATTAAACAATGTGTATCCAATACACATTAATAATTAATCTACCAATATAAATTATATTTAACTCTCTCTAATATATTATAAATCACATTTATAATATATTATGAATAATTGGATATTACTATCCACATTATTCATATCCTTGATAATTAAATCATATTTAATCATCTCGGATCTCTTTATCTCATGTGTTCAAATAATATGAATCACATTCACATTATTCACATCTTTGATAATCAAATCACATTTAATTATCTAAGATAACTCTCCTTATAATATGAATCAAATTCATATTATTCATGATAATTAAATCACATTTAATTATCCTTTTTCTCAATGCTCGGATACATATATCAATAATAGAATTATCCATGAAGTCTTTCAAGGATAATGCGCTTTCTCCGCGAATACTTGGAGATAAGGACATGGCGATTGTATTGTTCCACGTATAGTGACATGGATATTGAGATCATATCTCAAATCCAGATCTCGGGCCTCCCATAGATGCTTGATTAAATCAAGACCATAAATCTAATCTTCTCATTGAATCTGAATCACATTCAGATCAATGTCCAACAATTGGACTAAGATGAGATTTCTTCTATACTGAGAGGAGTCACTAAAATCCAGACCCGTTTCATCACTCCCTAGGAATGGAAGCGTCATGGTTATACAATCGTTTATGATCACATCACCCTCAGGTATTCCTAATACCTGTACATCCTGCATACTGGAAGACTCAGATTAAACCCGAAGTGTTAGATCAACTTTATACTGTCTACTTCAGGGTTTTATCAGTAAGTTTCTCATTCGATCATTGGGAGTATATACTTTCCAAAAGCATATATCATACCTAGGTCTTGATCATATACTTTCCAAAAGTATATATCAAACCAACAAATTCAGTCAAGCTTCCAAAGCGAGACGACCGTGCGCACGGAATTTGATTCTTCCCAATATCTCATGAGTGAGCTCATGTCTTCCGGTTCAGTAGTGAACCTGTATGATCCCTTTGAGAGATCGTATTACTCATATGCCCTTATATGCACACTAGCGCGCCGGTGTATAGACCTTGATTAGGCCATCAACCTATTGGTCTGCCAAATGTACATACTTAGACATATAGTAACACATCTGTCTCCGGTCAGAGGATGTGTGCCTATATCATGACAGCATACGATATAGGACTTTGGTTATCTCGATCTCGTTAAGTCAACTCTTTGACCTAACTCATCCGACACCTCCGAATCTCTATTCCTATGCAGAGGACCTGCATCAAGAGGTCGGTCAGATATCAGCCTAACTGAGAAAGGATTGCCATCTCCTACTCAGGATGGAGATCATCTCTTAATAATCATTTGACGGTGCTTGATGAGTCCTCAATCTAACTCATTAGATATTCATCTAAGCACCAGCCTCTATGATTCAATAATTGAACAACAGCTGTATGATCATTAAGATGGCCATGGTACATAACCCTAATTGTACTAAGGGACCTATTATGCAAATTATGTATTCTTCACTTCAGATCAAGGAGTGAATTGCAACAACATTTATTGCATAATGGCTCGCCGTGGGCTCGCATTTCCAACAATCTCCCACTAGCCCAAAGAGCCATTAATGGGCTAATCATTTAAACCCACACTCATGTGACAATCATAGGCTATTTAGAAAATAGTTAGGTAAGCTGATCAGTCACTCCGTTTCCAAGAGACTACGCCAAGTCCTTTCACGGCACTTGCATATCTCCTAGTAACAGTGCTCGCATCCAATGCGAATGTTGCATCTTATGCAACCGATACTCAATTTTGTTGGTTATAGTGTCCTTGACACTACATCTTATTATCATAACCAGTATTCCCATAATCCTTATTAGAATACCTTCATTCCTGGAGATCTCTATCTCCTAAGGTATCTACAGTTAAGACCATCATAGATCACTATCTACAAGGTCTTAAACTTTTTTGAAGATAAGACTTTGAGATCACTATCTCTAAGTTTCATCATCTTTGAAGATATTGTTATTACTGCAACTAAGTGTTTTATTTCCAGAGTAGGATTAGTAACAGTTTACTACTCCCATTGCATGGCAGACATCTGGCTCTTGTACATATCTAGCATATACCCAGCTTCTCATAACTGATGCACAAGTGCAAGCAGTTCTAGCATTCACTTCCTCAACTCTTTGAGGTGCTATCCCTCTAGACAGGTCACTTCCACATCTTAAGGGAAGGAAGCTTTTCTTGGAATTGTGCAGAAAATGGAATAAGTCCAAGGTGTACTACTAATGCGACAGTCCCAATACCCTCTTCTCTTTGCTTCTGAACGACTTCAGAATTAAGATCTAAGAGGTATCCTTGAAATCGTATCTCAAGGTATGGAACAACCAAATTATAAAACACTTATTATTTATTCTTATATCATTCTAAATGATTAGAATAATATCTACATTAAGCACGATGAACACAATGGTACTCCCACTAAGCTTCACATGGTTCATCAAGATTTTATCTGAAATCACAACATTTATAATTTCATCAAATCTTATGTTCCAACTACAAGAAACTTATTGGAGTCCAAAGATGGAGTTCTTCAGCTAGCACACCTTGCTTTCCTCAACCATGAAGTCCTGGGGCTACTTCATATGAATATCCTCATAGAGGTATTCATAGAGGAATGCAATCTTGTCTCACACCATGAAGATGTTATAGACAAGTTGTGTAGCTATAGTTAGCAATATTCTGATGGGTTAAAGCAAGGTCACTGGAGAGCAAGTCTTATCGCAAGTGATGCCTTCTCTTCGGTGTGAAGCTCATGGCTACGAACCGTGCTTTGAAGGTCTATACCTTCTCATCAGGTTCCCTCTTTCTCTTGAAGATCCATTTACACCTTAATGGGTCTGACCCATATAGGTGGATCCTCGAGGGTCCATATACGACACTTGTATATGAAGTCTACATTAGACTTTTATTGCTAACATCCATCTTTCCATGTCATGATCCTCAGGAGCTTCATCACATGAAATCCGATCATCGTCAGATTTAACTGACACATGGAATCCATCCTCAAACTTATTTGAAGAGGTATTAATGTTTCATCTTTAATTATCTATTTTAGTTTCCGATTTCAGGAGCCTCATTATCTTTTCAAGATTAAATGAGTTCCTTTACTTCATTTTCATCTTGATTCTCAAGAGAGTCATCCTATAAGTATCATATTCTCAAAGATGAGATTTTTTTAAGAATCTCAAGGTCATAAAGTAGGTATCCAATACCATCCTTTATTTTCCTAGTGAAGTAGCACTCTCTAGTGCTAGATTCCAGCTTACTTGCATGGAACCTTATTAAGTATATAATGCAGTCTCTACTACATATATATCTTGGAAACTTAAGAGATAATTATGCTAGGATTAATCATTGATTAAATCATGTCACACATGATCAATTGTATCTCCCTACAACTCCTTTGAGTTAAGGTTCATTAGGAGGATTGAGATAGGAATGATATTCATATCTCCATAAGGTATTTCTTGAATTCATCTAATAGGTACGGGCTACCTTGATTAGATCAAATTCATTTCATCTTCCTTCAAACTTTGGTTCTAAACCAAAATTGCGAAATCTTTGAACATTTCAAAGGTTTCTTAGGTGAAGAGAAGAGATCTCATATCATACATAATCATTAACAGATATCACATATCCATAATGTTTACTATGATATAGATGATCTGCATACATCAATATGTATGAGATCCTTAATACCTAGGCATCTTACACCTTTCCCAAGGAAGGATGTATTAGACATTTTACTTTGAATACAATATTCACAAGTATGTGGGATTTGAATCTTTAGACAATCTAAAGTTTCATGTCTTACCAGTCCATTGATTTCATCAACAGACATATGTCCAAAATTTGATGCCAGATCATTGTCAAATGATCTTTATCCTCCTATTGATCTTTTAAAGGTTTAATTTTCAGTATTAGAAATCTTAATGAACCATTCAATAATTTTCTAATTTAATAGAGTCAACTAGATTTTAGATTACTATCTGAAATATTTCCATCATAACTCTTTATGATAGATTTATTACAGAATTCATGTTTATATCCAACAATTAGAAATAAACAATGAGTGTATTCTAATATCTAGGTCATAGAGACATTCTCTAAGACTAAGGGCTCCCACTGAAAATACGAAGTCTATTGTTCTCATAGAAACTGTTGCAACACTTGCATCACTTTCAACATGGATGATCAATAAACCTTAAGATCAAATTTCTAATATTCTAATACATATGCAACCAATTGCAAGTGTTATTAGAAGATTGAGATACAATTATTAGACTTTACATTATCAAATAAGTAAGTCAATTTCAATGATTATATGTAGATTATACTGATGCTCCATCCGAGTCCTTTTCTGAGGATTCTAGACAGACTTGATAGTCATACTATCAACACATCAACTTATTGCAGCATTGGCATTCATCCAACTCTTTGGATGTCATATGGAAGTCACAGAAGTACAGTCAACTATTTGATTATACTTCTTGTTTGAGTCCAACCCATGCTTCCACTGCGCTCCCTTTATCTATAAACAACCATTGCTTAAGAATAAGGATCTCTTATGTTAAAATCAAAAATTTCAATATAAGAGTATTTCAACATTTATACAAGCTTCACCCAATTCATATAATATGAATATTATGAAGCTTCATGAATGACTAGAGTATAGACAGTAGAATGATGATACTCATCATCTACATCCATCTAAACTCTTAAAACATAGGTTCAGGCAGGCATTCAAATAATTTGAATACATCATCTCTTATAGAGCTACCATTCTGCATGATGTAGAGAACCACATCATTCATGATTAAATGTCGAGAGCACATATGTATGCCAGAATATCTTTATTGATTTTATAAGGATTAATTTGATAATTACGATCATCATCGACATGTCACTTCAAAAGTACATTCGATAAGATCAAGACTTATAGAGACATACAAACCCTAGGGTTTTAGTCCTATTGTCTATTTAATTATCACTTCTCATTGTTATGAGGAAACTTGCACATTGCAACCACATACATTGTGTGTCCAATTGCAAGTACAATATCTGGATTATAGGGTCCAATCCACGATATTTTACTGGTTATTATTGAGTATAATATTGAGTGGGTTTAATGAAGGATTATCTGAAATAAGAAATTTGCATGAGTGTATATATTTATATATATACATGTTTTACTTTGAATTAGGAATTTTATATCAAAGTTGTCTTGCCATGTCAACAATGAAAGTTCATTCCCTTAATCACTTTCAATGTAAGAGATATACTTACCATCATATCTCAAGCAAGATCTGGGATCTCCTTCCTTATCTTTGTTGCATCCCAATAATATGAGAACCTACAACTCAGATAAAAAGAAGCGGGAACACATTCCGCCTTGCAAGTCCAACTTGCATCTCCCAATTCGGTCTTTAATACCCGGGCCCACCACCCCTAAGGTGATGTTGACCCGTCATTAATTGAACCAACCGTCAACAGGAATACAACTCGCTATGCGCAATCCAATATCGCCCCAATAATATGAGGACCCGATATTGGGGTCACTACGCATACGTCCTTACTCTTTCGAGAAGCGACGAGCCCGATCCAAATGGATCATATGCAGGAGCTGTCACTTCGGACAGGCGTCTCCTACATATAATATCTGGCGACGAAACTCTTCGCCTTGACGGGAGACCATGGATGTCACTTATGTGACCTCCATATCTTATTCAAATTAAATTAATTTCTATGAATCACATTCATATAATTAATTCTTCCAAGGGAATTATTAACTCTAATCATATTAGAGTATTCTCAATTGGATATAATTAACTTAATCATATTAAATTAATTATCAATCCAATTTAATCAATCAAACTTAATTTTATGCTTGAATATATATATGATATTATTATCAAAGTACGTATTAATTCGTATTTTAATAATTAGAAAAATACATCATAATCCCTCGGACATTATCCCGGCCCTACCCGCTGTCATGGCCAGTACCGACGGGAGTGGGGCGGACCACATACGTTGCAACCTGCTGACCCAGCGATCCCCGACTAGACACCATATCCACCTCGGGAAAGGATAATGCCAAATTGATTATTTTGTACTTGAGATGATCATCGGTTCTTCAACCGAAATTATACCATATAGTAATCAAAACAATTTTGATTTTAAGGAAATTTGCTAGGCAAATTCCCAAGTCCTATTCAAGCAAGAAGTTTGATGATTGTAATTCCAATTAAGGTTTAGATCAAATCTAATCAACTAATTGGTTGAGGCCAAGTCAATTAGGCAAATAATCATGTTTTAATATTTCACAAATATTTTTCAAGATTATTTCACGAAATTAACAATTAATTTCACTAATTGACAATCACTTGGTTCTAGATTAGGAAAGCAATTTCAGCAGTGACCCCTACTTACTAAAATTGGCATATCTCAATCATATTAAATCCAAATTAAGCAAAGTCAATTTCTAAAGTTTGCTAATTTGATTTAGGACAGAACCTAAGTTATGTTTCACGCATTTCGAGGCAAGTCTAAACAGTAATTAACATTTTAATCACGTTCAGATTCACAGTTCCCGCAACAGTGCATACATGTTCATTAAAACTACCATATCTAGAGCATACGAAATCCGATTTACGCAAACTCAGATCCTATGGTTTCCTTATTTAATGGGGAATAAAATTCAAGCTATTTTCGTGTTTAAACAATTTAAACATGGCCGAAAAATTACACTAAACAGATTTGCGAAATCAAATGCGATAAAAACTTTCGCGACCTTAACGAACCCAAGTCGTCCTCGGTTAGCGAATCATATTCGAAACCATCAACCTGGCTCTGATACCACTTGAAGGATATGGTTAGATCCTCAAGCGCATCACGGAAGAGTGAGCGTCGTATCGAATACGACGAAGAGCGACTAGTCGCACTAGTTGCTCGATGCAGCGGAATTTAAAAATTTTCTTACGACGAAACCACATGATCCAAGAACACTTCTCGGATCGTTTCGTCTAAACCACAAACAAGTAATTAGGATTACCTCTTGAAGCGTGGTTGCGATCAAGTCTCTAAACGAAGAGACCTCCTGTCTCAAGTCCGATCCGACGGAGGAGACGCTTGCGAGCGTGGGGATGAACCGCGTGCTTCTCGCAATCCAAGTTGACGATCCAAGCGGCGGATCTCCTGATCTCGACACACGAGATCCAACATCTTCTTCACGAGCGAGGCGCGCCGAAGGAGACGGAGATCCACGAGCAGAAGAACGGGCAGCATAACGACGATGCCGCGGCGATGGAGAACCTCTCCATGGCATCCATGGTGGACGGCCATGAGAGGGAGAGAGAGGGCTGACCTCCAAAGAGAAAGAGAGAGGGAGAGAGAGATGCTTCTCAAGCATTATGTGTAAAGAGAGAGCATGGGTATGCCTCTCTATTTATAGGATTTTGGGATCCATGGATCTCAATCCATGTGTCATATAAAATCAATGGTTAAGATTGATTTATGACAATCCAATGGTCAAGTTTGTTGTTGGTAAAAGCCAACAACTTGTGATTTAATTTTGATTAAATATATTTGATAAATCAAATATATATTAATACCAAATTAAACCAACTAAATAAGGAGTGAAAAAACAAATGAGAGCCTCCTTCCCTATTGGGAGGAGTGGACGGCCACCAATTCCATAAAGGAATTGGTGCCGCCCCCCTCTTCCCATATGGGGAGGGCAATCCCATGGATTCTCATGGGATTGCATTTCTCCTTGTTTTTCTCTCAACTTATTTTCCAACAATTATTCACCAAAAAATAATTCTCAATTAATTTTGGGAATATTGCAATCTTGACATTGGAATATTGTGAATCAAATTCACAACCCAAAACAAAATGTAATTTACATTTTCAATTAATTAAACAATGTGTATCCAATACACATTAATAATTAATCTACCAATATAAATTATATTTAACTCTCTCTAATATATTATAAATCACATTTATAATATATTATGAATAATTGGATATTACTATCCACATTATTCATATCCTTGATAATTAAATCATATTTAATCATCTCAGATCTCTTTATCTCATGTGTTCAAATAATATGAATCACATTCACATTATTCACATCTTTGATAATCAAATCACATTTAATTATCTAAGATAACTCTCCTTATAATATGAATCAAATTCATATTATTCATGATAATTAAATCACATTTAATTATCCTTTTTCTCAATGCTCGGATACATATATCAACAATAGAATTATCCATGAACTCTTTCAAGGATAATGCGCTTTCTCCGCGAATACTTGGAGATAAGGACAGGGCGATTGTATTGTTCCACGTATAGTGACATGGATATTGAGATCATATCTCAAATCCAGATCTCGGGCCTCCCATAGATGCTTGATTAAATCAAGACCATAAATCTAATCTTCTCATTGAATCTGAATCACATTCAGATCAATGTCCAACATTTGGACTAAGATGAGATTTCTTCTCTACTGAGAGGAGTCACTAAAATCCAGACCCATTTCATCACTCCCTAGGAATGGAAGCGTCATGGTTATACAATCGTTTATGATCACATCACCCTCAGGTATTCCTAATACCTGTACATCCTGCATACTGGAAGACTCAGATTAAACCCGAAGTGTTAGATCAACTTTATACTGTCTACTTCAGGGTTTTATCAGTAAGTTTCTCATTCGATCATTGGGAGTATATACTTTCCAAAAGCATATATCATACCTAGGTCTTGATCATATACTTTCCAAAAAGTATATATCAAACCAACAAATTCAGTCAAGCTTCCAAAGCGAGACGACCGTGCGCACGGAATTTGATTCTTTCCAATATCTCATGAGTGAGCTCATGTCTTCCGGTTCAGTAGTGAACCTGTATGATCCCTTTGAGAGATCGTATTACTCATATGCCCTTATATGCACACCAGCGCGCCGGTGTATAGACCTTGATTAGGCCATCAACCTATTGGTCTGCCAAATGTACATACTTAGACATATAGTAACACATCTGTCTCCGGTCAGAGGATGTGTGCCTATATCATGACAGCATACGATATAGGACTTTGGTTATCTCGATCTCGTTAAGTCAACTCTTTGACCTAACTCATTCGACACCTCCGAATCTCTATTCCTATGCAGAGGACCTGCATCAAGAGGTCGGTCAGATATCAGCCTAACTGAGAAAGGATTGCCATCTCCTACTCAGGCTGGAGATCATCTCTTAATAATCATTTGACGGTGCTTGATGAGTCCTCAATCTAACTCATTAGATATTCATCTAAGCACCAGCCTCTATGATTCAATAATTGATCAACAGCTGTATGATCATTAAGATGGCCATGGTACATAACCCTAATTGTACTAAGGGACCTATTATGCAAATTATGTATTCTTCACTTCAGATCAAGGAGTGAATTGCAACAACATTTATTGCATAATGGCTCGCCGTGGGCTCGCATTTCCGACACATATCTATCTCATACAACCTCTGATCTAGGTCTACTTACTTTTAGAGTAATATACATCCAAAGACCTTCAAAATAAGATCAATTTCATTTAAATCGGAGCTTGTATGCAAAACTTGGGTTTTTGGACCCCATTGTACATTATATGTATGTATATTTGTACCCTTGTATTTTTGTATTTTATTTGACCTCATCTCCGTTTTTGGTCAACATGAAACTTGTCTGACATATTTGTGCAATATTGAGAAAATCATTGATCTATTTTGCAGGGAGTCGATTGAGGTTTTTAATTTGATTAATTATCCATTGATAATTGATATTTTTAATCAAGAAATTATCTCAGGGGTCATGATCGAGGATGAATTAATATGTTTCCTTGATACTATATTTGAGGAGATTTTAATGTGATTAGTCCTCTCATGGTTATCGTCTATAATTCTATGAGGAATTCATGCTTGATCAAGGAGAAATTACTTCCTTAAATATTTATGCGAGAAAAATTCATTTAATCAAGGATCTCTTACAAGGAATTTCGAGGACAAGTTTTATCTCTTCACTAGCAAGATTGTTCACCGATTATTTTTTTAGCTTGCATCCTGATCATTAATTGATAAATATTTCTTGAGTTTAACTCTTGTTGATATGTGAACTTATTTTGAGGATACTGATTAATTTATTTGGATTAAAAATTCTAGTCACATATCTTGTGCTTATTTTCCCTCTCCATTTAGTTTTACATTGCATTTCACTCTCATTTTATTTTCTGACACAAATATTAACCTTGCTATAAATTAGTGATTTAAATTAATTTGGAACCACACAATTAAAAATCATTGTTTCTTGTGTTTGACCTTGGTAGACTTACCAAGTAAAAATTCTCCAAACATTCAAAGATTGTAGTTTTTGATAGATAATTTTTTCCTTCCTATACTATATATCATCCTTAAGCGAGGTAGAAAATGGTTCTTTAAATGGCACCGTTGCCTAAGAATGCCTTATTTTTAGAGTTTTAAATTAATTTCTGTTATTAATTTTTGGGAAATTAATTTCTATTTCATTTTTTCTCTTGTTTTTGCATTTTATTTTTTGCATTTAATTTCTTGCATTTCTCTCTTACTGCATATATTAACTGTATTTTCTCTCTTTGCAGACAACTCAGAGTGATTTTTTGGATATAAATTCAAGGGCTTGCAAAGAAGATTGATTTTTTTGTGTGAGAGAGTTAGATTAGATTTTATTTTCTGCATCATTTATAGGGTCACTGTAAACCCTCTAGTTTTGTAATAATTTGGACTGGACTTTCTGTTGTATGTCAGGTCTGTTTCAACCCCTTCTGTGTGGTTGGGATCCGACTTGAGTGGTGTAGAAATTAGGTGCACATACGCTAGCTTAGATTTATTTTTTGATTGTGCTCGTAATTTTTAGGTCACACATCTTCACTAACTATACACATTGTAGATCGTTCAACATTAGCTAAATTTTAAATTTATTCTTCTCGCTAATAGAACTATCTGCTCAGGATGTTTTTCATTTGTGCATATCTTCCTTGTATTGCATCCCGTATAAAGAACGTGAGGAATCACAATAAGTCTTCTTCTCAGCATGCATCATTGATTTAAATGCTTGCATTGGCTTTCTTGATACCCTACCTCAGTTTTAAAACTTAGGACTTAAAGGAATTGGGACTTTTCGTTAGGTGTGATTTTTCTCTGCTCACATAAGATTTAAGTGACACCCTTAAATTAAAATTGGGACTACAAATCAAGGTGACTGTAAATAAATTAACATAAATTAACCCTTATGTTTGGTGGAGAGGAATCCACTCATTGTTTGTAGGAAATAGATTGCACACTTAGGGTTGAGCCTAAAATCTAGAGTTTTCATCCTGACTACTAAATTTAAAAATGACTTGCTACTTCTCAGTGAGGGAACTACGGTCTCCCTTAACAGATTGGGTGGCTTAAGGATAACGTGTAAGGCATCGCCCTGAAGTAACATGGGCAACCGTTCTATGATCCATACTTACACCCATACTGGCTGAAAGTGGATGCAACTAGCCCTATGAATTTGGGCCAGTCTTGGTGAAGATCTTCGGCACCTAAACTCCGCTTAATCTTCTCAAAGATTGTTTTGTCATTAAATTTAAATTGAAAAGATAAGTGACTGAACTTTAACACTCCTTCACAAGTGTCGAGTGGGTGAATCTACAAGTTTGTTTTGTGTTTGACTTGTGCGCGTCAAAGTCCTTACAATTGCAAGCATATCGTGATTCACAAATCATTCCATTCCTCATCTCGATATATTGATCTTCATACCTAGCCTCAACAACCATGTCTCGATATCCTTATTCTCACTATTTCTAGGGGAACCCTCTCTTAAAACCTGTACCCCCTCAGTCATCATTCTCTTCCTTTCCATACATTCCACCTCATGCTCCCGCTTCTTCATGGAATAGACCACTCTCACATTCTGACTTTTACATGAACACAACATAGCATGTAGATTTGAGGATGGAAAATAGAGTAACCAATTTTGATAGAGAAACGAGATACGTGGTTACTACGTACATTCCACCTTTTGAACCATCCTCTACTCAGGTTGACTCTCTTCTTAAGTATGACCAATTTTCCTTCAATAATTCACGAGAAATCCGAAGTCAAGGAAAACAACTCATGACCAGACTGCAACGACTATGAATAATCAATAATCTACTCAGGGTTACATGCTGGAATCACGATATGCGAAGTACAATTATTCAATCACAAGTCATGAGATGTTTGAGGATGAGATTGCTCGGATCAACCATAGAGCAATCGCTTTGACTGAAAAATATGATCTCATCCAGTCAATGAAGAATCGTGAAGAAGAGAGGCCACTACTAAGCGACCACTGATTCATCATGTGATTCACACTCATATGCAACCACCAATGACCTCTGACCAACCTACTGACCATCACATCGAAAATACCAAAAAAATTGAAAAATAAGGAAATTTAAAAAAATGGATAATTATGAAATGGACGCATTTTGCAAGAGTCTGATCTTAGAGCTTCCATTAATCAATTCCATTGAATATGTGCTCGATCATAAGGGATTTGTCAAGAGTCAACTGAAGAATAAAAATACTGGCAAGAAACGATCTAGGACTGAATATCATGTCATATCTATGGCCAATTCTTTTGTGACGAATCATAAAATCAAAAACTGCAAAGTCAAGCGGTTGAACCGGATCACGTGTGAAATTGAAGATTCCATATTCACCCATATTCGGTTAGATGATGACTCCACATTAAACATCATCCCCAAGTATGTTTTTGACCAACTCAAACTCAGACAACTTAAAAAGACTAGGGTGATCATTCAATTGCCAGATCAATATACCATAAGACCGTGAGGAATTATTTCTGTCGTCGTAAATTTCTGAGGTGACAAACATACCATGGACTTTATTGTCCTTGACATTGAGCAACCCGGAAAGTTGTATGAGTCTCCTATCATTTTAGGAAAGCCATTCTTAGCCTCTACTAAGGATAATTTTCGATTGTAAGACTCAAGACATCAAGTTTTCGAACTCAGACCACCATGAACAAATCCTCAATGACATACCTGACCTTGAGACAACCCAACCTTCAACCGACAGTCGTACAAGAGCACATCACGTTACTGGACCTCTCTTCATGAAACATAGCCACAAAACCCAAGAGAGACACTCGAGAGACGATTGTTGGATGACCTTCGATTCTCACCAGACCTCCCACCCTATGACAATCTCCTATGAGGAACCATTATTTAGGAGCTTATAAGGAATTGTACCATGTTTTTAAGTATCATCACGATTATTTGAGTGGTCCAATTTTTGAGTCGGAATTAATTTGTGAAATACTTTAACCATTTAAGGAGCAGACTATGGAAATCTCTTATGTCACTGAAACTCATGGATATCAGAAAGTGACATCAACATCCCCAGCCATCACTCACAAAGCTACCAGGAACATGCTCCCTCACCCAAAACTTGTATGACCCTACATGAATCGGTCGACTTATACGAAGATTCATCTGACGAGAGCACTGATTATTCATGATAGGGATAAGAACTCTGACCATTGCCCTCCCAATGCTTCTAACAGAAATAAACCGACCAAGAAAGTCACCTTTGACCTTAGAAACTAGGTGATTTCTGAAGAGTCCTCGTCAAGTTCCTCGTCTGGTCCTGAAGTGGTTCATCAGGTAAGTGCAATAAGTGTTGTTGTGATCAATGGGCACTTACCTATTGTTGATAATAATTGGAGATCATCTGCGTATGACTACTATTCTTTTGAGGATGACTCTAACGATGATTGGTACTCTTCATCCCCCCTATTCACTACCCTCTACATCTCCATACTACCTTCCACCACACTCCCACAAGAAGGTTCATCATAAACCTCCTTAATCTTGTACATCCGTAAATCTACTCGCTCCCCCACTCGTATTTACTCGATCATACTTAGGCTGAGCTGAGCCTAAGTATAGGGGGGTCGATATCATTGTATGTACATCACTTCTGTTCTTTTCTTATCACCCTTGACTGCCCCATTTCTTGATCTTCCGCTATGCTTAGGCCCTCAAAAGCCTAAGTACAGGGGGGCGGAGTTTCTTTTCTTTTCACTCAACTATGCTTGGTACGAGCTATGTCTACATTTCACTTTGTGCCATGAGGACATATCACATGCTAAGTATAGGGGGGAATATTTGTATATATTCCAAGTACTTTATCCATAGCTCGTTCTTTAACTGTTTACATCAAAAATCGGGTATGGGTACAAGTTGTGTATACTATACTAAATTCTTTATTAAATAATACATATTTTCAAATAAATAAATAAATAAATCAATCAAAAACCATTTATAAAAAAATAAACCAAAAAAACAAAACTAACTTAAGATTTTATCCCTGACATTTTCACTTTTAATCAAGACTTGAGGAATGAAAGAAACTCAGGTTTTTAAGGTCCTTTGATTCAGAGTTAATCAGCCTTAGTCACTAGGGTTTTAGATTTAATAATCCAGACTGCCCTTGTTTGAAAGATGTGAATGCTATATTGCACGCTTAATCTCTATCATTAAAAATACGATCAACACATCACTTGCACAACTGCATGAATGATGAGTTGATGTTTCACTTGAGGGATGGATATTTGAGATTCGAGTCTAGAAATGATTTTAAGATACTCGAGGATGGGATAAAGTTGATGAAAGCTTCATGAAACCTGAGTGTCAGCAAACCCTAGACAATATGTGAACAAGTTCGCATGCTATCTTTTAATACTGACCTATGTGCCAGGGTGTGGTGAAACTAAATAATTGTTGATCAGTGTGTGCCAACTTTTGGTAAAAACAGTGGTGCTAGCCGAAAAGAAAATAAAAGAAAGAAATATTGAAAGAAAAGAGCTCTCAAACACAAAGTCAAATTACAAAGAGCTTCTATCAAAGGCGAGCGTGCCCAACCATTTTCAAAGTGTCCAATTGACCAAAACTAATTTGGATCAATTAGTCAGGCTAGTAACTCAAAAAGGGCTCTGCATCGTAAGTAATACAAGTCTGGATGTAAGTATATTAGATACTTAAAGAAGACACACCTCAGTGTACTCCAAGGAAAACAAGTACTGGTGACTCAACAACTTTTGACGGACACACTAGTCAACCCCCAAAAATACAAGTGTTTAGTAATAAGGCACTCGAGACGACCCTTGTTCCAATATGAGAAAGAAAAGAAAATACATAGACCTAAACATTCCATCATCTGACATGTCATATACATTTTCAAGTCCGACGAATTACTGAGACGGTAGATTGAATGCAAGAACTGATTTATTCCCTAGTGTTGAGGATTAGGTCTTGAGGAGAGTCTCTCGGACTTGGACTTTGGGTGACGTTTCGATTCGACTCTCATGATTGTAGCACATTAAATGTCATATCTCTTATGTTGTATACAAACAAAGAGTCTGATAATTAGAGAAGTTGAATTCCTTTTGACTAGAGACTAGATTGAGCTTAGAAATTTAGGACCACTAAAATATAGGATTCTTAATGAGACAAGTATTGATATTCACACTTACACAATCAGGGATTCAACCTTCACAAAAATTTGCTTGGGGACAAGCAAATAGCTAAATATAGGAATGTGATGAATCCATGATTCATCTACTCATATGGATATCTTAGAAAAATCTCCTTAATAATTTCCCTAATTAAATCCCTTAAAATCAATCAATTAATTAACATTTCTAAGTGTACAAAAGTTAGGGTTAAAATCTGTAAATAAATAACTCTAGTTTTTGACCTAAATTGAGCTTATTATTTTATGTAAAAAAATAATTGATTTTGACCTAATTCTTTCTCTATCATATTCTTTAATTAGTTAACTAACATGGCATCAAGAATTAAAATCCATAAAAATCAGAAAATCAAGACCCAAAAATCTAACAATGTATATTTTGTACATATTTTATCTTTTTCAATTTTATTTTACCTTTTTCTAACCTATAAACAATTCATAAAATTTAGATTAACTATGTATATATTGTATATAAATTAATCCACTAACTAAAATCAAATTAAAGTTCAAAAAAATCACAAAATGCAAAATCCGGTATTTTATTATAAATAGAATGGCTTTAAAAACACTTTTTGTACAATTGATGAATCTGTGTTTCAACACACTAAAAGTCAAAAATAGAGCTTCATTCCTGAGTAATTAGTTGCATTTCATCATTTATTCTGCATTTTTACCATTCATACTCTTGAAATTAATAACTGCATTTTAACAAGCATAATTGCATTCATAATCATCTTCATATTTTCACCTAACTTCATGCATTTTTAACTAATTCATGCTATCTTCAATTGATCTCAAACCTCCTCCATTGCATACATATTACTAATAAGATTAAAGGAAAAATATAAAAAATACTAACTCAAATAACTGGCCTGTGAGACAAAACTCCAATTTCAGAATAGATAGACTAAAACACACATATCTTCCTCATACAGTGTCTGATTTAGGTTTACTCACTTTTAAAATAGTACATATTCAAAGACCTTCAAAGCAATATCAATTTCATAAAAATCAGAGCTCGTATGCGAATGTTGGGTTTTGGGCATCTTTTGCGCATTTTGTGTTTTAGCGATTTTTGACATGATATTTTATGTACATAATTAACCCTTTTCATTTCATTTATTTTTCATTTATATTATTTGATGAAAGTTTTAATAAAATTCACAAAAATCTAAATCCAAAATACGCTTGACATCAAAGAAACTGACCAAGTCTGAGTGTCCTTGTGAGTCTGTACAAATTTTCCATGTTTTCCCACTTTATTTTATTCTCCTATTTTCTTATTTATTAAAAATTAAAAAAATAGATTATTGTATAAATATTTATATTTGATTTTATTGTGTTTTTCTTGATTTTTTTCTTTATTAAAAATCACAAAAAAAACAAAACCCAAAAATCAACGTATTCTATGTACATAGAGTACCCTAAAAATATCATTTTGCATAGATGATCTCTTTTGCTTTTGATTCATTCATAAAAGTTGTAGATCTCATCGAGATAAGCAACTTTCATGAAGAAATATTTTTGATCCGAGGTCGTTTTCTATTCCTTTCCAATTTATCTTTGTCGTTTTATTCTTAAATTTTCTGGAGTTGACACGTGGCAACTCTTAGAGCCGCCATGTGTCACTCACTTTTTGCCTTTTTATTCTTCATTAATAAAATAAAATAAAATAAAATGGTATATTTCCTCTCACCTCACGTGCCACGCACGTGAGGGTCCATCCTTCCTCCCAGTCAACTCACGAGCATCCCCGCAACCTCCGCCTCCTCGTCCCGTGCCTCCTCCAACCACCTCCCCTTATCTCTCTACCGACCGCTGCTCCGTCAACCTCACTAACCACCGCAGTAACCTCCTTATCTCGTCACGCCTCCTCTCCTATAATAGACCCCTCCGGCCACCTGAAGGAATCATCTACCATATCCATATCCATGAGTAGCTTGAAGAGGAGGTGGTGACCACCCTCTCTCCGTAGCGACGAAGTCCTTCCTCCAGCGAGATCATCTGAGCCTCATAGCGCACACTACACGACTCGAGGCGAGAACAGGAAGAGGGTTGTCATCGCCCACTTCAAACCCAGGCGATCCACCCATATCCCTTTTCCTTTTCTTTTTCCTCTAATTTTCTTGTATTCCTCTGTTCTTCGCTACACCACATACGTTCATCTATCGCTACCCACACACTTCACCTCCATCAGCATCGAGCCACGCTTCACTGACTTCCACCGCAACTAGCTTTGCCTTCCCTTCACCAGGTCCGACCGCCTGCCTCTGAGCATCACCGCCCATCAAGCAGCGAGCCATGCTCACCACCCATTCGGCCCGCATCCTCCTCCAGGATGAAGCTCCAACAAGAGGACCGCCTCACCTGCCCTAGAGGAAGACACCCGCGGCCGTGTGTCGGCCGCGGCCTTCGCTTCTCTTGCTCGGGGCTGCCGTCAACTTTCGCCCCTCTGCCTTTCCACATTGCACGATCACCGCACTGTTTGCCTTCGCCGCGCTCATTTTCCTGCCATCGACATCCCCTTCAAAGACGAGCCCGGTCGTTCACCCTGGATAGAGTAACCCCGTCGCCCCAGAAAATTTTACCCTCGATCCACAAGCCATACTTATGCCTCCTCACACGCATAGCACGTGAGGGAAAGGGTCAATTGCATCTAGGCCCCTGAACGACTTCAGTTTTTGCACACCAATCAGAGTACACGTGTGTGGCACGTGAGCGCTGGGCAAATTGCTTAGCGCTGGGCAAATTGCGCGCAGCACCCTACAATTCCAGCAAATTACGCACAGGTCCAACCTTCTAGGAGACACGTGAGGCACATGTGTTTCCTTGGGAAAATTGTATACGCACCCTCGTGGGTATAGGTAATTGCATAATAGTCATGTTAGCATATTTTTATTATCAATTTTTATTTCTGTAATTGCATTTAGGCCCATGTGTTTAGACTTTAATTTGAACATCATTTTGGCATCATTTTATTATTTAAAAAGTTGCATTTTGTTCTACAATTAATTCTCTACATTGTGGCATGCTCATGATATTTCTATTCTATGTGTTTAATTAATAATTAATATTTGTGCAGAAAATTACATATTTTACCCAATCTGACTTAGAAATTCATAGTTAATAAACCATTGCTCTAAAAATTGCCAAAAATTCACGGATAACAGAATTGACTGATATTTACATTGTACTCAAAAAATAATTTCATTTGCATGCGTAGTTTGCTCTATAAAAAATAATTTTGTGCATTTTAGTAATTAAGTTTATAGGTATTAAATTCGATATTTTTAGAGCTTAAGATTTTTCTAAGATAGATCACTTAGTGATATATCTTGGATAATTTTATTTCATAAAAATAATTAAATTTAATATTTATTATAATAATTATTGAAAATCACATTGTCTGCATTCATTTATTAAATTATTATTTTTTTTCATCTAAAAATTACAAAAAAATTATAGTGGATTCGTTTCCTCATTATTTACATTTCAATCAAGTTTCATATTTTTTGGACATTATTTGAATGAAAATTTCATTTTAGTCCCTAAACTTAGCTGAAATTATATTCCACTCATTTATTGTGTCTCTTCGAAAAATTAACTTCGAGAATGACTAAAAACCAACATAAGGATACATTTACCTCCCTGAGTTTAACCTTGGACTTCTCAAGTAAAAAAAGTTAACTGCTCGCTTTTAATTGGAAAAATTAATTTAAGTGGTCATTTTTTATTAACCCTTACTTTCCCGACTGCAAACAAACAAATTTAAACGTTAATTATGATATATTTATAAGGGTATTTCACGGTTCTTCAAATGGCACCGTTGTCGGGGAGGCACGACTTCGGTTGTTTTTTGATAATCAAGTTTTTAAGTTTTCCACCCTCGGGTAGTCTGTGATCACTGATTTTCTTGTAATTATGTCTCCATTTTCCTCAGTATTTTTATTTATTTATTTTTTGTATATTTTCTGTGAATATCTCTCTAATATTTTATCTGTTATTTTTCGTGCGAGACACTCGACGAACTTGGAGCGACTCTCTTGGAAGCCGACGCAACTCGAAGCGACCAAACGTACGAAGGATTTTATTTTTTGGAGAGAGAGTGTTTTTCTCTAATTTATAAGTAATTAATTATTTCCAGCGGTTCCTGATCGGGTTCTCGCGTGTATAAAAAAATTCTGGATTCCTTGTGGTGTGTCGGACCTATTTCACTCTCCGGTGAGGGTGGGACCCGACTTGAGTGGTTCATAGTTCTAGGACTGTACATACATCTATTAAAGCTAATATGATTTTCGATTGTGCTCGTAGAATTTAAGACCACACTACACTTAACTACACACACTAGATCGATTCTCATTTAGCTAAAATTAAATTATTCTATCACTCGCTAATAGATATTCATGTTCTAGGTGCGATTTCCCGTGCATGCAATATATTTATTTTTCTAGGGAAATTTCAATTCTATTTAACATATTACACGATGATTGCGAGGAAGCACTGTAAGTATCTCTGACTCAGCATTCATTATCATATTTCCCGATGCACAACTTTTTCGATTCTCCCCCAGTTTTTATTCACATAGGAATAAAAGAAAATTGGAATCCCCGTGTAGACGTGCATTGATCCCCACACAAATTCAAAGTGATAACCAAACTAAAACAAGGGGATTGCTAACATTATTGATTATTTATAAAATTGAAAATCATTGTTTTTGGGAGAACAACCCCGCCATTGTTTGATTTTACTACAAGTAAGAGAGGGACAAGTACTAGGATACAAACAAGCTAGGATTTTCAGATTGACTATCGTTTCTACCAAAAATGATTAGCTACTTCTCAGTATGGATCTACGGGTAGCCGGTAAAAGGTCCGGATTTCCTTAGCAAAGTGGGAGGTTTAGAGGACTCTGCATAAGGTTCCGTCCTCAAGTAACGTGTAATTGTATTCATACGGTCCATACTTACTTCCATACTGACTGAAAGTGAGTGCAACTAGTCGTAAGAATCAGGACATTCTTTAGGAAAATATAGGCACCTAATAGCTTGTTAACTCTTTCAAAATTTTGCAATTATCACCAACTAAAATAGACAAGATAATTTGACCGAACCTTTGCAGCCTTCACTGAGTTGAGTTGGTGAATTCGGGGTTTGCATTAGTGTATTGAATTGTGTGACAGTGCACTTGCATACACAGATCATGGTTTCACAAATCTATTATTTACATTCCATTCGAAGATGTTGGAATTTTGGGATTCATACCCAGACTCTGTGGGTTGTGCTCAAATGACAAATTGTCAGTCTTTGTATCCACCTTCTTTTCAGAGGAACCCTCTCTTTGAGGTAGTTTCTCCGCAACCATCATTTTCACCCACCCACCTACCCTTGGTTGAAACTTTGAGATACAAACCACTCACAGAACCGAATATTTTCTATGAAGATACAATGGAGCGAGCGGACTCAAGGATGAATATAGGCATAACCGACTTTGATAGAGGAACACGATTCCCAGTTACGTATGATAATTCACTGTTTGAACCATCCTCTACTCGGGATGATTTACAACCCAAGTATGATCACTTTTCCTTTGACTACATAATGACACCCAAAGTCAAGGAAATATGACTCATGACCAAACCCTAATCACATAGATTGACTACATCTTGTTTCAAGAGAAAATGCCAATGTCGCGACATACTGAGCATAGTCACTCATGTTTGAGTCATGAGACAATAGTGGATGACATAGCTTGGATTAATAAGATAACTGAGGTTTGACAGGATAATTTGATAATGTCATCCAAATAGTAAAGGACATGATAATCATCCAATGGGAATCAAGACGATCACAGAGTGAACCCGAAACACATAATGTGCCTGATTTCCACATACAAATACCACACACCTGACCAGTCCACTGACTACCTTACTGACTATATTGAAAATTCCAAAAAACATATAAAAAAACCAGAAAATTCAAAAAAACTGAACAACATCAACATGGAAGCAATTTGTAAAAGTCTGATCTTAGAGATTCCATTAATCAAGGCCATAGAATATGTACCCGATCTTCAGAGATTTGTGAAGAGTCAACAATCACCTAAGAAGACGGGAAAGAAAAGATCTCGAACTGAATATCATTTAACTACTATGGCCAGTTCAATGGTTCTGAACCAAACAAACAAGATCCAAAAAATCAAACGGTTGACCAAGGTGACCTGTGAAATTGAGAATACTTAGTTTAATAATGTTCAGATTGACGACGATTCTATCTTGAATATCCTCCTGAAGTCCATGTTTGACTGATGCGAACTCGGACTGCTCAGAAAGACCCGAGTGATCATTCAACTTCCTGATCAATCCACAAAAAGACTGAGAGGAATTTTTTCTATCGTAATTACTTTCCAATTTGTCGCACATAGAGTGGACTTCATTATCTTGGACATTGAACACTTAGGAGATTTATCCGAGTCTCCCATTACTTTGGGAAAGTCATTTTTGGCCTCTACTGGAGCGACTATTAACTACGAGACTCAAGACATTATATTCTTGAACCTAAACCCAGTCGATGAAATTCTCGAGGACACACCAAACACTGAGACAACTGAACAAGAAACCGACAGTCATGACATAGAAGAAACCTCATATGCCCAGACCTCTTCACTTATCACATACACAAATGAAGGAGAGACATCTTATGAAATGACTAACGAGGCTATAATGGTGAATAAAATTAACCGAGATATACACGATTTACCACACCCAGACAAGGTTATTTCAGATCTCCTTGAGTCCACACAAGCAAAGCCAACATAGAGCAAATACTCAGGTCGTGTGCTGACCTTACAAGAATATTACAATTTATATGGAAACTCATCTGATAAGGAACCTATGGTCAACACCTCACAAAAAATACCTCCTAAACCGACTAAGAATGTCACTTCCAACATTTCGGAAAAAGTATCTCCTGAGGATTACTCATCAAGTTCGGAGGATGCAAGCAGTATGAGAGAGATCAGTTTAGAGAATCTGGAGCCTGATCAGAACAAACAGTCATACATCGACCCACGCCGGACTTTCCCTGCACCTCTCTACTATTCCTCTAAGTCTAATTCCCCTGGTTCCATTCAATACATGGGAACAATTTGTTATGACCAGATTGATACTTGTTCATCTGAATATTCAGGGAAAGAACAGATTGACCTGGAAACTGAGCGAACTATGAGAAAATAATTAAAAAATAAAAATAGTTGGATTAACATGACCTTTAATTATTATTCTGATGATAGCTCTGATGATGGTTGGGAATCTTCCGATTCATCTTCTTTTAATCAATATTCCGTTCCACCATATTTTTTGAAAAAGATCAGCCGTAAACCTCCTTGATCATCGACCACCCTTTCCCTCGCCGCCATCGGTTCCCTTGTATATTTTCTTCCTAGAATTAGGCCAAGGTCTAAGTATAGGGAGGACCGATGCCATATGTATTTACTCATCATTCTAGTGTCCATTCGCTCAATATATTCTCCAGATCTCATCGGTTCTCATACTCACTCCTGTCCTATACTTAGGCTGACCAGAGCCTAAGTATAGAGGGGCGATGCTCATCCTGTATATACTTATCCATTTCTCCCCTTTACCTCAACCGTTCCACTTTTTGATCTTCTTCTATACTTAGGCTGACCATAGCTTAAGTATAGAGGGGCGGTTGACTTCTATACTCCTTTTTATATTTTTACTCTCCTATGCTTAGCATGAGCTATGTCTTTTCATCACTTCTTGTGCTCTGAGGACATAACACATGCTAAGTATAGGGGGGGGGCATGTATATATTGTTGGACATGCGAGCCCACAACGAGCCATTATGCAATTGTTATTGCAAATATCATTCCTTGATCTGAAATGAAGAATAACTAATTTGTATAATAGGTCCCTTAGTACAATTAGGGTTATGTACCATGGCCATCTTAATGATCATACAACTGTTGATTCAATTATTGAATCATAGAGGCCGGTGCTTCGATGAATATCTAAAGAGTTAGATTGAGGACTCATCAAGTACTGTCAAATGATTATTAAGAGATGATCTCTAGCATGAGTAAGAGATGGCAATCCTTTCTCATTTGGCTGATATCTAACTGATCTCTTGATGCTGGTCCTCTACATAGGAATAGAGATTCGGAGGTGTTATATAAGTTAGGTCAAAGAGTTGACTTAACGAGATCGAGATAACCAAAGTCCTATGTCGTATGCTGTCACGATATAGGTACGCATCCTCTGATCAGAGACTGATATGTTACTATATGTCTGAGTATGTACATTTGATAGACCAATAGGTTGATGACCTAACCAAGGTCTATATACCGGTGCACTGGTGTGCATGCAAGGGTATATGAGTAATACGATCTCTCAAAGGGATCATACAGGTTCATTACTGAATTGGAAGACATGAGCTCACTCATGAGATATTGGGAAGAATCAAATTCCGTGCGCGGTCGTCTCGCTTTGGAAGTTTGACTGAATTTGTAAGGTTTGGTATATGCTTATGGAAAGTATATGATCAACATCTATGTATGATATATGCTTTTGGAAAGTATATGATCGATACCGACTCCCAATGATCGAATGAGGACCTTAATGATAAACCTAAAGGAGACAGTCTAAAAGAGATCTAAAACTTCGAGTTTATTCTGTGTCTTCCAGTATGTAGGATATACATGTATTAGGAATACCTAAGGGTGATGTGATCATAAACGATTGTATAACCATGACGCTTCCATTCCGATGGTGATGAAACATGTCTAGATTTTAGCAACTTTTTTAATAGAGAAGTGATCTGATCTTAGTCCAAATGCTGGACCTTGATCTGAACGTGATTCAGATGCAATGAGAAGATTAGATCTACGGCCTTGATTTAATCAAGCATCCATGGGAGGTCCGCAAGATCCGGATTGAGATGTGATCTCAATATCCAAGTCACTATACGTGGAACAATACAATCTCCACGTCCTTATCTCCAAGTATCCACGGAGAAAGCACATTATCCTTGAAAGAGTTCATGTATAATTTCATTGTTGATATATGTATCCGAGCATTGAGAAAATGGATAATTAAATGTGATTTGATTATCATGAATAATATGAATTTGATTCAAATTATAAGGAGAGTTATCTGAGATAATTAAATGTGATTTAACTATCAAATATGTGAATAATGTGATTCATGTTATTTGGGCATATGAGAATAGAGATCCAAGATGATTAAATGCGATTTAATTATCATGGATATGAATAATGTGGATAGCACTATCCATATTAATCATAAATATATTGTAAATGTGATTTATAATATATAAGAGAGAGCCTATTGTGACTTATATTTGTTAATTAATTATTGATGTGAATTGGATTCACATTAGATGATTAATTGAAAATATAATTTATAATTTGTTTTGGGATGTGAATGTGATTCACATTTTCCCAATGGCATGATTGAAATGTTTACAAGATATTATGAATTATTTTTGTGAGATAATTTACAACAAATGTTGTTGTAAGTCTTGGAAATATCATGAGATAATGAGATCTCATGAGATGATTGAGTGGTCGTCTCCCCTTTTTAGGGGATATGGTCAATCTCCTCATTATCTCCAAGACCAATCAAATGAGTTAATTTCAAAATTATATATATTGATTTATCAATATATATATATATATATATTAGTTTAAATTAAATCAATTGTTGTTGTGTTTTTACAATAACATCATGGCCATTGAAAGAAACACAAATCAATCTCATCTATTGATTGTGTGTTGTCTATGGATTGAGATCCATGGACTTCCAAAACCCTATATAAGAAGAGACATACCTTGCTCTTCGAGTTACACGTTTATAATGTCAACTAATGCTCTCTCCCTCTCTCTCTACACGCCAAGGCTCTCTCCCTCTCTCTCATTGTGGCCGTCCACCATGGAGCCATTGAGAGAGTCGCCATCACCGCAACATCGTCGTTATGCTGCTAGAGTATTTGCTCGTGAATCTTCGTCTCCTTCGGCATGCCTCGCTCGTGAAGAAGACATCGGACCTCGTGTAACGAGATCAGGAGATTCGCCGCTTGGATCATCAACATGGATTGCAAGGAGCACACGTCTCGTCAACACGCTCACGAGCGTCTCCTCTGTCGGATCGGACTTGAGACAGGAGGTCTCTTTGCTTAGAGACTCGATCACAACCATGGTTCAAGAGGTATCCTTAATACCTATTTTGGTTTAGATGAAATGATCCGAGAAATGTCCTTGGATCAGGTGGCTTCATCACAAATTTTTAATTCTGCTGCCTCGAGCACTAGTATGACTAGTCACTCCCGATTGCATACGATGCGATCCTCACGCTTCCGTGATGCGCTTAAGGATCTTCCCATATCCTTTATATATTACATATATACTTTACCCATAGCTCATACTTTCACGTATTTTTTATATATTATGCTATAATAATGGGATGGGTAAAAGTCCAAAAAAACAACAAAAACAAAAACAGAACAAAAAATATGGAAAAATGAAAAATCTCTATACTCTTGCATATCTTCCTTGCAGTCGTACAAAAAAAATTTCTTGCACTCAAATGCATCTGCGTTCCATTTGCATATCTAGCATATGCAAAGTGAAAAGTTATTGGGTTCTGAACTAAGTTATGAATTAAAGTAGAGAGTGGTCTTTACTTGACCTTAATATACCTAATATTCAGAGGAACTTCACCGAGAAAGAGGATTTTAGAAGCTTCAAGTCTTTTGACTTAATTCCTTGAGTTCCGCATGACAATGTGCAGCCTTTGATTCTTAGTGTCTAACTTGATCGCCTAATTCTGGGTATAGTTTTTGAGTAGGGAATTAATTTGTTCTCGCCTACTATGCACTTAGTTCAACTCAGACGGGGTTTTGGAAGACTAGGTGGATCTCTTTTCTGGTAACATGGACATCTAAAGATCGGAGCACCGGTTGAAATAAATCTTCGGAAAAGGGATGAATGGTTGGGCACAATTTTTTCTAAGACCCCAAAACATGCACGAAAAAAAGATTCCATATTCGTAGGGACACAAAAGATTCATGCAGACTTACCAAAAATCCATACAAAAAAGAAGCCAGATACCAAATAAATATCTGACCCAAAAAGGTCCAAGCTTCAAGAAAACCTGCAGATCTTAGTGGAGACTTGACTAAACTGGCCGGCTTCACAAGGAGAGATGACTACACTGGTCACCCTCCAGTTCTTTTTCCCTTATTCTCATTTCTGTCCCTTTTCGATTGTGAACACAACACGACAGACCTTAGAAGGAAATACCCGATTCCCCGAGGACGAGTGATTGGGAGGGAGGTTTGCATGGTAATACGACATTCTTAAGGGGAGAGCGAAAACCTTTCACACACATGAGATAGTGGTTCAATGTTCGTGGAAAATGCTTTGGGAGAAGGATTGATCTAAGATGACTTCCGAACCGAATCTATTACAATGATATGTGGAACTCGAGGGCTGCTGATTTTTAAAACCCTAAATCTCAATGAAGTTCCGCCACACTATTAATCCAAATGCCGGGTATAGCTCCATTTTCTCCTTTTGTTCATGACTTTGGTCCCAAAATCATTTCACTTTTAAATTTCATTTTTGTTGCTCAAGGACGGGTAATGTTTAAGCATAGGGGGTTGATGAATCTATGATTCATCACACTAAAAGTTGAAAATAGAGCTTCGTTCCCGAGTAATTAGTTGCATTTCATCATTTATTCTGCATTTTTATCATTCGTGCACTTAAAATTAATAACTGCATTTTAATGAGCATAATTACATTCATAATCATCTTCATATTTCCACCTAACTTCATGCATTTTTAACTAATTCATGCTAATTTCAATTGACATCAAACCAACTCCATTGTGTACATATTACTAATAAAATTAAAGAAAAAATACAAAAAAATACTAACTCAAATAATTGGCCTGTGAAACAAAACCCCAATTTCAGAATAGATAGACTAAAACGCACATATCATCCTCACACAATGTTCGATTTAGGTTTACTCACTTTTAAAGTAATACATATTCAAAGACCTTCAAAATAAGACCAATTTCATAAAAATCGAGTTCATATGTGAAAGTTGGGTTTTGGGTCTCTTTTGCGCATTTTGTGTTTTGGCGATTTTTGACCTGATATTTTATGTATATAATTAACCCTTTTATTTCTTTTCCTTTTCATTTATATTCTTTGATGAAAGTTTTAATAAAATTCAAAAATTCAAATCCAAAATAAGACTGAGATCAAAGAAACTAACCAAGTCTGAGTGTCCTTGTGAGTCTGTACAAATTTCCCATGTTTTCCCACTTTATTTTATTCTCCTACTTTCTTATTTATTAAAAATACAAAAATTAGATTATTATGCAGATATTTATCTTTGATTTTATCGTAATTTTTCTCGATTTTTTTTCTCTTTTTTAAAAATCACAAAAAAATACAAAACCCTAAAATCAAGGTATTCTATGTACATAGAGTACCACTAAAATATTATTTTGCACAAATGACCTCTTATGCTCTTGATCCCTTCATGAAAGTTGGATCTCATCGAGACGAGCAACTTTTGTGAAGAAATTTTTCGATACGAGGTTGTTTGCTATTCCTTTCTGTAATTTATCTTTGTCTTTTGTTCTTAAATTTTCTGGAGTTGACACGTGGCACTCTTCGAGCCGTCACGTGTTACTCACTTTTTTCCTTTTTACTCTTTATTGAAAATAAAATAAATAAAATAAAATAAATTCCCTCTCACCTCACATGCCACGTTCGTGAGGGTCCTTCCTTCCTCCCAGTCAACTCGCGGGCATCCCCGCAACCTCTGCCTCCTCGTCGCATGCCTCCTCCAACCACCTCCCCTTATCTCGCTACCGACCGCTGCTCCGTTAACCTCGCTAAACAACCCGTAGCCTCCTTATCTCCTCGTGCCTCCTCTCCTATATAAGACCCCTCCGGCCACCTGAAGAGATCATATGCCATATCCATATCCAGGAGTAGCTTCAGGAAAAGGTGGTGACAACCCTCTTTCCATCACGACGAAGTCCTTCCTCCAGCAAGATCATCTGAGCCTCGTCGCGTACATCGTGCGACTCGTTGTGAGAACAGGAAGAGGGATGTCACCCACTTCAAACCTAGGCGATCCACCCATATCCCCTTCCCTTTTCTTCTTCCTCTGTTTTTCTTGTATTCCTTTGTTCTTCGCTACACCACATGCGTTCATCCATCGCTACCAACACACTTCGCCTCCATCGGCATCGAGCCACATTTCTCTGACTTCCGCCGCAGCCAGCTCCGCCTGCCCTTCACCAGGTCTGGCCACCTACCTCTGAGCACCACCCTCCTTCGAGCAGCGAGCCGCGCTCGCCACCCACTCAGTTCGCATCCTCCTCCAGGCTGAAGCTCCAGCAAGAGGACTGCCTCATCAGCCCTAGAGGAAGACAGCCTCGGCCGTGTGTCGATCGAGGCATTCACTTCTCCCGCTCGGGGCTGCCGTCAACTTTCTCCCCTCTGCCTTGCCACATCATACGACCACCACATTGTTTGCCTTCGCCGCGCTCATTGGCACGCCATCGACATCGCCTTCAAAGATGAGCCCGGTTGTTCGCCCTGGATCGAGTGCTCCACCGCCCTAGAATATTTCGTCCTCGATCCGCGAACCACACTTATCCCTCCTCACGTGCATAGCCGCAAGGCAAGGGTCAATTGCATCCAGGCCCCTGAACGACTTCAGCTTTGCACACAGACCTGAGCACATGTGCATGGCGCGCGAGCGCTGGGCAAACTGCTTGCAACACCCTACAATTCCAATAAATCACATACAAATCCAGCCTTCTAGGAGACGCGTGAGGTGTATGTGTTTCCCTGGGAAAATTGCATACGCACACTTGCGGGTATAGTTAATTGCATACTAGTCCTGTTAGCATATTTTTATTACCAATTTTTATATCTGTAACTGCATTTAGGCCTTTATGTTTGGACTTTATTTTGAACCTCATTTTGATATCATTTTATTATTTAAAAAGTTGCATTTTGTTCAACAATTAATTCTCTACATTGTGGCATGCTCAGATATTTTTATTCTAAGTGGTTAATTAATTAATAATTGTACGGAAAATTACATATTTTACCCAATCCGAGCTTAGAAATTTAGAGTTAATTAACCGCTGCTCTAAAAATTGCCAAAATTTCATGGATAATAGAATTAATTGATATTTACATTATGCTAAAAAATAATTTCATTTTCATGCATAGTGTGCTTTATAAACATAATTTTATGCATTTCAGTAACTAATTTTTAATAGGTATTATATTCAATATTTTTAGGGTTTAAGATTTTTCTGTGATAGATCACCTTGTGATATATCTTGGATAAGTTTATTCCCTGAAAATAATTAAATTTAATAATAATTATAATTAATTATTGAAAATCACATTGTATTTAATCATAGAATATTTATTTTGCATCTAAAAATTCCAAAAAAATACAATGTATTCATTTCATCATTATTTACATTTCAGTCAAGTTTTATAATTTTTAGACATAATTTGAATGAAAATTTCATCTTAGTCCCTAAACATAGCCAAAATTGCATTTCACTCATTTATTTCATTTAAAAATTAAAAAAAAATTTCTTCAAAAACTTAACTTCGAGATCGACTAAAAACCAACCTAAGGAGATAGTTGCCCCCCTGAGTTTGACCTTGGACTTCCCAAGTAAAAAAACTTGACCGCTCTCTTTTAATTAGAAAAATGAATTTTAGTGGACATTTTTTTAACCCTTAATTGCCCGACTGCAACGAAAAAATTCAAACGTTAATTATGACAAACTAACAAGGGTAATTCACGGTTCTTCAACAATTGACCTCTTTTATTTTGGGTCCTTCACGAAAGTTATAGATCTTGTCGCGACATGCACTTTCATGTTGACTACTTTTCGATTTGAGTTCATTTATTATTATTTTTCGACTTTCTTTGTATTTTAGTTTTATATTTATTTATTTATTTTACTTTATATTACCCTTTATTTTAATTTCTTTTTGTTATTTATTTTGAATTTTATTTTTATTTTACTTTTTTATTTTTATTTCATTTTCTCTTTTTTTCCTCCTCTTTCTCTTCCCTTTTCTCCCTTCTCTCTCTCTCTCCATAGCTTCTCTCTCTCTCCATTCAAGTCTAGGTCACGTGCAGAGCATGTACGCATCACGTGACCCGACCTCACTCCACCTCTCCCCTCAGTCACGTGCTCAGTACGTGACCATTCTCGTCTGTCCGTCACCTCCTCTTCTCGCCGTCGCCCGTAACCCCTTCTCTCGTAACTGTCCACCCCTCCGCTTCCCGCTCACAGCCATTGCGCGAGTGCACCCTGTTGTTATAACTCCCCGACCTCTGCTATAAGATCCTCTCTCCCACCAGCCATCTCTGGTATCCGCCATCATCGATCATCGAGTGGGAGGGGAGTTGAGGACGACGACCTGTGACAGAGGTTGCAGTCTCGACGACGATCCTTCAGAGTTGAGATCCACGGTTTACCTCACTGCATAACAACGTTTCCCAAGTCTGCTCAACTGCGTCATGTGCCCTACCCACGATCACCAGTAAAGATCAGAGGGAGCCTCAGCTCCTCCACCTCTCCAGGCGACCCCCTTTTCCCTTTCTTTCTTCCGCCATCTTCACGCATCAGCCACTACGCCAACTCCACCTCCCTCACCTTCCTCGTTGGTCTAGGGCACCGCCTCTCTATCTTCATCTCCGCCTCGCCAGGCTGTATGCCCCACCACTCAACCGCTCTCTCACAACACTGCTTCTCTCCGATGCACTTTGATGGCCAAGGCCATCGCCACCGCTTGCCCAAACCACCTCGGCCTGCTTGCCACCTCGACTACATAGCCACGCTCCTCTGCCCACGCTCCGTTTCCCCTGACTCCTTGCTACCTCATGCCACATCCATCACTCGGTCGTGTGTCACCCAAGTTCCACCTCCCCCTTCACCATCGCGGATGTCTTTGTCATAATCGCCTCGGTCCGCTGCCACGCCCATCGATCACCACCAGCCGTTGGATGGGGCAATAGCCCTTGATCCAATGACCATCCAGGTGACACGTCTCCCCTACACCGAGCCACGTGGAGGGGACACATGTCTTAGCCTCGACAACTTGAGCCTCTGCTTGGGGAAGCCGATCCTCAGCTCCGTTCCCCGACCCTTGGAAGCACGTGTGCAACACATGACTCTAGATGAAATTGCAAGGTGTCCTCACTTCTTTCCACATCAGCGAAGAAGCCCCCCTACTCTAGTAGGGCACGTGCGTGGCACATGCCCCTTGGTAAAATCACACTCGTGCCCCCACAATTTATGGAATTTATGCACCGATCCTCACTACCCAAGATCTCTTACCCCATTCACGTGCGTGGGCAAATTGCAGGGAGACCCCTCCGAGTTTTATTAATTGCAGATAAGTCCCTCCAGAAACGTCTTTGAGATAAACATCTTATTTTTATTGCATATTAGTCCTACGAACTTCATTTCATCATATCTTTTGCATTTAAACTCCATTTTTAGGATATAATATGTCGTTTTGAAGCTATTTCTATGTTCTTTAATTTTATCTATCTTGTGGACAAATCTGAGCTATTTATTGATGATTATCATTTGGGGATCTCTATTGACATATGCCAGCTGATTTCTGACACATTTGTGCAACATTTTATTGTGAAAATTATTGATCACTTTTTTTGGGATTTGATTGTGGTTTTTAATTTGATTAGTTCTCCATTGATAATTGATCTTTTTAGTCAAGAAATTAATCTTTGCAAGGGGTAAGATCAAGGAGGAATTAATATGTTTCCTTAATACTTTATTTGAGGAAATTGAATGTAATTAGTCCTCTTATGGTTATCATCGATTATTCTTTGAGGAATTCTATATATTGAATGGGCTTAATCAAGGAGAAATTAATTCTTTGAAATTTTACGTGATAAAAATCCATTTAATCAAGGATCACTTTATAATGAATTTCGAGGACAAATTATATATCTTCATTAGCAGGATTATTCATCGACTAATTTTTTAGCCTGCAACCTGATCATCAATTGGTAAATATTTCTTGAATTTAATTCTTCTTGATCTGTGAACTTATTTTGAGGATACTGGTTAATTTATTTGGATTAAAAATTCTAGTCACAGATCCTATGTTTATTTACCCTATCTGTTTCATTTTACATTGCATTTCACTCTCATTTTATTTTTTAACACAAATATTAACCTTGCTATAAATTATTTATTTAAGTTAATTTGAAACCACACAACTAAAAATCACCATTCTCTGTGTTCGACCTTGGTAGACTTACCAAGTAAAAATTCTCTACAACATTAAAATATTGTGGTTTATGATAGATCATTTTCTGTCTTCCTATACTACAATATATCATCCTTAAGTGAGGTAGAAAATGGTTCATCACTTACCTATCAATGCATGTCCTCTGCATGGGAATTGATACTCACAGGTTATAGAGTAGTCGAGTCAACATATTGAGTTATAGTCAACATACTAACTCGAAAAGTCAAAATCTTAACTTCGGGTCATGTTATGACACAAGTGGTCAAATCTTGATCAAAAGTCAAAATGTTGACAGAAAGTCAAATGTTGACTATTTGGGTAAATATGTTGGTTTAATGAGGTCAAGATAAATTAAGACCTGAATCGTAAGTGCAATGATTAGGCATACATCCTTTAACCTGAGATAGATGTGCATTTATATGTCTATGTATATATATTAGACATTCCATTAGTTTGAAGACTTAACAAAGGTCCATACAACGGTGCATTGGTGTGCATATAAGAACATATGAGGGGTACAATCTCTCAAATGTATCATACATGTTCATAATCGATGAATCGGGAGACGAAACTCCCTCATAAGATATTTGGGGTTAAATAGATTTTCATGCATGATCGCCTTGTTTATGAAATAAAATCTAAATCTGAAGTATTAATATATATTCTTGAAAAGTATATGATTAATATTGTCACCCAATTATTTATTGAGAATTCTTATGATGTACCCATGAATGAGACAATCAAAGGAGGGTTTGAAAATCAAAGGAGGATTTGAATTTCCAGTATAACAAAGTATTCTTGTAGGTAGAATGATGAAGTATTGCAAATACTCTGGGTATGCATTCCTAATAAATCATATGCCATGACACTTCCATTGAGAGGGAATGATGAAATCGAGTGGATTTTGGTGACTCCATTTTATGATTGAATTATAAAGTCTCAAACTATAGAATCCAATTCAAAGTCCAAATGTTGGAAAAAGAAATGGAAATGGATTCACTTACATATCTCATTTCTAATCTCCAACAAGTTTGGATAATGATTAGAAATGAAAATGGAAGTTGAGTTCATTAATGTGAACTGTTTTTGAGCTCAAATGGGCTAGAAATAGAATGTGACACATTTCGTAAAAAAATGGTTTAAACATTCAAATTTGATGGATATTCAAATTTCAAGTCACCAAACATGGATAATATGATCCCTACGACATTATCTCCAAGTATCTGCAACAAGTACTCACAAGTCCAAATTGAATTATGACTCGTACATTATAATGTAAATATTATGATAATAAATGTTATTATCATGGATATAATTATCTAATGATTACATGACTACGATTCACAATTTCAGTAATTAATATGAATTATGATTTATATTAATTAATATTTAGATGAATGTGATTCATATATTATTTCAAGTCATATGTGAATACGATTCACGTTGGAAAATATTTTAAATGTAAATTGGAATCATATACAACCCAATTATGATAATTATAATTTAATTTATCAAAGGTTAATTGTATTATAATATCATGGCACTTTTGGAATTAAAATCTAATAGGATTATCTCAAGGTGGATGTCCACTGTAGAGCCCACCATGAGAGTCATATATGTTGAAGTCTGTCTTCCATTTTGTATATTTATCTTGATGATTGTATTGGCTAAATTGTTAGTCAACCTCTTGTACGAATAGGACTCCTACATGACAATCGAGAGAGAGAGAGAGAGAGAGAGAGAGAGTTGTTATGGACGCCCACAAGGAGGAATAAGACTCTTCATTGGATGCCCATAATGCTATTTAAGAGAAGGCTTGGCATCTCTCTTAAACACAATTATTCTACAACAATTCCATTCAATTCCAAGAAAGCCACATTATCTTGAAAGTTGAGAGAAAGAGTACAAGACTCTCTTCTTGGGCGTCCCCTTCTCTCCAAGATTTCTAGAACATGTACATCAAGTTTGTGGGAGATAATACGATTCATCATCGCGTCCGCAAGAGAAACTTCGTCGGATCGGACTTCATTCAAGAGTATCTTCATCTAGAGACTCATGCTTCAAAAGGTAACCATAATACTCTTGTGGTTGTGCGAAATGGTTTGGAAAATATTTCCTATACAATGTGGTTTCACAATAAAATTTTTATGCACTATATCGATGTTCTTACGATGAGCATACTTTTATGCAAATTTGTTTGCAATTTTCGTGTTTCCATGATGTGCGAGTTATGAACTCCTTCAGATACTTATGATGTTTTTATTGTCTATTTTTAAAACAAACCAAGATAATATGATATATTTATAGAACTAGGGAATTCTCATTTCTATTCACAATTATATTACTTTGATATATGACACGCCTATCAATTTATTAATAATTGAATGAAATCCGATTCGAGTTGGACATGAGGCACAACTATGCGACCTTAATATTAGAATTTTATTATATCAAACCAACTCAAGATCCACACATTATGAAAATTGAATTTTGAGTGTACATGATTCCATAACATTAAATGCCAAATTATATTTGATTCTAGGATGTATAAATTGTTATTTCGAATGGTGATAATTGTTTAACCTATACACATGTCATATTCTTTATTAGAAAGTTTGGTGATGATCTTTATTTTTATAGAATTTCCTTCTTTTTATGTAGTTGCATTATCTAAGTATAGTTGTTAATAAAAAGTAGAACACACACTTTATACTATTTTAATAATTTTTTGTAGATCGAACAATCACAAGATACAGAAACACCCATGGAAGCAAAAGTTGCATTTCAATCATTAGAAGATGATATGAAGATCATTATATAAAAATTGACATTGTGTTGCAGTATGTGACCGTAATAGAGAATGGTAGAAGGAACTGTATTCAATGTTCTTATTTTCAAATGGTGGGACTCATATGGTGAAAGAGTATTTAACTAAGAAGAGGGATTCCATTGCACCTTAAGAAAATGTGCCAAATCATGTTCAATTTCAGCTGGAGGTAAATTTAAATGAATATGAACTAGAGAATAAGAAGAGAAATTTTATATGTATTAATAATTCCTTCAGTGTCGAATCAATAAAGATGGTATTACAAAAGTGGGATTTTTCAAAAGACAAACTTAATGGGAGACTAGTATGTTGATCTTATCAATAGACATATGTCCAAGGTTTGATGCCAGATCACTGTCCAACGATTGTTATCCTCCTTTTGATCCTTTAGGTTTAGTTTCTAGTATTTAGAAATGTTAATAAACTATTCATTAATATTCTAATTTAGTAGAGTCCTCTATATGTTAAATTACTATCTGAAATATATCCATCATAACTCCTTATGAAAGGTTTATTCCAGAATGTATGTTTATTTCCAACAAATTTAGAAATAAACAATGAATATATTCTAACATCTAGGTCATATAAACATTCTCTAAGAGTAAATGTTCTCCCAATGAAAATATATAGTCTATATATCCAATGGAGATCGTTGCAACAATTGCATTCACTCCCATGTGGATGACTATTAGACCTTAAAAACAAATTTTCTAGTCTTCTAAAACATATGCAACTAATTGCAAGTGATAGTAGAAGAATGAGATACAATTATTGAACTTTATTCTTATCTAATAAATAAGTCGACTTCAATGATGCTGTAGATGTAGAATATCCAGATGCACTATCCGGGTCCTTCTTTAAGGATCTTAGATAGCCCAGATAGTCATACTTTCAATACATCGACTTGTTGCAATATTGGCATTCTTCTAACTCTTTGTATGCCATATGTATGGAAGTCACAAAAGTACAATTAACTCTTTGGCTCTCCTTCTTACATGAGTCATACCCATGCTTTCGTTGCGCTTCTTTAACACTTAAACAATCATTGCTTAAGATAAAGGATCTATTAAATTGAACATGTCCTCAAGGGACTTCAATGTAAGAGTATTTTGACATTTATTCTTGCTTCATCCCATTCATACAATATGAATAACATGATGCATCATGACATGCTTGAGTAGAGATAGCAGAATGATGACATTCATCATATCCACACTCATCTTAACTAAAAAAGGACTTAGGTTCAGACACGTGCTCAAATAATTTAAGTACATCATATCTTATTGATCCACCATTCTGCATAATGCAGCGAATTCATGACTAAATGTTGAGAGCACATATGTTCACCAAAACATCTTCTTTAGTTTTTAAGAATGATATCGACAATTACGATCATCAGTGGAATGTTACTTCTAAAGCACACTCGATGAGAGATAAATACTTTAGAGACATACAATCCCTAGCTTGTTTTCCTATTGTCTATTTAATTATCAGTCCTCATAATCATTAGGAAACTTGCATATTACAACCACATACATTATGTGCCCAACTGCAAGTACCACATTTAATCATGGATCCAATCCATGATACTAGTTATGACTTAATATAGATTTGAGTGCATTTAACGAAGGTTATATGAAATAAGATAATTTGCATATATATATATGTCTTTGATTAAGGTTATTAATGTTTTAAATAAAAGTTGTCTTGCCTTTTAAACTCTGAAAGTCCATTCCCTTATAAAACTTTCAAAGTAAGAGATGTACTTATTGTTATATCTCTAGCAAGATCTGGGATCTCCTTTCTACCTTTGGGACATCCCAATAATATGAGAAACTTCAACTCCGATAAAAAAAAGCGAGAACTCATTCTGCCTTGCAAGTTTAACTTGTATTTCCCGATTCGGTCTTTAACACCTGGGTCCACCAACCCTAAGGTGACGTGGACCCATTGTTAATTGAACAAACCATCAACAAGAATAGAACTCACTATGTACAGTCTTATATGGGAAACCAATATCGGGGTCGTTACGCATACGACCTTACTCTTTCGAGAAGCAAAGAGCCCGATGCACGTGCACTTGTATGTAGGAGCTGTCACTTTGAACATGCATCTCCAACATACAATCCATGATGACAAAATCCTTCGCTTTGATGGGAGAGCATGGATGTCATTTATATGATCCTCCATATCAATTCAAATTTTAGTCAATCATTATGAATCATATTCATTACAATTAATTCTTCCAAGGAAATTACATCTCTATTCATAATAGAGTGTTTATTTTAATTGGATCTAATTAATTTAACTATATTAAATTAATCAACAATCCAATTCAACCAACAAACATTTTGGATTTGCTTGATATTACTATATGGTATACAACCTCACATTTGTACAATTGTATTATTCCAATTAGTTGTTTAAGTACGTAGAGGCTTCTCATGCTACACATCCTTGAAACAGATCAAGACAGGTTGGACAGATTATGCTACAAGGGAGCGCTTCTATTATGATGCAGGGTGCCAATTAAGTAGCCCATTAGCATATCCACAACATAGACACCATCACTGAATCAATTCAAGATAACATAATTGGTATAAATTGTACTAAGAGGTTTTATTGATCAAGTGCTCTTAGAGATCGGCATTATACATATATAATAATCACTCAGAAATATTAGATATCTTAAAACACTTTTGAGATCCTAAATTTCTAAGCTTATCATGCAAACATGTTCTTGATTTTGCATGTAAAAGTTGTTCTATGACTATTGTAGGATAAAAAAAGGTTTTGTCATGAAACTCTTATTCAATGGTCTTTGATGTTTAATCAAATATTTTTATAAATATTAATCATCAAATTAATCAGAACAAATTCATAATTTCCTTGATTTTCATTGAATGATAAACACATCAAGAAAGATATCTTGATGATCAAATCATAATTCGACCCATCCCCATTAAATATGAAATATCTAGGGAAAACAGAGTCAATATCACACGAAATAAATTCGAGTGGTTTGTTGGTTTAATTATATACTTAATAAGGTGTTTGTTTTATATTTCATGACATGAAATAGTAAGCAAAAATTATTTTCTTACAGATCCATGAATACATGCAAAAATAATTTCACTGTAGGAACTTTTCGAATTTTAATTCATACATTTTTGGTGCCAAAAATTGGCTATTTTTGGGGGACATATTTAAACATTATAAATACATTTTATTATCCAAAAAATGCGTACACACAATGCATAAATATGGGCTTTTCATTTCAGCGAAAAATAATTCGAAACGTGCATCATATGCACAAACCACGAGTCCCCCCTCAACCGATATGCAAAACCTTGTTCTCTTAGGTTTTGGATCATATACAAAACCTTTGGTCAAGTCTATGATACCACTTGAAAGCTAGGGTTTGGGATTTAGCGCTTCAGGAAAGCATATATATCTCATCGAATACAATCTAGGGCAACAAATCATACTAGTTGCAATGAATATCAGAAATTAAAAATTTTAAATAGATGAAACCACATGATTAGAGAACATTTATCAAATAATTTCATCAAGATCATAAAAGAGTTATAGGAATACCTCTTGAAGCGTGTTTGTGATCCCTTGCTTCTAATGTAAGAGACCTCCTGTCTCAAGTCCGACCCGACGAAGGTCCACTTGCAGGAGAGTGGATGAGACACATGCTTCCCGCAATCTAAGTTGATGCTCTAAGGTTGGAATCTCCTTATTTCATCTTACGAACGAGCAAGAAGCACCGAAGAAGGTGGAGATCCATGAGCAGTCAATCCGACAACATAATGGCATTGCGGCGACGACGGGGTCTTCTCCAACAACATGGTGGACTATAAAATTTTGAGAGAGAAGCATGAATGTGCATATGATAATAAGGGAGGGAGAGATTTATTGCTCTTGTAATTATATACTAAAGAAAAGGCTAGGTCTCTTCTTTCTTTTATACTAAATTGGATGGTAGAGATGCACTCCTAATTCAAATCAATGATTGAGTTTTTGTTGCAACAATTTCTAACAGTAATTAATTAATTTAAAAGAAAATAATATGTTGAAAATAATCTCAACATATTTAATTTCAATTAAATCAATTGATTATCATGAACAAATTAGGACTACAAAATCCACCTTCCATGTAAGGAGATGGAGATAGCCTCCTTCCCATATGGAGTTTGGACGTCCATGTATAAATTGGAGAGAGATTTTCGCTCTCCAATTAGAATTTAGTATATTATATTACATTAAATCTTTATTCATGAAATTAATTTTTAAAAATTATTTTGCAATTTATTTGTGACAATTGTAAACAAACCATTGACAATTATGAATCAAATTCTACCACCTATTATAAAATGTAAATTGCATTTACAATCAATTGTCCAATGTGAATCCAATTCACATCAATATTTAATTCGTAAATTCTATTTACAATTAGTTATTCATTGTGAATTCAATTCACATCAACTTTTAATTCGCAAATATTATTTACAATAACATCTCTCCAACATATTATAAATCACATTTATAATATTTATGATTATTATGGATAGTAATATCCATATTAATCATATCCTTGATAATTAAATCATATTTAACTTAGATGACTATTTTCATGTGCTCATATAATATGAATCTTTACCATATTATCCATAATATTTGTATCACATTTAATTGTCAATTTTTCTCAATGCTTAGATACATTAATAGAATTATTATTGATTTCTTTCAAGAATAATGCGCTTTCTCCGCGGGTACTTGGAGATAAGGACATGGCGATTGTACATTCTATGTATAATGACCTGGATATTGCAATTATATCTCAAATCCAGATATCAGGGACCTCTAATAGATGTTTGATGGAATCAAGCTGTAAATATGATATTCTCATCGCATCTGAATCATATTCAGATCATTGTCCAACACTTGGAGTAAGATAAATTTACTGATTGATGAATCTCCATTTCATAATATTTATTCTTTCATTTGGCCTTAAAACGCTAACTAAATGCATATAAATATCATTAACTTATACAAAATAACATTCATTATTTAAACTATAAACACTGTATTTAATGCTAACATAAAAGAATAAAGACAAAAAGAAAAAGAATGAAATACCAAGGGTATTGAATGATCTTAAACCCCGAGACTAAGTCAAGAATTAACTTGGTTGATAAGAAATAAAATATGGGGGAGATAATGGCAAACAATTACCCAATAAACCCTAATTTTTATTCCCCAATAAATATATTTTGGGACCCATTTTATTCTTTATTATTTATACCTTTAAATTAATAAACATTGAAAATGAAACTTATAGATAAAAATACAAAGGAAAATGCAAAATTTATTACATTAAAAATAATGCACATTATGCCTTAGACACTTAGAATAAAAAGCCGTAAAGAAAACTTTCTAGACCTGTATCTTCTCCATACAAGCTCAAAATTAACCAAACTCACTTTATTATTCATAAAATTTAATTATTTATTTAACGAAGGTAGTTTCATTCAATTTGGAGTTAAGATGCAAAAGTTGGCTTTTGGACCCTCTACACAACATACACGCATATAATATTCAATATATTTGTTCTTTATATACTTCACTTTCTCACATTTTTATAAATTTGTAAATATTACTTAAAACACATACATATAATAAAATTAGAATAAAAAATTTAAAATTACATTAAAATAAATAATGTACTTTAATAACATAGGTAAGCATACTCGCAATATACCTATATACTATGTATACACAATTATTTAAGTACACAATTAAACTCGGGAAAATACAATAATAATACCTAAATATGTATTTAAAAAACTGATAAATTTATAAATTATGTCTATAAAATAATAAATTTAAAATACAAATTAAAAATAAAATACATAATGTATAGATAAATATACCTATAACTATACATATAAAAATTAATATCTAATAAATTAAATCAAAAAAATAAATAAAATTTATAATAAACTACTACATAAAATAATTAACATTTTTTATGTTTTGAGTTTTATTTAATTAATTTGTTTATTATTTTAAATTATTTATTCTGTTATTTCCTGTTTTGTCCTTTAGTGGAGGACGTGGCCCTACCATGGTGAGTCCTTCATTGACCCTAGGTCAACTCTTCTGATTCAGCCCTAGCCCTATCAGACTGCAAGACCCTCATCTTCCTTGATTTCCCCCTTTGATTCTTTCATCCTTTTGGCCCGATTCCATCATATCTTTTCTTCCTCGATCAATGCCCTTTCACGCCAGCACGTCTCCTTGATCGATGGATCATTGAGTCGAGTCGTCTCCTCGATCAAACCTTCCCCTATACATAAGCATCTCCTCTGATCCACTTGATCCGTATTCCATAGCTCAAACCCTCAGATCCTTATCCAGATGTGTTGAGAAAGATGACAACAATGCTCTGCCTCAGTTTGCAGCACGCGAGGGCATAGGAGATGCGATCCGAGCCTCGCCAGCGACCGCCTGGCAGAGCTACACCTTGGCTCCCTATAACGCAGGTAGAGCCCTAGTCTCTTGCTTTTCTAGGTAGATTTATGTTCCTGCATTTCATTTCCTTCCTTATTTTCAACATTTAATGTCTAATTTAGCATAAAATTTAGGATCTAGTTTGTCCGAGCTCTTGAGCTCCAGCCATTGTTTCATCACCGTTCCACCTTTGTTGCGACTCACCTGAACACCCCATCTTCTTTCCCCTTCATTTTTCCACATCCACATCACCTTCAGTCCTCCTGATCAGCCCTAGATCGAGCAATCGAGGTTCCTTTCGCCACCTATCACCGGAGCCCTCTGCCATGATACACAATCCTTCCATTTTGCCCAATAACGGGACGAGACATTATGTAGAGGACCCCTACGGTTTTTATTATTATTCAGTCCAGGGATTTTGTATTCCAGCGTTAAATTTTTGGGAAAGTTTGTAAGTGAACCTTGTACTTATTTGGATATTACAAATATACCCCTACAGATGTATTTAATCGAATACTTCGGAGATTCTTCCACATATACCATTGGACTTTTGAAATGTGTTCGAGAATATATTTAATGTTTATTAAATTACATTCAAGTCTCTACTAGAGTAATTAATATTATTTCATGTATTTTGATTATTAAAAATAACATTTTGCACCCAAAAATTATAGGAAAATTATTTTAAGTTCTTGGAACTATAATAAATCACATATATTTTCATGGGGAAATTAAAACTATTTTCCTATTATAAAATACAAAACAATGCATTTTCTTCTATGCATTTAAAGTTACAAAAAATTATAAAAATGTTTTGAAAAATTTCAAAAAATTAGAGTTTCTTTAATATTGTATTTTGCAACTCCTAACCAAAAATCACTGAAAATTACAAAAGGAAAATACTAAAAAAATGAAAAACACCAAAAACCTTATCGTTTTTTTAAAATTATCTAAAAATCTAAAAATACTCATTTGTGTTTCTGAATTTTATCCACATTATATATTATATCTAGTTTTGGAAATTTTTGAGACACTTATCTAATTTTAAATTCCAAAATAATTTGGCATATTATTATAAGTCATTGTTTTGACATTTTTAATCAATTAAAAATACAAAAAATAGCAAAAATTGTGAGGAAATTACAAAAAAATAGAGCAATTATAAAAGAAACAAAACATCTTATTTTGCAAATTTTGACTATATATACTTGTATATATAAATAGAATAATATATATAGCTTATGTATACTATTTTTATGTATTACTTATTATTATTACTATTTATAAATCCTTATAAATATTTAAATTCCCTTAAAAGACTTTACTTGAGGGTATTTTTTTATTTTATCTATGTTATATATTTATATCCTTTATAATTAGTATATTATACATATTATATATATACATATAATACCTATAACTTTTTATATAAAAAAGAGAGAAAAATAAAAATAAAAAAACTTAAAAAATACTAAATTAAAAACAAAAAATATAAATTTAAAATCCATAAAAATACAAAATATTAAAAAGCCATAAAAATAAAAAATCCCTATAAAACACATAAAACATTTGTTGATTTTCCTTTTGATTTTTAATTTCTGTGCCTATCCCCATTGCTTCTTTGTGGTTTGACCCCTACACTTGCATACTATGCATGCTATTTTGTAGGGTATACTAAATTTTAGGTCATCTTCTTTATTGTTTGATCATTATTGTAGGTTAATTGTTGATGCAATAGATCAGGGGCGGAACCAGGAATTTCATCAAGGAGGGGCCGAGTATACAACTATTATGTATGCTCAAAAATAGAAAAATCTATGTATATTTGAATGCTATTTTTAAATGGAATTAATATTTTTAAAATAAACCTCTTTTAATATTGATAAATATAGAATTTAAATCTATTATTAATGTTAGAATTTCAAATAGATTGGCATTTTCCGTGGCTATTTTTGAAATTGGATAAATATACTAATTGAAGCCTCTCTAAATCCATCCTAAAAGGCTAAATTATTATGTGAAATTTTGAAACAAAAAAGTTCATGGATAAAATGAAACAATAAATTTATTTTATTTACAAAGAGTAATAAAAAAATGGGAGAGATAAATAAACTCGAATACAATTTTATATCAAAGTATTATAATACTTTGGAAGTGATTGGATAAACCATATAAAAGAAAGTAAAATTGATGGAGATAAGATTCGAACCCTGATCTCCAAATTATAGTCTTGCCACTCAACCACTTAACCATTTAATAATTCTTAAACATTTTTCTAACAACATTAATTATAATACAATTAAGAATGGGCCATATTAAAAACCTAATACATTGTATAAGTGACGTATAATAATCATGGGGGGTTATAATGTATACTAGTTCCGCCTGACTCGAATACAATTTTATATCAAATTATTATAATACTTTGTAAGTGATTGGATAAATCATATAAAATAAAGTAAAATTGATGGAGATAAGATTCGAACCCTAGTCTCCAAAATAAAAGCCCTACCACTCTACCACTTGACCAGTTAATAATCCTACAACATTTCTCTAACAACATTAATTATAATACAATAAAGAAGGAGCCATATTAAAAACTTAATACATTATATAAGTGATGTATAATAATCATGGGGGGGGGGAGGCTATGGCCCCTCCATAATGTATACTAGTTCCGCCCCTACACTAGATTGTGAATATTTGAGAGCTGAGAAGACAACCGATACAACGGTTGCCGGACCTGACTTGTCGGGCACCACAAACCCTCCAAGACCTGACGTTAGGATCCCTCCGTGATCTTTGTGTCCATCACTGATCTAATGAGAGAAGTCACTAAAATCCAAATCTGTTTCATCACTCCCTCAGAATGGAAATGTCAAGGTTATACAATCGTTTATGGTCACATCGCCCTCGAGTATTCTTAATACATGTACATCATGCATACTGGAAGATCTAGAATAAACTCAAAGTTTTAGCTCACATTTGAACTGTCTCCTTCAGGGTTTTATCATTAAGTTTCTCATTTGATCATTGGGAGTTGGTATTGATCATATCCTTTCTAAAATCATATATAATACCTAGGTATCGATCATATACTTTCCAAAAGCATATATCGTACCTAGAAATTCAATCAAGCTTCTAAAGCGAGACGATCGTACACGGAATTTGATCCCAATATCTCATGAGCGAGCTCATATCTTCCAATTTAGTAATGAACCTTTATGATCCCTTTGAGAGATCTTATTACTCATATGCCCTTCTATGCACATCATCTCGTCAGTGTATACCTTGAATAGGTCATCAACCTATCGGTCTTCCAAATGTATATACTCAGACATATAGTAACATATCGGTCTCCGATCAGAGGATGCATGCCTATATTGTGACAGTATACGACATAGGTCTTTTTTATATAAATTTTGTTAAGCCAACACTTTGACCTAACTTATCTAATATCTTTGAATCTATATTCCTATGAAGAGAACCTGCATTAAGAAGTAGGTGAGATATCAGCCTTTAGAGAAGGATTGCCATCTCTTCTAAGGTTGGAGATCCTTTCTTAAGAATCATTTGACGTTGCTTGATGAGTCCTCAATTTAAATCTTTAGATATCATCTAAGCACCAGTCTCTATGATTCAACAATTGAGTCAACAACTGTATAAATATTAAGATGGTCATGGTACATAACCCTAATTGTACGAAGAGACCTATTATGCAAATTAATTATACTTCATTTCAGATTAAGGAGTGAATTGCAATGACATTTATTGCTCAATGGGTCGTTGTGTGCTCATACGTCCATCATCTACTTGGTCGTCCCCTTTTCTCCCATAGTCCTTGGACATCTACATCAAAGTTTGTTGGAGACAACACGAGTCATCGTCGCACCCCCCAAAAAGGCTTCATATTGGGCTTCATTCGAGAGGTCTCTTTGTTTATAGACACACGCTTCAAAGGTAACCCTATTATTCCTGCGGTTATGTGAAATGGTTTGAATTTTCCCCTATAAAATGTGGTTTCGCAACAATTTTTTTGTTAGACACTGTATTTGTGTTCATAAGATGATCACCCATTTATGCAAATTTGTTGTAAATTTCCGTTTTTATGTAATGTACGAGTTAAGAACTCCTTGAGCTTTTATGTAAGACATTCTGCTATGTTTTTTTAATCTATATGTTGCTTATAGCCTGTCCTTTGTTATCAACAGAAACTGCATGTAGTTGGGAGCTATTTGTAAAGAAGTCGGGCTACTTATTAGTGTGTTAAACATCTGTGACTGGTCAGGCTCTAAAGGCTAAAGCCGGTGCATCTTTAGCAACACACCTTTATGTCACAAGGCTCTGAAGCCTCTCCGTCAGTAAACGTCGTCATCGTTTATTTCTTAATTACGAGCAAACATTCATTATCTCTTTTGCCTTTGTTAGAAGAACATAAACATGCAGGAAGATTATGATTGTTGCACAAATGGTCAAGGTTTGCACACATTCCCATTTTTTGAATCTTCTTTGTCCAATATAATTTCCCGTCTTAGCTTATCTATGATCACGGGTCCTCTTTTGTCGCAAGAAATGGTACAGAAGTAGATCCTTTGTGTACAGCAGATGTGCTGTAATCTTAATTTCTTTTTGTGAGTTCGATTCTAAAAATCCAAACTTATGAATTGAATTATATTTTAACAAGTTTCTAAAGTTCGTGGGGTAAAATCCTTTGAACAAATGGCCAAAAATGCAGTGCAACATTTCGTTTCTTTGTACATGTGACGAGATAGCATCCTTTATTATGCATAATATCCAAGAGCGTTAAAATTTAATTTGTAATGAATGTTTTTTTTCTAAACCTTGGCTTGAGGAAGAAGGAATAAACATAGGACAAGTGCAATTTTTCCCCATTTACCATGTATGGTTTGCAAGGAGTGGACTAAGACACACTTTAAATGTGGTATTTGGCATAAGGAATGAGAGGTGATTATGAATCCATCATATGGGTTTTCTGGCACTGCTAATGCCGATATCATTCCCAGGATAAGATAATGCAATTTATATTAATAAATCATACTTAAACATGTTAGTTATGCCGATATCATTCTCACGTGTGGTGCCCACCAGACCCACGGGCCACGCACGTGCGGAAGCGTTGACTGCTTGGTTGAAGCGGAACGAAATTAGTAACGATGAGGTCGTCATGGAATGCTCCATCTCAACCTTCGCGAGACCTTCCAACGCCATTTGGTAAATTGTTGAAAAACCTCCATGGATGTATGCATTGGACTAGTCAGCTACACGTGCTTTTTAGGAGAAATTATGTTTAAAATACAAACATGGTTATGAATGTTTTTCAATTTTATATAAACATGCAGTCGTTTTTTATGATATAAATTCTTTGTACATTTTTAACGGTGGAACGAATTTGATAAACTAATATATCGTTCAAAACACTATCAGACATTTGAAATATAATGTTCTATGTATAGATTAGTTGGGATTGATTATTTATTTGGCTACGATAGAAATTTTCCTATTAATATTACAAAAATGTCGGAAAAAGCCTTCCTATATCTCAAAGAACATCTGACCTCCGGCGCTCTAGTCATCGTTTCTCCTTCTCGAGGTGGAAGGTCCCATCATTGGTTCGAGCAGCGTTCGATTCTGCCTTGAAAAATCATTGTAGGCTCCAACTCTGTGTACCGCCTCATCGAACCGGTCCATACTCGGTTCTGTCTCCCAACAATGTAGTTGGCTCTTCCGCTTCGTCACTAGCCGCTGCCTCCGCCTCCGTCAACACTAGCCGCCATCTTCGTCACATTAGTGTTCAACCGCTAGCATCCCCCACCTACTTCGATGTTGTCACATCTATCTCTTTTCAGGCGGCTTCGTGAAGCCCATGGATGAACTCTGTCTCAAGTTCTTATGCTTCCATTCTGTTGGATCACCTCCGATCCGTCTTCGCAGTGATCACTAGATCATCAACGATTAGACTTCGTTATGAGGTCCGACGCTTAGTGCATGACGATCGGACCCGTCAGACATCGGAGCTGAGATTACACGTTTAGAATACATAAGATTCTCCTTTTCTTTCTGTGTGTAATCAACTTGTTCCTCAAGGGTGTGCTATGAAATTTTTTCCATTGTTTGTCGAGGTGACCAATCCCTGATTGTACTTACGTTGGAAAGTTTATCCATCCGTGAAATGGTTAATGAAATTCCTCTTTCTTCCTAAATCTCAAATAACATTTCAACCTATTGTATGTTGACACATCAACCAATAAAGCTGCAAGGGTAAAAAAGACACTATCTAACGTACTTGAGAATAATTTTCCTTCTCCTGGTGGAATTGTATATAAGCCAATTTTAAATTTACAAAAAAATAACTATCCAGTACGAAATTCAGAAATTGGGAATGAATGAAAGTCGTCATGGCATTATATTTTTCCAAAGAATAAAAAATATCACCATTTGGAAACGTCATTTTAATTACTAATGTAAATCAATGCTTTTTTCCCATCACTATGTAGGCTTCATTCCTTGACTCTTCTTATTTATCAAAAATTTCAGTCACCACTATATGGATAACTTATTTGACTAAATTTTGCATAGCAACTCTTTTTGCTATCACTATTTAGGATAATGCCAAAAACAATCATTTTAAAAGTATCTAAGATTAGTCTAGAAACGATTTTTTATTTTTTTTTATATAAATTAATATAAACATGTTATTTGTTAAAGGCAATTGCATATTAACTAATAATATACATCTATCAATAATTTTTTTCATTCCAAGCCACTAGTGATTTTCGAAAAAAAACAAATGCACACACTTATATGACCGCAAATAATGTCACTCATTAAAAGATAAAAGTAAAAAAATAATCAAATATTATTTTGGAATAATGAAAATATCAAAGTATATAACATTTCTCTATGATTATGACAGGGAAGCAACATAGCTAGAGATTGTGAGTTCCTGGAGATAGGGATATTGCCAGAGGAGAGGAGAAAAGTGTATCGATGACAGTAGAAAATCTTTTGCGGAATAAGGTTAACCACAACACAACCAATCAATCAAGCAAGTGCACTGTGTAAGATGTTAATGTGGAAACCCAACAGGGTGAAAAGCATGACCTGAGTCACATGACTTGGTATTTTTGATTAACTGAGCCAATCAACTGTTTCACTATAAGATTGATATATTTACGTGGATATTTCAACCACTTATCTAGCTACCTGCTTTACAACCTTGGATTAGATACCAAAATCCACACTATAGGTCAACCACTGCACCAACATCGAGGGTGGACAAACTTGGACTGTATTTTAACTTCCTTTGAGAGAGCGTACTCTGCAAATTCAAGAACTACCTATAAACTCAAGAATCAAATTCCAAAAGGTTTTTTTGCAGAAAACGGTTAAGGATAGAAACAATATTTAACAATATTTTACAGTATTTTTCGTTAACATTATCACATATAGTTCTCATTTAGAAGTGCATTAATATCTTGAATAAACAACATCAAGAATAATTTCAGATATATTCACAATTATAAGTATAAGCAACTATATCTCAAATATCCCATGTGAATAATAAATATACCACAGAATAATATTACCGGAGATGTAGCCTGGCAAAACTAGCCTGATTGTTTCTAGATGAACTTGAAAACCTAGGGGAGATCAAATACGACTTGCTTAATAGCTTTTGAATAGAGTTATCTTCAGAATTTATTCTTCTTGGAAATTTATGAGTGTCAGTGGGGAGAAACCTGCTTCACTTTTACTTGATTCGATCCGAACCATGACATCAGATCAACCGATCGACATGCTCCAATCAAAACGGTTACATATTAGAATGGATATCCTTTTCGTGAAATGGATATTGGATTACCCACATGTGTCCATGGATCCAAAACAATTAGATACATGGTTAACAAATTTTGTTAAAGTTAATATTATGAAATTGGGATTTATGTCAAAACACAAATGACGAAAAATTCCAGACAATACAAAATTTGCTAATATGTATAAAAACTAAAATGTCTAGAGTTTATTTATCTCGATCTTTCCTATTAATTTTAATCAATATTAGCTCATGATTATTGAATATTTAGGATTAGTGCCCATCGAGGGATCCTAAAGTTTGAGACAACGACATCGATCCGTATCTATCGATGAATCCGGTGATCGTCGATAGGTCCTTCTTAGGGATTGATAAATCTATGATTTATCTTCATATTATCTATCTATTATCCATCTTATTTAAATTAATCAATAAGATTCATTGATAATTAACTAACATTAAATATAAACACCTTGTATATAATTAGCCCTAATTATTATATATAAATAAACATACTAATTTGCCTTTATTTTATATATTTTATTATTATAAAAAATTCCATAAAAATTAGTTTAATATTGTAGATATTTGTTTTAAATTTAATATAAATCAAAAATAAAAAAATCACAAAAGAAATAAAAATGGGTATTTTTAATTACTGAAACATACTTACAAAAATATATCTATGTACAAATGATGTATTTTGATCTATGAGTTCTACATGAAAATTGTATATCTTGAAAAGAACTACAATTTTAATGTTGAATAATTTTTTATTTGAGCTTTCTAATTATTTTTTTTTCATTTGACAAACAATTCTTGCTTTTTTTCTTCATTGGGCCACTTGGCTCTCTCTGGAGAGGCCACATGACCCGCCTCTTCGTTACCACCCGCTAACATTCTTAGTCATTAGATCCCTCTCGATTTGATGGTTCAGCTTCATCCATGCCCGCTCCGCCTCGCAACTGTCTGATGAGATCATTAGATATCATCATGCCCTTCGCTTTGTGCCTCATCGAGAGCCGTCTAATGTGCCTCATCAAACGACAATTGTGGATCTTCTCACCCAACTACCCCCTTCTCCAGACATTCAAATCCACAACCATCGGTCTTCTCCCATTCTCCCCATCATCTCCAGCTAATCCTAAACTGCCTCCAACTACCCCATGTGTAGTCCTCCCTACCATATCCCTCCTGCACACCTCCCTAACCAATTCCATCCCATGTCTAGTGAATGGGAGGTAGTTGAACTTTGATGAGAAACCACATGGAGCTGCTGATGAATCTCCATTTCATCATCTTTATTCATTTATTTTAGCTTAAAATACCTTAAAAAATACATATAAATACCGGTAATTATCGCTTCTTAGTGATTCCCAGATCATATGTAAATAGTGTATACTTATCACTATTGTAACCTGAAATAAATAAGTAAAGAAATAAAGGAAAAACAAAGAGAAACTAAGACTGTATATATGTAATAAATATAGACTGACCCTAACCACGAGAGTAGGTCAAGACTTGACCTAATCGACAAGAAATAAAGTAGGTAGAGATAGGGTCTTTTGTCTATAAAAATCAAGAAAACAATTCTCACACATGTGTATATTCATCATTGTAAATACTGCACATATCCTCTACTATTTTATTCATCACCAAAATAGCCTCAAATAAAAATATTTTCTTCTTGAAACTTTTACATAAAAATAAGTCTTAAATATTAAAAATAATTGCAAGAAGAAATCCTGTACAAAATAAGAGAAACAATGCTATGAAAAAAGCCGCAAAGCTAAAATTGTCATATCAATATCTTCTCCACAAAAAGTCAAAATAAATCAACCTCACTTTCATTGTGTTCAAAATTAATTAAGCTTTACAATGAAATTAAGATGTGAAAGTTGACTTTTTGGAGTGTTATTGTACTATTTGTCTATGTTGTACACTATATTTTTATTCATATATTTATTTCTTTCTATTTTTGCACTTATTGTATTTTTAATATTCTATTTATATTCTATTTTATTATATAAATTAAAAAAATTACAAAAAAGAACAAAAAATAAAATAAAGATACTTCTACTATAGGTATCATGCACATATATTGTACATACTTTTATTTGATCAACTTATTAAAATAACTCACAAAAATAAAATAAAAATATATTGAAAATCCTTAAATTATTCTGTAAATTAATAAATTATGTAATTATTCGGAACATTATTTAATTAAAAACTGATTTGTTGTATATATAGGTATTTTTACCTATGAATAAAGGTTTATTTTTTTACCTAATTATTTATATTATTTAAATAATTAAAAATTACCAAAAATAATTTTATTTATTTATTAACATTATTTTTTTTCAAAACTTTTTAAATTTAAAGATATTTATTATTTATTCCTTATTTTTCTTTTATTTATTCAATGTTTTGTCTTTTAGTGTTTGGACCCATTCAGGTCCGAGCCTCCAAATTGGCTGACTCGGGTCCGTTGACCCGTGTCAACTGATCCTCTTGACCCTTCAACATGAATAACATGGCCAGCCTCACTTCTTCTTGGATTTACCCTTCCCATTAATCCTTTCACTCTTTTGGCTTGATTTCTTCTCTTGAATAATCTTTGCACACTCAATCACCACACCCAAACAGTTTTCGTCAAATTCGAGCCTCGGTTCGCGCACCTTCTCGATTTGAAATTCACATGAGCTTTTCTCTTATAAATACCCCCTCCATATCTCCTTCGCAACGTGATACATTTTTGGCCTTCCCCCCCCGAGCTTGAGCATACGAAATCAGAGCTGGTGACAGGAGCTTTTGATCCTGCAAGTGGGAGTGAGCGAGAGAGTGTCATTTGTGTTATCCAGCAAGCCACCGGAGACTTGCTGGCGAGCCAAGTCTCTTCGGCCTTCCACCGTAGAGTCTAGGCCACAACACTGCCATCTCCATCGTAAGTTTACATAAGTTTACTCTGTGTTTAAAATTCAATCCGATCATCGCCTCACCGTTGCCAAAAGATTCTCCATCTTCCCCTCGCAATTTGATAATCAGATCCACATTGGATCAGAGATCCGAACTCACCTACGATCATCTCACCGAAGACTGATCATTCATCCCTCATTTCTCTTGTTTTTGGCATAATAAAGGTCTCCAAAGTATCGCCTCCGAGCGGGAAATAACATGCAGGTGGGAGGAGCTTCATCTGGAGTGTGATTTGGATTCTGGAAGTTGCATTTCATCTGTAGCAGACCTCTAGCTCCAGGTCTCCGGTCAAGAGGGCCCTGGCCTTTTCACCCAGATCAACGTGGAAGGTCTTCAGATCTGAGGTAGATCCGAGGAGCACTAGAGATCTGAACTTCGTCAGCATCCGCATTCACAGGCGTTCTTCCAGGCACCTTCTGAAGCATTGGGACAAGAATCGAGTCCTCCAGATCCAATCACAGCAGTCATTCATCCGCAAATTCACAATGCGCGAGCAGATCCCCCTCACCGCATTTGAAGCGTCTGATCTGTATGTGCGAGGCACATTCTCCCGGTGAATTTTTCATTTCGTACTAGACAGTTATTTCATTTGTAAATAAGGCCTTAATGAACACGTGTCCTGTTGTTATGGCTTAAATAGTTGTATAGAGCCCCCTTAGATTTATTTGTTTAGATTTTTAGTCCTGTTTACACACTCATGTGCACCCGCACACGCTTATTGGACATTTTGCAAGAACTAAGTTAAAGTTTTATGTTAATGCTCGGTCGTTGAAATTAAATCAATTACGTCCAGGTCCTCCATATTCTGATTCACGTACGCAGGCATGCGTTTTTTTCTGGGATATTTGCATGTTTCATCCTATAATCCATTTATTTTTTATTCTTTAGTCCCGACAATTGCTTAGAATAATTACAAATTAGTCCCTCCTATGTTGTCTAATTAATCTGTCTTGAATTGTGTTTAATAAATAGTTCTTATCTTTAAAAAATCTATAAAAATTACGGTAAGCTTTGCTAAATTGTTTAATCACCCATAATTTTAGTTTTGAAAAATAATTAGTTTTGAAAATCCAAAAATATTGAAAATATGTTCTGTTTACATTAAAAAAAATAATAAAAAATTCGAAAATTATTTTTAAAATTCCAAAATAATTACCTGTGGTCTTTGAGTTAGTTTTACATTCTATAAAATTTTGGTCTGAAAATTCCTTCGGAAAATAAAAAAATTAAAAAATAAATTAAAAATTCATATAAATTCATTTAAAAATCAGAAAAATTTATAAAATAGATTGTTTTAAAGCTTGAAAAAATTTCTTCTAATTTGTCTTTGTTTCTAGTATTTTTGATTTGATCATATATTTAGGAATACAAAAATAATATATTAAAATTGTTTGGTGTTCTGTTTTAGTTTTTATTACCTTTAAAAATCATGAAAATTCAAAAATTTCGTAAAATTCAAAAAAATAATATAAAACCAAAAAAATTTTTCTAACTTTTTAAGTATTTCTACTATTTTATAAAAATCTAAAAAGAGTCTTTTTTATTATTTTGTTTTACATTTTTCTTTATTTTTTCTTTAAAAGTTAAAAATTATAATATGAAAAATTAAAATTTATTAAAAAATAAAAAATATATAAAAATAACTTTTATTAAAAATTTATAAATATTTAAAAATCTTTAAAAATACATAAAAATAACAAAAAGAGAAAAAGAAAAGCAAAAGAATTCCTTGATTAATTTTCATTAATTAATAACCCTCGGGTATTCTTGCCTCCTTGAGCTCGATCCTGCTTGCTATACATGTAAGATATAACACATCTCTTTAGCATTTCTTTTGTTTGATTTATTTTATGCTAGATTAACATTTTTTATTTTGCGAGTTGTGGGTTGCAACGTCACATCATTCACATATTTCTTTGATAAATAATTAAAACCCATGATTTCCCGCAATGATCAGCTGCCCCCTTCTTTTTCAAATAGAGCCTCACTGCCGCCCGTGCATGCTATCCACCTTTATGTGATTCTCTCCCTAGCCTTGCTCATCCCTCAAGTGGCAGCTTTGAGGTGAGAGGTCAAGGCCACAATGGGTATGAAACCCGGTTATTCCCATGGCTTTCCGACCATGCTACGGACGTTAATTCATGCCATTCGAGCTTCCTGGTAGGCTGATCAGGCTAAGTGAGGACTGGAGATCAACTCGACCTCAGTCAATCCTCCAATCCACCACTCGCGACCTCTTCAATGATTCCAGGTTAGCTTCTTTATTTCTTCTATTTTATTCGCAATGTGCAATCACCTTCATTCCACTTGCATATGCTTTCAAGCTTTGTCGTGCATCAGAGATGCATGTTGAGGCCTCAACTTACTCGTCTCCTTCCTCCGGAGCCTCCTCCACTCCAACCCACTTTTCCATCATCGCGACGAAGAACCCACTGTACCTCCACCTTTTTCTGCACGATTAGGTCTTCGTTTCATTCACTTCACACACATACACACACACACACACTTAACACACGCCTCGGTTATCCATCTAACATTTGTAGGTCACTCACTCCTTCAGTGGTCGGACCTTCGAGAGGAGCTCCATTCTAGAGGTCCACCTCTAATGAAGTCACATCGACTCACATTCTTGAGTACCTTCCGGTCACCTTCGAGTGACGACAGACATCGTCAATCATCTAGGAATGTCCTTCGAACCTCAGCTTGGATATGGAAGCCAGGTGAGCTCCATCACGTACACTTGAGCACCACCTTCTCAACCATGTCACAAAGGAGCTCAAGGAGTTGACGTGCTACAGTTACCATCCGATCATTGAGATTGTACGACCCAGATGGACTCCCTAGCCTCTGTGATGAATTCACTAGCTCGGTGGGACCGAGCCTCCTCTTGACGCACTCAGGCCACCTGCACTGAGCCTACTCTCATCCCGTTTCTCAACGCACATGTGTCGCATGTGAAATCTTGGGTAAATTGCAACTGAAGCCCTTCGTTCTTCTTCAAATGATGTACATGTCCTCTGCAAGCATGTTTGTAGAAGGAAAAATTATAAAGGGCCCCCGTTGGGTTCCTGATATTGCATATATGTTACCTCACACAAGAAATCTCTATAGATAATCCCTCCCGTCTTATCTAAATTGCACATATGCCCTTAATAGGAACTGAATGTTATGTTTTGTAAATATTTATCATGTTTTTATTTGCACTTATGTCCTTGGATATTTTATTACATATCTTTTACTTATGGATTCAATTAATGTGAAATTATTTTATTTTGAAGCTTACTTAAATATCTATATAACGGCATATGTTAATCTCTAATTTGCTTCTTAGAAAAGTTTCATTAAATAAAGATTTAAATGCTACATGTTGAATTTATAATGTGCCATTTTGACTTAGATCCATTCCATTGCACGAATTGGACATTGAATTAACCGGACTATTTGCTTGAGATGTCTAAATCAGGAGAATATTTGTGTAATCACTTGTGTGTTTTGCATTTCATCTCCTTATGTTGCATTTTGTCAGTAATTTAACATTCATATAAAAACAAAAAAATGCACCTTGTTGCATATGTCCTTGTGTTGCATTGTTTTACGACCCTTGACCTAGATAATATAATTTAAGCACTTAACTTAGACATTAATAACTTAAATAGTATCATAGAGAGCTCTTTTCCTTGAGTTAGACCCTAGATTTATCCAAATTAAATAAGTTAATCGAGCCACTCATCGCAGAGATCTCTGCTCTGTTCTGATTAATATATATTCGGTTGTATTACAATGAGACACAATTAAGATATCCTATTATGCATTCGTCTGATGGTGCCATTGCCGTAGATATGGCTTCATCTTCATGATTACGTAGGTTTCAATATTTAATTAAATTGATTTTTATGATACTTAGGTCAATCTATTTTGTGATTAACTTGCATTTTTTTGTTATGTTATGTCTCATTGCTTAACAATTTCTTTTGATGTATCTAAATCATTGCTTTTGTCACAGGGCCCACGACGACCGAGGATGCTTGGGAGACATGGAGGTGAGGAGTCGGGAGCTCACGTTGTGAGGAGCAACATAAGCACCTTTTCAAAAAAATTAAAAGAAATATTTATCATTTATATTTTCGTTGTTATTTATTATTTATATGTGTTATAATAATTATCTTTACATAGGCTCTCATTTGAGAACTTGTGTTTGTAAATGTAGACTATGGACATTACTAACCATGCTGTATTGAGCCTCTTTCACCCCTAACCCGGGTGAGGCTCGACTTGAGTGTTCGAATTAGGATTAGGCACATGACTCTTCGAGCATTATTTAGATCATATACTGTATGTGTGCTTGATCATAGTTAGGACACACTAATAGTGCATCTCATGAGATTCACTTCATCTCATAAGATTTAATTAAACGTACATAACCTCGCTTTACTTAGCCCAGATTTAATTCAATTCTTTCCTGCTATAGAAGCCTATTAAGGATGTGGTTTTCAATTTGCATGCATATAATGATAGATTTTAATTCAATATTGCACTTGCATGAAGAGATCTGGAGGCACTGTAAGTATTCCTTTCTCGTGCATGCATCATGGTTTCTCTTTTGCATCGATTTTTCCCGATTCATGATCTTGATTTACAACTTAGGAATTTAACGGAATTGGGACTGGACCGTAGACGATGAATGTTGATTGCTCACATTTTAACTTAAGTGATAACCTCCAGCTTAAAATTTGGACTGATAATGCTAGTTGACCTAACTATTGGAGTAAAATAAACCTTGTATGATGGGAAAGCAAAACCCACATTGTACACTGACATTATTATGCACGTTTAAGGGGGTGAGGACGCATGCTTAGGATAGTTCCCAAAACCTAATTTATACATGTGCATAATGGATGTTATATTGGATTATCAGCAATAAAATTGACAATATAATATGACCATAATTTATCAGTCTTCATGTGTGAGTTGGTGAATCAATTGGGTTTATTTTGTGTTGATTGATGCGACTTCTTCAAACCCTCCCATGTTCTTTAAAGTTCCATTTTCATCTCCTAAGATTCAGATATGTTATAGATTCATTTAACTCTACATATTCAGGTAGCAATCTCACGGTGTCACGACTCTTGCCACATCTACTGGAGGTGGCAAACTCCAAGCATGGTGGCGATGACAACATGGGCTCTAGGAAATCTACTCGTGTGTCATACCGAGGGAGGATGCCTCTTGGTCATTGCTTTAATTTTAAAAAAGGGTGGGAACTTTCTTTTACATAACTGACATTATTATTTACATATCGATTATTTGATTCTACTAATCTCACATAGTTTTTTACATGGTATCCTTTCCGAATAGTAATTGATACATATTAACCATACATTTTTTGTTGCAAGATAAAATAAAAATATTACAAAGCGAACATGAACTTTTATAAAGACCATGTGAACATTGAATTATGAAATGTTACATACATGGCTTACATAGGGAGCACAGATTTTACAAAGGAATGCAAAAAAATTACAAAGACTTTACACATTACTATAAATATTTTTTTGGCAAATGACATGTAAAATAAATAGAATAATGCAATTATGTAATTCATAAGTGACAATGCAATTTTAGAAAAGGAATGTACTCATTTAATAAAAACTATTAGTTGGGAATGTTAAAAAAATCATTGTCGAGTAGATGGAATTTGAATATAAAATGAAAACATAATGGCTCGAATCTTTTAAATAAGATACGGTTAGATTGAGATCTCGCGGCTCTTGTTCATGCCGATAAACACACAAGCTAACATACACAAGCACACGCACACATACAACACACTCACGCACACACATATACACACACAAACACACTTGCAAATAGGCCTAGCTCTACCCTAGCTTGTCCATTTCATCAAGCTTAGCACTTTGAATAGGGTTTAAGATTTTACAGATGTAGGGAAATCTTGTGGTCCTACACCATTTCTATGATCGTCGTACCTTGTCTAAATATGTTGTTGTTGGATCAAATGGTTATATAAAAAAGGATTAAATAGATAGACTTATAGTAAACATTGAATCATAAGAACTCCTACACATAGGGATGAAAAAGGTCAGATATAGATACAAATATAGGTATAATTGTATCCCTATCCATTTTAAAATACAAATACGAATGCGGATATGAATATTGACGGATGTAAAATAATTGTTGCCATATCCTTAAAAATAAATACGAATGTAAAGTGGATATGAATCACATACGAATAATATCAGAAATATTTGATGGATTAACTAAAATATACATGTTTAAGATGGTTTACACATAAATAGATATACTAAATATGGTAATTTCATAACAATTATATCAACAATGGTGAATGCAATCATAAAATATTGGTACACACAGTTATAAATAAATCTATTGCTATACTTATGTATGAAAACGAATATACGAATATGAATGAATATTAGCGAATGTCAAAATGATATCCATATCTGCATCCATCTTAAAACGAATACGAATACGAATTCAAAATATGTATAAAACGAATACGATAGCGAATCGGATACGAATATATTAACATTCATTCTCATCTCTACTTACATATCATGCCCTTTAAGAACTAAACTACCTTTCATGTTTACATTGAGCTCCCTTTCACCCCTCGTACATGAATCGGTGACATATGGTTCATGTTTTCTCGTATCCACATTAGTGCATTCCTCCTCGAGCTGTTCATGGGAACCCATGGACCATCATGACCCAGTAGTATAGGCCTGGCTTGGACCGTGGCTTGTTCTTCTCAATTCACGTGGGGGGAGAACAAGAAGCGCACATATGCAAATAACGAAAGAAATAAATAGAAGGGCATAGACGCTAATTCCCCAAAAGGAAAGTGTGGGGGAATAACGCGGAGAACGAAGCGGAACAGATCTCTTAAAAAGGATCTCCCCCCGAAACCACCCACAACAGCCCCCCTCCAGTTTATTCCGCAGATAGAACACGCGCACACGTGCGCGCGTTGGCTCGCAACTCGCGCCATCCGACCCGGAGCCGACGAATGGGCTCCTCTGAGCGGTGCAGGGAGCACCCCTCCCACCTCCAGTCTAGTGGCGTCTGCCCCTTCTGCCTCAGGGAGAAGCTCTCCCACATCCCATCTACCGATCCCGACGACACCGCGTCCTCCTCCTCCTCCTCGGTCTACCTCTCTGCCGTCACCACCGGCCCCGCGTCCACCGAGAGCCCCCGTGGTAAGAAGCCCTCTCCGCTCTCGCACCCGCACCCGAAGAAGGAGCCGGGTTTCTGGAGGAAGCTGTTGATGCGGTCAGGGAGGAGGAAGAAGGAGAAGCGCGCAAAGGACAGGTGATCGGCTCATCTGTTGTTAGGGCATCTTCTGGCTGTGATTTGCCGTGTAAACTGAGTTGTTTTTTGGGTTGTTAGGGTGGGTTGACTCCTGCATATCTGTTGGCGGTTTCTTTGTTCTGGATGACATTGATGAGTAAAAAAAATAAGCCGTACCAACTTAAGTTTTGGCCTATTTCCCACGTTAAAATTGCAGTTTTTCTCTGTACTCCTTTGGGGGTCGTTCTATGTGCAGGTAGTGCTCAAACTCATCTGGTTGTGAACATCTGGATAGACTGGATTAGAAGTGTTTCCCAAAGAGATGTCTCTCTTTCTAATTTTTGATGTATTTGGAATGATGAGAACTGGCTTCGACCATTTTCTCCTGAATGATTTTAAGTCAGGAAAAAGTAAAGGAATTTACCCCATAACGTAGAATCTTTCTAAATTACATTCTCGAACATGTAAACATTGTACTATTCTATCGACTATGTATAGTTACTTCGTCATACCTCATGAACCCTGTCGTCAATTTGACTCATCTTGAGTCAATTTGCTTTGGTTAATTTCAATTAATCAAACCACACCAAAATCAATGGTGGGTTTTCTTCCATCTCTCACCTTCCCTCTTTCCTTCCTTCTCCTCTTCCCCTTATTCCCTCTGATGTCGTCTGCATGTGGCTGAAGGCTGAACACACAAGTCTTGTTGCTGCACCTCCGCCTCGAGCAGTCTAGTGAGTGGCACATCCCTAGTGCCTCGTCCGTGCGCTGCGAAAGGAGCAACCAGAAATTGTTCTTGAAGATCCTCCTTGCGCTCGGATCCTGCCCTCCAGGAATTGATATGGCTCTCCCACATAGAGGCGGAGACGTTGTACGAGAGTGGATCATCTGCTGTAGTTGCTGCTGCAGCAGACTCTGTAGTAGGGGCTGGAGCCGCTCGATCTTGATCTAGCGATTCAAGTAAATGTGCACTTTTTGTGGTCTCGTACCGTGCATATTCGCTTGAACCGCTCAATCAAGATCGAGCGGCTCCAGCCCCTACTGCAGAGTCTGATGCAGCAACGGCTACAGCATACGACCCACTCTCGATGTTGTACTGACTTCGGTTCTCGATAACCAAATTCTTCCATATGGAAATCGATGTTGTGCTGCAGAACCAGCTATCATTGGGAACACGGGCATGACTCGAGAGAGCGGAGGCATTCCTGGCTGAACCCCCCAAGTCATGGGCGGTGGAACTGTTTAGGATACGGGCCCTCTATGATCTTGACTGTGAGGATCCACACTTCGAAGGAGCTCTAGCGGCGGATTAGGGTTAGGGTTCAGACAGAGAATGGGGCACATGCATATTCGAGAAAGAGTCGTTCTCCAAGCGGAAGCCGAGTACGGACACTGATGGCGGTGAATTGGATGATGAGCATCACTTGCTCAGGCTCCTCTTCAAGGCGAGGAGGGCCCGACCAGGATGGAAGAGTGATGTCACAATGAATAGGTATGTGGAGGAGCTCAGTGACATGCTCGCTGCTTCAGGAAGAAGTTGAAGGCGCCAAAGAGAGCTAAGGTTGTCGATGGGAACATTTGATATGTGGGTTTAGCTAAGGAGGTGGAATGAATGGTGGGGATGTCGGAGCCCGTGCGAAGGTCAAGGGGCACGGGGGAGGATGGATGGCGCTAGGTGTTGGTGATGGCTAGGGGAGGTGGAGGAGGTGAAGGAGAGGTGAGGAGGAGGGCGAGGGGGAACGAGGGAAGGAGTATATCTTAAATTTTATAAACAAGAAGGGTAATATGCATCATGTTAGTTTTAATAGTCAACTGGATGAGAACAAATTATAAGGTTTGCAGAGCAAGAGTTAACAAGTTTACGAGGTCGAGAAGATAATTAAAAAAGATTTTACATTTTATGGTAAAAATCCAAAAAGTAAAAGATGATAGAATGAGTAGATTGAACTTCATTAATAAAGACAAACGGAGGATGACTGTCGATTCGACAGATTCTTGTCTTGCATTTGATTCAACAAGCGATTGGAAATCGTGATGCAAAAGAGACGATGCTGCTAAGATAGGCGTGCTTTCAACCTTAATCCGAGATTGAAAAACATAGATAAGTGGGACCTGATCTAAGAGCTCTTCTTGGATTTAGTATTATAGATGCACGAAGGATAGATGAGGGATGGGCTGGAAATGTTACCTAATTTGTAGCTTTTAAGTGAGAAGCTTACAGGAAAAGTGGCAGTCAATAGGACAGGTGTTGAGCGGTTACTCAAGAAAATTAGCCATGTCTACTTATTTAGTTTGAACTTAATTAGATTAGTTTGCAACAAATCAAAATGCTTAAGCTTTAATTGCTAAGTGGAAATCCCAAAACCGATTATATGTGAGATATTTTGAAGTGTCACTGAAAATGTAAAAAAAATGCATGCGAAATAAATGCACAAGATTGATATTCTAAAAATTTTTGGAATACTAAAAGACTTGTCTCAAGATTGATGATGAAGTTCTTTTTTGGAGTAATTAGATAATTTTGTTGCTTGAAAAGTCATATCAAGACAACTTAATCCTTAATCCATTTCCATTTAACATATATTAAAGAGGGACATGCATTAGCTGAACCCCCTCTTTAATATATCACCCCACCCACCCAGCACACATGCCTATACACGCTCCTACACACGCATACACATATGCATGCATCCACTCACACACATACCCTCACATGTGCGTATGCACACACACATGCGCGCCCACGCCCCGTGCGCACACACAGTCACACACGTTATAGAGGGAAAATATATATCAAATGACGAGACACATACCCATAATTTTCAAGTAGGATGGATGAAAAAATACCTATAAAGTGCTCTCTACGAAATAACATGAAAAAAAGGTACATAAGTAGGTTTTCGTGTATGTGTCTATCATCCCACGTTTTTCATGTACGTGTATCATCTCCTTTAAAATAAATATACATTGATTATGAGTAATCACATAAATACGTCATAGATTAACTTAATTATTTATTATGGGATGGTTTACAGAAAAATAAACATGTTCCATATATCAACACTAAATAAATACGGCGAAAGTTGTAGTAAAATTTTGATACATATGTTTCTTAATAAATAAACAGCTGTATTTATTTACAAAGTTGAACATATGAATATAGATACATATGTTTGGAGATATCTACATGATATGACATCCATATCTATTTTAAAATGGTCACTGATACGAATATCAAAATCTTTACAAGGATGTGGTAGTTGATCTGGTATCTCAACAAAACCACTATGATAGTTAGAGATGAAAATGTAGAAAACAAGAGTACGAAAGCGTAATTAGAGATAAAGAATATAGAACAGTGAAGAACACCAGGATTTTAAGTGGAACCCTATTCCATAAGGAGCATGGTGAAAACGAGGAGAACCGCCTATCAGGTTGATTTGTATAATGAACTCTCTCAATGAATATATGCGGTGTAGGGGCTTCAATATAGTCTCACCAGTAAGACCAAGTCCTACTCATAGACGATGTGGGAGTAAACCTGTGGATGTGGTAGTTGGACCACAGAGGGATGCAATTACCCATGTGTGGAGGCATATTGTAACAGTCCCCCTCAAGCCAGAGTATGCAATGTGGACAAATAAAAAGAAATCACTCACTCACATAATACAAGACACTACGGAAATTTAACTCAATGCATACTCTACTGAATTCTTGTTGAGGATGTTGCTTCTCATGTCGTGCTGGTGAGAAGGAACTGAAAGGCTGGAGTGTGAACTGAGTCTCTTCGTAAGAGAACATGCACTATGTACTGCGTCTACGGGAGTCACTGGAACTGAACTAAGTCTCCTAATCGAACAACATGTGTTCTGTATTGTGCAGAGTCACATAAACTGGAATGAGTCTCCTCATCAGACAAGAATCCAGTAGAGTACATGTCCCATTTACTGAAGACTTCTACATCTCTCTAAAGGGTCAAACAAAGAACATCATGGGAATATCCATACTTAGATATCTGAAAACGGGTTTCTCTCATTAGGACCTCGAAGTGAGTTCTCTCTCATAGGAACATCAGAATGATCTCGTACCTGAGTTCATAATCATTGGAGAATTAAGTTTAAAACCGAGTTTCCTTGTCGAATCTTTTTTTCCCTTATTTTTTTTGAAAGCATTACGACCCAATCTAGGCATTGGGTACCTCCTTTTAAAAAAAATATGCAACTCAACTTTGGGACCAATACTATGAAGCTCATTTTTTTAAAAAATAATTGGAATCAGGATCATCTCCGTAAATAAATAAGATATTGAACCCCCCTTTATGTGTGTGTATGTATAAGATGGGTTCCTTGAAGGGAACTTTGGATCTTGCTGCCAAGGGAGTTCTAGGAGAACATGAGGTGGTTGGATACTATGCACTGGAGATCTCATGTCATCACACATGGAGGAGATTGCCGCCTTGAGGTATGAGTGGTCGGAGGAGCTCGAGGCTGGGAGGTATGCGAGGCTGGGAGCATGAGGCTTGAAGTTTAGCGGTATATTCTGGAATTGATCGAGATCCTTTAAAAAATATTCTGGATTTAGGATAATGATCGTTGGTGATACTATTAGGATGATGAAGATACGGAGTGGTGTGATTCTTGTTATGCAGATATTTAAGCTTGAGACATGTCTTCTTCCTCCTCGTGCAACCACTAGGGTGTCAAAGAACCTATCATCAGAAGATGGTTGTGAGTGTAACTTTCTAGGCAGAGGTTCTCTAGGGAGGTGCTCTTGGAAAAGAGATCAGAGGCTTTGGAATCGTGCATGTTATTGCAAATCGTGCATGGGAGAAGAGTCTTGTATGAGGAAGATGAACCTACTGTTGTAACCTTGAGAGAGAGAGAGAGAGTTTCCAGTTCCTATGCTAGAAAGATGGAGGTACATAATGGGAAGAAGGTCACTTGGATGTGTGCCACCTACTCTGGTCTTTTCTTCTTCTTATTCTTCTTTCAAAAATTTGTGTTCAAATAATGAACCCATACTTGTTCTAGCACAACTCGATATTAGCCGTTCCACCCGGGTCGATGATGATGGGCACACAATGCATATGCCCTGAGAATTAGGGTTTCTAAAACCCTAGTTTTCAGGAACTTAGCAATGGCTGAAATTCCAAACTTTATGGAACTAGGGTTATACTAGAAACCCTAGGACTTTCTTCAAAACTTCATGAGATCTAAAGCATTCGAACAAGATCTTGAACATGAACATAATAAGAAATAACCTTCAAGACTAAATCCAATAACTGAAATCACTCTGATACCTTGTAGAAAATGAGAATGCGAAAGCGTAATAGGAGATAAAGAATATATAACAATCAAGAACACTCGGATTTTAAGTGGAACAGTACTCCATAAGGAGCAGTATGAAACCATGGGAGGACCACCTATTGGGATAATTTTTATAATTATATCTCTCAATGAATATATGTGATGGGTTTCTTATATAGCCCCACGAGTAATACCAAGTCCCACTCATATACGTGGGACTAAACATGTGGATTGGACCCTGAAGGGATCCAATTACATATCTCTACTCATAGTCTAACAAAAAATGATTAGATATATATATATATGTGTGTGTGTGTGTGTGTGTGTGTATGTGTGTTATAATTTACTTAAGCATTTCAATAATTGAATATGAATGTGCATATATATTGACAAATATGAATAATATGTTATGGAACCCTTAAAAACAATTAAAGTACATATTTGAATAATCATATACTAATTGCATCTATATCATAATAATTATTTCAAATATAATAAAAGTAGCCATATCATTTTTGTAATATAGTTCTATGAAGGCTAGGGTTTGGGCCTTAGCGCATCAAGCAAGCGTGTAGGTTGCATCACATATGACCTAGGGTAATTAATCATATTAGTTGCATCAGACAACAGAAATTAATTTTTTAAAATAGATGAAATCACATGATTCAAGAAAACTTCTCAAATTATTTCACCAAGATCACAAACGAGTTATCGGAATACCTCTTGAAGTGTATTTGCGATCCTTTGTCTCTAAAGTAAGAGACCTCCTGTCTCAAGTCCGATCCGACAAAGGTCGCATTTGCGGGCTCATGGATGAGGTGTGTGCTTCCCACGATCCAAGTTGATGATCCTAGCGAGGAGTCTCCTGATTTCATACCACAAAATCTGATGCCTTATTCATGAGAAAGAAGCACCAAAGATGGAGAAGATCCACAAGCAGTCGATCCGGCAGCACAACAACGTCACAACGGTTGCGAGTCTCTTTAGGTCAATATGTAGACAACTACAATATTGAGAGAGAGAGAGAGGACATGTAGAGAATAGATAGAGAGAGAGAGTTATTGCTCTTGCAGTTCATGTAGTAGAAATGGCTAGGGTTACCCTCCTTTTATACTAAGTTGGATGTCCATGGATCCCAATCCATGTGTTCACAAAATCAATGGTTTAGATTGTATTGTGCTTTCAATCAATGGCCATGATTTTCTCACATAATATTTCTAACAATAACTAGTTATTTCAACATAAATTAAATATATTGAAGATAAATCAATATAATTCAATTTAATTCAAAATAATAAACATTGAATTACTTGGAAGGAGAGGAAGTCTCCTTCCATACATAGGGTAGGCGACCACCAACTCGAAGAGCTCAAGTTGTCATACACTCCATGTATGGTAAGGATGCTCTCTCATTCCTATTATGTTGAGATCTCATATCTCATCATATATCCCACATGTGAAACAACTTTTGTTGCAAACTTATTTAACAAAATAATTCCAAATTATTTTATGATAATTTTAATCATACCATTGGTAATTATGAATCATATTCATATCCAATATAAAATGTAAATTGTATTACAGTTTAACGTGACTCCAATTTATATCAACATTTAATTCGTAAATATTATTTACAATAACATGTCCCAACATATTATAATTCACATTTATAATATTTATGATTATATGGATAATGATATCCACATTAATCATATCCTTGATAATTAATCATATTTAATTATCTTAGATGCGTATTCTCACGTGCTCACATAATATGAATCATACTCGTATTATTCATGATAGTTAAATCACATCTAATCATCAATTTTCCTAATGCTCAGATAAATTATCAACATGGAATTATTGTTGAACTCTTTCAAGAATAATATATTTTCTCTGTGGGTACTTGGAGATAAGGACATGGAGATTGTACATTCCATGTATAATGACTTGGATATTGAGTTCATATATCAAATCCAGATCTCAAGGACCTCTCATAGATGTTCGGTGAAATCAAATTGTAAATCTTATCTTCTCATTGCATCCGAAGCACATTCAGATCAATGTCCAACTTTTGCATTAAGATTAATTTACTGATCTACTGAGAGGAGTCACTAAAATCCAAACCCGTTTCATCACTCCCTCGGAATGGAAGTGTCATAGTTATACAATCGTTACGATCACATCACCCTCGAGTATTCCTAATGCCGTACATCATGCATATTGGAAGACCTAGAATAAATCCGAAGTTTTAGATTACATTTGAATGGTATCCTTCAGGGTTCTACCATTAAGTTTCTCACTTGATCATTGGGAGTTGGTATCGATTATATACTTTCCAAAATCATATCTCATACCTAGGTATCGATCATATACTTTTCAAAAGCATATATCATACATACAACTTCAGTCAAGCTTCCAAAGTGAGAACGAGCGTGCACGGAACTTGATTCCAATATCTCATGAGTGAGATCAAGTCTTCCGATTCAGTAATGAACCTGTATGATCCCTTTAAGAGATCATATTACTCATATGCCCTTGTATGCACACCAACTCATCGTTGTATAGACCTTGAACATGTCATCAACCTATCGGTCTGTCAAATATACATACTTAGGCATATAGTAATACATCTATCTCCTGTTAGAGGATGCGTGCATATATCGTGATAGTATATGACATAGATATTGATTATCTTGATCTCATTAAGTCAACTCTTGACCTAACTTATCTAACACCTCCGAATATCTATTCCTATGTAGAGGACTTGCATCAAGAGGTCAACCAGATATCAGCCTTTAGAGAAGGAGTGTCATCTCCTTCTTAGGCTGGAGATCATTTCTTAACAATCATTTGACGGTGATTGATGAGTCCTCAATCTAACTCTTTAGATATCATTCATGCGCCAACCTCTATGATTCAACTATTGAATCAACAGTTGTATGATTATTAAGATGGCCATGGTATACAACCTTAATTGTACTAAGATGCATATTATGTAAATAAGTTATTCTTCATTTCAGATTAAGGAGTGAATTGCATTAACATTTATTGCATAATGACTCGTCGTGGGATCACATGTCCAACAATCTCCTACTTTTCCAAAGAGCCAATTATTGGGCTAATCTTTAAACCCATACTCATGTGTTAATCATAAGCTATTTAGAAAAATAGCTTTGGAGGCTAACTAGTCACTCCGTTCCTGAGTGACTATGCCAAGTACTTTCACAGAATTGCATATCCCCCCGTAATGGTGCTCGCATCCAATGCGAACGTTGCATCTTATGCAACCAATACTCAATCCTGTTAAAGTAGTTATTGTGCCTTTGTCACAATAACTTGATAATTATTATAACCAATACGTTATACCTTTATTCTTGGAGATCTCTATCTCATCGGATTAAGACATAATCTTAAGTCTAGTAAGGTATATATAGATAAGACGTTTTTAGATCACTATCTATAAAGTCTTAATTTCTTGAAAAAAGACTTTAATATCACTATCTCAAAAATTGTGCCCCATGATGATGTTGATTATTACTACAATTTAGTGTTTTATCTCCATAGTAGGATTGGTAATATTTTACTACCCCCATTACATGGCAGACACCTAGCCTTTGTACACATCTATCACACATTGAGCTTCCCATTACTGATGCACTAGGGCATGTAGATTTTGTATTCACATCCTCAACTCTTTGAGGTACTCTCCCTTTAGACAAACCGGTACCATATCTTAAGGGAAAGAATCTTTCCTTGGAGTTTTAAAAAAATGGAATATGTGACATCCAGATCCGAATAGTATGAATCCGACCCGATTAAGGGTCCGCATGATCTAGTAGCATTCAATTAATATTGAATGAATCCAATGATGAATCTTCATTTCATCACATTTATTCTATCATTTTGGCCTTAAAAATCCTAGCTAAGGCATGTAAATAACATTTATTTGTACAAATTAACATTCATTTATTGTTCCATTTATTGTATATAAAGATATTGTTTTTATGCCAAAATTATAGAATAAAGAAAAGAAAAGAAAAAGAATAAAAGGAAAAAGGTATTTTATGACCCTAAATCCCAAGACCTAGGCATCTTGATGACTGGGTCGATAAGGAATAAAGTAGGAGGAGATATGGGCCAATAAATCCATAAATTTCCATTCTTTTATCCATCAATATTGTATTTTTGGGACCTATTTTATTTTCCATTTTTTATACCTAAAATAAAGAGACTTTTCACATGAAAGTTGTAGATAATAATGTATAGAAAAATACAAATTGATTTCATACAAAAATAATATACAATCTACAAGTTATACTCAAAATAAAAAGCCAAAATACCAACTTCTCATACCCATATCTCCTAAATAAAAACTCAAAATGTATCAAAATCATCTTTAATAGTATATAACTTTTAGTAAGTGATTTAATGAAGGTGTTTTATTTAATTTGGAGTTAAGTTGTGAAAGTTAGGTTTTGGACCCCTACTGTATAATATACCTGAATAAAATATTCATTTTATTTATTTATTATTATTTTTATAATTCTATATTGTTATAATTATTTAAATATTATTTAAAACATATGTAAATATTTAAAGTAAATTAAAACCATTAATAAATCACAAAAATAAAATAAATATACAAATATATAGATGAAATACCTATACTTATAACTATATATTTTATACCCCTATTTATTTAAGTGTACATATAATATCAGAAAGATATAACAAAAATATATTTATGTATATAAAAATAAGTTACAAATATATATAATAATAAAATAAAATAACAAAATATAAAATATAAAATAAAAATAAAATACCCGAAACATAGATGGCTATACCTATAAATAAAATCCTAAAAATGAACTTGCAATAAATAAACTCGAAAAAATAAATAAAAATAATATTAAAATACAACAGAAAATAGTAAACATTTTTATTTTTTTAAATTTATTTTTATAAAATCATTTATTATTTATTATCAATCTTTAAATAATTCTGACTCGCCTTTTTTCTAGTTGGTCCATGTGGACCAACCCAGGGGAGTCAAGTGTTGAACCCAGTCAACTCTTCTCCCCGGGCGTAGCCCTTGTCAAAGCCTCATTTGACCCATGTTTCTTCGATCTTTATAGCTTGATACAAGCATCCTCGATCATTCCCGACGCATCAGACACTATCATTTCATTTCCCAAATGTATGATAGTATCAAGCTATCATACACTGTATCTCCCCATCCCATGATTTTTTCTCCTCGATCATTCTCCTATCATGTTTGATTATATTCTCGAGGAGTGTGTCCCTGTAGCAAGCTGCTCCCCTTATCTTTGACCCTTGTTCAGTCACCTGTACAAAACCTTGCCTCCTCCTTCCCTTTGATTTTTGAATCCCGTTTACCCCATTTCCCCCTTCTTGCGTCCTAGGGTTCGAGCGACACGACAGGTCGCTCGCCCAATGGTTTGGCAGATCGAAGGAGTGGAGTAGAGGGTGGTTCTGTCCATCTTCGTCGCTCGCGGCGTGAGGTCCCCATCTCGCGGCTCTGCGCTGCTTGAGGTATTTTTTTCTTTGATTTTTAGATTGGGTTTAGTTGTAGTTTAATTTGTTGTCCGTAGATTAGTCACTCATTGCTTGAGTTAGCATAAAATCCCTCATTCATAGTTAGCCGAGCTCCACTCCAGTAAACCTCCCACTGTATCTCCGCCGTTCCTGACGCATCAGACACTATCATTTCATTTCCCAAATGCCTCTCCTACACCCACCACACTCCATTCAACCAGATCCACCATGGATCTGGATTTCGACGTTCCACCTCCTCCCCTCGTCGGAAGAGCCACCGCCATGACCCATTCATCTCCATTCCACCACCTGAAGGGTCGGGGCAATTTTCCCTCGACCCAGTAACCTTTTCATGTAGGTACCTGGAGCTACTGAGTCCCTTTGCGGGCTACGTTGATTAAAGAAGAGGTATCAGGAGCTTCACCCTTTGCCGACTCGTCAGTGCCCTTCCGACGGGCCTCAGTCTTTTCTGAAGCTCCTATACGCTGCAGACCGTCGTGTAAACCATGTAGAACACTTAAGAAGTTGGGGAGACAACCGGAGTTGCGAGATTTTACAGATCAAAGTGAAGGAGGGCGGTTATTCTTCGTTGTTCTTCGCGAGGAGCAGCAGCTGTTGGATCAACCTTCCCCTCAAGTTTTGATCACAGCCGTTGGATCTTGCCATCACTCAACCGTCAGATCAGGTGCATGATCTAATCAGGAGCATCGATTGTTGATGTGGTATCGATCGTTGATCGGCCACCACATGGATAAGTGACATGTTTCCAGCCGCATGATCACGCCTTTGAGGGGGTATTTTGCAGTTCTTCCCTCATTTTTGTTGCTTTATTATTCGGTCCATATTTTTGGTAAATTTGCAGTGGACCTCCTAAGTTTTTCTCTATTTGCTTTTTGATCCTGGCCACGTCACCTCGCGTGCTATCCCACGTGAGGTGACATTTTGCTCTTAGACCCCCACGAGTTTTGTTATTTATATTTAGTACGTAAAATTTCACATGCAGTTATAATATTTTGGGATTTTTGTAGAATACCCTTTATTTTAATTGCATAAATGCCATTTTTGGGACATTAATATTAGTGGTTGTTTTCTATTTATTTAAAATATCATTTTTGCTCCACAAAATCCTTAAAATTAGGGTTAGGTTCTTTTTTGCACATACTTTCACACCACTTTTTTAGTTTTGTAATTGAAGACTTTTCTTATTTTATAAAAATAAAAAGAGCACAGAAATTCCCTGTTTGAATTAAAAACCCCATAATAAATATAAAATCGTTTTGAAAAATCCCCAAAAAATATATTTTATTTATCTATTTATTTTACAACTCTGAATCCATAAACCCTAAAAATAGAAAAAGGAAATCTATAAAAATTAAAAAGCTCCAAAATCCTTTATAAAAATCTAAAATATACCTAAAAATTCAAAAAATGTCATTTCTATTTTATAATTTTCTTTATATTATTTATTAGTAACCGAAAATAGTTTTCGACAATTTTGATTTTATTTTACATTTTTAATTTCCAAAACAATTTGACCTATTTATTTAATTCATGATTTGGGATATTCTTTACTTTAAAAATATAAAAAATACCAAATTATCTAAAAGATCACAAGAATAGTAAAAAAATATTTAAAACCCAAAAACATTGTATTTCCTATATTTTTTATTTTTAACAGTATTTATAATTATATTAGCTTATATTGTATATATTACTTATATACCTTATATATCTTTTATAAATGAAAAAGAAAATTAAAAATCTGAAAATATAAAAAGAAAATAAAAATATATAAAATTTAAAAAAAATAAAAATATAATAAAAAAATAAAAAAATAATAGTTAGTAACCCACACAAAAATAAACAAACAAGAAGAACACAAATTTTTGGATTCATTTCCCCGATCTACTGTTTGCTCCTTGTATTCGACACTCTATACATACTTACACCTATACACATCATTTGTAGAGATTATAATAAAATTTAACTTCACATATTTTGTTTTTCATTGATTTATACATATTGTGGGTTAATTGTTGAATTTCTTGGGATTTGTGTGAGGTAGATTCGACGACTGTTGATCCACCTTGTGGATTGACAATACCTCTGTTGATTCCCTCTAGTTTTCACCCAAATCGATCTATTGATCACATATCAGAATTCGTACGGTTGCAATCGATCAAAAGTCGATCACATCATGATGCGTGCCATCAGAAACGCTGTGACACAAATTCGAAAATCGCAAAACAAACCTAGACCACCCAAAAATCCAATTCGATAAAATAAGATCAATGGAATCAACTGTTTATCGATTGGAGGTCATTTGATATTTTAAAATCGCAAAATTTAATTACAAACCAACACCATATCTTGAAAATTTTAAGAAGTCATTCCCAATCCAAAGTATATGAATATTATACTCATATTGATCGTCGTACAGAGACGATCGAAACAAGATATTGTGCATCAGAATCCAAGACTCGAGCGCAAATGCGAATGATTTCTGTGTTCTAAATAAAAGAGAGATATTTAAAAATAATAATTTATTTCTATTGTACAGTTCCTGTAGCAACAACACTTGGACCCTCTTTCTCTTCTCCAAGTGGCTTCTAGAAAATCTCTCTATTCGCCAAACACTAAAGCAACCCTTCTCCTTACTAATGCTACCAATTCTCCCCCAACACTCCCACCCTCCCCCTCCCCCCCCAAATTCCCAAATCCCTTCTCTTTTCTCTCTATTTTTCCCATCCGAAGGGAGCTCCAGCCCTTTCCCCCCTCTCCTTTGATTGTTGCAACTTGTTGCTGCTTCAAGGCAATAATCCCCTCCCACTATTGCATGTGCAACCACTGCTACTGCACCTTCATTTGAGATTATGGGTGCTCTCTGATGAAGCGCTCCCGCACCCTATGTTAATTCGGTCAAATTAATGGTCCAAATTAATTTAATGTGTTCGTTGCAGTCGGATACGAGAGGTTGATCAAAAACCACTTAGAACAGATTTTGGTCAATTTTAAGCAGTGATATTTTTTTACTTGGTGGAGTCCAAGGTCGATCTCAGGGAGGCAACTGTCTCCTTAGGTGGATTACAGCAATTTACAAGTGTGTGATATTCGGGGAACAATTTTTTTTTGTCTTTTTAATTCTTATGCAGACATATGCAGACAAGTCTTAGCCAATTTAAAGTTAGATTTAATTGATGTATCAAACTAAGTCCAAAAATAATGAAAATTGGCCAGAAGGTTATTTATGATGAAAATGACCTACACTAATTTTTTTTGGAGTTTTTCGACTCAAAATAAATTTTCTGTGAATTAAACAAGCAGACAGAGTGATTTTCAGTGTTTAATTTTTAATAAATATCAAAGCACAATATTTCTCAGAACTAAAATTATCCTAGGAAGGTCTAATGATCAGGAACCTAGGAAAATTGACAGAACTTAAAAATGTTGTGAAATGAATTAATTAAAATTAATTAAGGAAAATCACTAAACTATTTATTCAGGCCTCGTTATGCGTGCAAATGATGTGAAATTTTTATGGAATGCTGAAAATGAAGTCCTTAAACTACTGTGAATTTTTCGTGATTTTTGAAGGCACAGATAATTTACTAAGAATCAAAAGGTTTCACTGGGCAAAATATGACACAAATCAACCAATTAATTTATTAATAAATCAAGGAAACCAACAAAAATACAACACGTGTGCTAACAGGTAGAGGACAAAATTCTCAACAATATGCAACTTTTAAAATTTCAAAATGATCAAAAATGCATGCTATGGACACGTGCAAACACAGGGGTATAAATGCAACACTGGAAAATAAATGTTCAATAAATAAACATGCTAACAGGGACTAAAGTGCAATTACCAATAATATGCAGGACGTTTATGCAATTTCTCCACGAACCACGTGCGCCTCACGTGATGTCTGCTTCACAGGGACCTTTCTACAATTTTAGAAACCTCCAGGGGTGTCGGTGCAATTAACCCAGGCCGCACGTGCTCCTCACGTGGGGCGGCCTAGGTTCGGAGGGCTTCGGAGGCTCGGACTAGCTTCGGGGTACCCGAGCCTAGGCTTGGGTGCCGAGGCTCGGATAGGGCGACGTGGCGGCCTGAGGGCCCTTGGATCAAGATGGATCCAAGGGTGGTCGGTGAAGACGCGTGGCAGCGGGTGAAGCGTCCGATCCTCGGTGAGATCGACGGTCGAGGACGAAGGCGGCGATGGGACGCGTGGCAGGACGAGGGCCGTTCGATCCGAGGATCGAACGGATACTGCTCCTTCTCCTTCAACGGGCCTCCGCCGCCTGCGGAGGAGGGGGCTGTGCTCCGGCGAAGACTGCTGAGCTCCGCCTCGGCTGCCAGGCTCCGGTGGTGAGCGTCGTCAGCTCCCACCTAGCTCGGAAGACTCGGAAGAGGACGGCGAAGCCTCCGGTGGTCTCTGGATGTCTGGAGGAGAGCCGGAGCTCCTGGTCGATGAAGCTCGAGGAAGGATCCGATGAAGCTCCGGCCAATGGTCAAAGGAGTACCTGCAAGGGTTATGTGGATAGCCGAAGCTTGTGCGTGCGATCGTGGAGAGGATGGAGTGGTCGGTGAAGCCTGCGGCGAAGAGGGTGGTCGGGTAACAGAGCTCCGGCCAGGTGGCGGAGCTTGCAGGTCGGCGGTGGTCGAAGTGAAGTGAATGGCGATGTGGAGAGGCCCGCGAGGATGAGAGCACCGTCGCGGAGCTCGTCGGAGTGTCGAGGCGGTGCGGAGATGTCCGTGGACGGCGAATAAAAACGGAGAAAATAGAGGAAAAAGAAGAACAAGATCGGAGAGGAGATGGAGGGGGGTACCTGGGAATTGGAGCTCTGCTTCGAGCTCCAGGTCGTCGCTCAAGAGGTCGGTAAAGCCTCGAGCTCGTGCAGCGTCAAGGAAGGCGGCTGCGACACGGCGGTGCACCGTGGATCTCGCCGGAGAAGAAGGGCCTGTCTTCGCTCGAAGAAACGGTCAATTGCTGTCACCAATCGAGAGCTCTGAGCTCGGGGGTCTCTCCTGGAGTGGCGGATAGCGATGAAGGTGGCCGGAGGGCGAGTATTTATAGGAGGAAGGTGACGGCAGAGCTGGGTGAGTGGCGAAGTTCATGGCTGTCGTGGGGCGAGTGTGGCGGAGATGGTGGTGTGCGAGGGAGCTGGCGAGGGAGAGGGAAGAGTGGGGAGCGTCGTGGCGAGGTCAGCGGCCGGAAGAGAAGGCTGACGTGTGCCCAGAAAAGGAAAGGGGCAGCCCCTCCCGCAAGGCGAAGATCGTGGGAGAGAGAGGGCGCCCGAGGTAGGAGACGAAGCCCTGGCCGTTGGATCTTGTGATCCAACGGCCAGATCGAAGCGCAAAGGAGCGGGTCCGATTAGATCTGGGTGAGATGATCTGAGGTCGTGATGGCGACACGTGGCGTGAGCTGGGCGAAGTACGAACGAGCGGCTAAGATCGGGTCTAGGGGACGTGATCTAAGGGTCAAGATTCGCTGGAAGGTGGGCGGCTGTGATGAGAGGATCGGGGGCTTGATCGAGCGGCGCAGATGACGCCACGTGGCTCCCTGAGAGCGCGGCGCTAAGGGACGGTGATGATGGAGAGCTTAGGACGATCGAGCGGTGGAGAGACATCAAGAAAAGGAGTGGCTGAGATGCAACTTCTGAGATGCGATCGATCGGTCATCATCGCGCCACGTGGCGAGCCCTACTCAAGGCGCTAACGAGCGGCCAGATCTGAATGCGGATGAAGATCGAACGGCTGAGAGAATGAGCGCACGTGGTCACAGAGGGGCCGTTGGATCTGAAGCGAGATCCAACGGCGGAGGGCGAAGGCGGATAAGGCGAAGGACAGCGGGCCGCGTGGCGCAATCAGAGGGCGCCACGTGGCCTGCTGTGAGTGGCTGGAGGAAGAAATGCGTGTAGAGAGAAGAGGAAGCCGAATTTGGAAAAACTCAAAACATGAAAGTTGTAGATCTTGATGAGATCTACAAGTTTCATGTTGACCAAAGACAGAGATGAGGTCAAATATGGTACATAAATACAAAGATACATAAATATACATATGTAGTATACAACATGACCCAAGAACCAAAGTTCCTCATACAAGCTCCAATTTCAATGGAATTAGTCTCATTTTGAAGGTCTTTTGATATGTAGTATTCTAATAGTGAGTGGACCTAAGTAGGAGTTTGTATGCAGGCTTTATGTGTGTTTTAATGTACAAGGTTTCTCAGGACAATTGGGCTATTTTACAAGGGAGGTTTTTGGCACTCTTCCCTATATTATTAAGGAGTATATACATGTATTATAGAGAAGGAGTTATTTGATGGAGGGATATTGTACAGGGGATTTTTGGCTTCTTATTTAAATGCAGATGAGCTGTTAAAATGCATGAATTATGAATGCATGCAGGAGTGTTATTTATGCAAGATAAAAGGAAATATGCCTCTATTTTCTCGGGAACAAGGCTCTATTTTTGACTTTTGATGTGATGAATCACAGATTCATCAACCCCCTATACTTAAACCTTGCTCGTCCCCGAGCAACTAAATGAAATGCAAGAGTGAAATGATTTTGGGTTCCATACCAAGGTCATGAACAAAAGTTGAAAATGGAGCCTGACTTGACCTTTGGATTAATTGTGTGGCGGAACCTTATTGGGACCTGAACTTAAGACCTAACAGACTTCAAGTTCCACAAGTCTTCTATTCAAGACGCCTTAACAGTCAGGTCAGAATAATTCCTCAAACGCAAATTTCTGATGACTATGATTCTTACTTGTACTGTGTAAGTGAGATATAGCTCTCCATATCAGAAATGACTCGGAACCAGCCTCCTCTAACAAGGTAACTCAATAACCTGGTCCAGTAACTCTTTCCTCGAGGAGCGGGGTATTCCCTTCTAAGTTCAAGTGCGACCAACTCAAGAGGAGGGGGTAGAGAAAAGAATGGATGGTAGCCAGTGTAGCTAACCTATCCCGGGATGCCTGACCAGTGTAGCCAAGTCAACCAGCTGCATTTTCCTTGCTAATATACATACTCCGACAGGTATTATTCTTTTTCTTGGACCTGTCTGATTTTTTTGGAGTTCTTTCTTGCATTTTTTTTTTGGAACTATATTCAAGGTGCAGCATATACATCAGGAGTTTTTCCTCTTGAGCCGGTAGACTATCCCTCTTTTGAAGCATTATTGCAACCCACAGCATCCCGTCCTTAGCCTTCATCACCACTAGACCAAGTTGAGACGCACTTCCTTCACTATAAGAAGAAGAGAGGTTCCGCCTAGAAGTACTACCCTCATATGCTACCCCAAGCCAAAGGAAACTACTTCCTCAACACCTCATCAATGAAGAGCTATGTGCATTGTGCTTGTCCAAGTTAGGTCATTATCTAAAAGAATCCTGCGTATGCACGAGATATTCTACTTAGACTAATTAAGATGACATGTGAACATAGATTTGTGGACTCCCAGAATTAAGTCACTTGACCTGAGAAATCTTAACTCCAGTTCCTATAAGGTTCCTCTGAACTTAGGTGGATTAAGGTCAAATCAAGTCCATCCTCAATATCTACTCATGACTTGGTTCAGAACCCACTAGCTTTTCACTTTGCATATGCAAAGATATGCCGATGAGATGAGATTTCATGCCATGAAAAATGCAAGACTCTTTTATATGCAGTGATGATATGCAAGAGTAAATAAGAAGCCTTTTGTTTTATTAAAGGGTGATTTTTTTTTTTGTCATTTTACCCGCCCGTAATTATTGTAAATATACAAAAATACGTGAAAGTACGAGCTATGGGTAAAGTATATATGTAATATATACACGCCCCCCTATACTTAGCGTGTGCTATGTCCTCAGAGCACAAAGAGCGAGGAAAAGACATAGCTCGTGCTAAGCGTAGGAGAGCCGAAAAGAAATAGAAAGTATAGAAGTCGTCTCGCCCCCCTATACTTAGGCTCTGGCAGCCTAAGTGTAGAAGAAGATCAGAAATGGGGCGGACAAGGGAAAGATGAGAAATGATTGAGTATATAATGTGGGCATCGGTCCCCCCTTATACTTAGGCTCGGGTCAGCCTAAATATCGGTAGGAATGAGTGTGAGAACCGATGTGATTTGGAGAATGTACAGTGCAACGACTCGATTGACCCTTCCCCCCTATACTTAGGATCTGGTCATCCTAAGTACAGTCCGATATAATGATTCGATGATGTGGGGATGGGTTACTAGAATCGTGGAGATAGAGGATAGGCTATACAGGAAGAATGATGTATATACAAATGAGTCGGTCTGAATCTTCTGAAGATGCTGCTGATGGCTGGAGTTCATTGCTGCAAGGTCTCATGCACGGCTTGAGATGTATCTGCTGTATCTGTCTCGCGCATGAATACAATCTTCTCCACATGGACTAACTGTTCATTGGATTCGACGAAGTGCTTCAACAGCTGCCCATTTACTAGGAATGTCGGTGCGTCATCTGCGAGATCTGAGATCTTGACACATCCGCTATCATGCACCGTTCGGACGATAAATGGTCCCGTCCACTTGGATTTCAGTTTGCCTTGGAAAGTCTTCAGCCTGGCATTGAACAACCATACCTTCTGTCCAGGAACAAAGGTCTTTCGTCTGATAAATCTATCGTGCCAACGCTTCACTTTGTCCTTGTACACCACACTGTTGTCGTATGCTCTGTTTCTGACTTCCACAAGCTCATTCAGATCCATATCTCTTTGTTTCTGGCCTAGGTGTGTGTTCCAGTTGACCTTCTTTATTGCCCATTCTGATTTGTGCACTAATTCTGCGGGCAAATGGCACGGCTTTCCGAATACCATTCGGAATGGGGAGGTGCCTAACGGAGTCTTGTAAGCTGTCCTATACGCCCAGAGGACTTGATCCAAGATCTGAGACCAGTCCTTCCTGTCTGGGCGGACGAGCTTTTGCAATATGGTTTTCACCTCCCTATTCGACACCTCAGCCATACCATTGGTTTGTGGGTGGTAAGGACTAGCGACACGGTGTTCGATGCCGTAGTCCTTCAGGAGTTTCTTCACCTCCCGGTTCACAAAGTGGCTACCCCCATCTGATATCATCATTTTGGGGATCCCGAACCTAGAGATTATGTGTTCTCTGATAAATTTACAGACAGTCCTGCTGTCTGCGGCTCGGGTCGGGATAGCCTCCACCCATCTGGACAAATAGTCTACCGCAAGAAGGATGTATTCAAACCCGTGGCTGACAGGGAATGGGCCCATGAAATCGATGCCCCAGGCGTCAAAGACATCACAAATGATGACCGGCTGCATTGGCATCTCATCCTTGGAACCAACGGTTCCTCCCATTCTCTGGCAAACTGGGCACGACTTCGCGAAGGCGGTGGCATCGCGAAACAGAGTTGGCCAGTAAAAGCCACATTGAAGCACCTTCCATGCGGTCCTCTTCCCGGAGTGGTGTCCTCCTGCCTCTAAGCTATGGCATAAAGAAAGGACACTCTGGTATTCCTCCTGAGGAATACAACGTCTCCAGACACAATCCGGTCCTTCAAAGAAAAGGATCGGATCCTCCCAATGGTAGTGTCTAGCATCCGACTTTAGTCGGTCAATTTGGCTCTTGGGCCAATCCTCGGGAACCTTCTTGGAGACAAGATAGTTCACGATATTGGCATACCATGGGAGTGAGTCGATAACAAAAATCGACTCGTCAGGGAAGGAGTCTCGAATCGGGGAAACCTCGGAAGTATTAAGATCTTCGAGACGAGAGAGATGATCGGCTACTACGTTCTTCTTTCCAGGTTTATCACGGATGTCCAAATCAAACTCCTGGAGAAGTAAAATCCAACGAAGAAGACGCGCCTTCGCGTCCTTCTTCTCCATCAAGTATCGTAGTGCCGTGTGGTCTGTGAACACAGTTACCTTGGATCCGATTAAATGAGATCTGAATTTGTCCAAGGCAAATACTACCGCAAGCATTTCCTTTTCGGTAACTGTATAGTTACGCTGAGCAGAATCAAGCACTTTGCTTGCGTAGTGGATTGCAAACGGGACGCCATCTCTTCTTTGTCCCAATACAGCCCCAACAGCATAATCTGATGCATCCGTCATGATCTCAAAAGGGAGAGACCAATCTGGGGCTTGTAAAATGGGTGCGTCCATGATCATTCCTTGTAATCGCTTAAAGGCTTCAAGACACTTGTGATCGACAATAAACTCCGCGTCTTTGCCTAAAAGCTCAGTTAGCGGTCGGGCAATCTTAGAAAAATCCTTTATAAATCTCCGATAAAATCCGACATGCCCGAGGAACGACCGCAACTGCCGTACGTTGGTTGGTGGCTGGAGTCGTCTGATCACATCCACCTTGGCAGGATCAACCTCCATTCCTCTCTTGGAGATGACATGCCCCAACACTATGCCCTCCGTCACCATGAAGTGACTTTTCTCCCAGGAGAGCACCAGATTGACCTCACAACATCTTTTGAGGACTCGGTCCAGATTCCTAAGGCAGGAATCAAAAGAGTCGCCGTGGACCGAGAAGTCGTCCATGAAGACTTCCAGGAATTCGCCGACCATTTCGGCGAATACAGCAATCATGCACCTTTGAAAAGTACCTGGAGCATTGCATAGCCCAAAAGGCATGCGCCTGAAAGCATAGGTACCAAAGGGGCATGTGAAAGTGGTCTTTTCCTGGTCCTCTGGAGCTATGGCTACTTGATTGTAGCCCGAGAACCCATCAAGGAAGCAGAAGAATTCCTTCCCCGCTAGTCTTTCTAAGATCTGATCAATGAACGGTAGGGGGAAATGATCCTTCTTCGTCGCGGCATTCAGGCGTCTGTAATCCACACAGACGCGCCACGACGTGGGCACTCTCGTCACGATCTCCTCGCCGTCCTCGTTGGTGGTCGTCTGAATTCCCGACTTTTTCGGGACAACATGGATTGGGGCCACCCACTTAGAGTCGGAGATTGGGTAAATAAAACCCGCGTTGCACCATTTTTCTATCTCTTTCTTTACAACCTCTCGTAGATTTGGATTCAACCGACGTTGGAATTCACGAGAGGGTTTGGCTTCGTTCTCCAAATATATATGGTGCGAACACAGAGCGGGATTTATCCCATGGAGATCGGAAATGCTCCAGCCTATTGCCTTGCGGTTCTTCTCCAGGATCTCTAGCAAGCGAGATTCCTGCTCCTCGGTCAATTGCGAACTGATAATGACCGGAAATTTCTTGTCTTGGCCCGCAAGGAAGGCATACTTAAGGGTTGTGGGTAAGGGTTTGAGCTTAGGGATGGTATGATCGTCTAAGAAGTCTGGCTCAATCCGATCTGGTTCGGTGTTGGAAGTGGCTGGATCTTGTTCTGCAGTGGCTGCCACCAAGCTTGGCTCTGGAGTCGGATCGTCAAAGGTCTCCATGCAATCGGCAAACGCCTCGTCCGACTCGTCTTCCTCATCTTCCGATTGTCCTAAGGATGTAAGGACTGACAGGCCCTCTTGGGCCTCTATGTCATCGAAGATGAAGGGCGATGCAGGCTCAGAGCTGTACTCGTTCCTGAAGATCTCGCAGACTGACTCATGCACTGGATCATCTTCAAAGGAGATGGACATATCGGTGCTGTTTGGGTTCTGTCTCCATGGCCCAACTAAGTCTACATGTGCACTGTCTGTTTCGATAGAAGAGTACTCGGTGCTGGATTCGGAGTCTGGTCTTTGCCATCTCGTCTGCCTCATCTCTAGTTCCTTATCTCCGCTTGGAGTCTGGAACTGAATTCTCCCATTCTTATAATCGAATAATGCCCCTGCTGTTCTGAGGAAGGGCCTACCCAAAATGATCTGGGAATCTCTCCAATTACGAGGAGTTTCCATATCGAGGACAGTGAAGTCCACCATGTATTCCTGCCCCTCGACTTTGATCACAATGTTCCTTAACTCTCCTTGGGACTTCTTAGTGGATTTGTCCGCGAACTGAAGAATAGCTCTAGATTTCCTAAGAGGTCCGAGATTGAGCCGCTCATAGAGGGTTGTTGGCATCAAGTTTATCGAGGAACCATTGTCCAGGAGAGTGCGTGCAAACGCGATGTCATCAACATGACTCACTACATAGTGTGCACCCATGTCTCTTCGTTTCCGAGGAAACGAGTTCTTTATTGCCCAAGTCGTGGCTACTGATAGAACGTGTTTCTCAACACGGCTTTTGGTCTTCCTGCTAACCCTAGTAGGTGTGCATCTCACCTTAAGGTATTTTTGGAATGCAGGAGTCATTTCCACGAACTTGTCAAAGGGGATTGTGACCTTGATATGTTTGTTACAAAACTCAGCCATCTCAGGGTCATCTTTTTGGATTTTTGTGTTTTTCTTCTTCCCACCCTTAAGAGCTTGGGGGAAAGGGATTATTAACTCAGGTTCTGGAACTGAAATGTCTTCATTAGCTACTGAAACTGAGTTCGGAACAGGACTCTGACTCGGACTTTTGTACAGACTCTGACTCTGACTCTGACGAAAGGGAAAGTGCTTGGGCGAAACCGGTGATGCTTCTTCCGCTTCTTCTGGCTGGTCCTCCTCAGATGGAGGTGCGGGCTCATCGGTGTCGTCGGACTCCAGGTGGATGCGGGGGTGCTGCTTCGAGGACTCAGATGTCCTCTTCTTCTGCTGGTGGTGGTGGTGGTGATGCTCCTCCTCTTCCTCCTCCGAATTCTCCTCAGGTCGAATTTCGGAGGTTCCTTCCTGTTGTGCCCGTGCCCGATCAGGTATGGTCACGGTCCTTCCGCTCCTGAGGGACATATGGTTAACATTATCATACGAAAGGATCTCATGTTCAGATAAATAGTTATCTGAATAGTATACCTGATCTCGAGGTCGGTTCTGACCCTGATGAATGCTGTTTGGGTTGGCCTGAACCTGTGCGGGAATTGGAGTCCTTGGCGCCATTTGTTGGTCCTGAGCACGAGAGACTCGATTGATGTCGGTCCTCATGTCCAGGTAGTCATTCTGCATCTGCTGGACCCTATCAGACAGGGTCTGGATCGCCAAGGTGAGGGACTCCAATTCGGTGGGCTGGGCTGGCTGCTGAGTGGATGCGGTCCTGAACTGGCCCTGCTGGCCGTGCCGGTACTGCTGCTGATGGGGCGGTGCTGGCCCCTGCTGGTAGGTGCGCTGCTGCGGCTGGTACCCCTGTTCTGGCCTGGACTGATATCGCGGGATTGTGACGGGCCTGGTCTCCTGGTAGACTGGGGTTGGGCGGTGTGCCTGATCCTTCCCCATCTCAATTTGCCGGACTAGTGGGTCGCGGCTATACCAGAGCCCGTTGATCTCGTAAACGGGCGGAGGCTCCTCGTACTCTGTCTCCACTGGTGGGGGTGCATGATGGTTCTGCTGGGTGTACGTCTGATCCCAGCTGCTCTGAGACCCCGGTGCCTGTTCCTGTACAAGATGGACTCGATGTACAGGTACAGGTGGTGCAGAAGGGGTGGGTAGCTTGATCTTGGCTACCTTTTCAGAGAGTTCCTCCACCTTCTTGGGAAGGCTCGAAAGAGCTTCCATCTCCGCGACTCTCTTGTGGATCTGCTCGACCATGGTCAGCTTGTCTGCAATCATCCCCATGCTGGGGATGAGGTCCTCTGTCAGATCAGCAATAGTCCTTTTAGTTGTCTCGTTGGATAGAATCGAGGGAGACAACTGATAGGCCCTTGTGGCCTGTGACCTGCCGGTTTCTGCCATCTGCTCTAGGATTTTCCACACGGCGTGCTCGTTCTTGTTCAGATAGCTTCCTCCGCAGGCGGCGCTGACTAACCCCTGCATCTCTGGGGTTAAGCCGCAGAACAAGGTCTGGACTAGGATCGCCTTAGAAATGCCGTGGCATGGGCATTTCTGCACTAAGTCATTGAACCTGTCCCACGCCTCGTGGAACGGTTCGCAGGGTCCTTGGGCGAAGCTGGCAATCTTCGTTCGCATCTGATTGGTTCTACTGAGAGGGTAGAACTTCTTCAAGAAGAGGTCCTTGAACTGCATCCAGGTAGTACATACCACCCCTAGGTTTTTCAGCCAATGTGCAGCCTTATCTCCTAAGGCAAAAGGGGTGGCTTTCAGCCGGATATAATCTTGGCCAACATTGGGATGGCTCAGATTATTGCAGACTAGTTCGAAGTCACGGAGGAAAGTATACGGCTCTTCATTGAGGTTTCCGTTGAACTTCGGTAGCAGGCTAAGGAAATGGGGCTTCAGCTCGAATGCCTGGTCGGGAACTGCAGGTGCTAGCCAATTCTGGATTTCGTTCTCCGCCGGGTTATAGGTATCGACCATTGGTCGGTCGATCCCTTCAGCTACTATTATCCGTCCCATTCGTGCAGTGAGATCAGCATTTTTCTGTTCAGCTTCAGCAAGGCGTCTTAGAATCTGTCTCATCTGGTCCTCGTCAGGCGGCATCTTTGGTGGCATTTCTTCCTCTACTTCTGGGAATTGGAAAATAAGGTCTGTGTTAGAGGTTGAATCAAGGATGGGATTACCGAGGCAATGATCTTCCTTGGTAATCTCAGAGGAGATAGAAGGGTAGGTTTGAGAGTAACCACCCTGAGCAGGAGGGAACCAGGACTCAAGAGGGTCATGAGTCCTGGGTGGTCCAAAGTGCGTTTGGACCGAAAAAGACGAGTTACTTGGGGGACTCATAGAGGGATCAGTGAATGGTGCGTCGAGATCTCCCCATTGACTCATCTTGATAAGCGAGAAGAAGATAGGGTTTTACTCCTACCTGAAGCAAGCAAGAAGAACAATCCAAGACCCTGGTTTTCACACTCAACACAGTGAAGGACTCAAAGTTGAGTCCAATTTATCTTGTAAATTTTAAGTGTGATTTTCAAGCAACTCTAGCAAGGATTACGCGGCCTAGAGGGAAGTCGGCTCAGAGCCGGATGCGTCTTCCCTGTCTATCCTGTCGTCTAAGATACCGCCGCTCCTTCCTTTCTTCGCTCCTATCCCAAGCCGATGGACTCAGTGACCTTGCCCCTATCTACCTGCAAGCAGGCGGAGGCTGACAAGGCCGGAACTTCACCCCGGAGGGTTACTGGCAACTTGTCGCGAAGTACCGCAATTTCGCCCCTATCTACCTGAGACAGGCGGAGGCTACTTGGTACTAGTCAAAGAATCTGAAAATATTCAGCTCGTGATATTTGCTAGGATCAGTTAGAACGTGATATGGAAGACGGGGATTTGGGCTCTACCTTAGGGTGTTCACACACACTCCGGTACCCTCACTCAGCCTGAAAACAAGGTCGGGGTTACTCTCCCGCAAACAATTTTCAATTTTTATTCCCTTTTTATTGTCAATACTGTTAGCAGTCCCAGTTTTAAAATTAGGTTATCACTGTAATTAATCACCACAAAGCACGCCTATCGGACAGTCCCAATTTCCTTTTTAATTAAGTGAGAAAATCAGAGGGGGAAAATCGAGAAAAGCCGATGCAAGTTGAAATCTATGATGCGTATGCCAAGTAGAGAATACTTACAGTGGTCCTTCGCTTCTTGATGCAGGATGCTATACAGAATTGAAAACTCTACCCTACATGCAAATGCAAGCGATGAAAGCCGCTCCTAGACAGGCAGTTCTATTAACGTGAAGAACGGTTTAATTTGAACTAAGTCCTGCGGTCTAAGTGCGTCTTTTAAGTGTATTGTGTGGTCCTATTGATTGCGAGCACAAACAAGTCCTAGATTGGCTCGAGGAGCCGCTAGTGCAAGCTAAATTACCAATCACCCACACAGCACACGGGACACGGTTTTCCACTATATTTACACGCGCGAGATCCCAAACGGGAACCGCTGGAAATAATGCAAAAGAAAAATAATGAAAATGAATACAATGCCTCTCTTTCTCTCCACACAATCTAAATGCTAAGTCCTCGAAGTGTCGCCGACTCCACGCGGTCCACGCACAAAAATTAAATGAAGGTCAGAGAGTGACACAAGAATAAAATAATGCAAAAAAAAAAATAAATGAGAGAAATAATTACAAGAAAAACCGGGGGTCAGACTACCCGGGGATGAGAAATCAAACACTTCAAAAAATCAGCTGTAATTAACCTAAGCCGTGCCTCCCCGGCAACGGCGCCATTTTGATGAAGCGCTCCCGCACCCTATGTTAATTCGGTCAAATTAATGGTCCAAATTAATTTAATGTGTTCGTTGCAGTCGGATACGAGAGGTTGATCAAAAACCACTTAGAACAGATTTTGGTCAATTTTAAGCAGTGATATTTTTTTACTTGGTGGAGTCCAAGGTCGATCTCAGGGAGGCAACTGTCTCCTTAGGTGGATTACAGCAATTTACAAGTGTGTGATATTCGGGGAACAATTTTTTTTTGTCTTTTTAATTCTTATGCAGACATATGCAGACAAGTCTTAGCCAATTTAAAGTTAGATTTAATTGATGTATCAAACTAAGTCCAAAAATAATGAAAATTGGCCAGAAGGTTATTTATGATGAAAATGACCTACACTAATTTTTTTGGAGTTTTTCGACTCAAAATAAATTTTCTGTGAATTAAACAAGCAGACAGAGTGATTTTCAGTGTTTAATTTTTAATAAATATCAAAGCACAATATTTCTCAGAACTAAAATTATCCTAGGAAGGTCTAATGATCAGGAACCTAGGAAAATTGACAGAACTTAAAAATGTTGTGAAATGAATTAATTAAAATTAATTAAGGAAAATCACTAAACTATTTATTCAGGCCTCGTTATGCGTGCAAATGATGTGAAATTTTTATGGAATGCTGAAAATGAAGTCCTTAAACTACTGTGAATTTTTCGTGATTTTTGAAGGCACAGATAATTTACTAAGAATCAAAAGGTTTCACTGGGCAAAATATGACACAAATCAACCAATTAATTTATTAATAAATCAAGGAAACCAACAAAAATACAACACGTGTGCTAACAGGTAGAGGACAAAATTCTCAACAATATGCAACTTTTAAAATTTCAAAATGATCAAAAATGCATGCTATGGACACGTGCAAACACAGGGGTATAAATGCAACACTGGAAAATAAATGTTCAATAAATAAACATGCTAACAGGGACTAAAGTGCAATTACCAATAATATGCAGGACGTTTATGCAATTTCTCCACGAACCACGTGCGCCTCACGTGATGTCTGCTTCACAGGGACCTTTCTGCAATTTTAGAAACCTCCAGGGGTGTCGGTGCAATTAACCCAGGCCGCACGTGCTCCTCACGTGGGGCGGCCTAGGTTCGGAGGGCTTCGGAGGCTCGGACTAGCTTCGGGGTACCCGAGCCTAGGCTTGGGTGCCGAGGCTCGGATAGGGCGACGTGGCGGCCTGAGGGCCCTTGGATCAAGATGGATCCAAGGGTGGTCGGTGAAGACGCGTGGCAGCGGGTGAAGCGTCCGATCCTCGGTGAGATCGACGGTCGAGGACGAAGGCGGCGATGGGACGCGTGGCAGGACGAGGGCCGTTCGATCCGAGGATCGAATGGATACTGCTCCTTCTCCTTCAACGGGCCTCCGCCGCCTGCGGAGGAGGGGGCTGTGCTCCGGCGAAGACTGCTGAGCTCCGCCTCGGCTGCCAGGCTCCGGTGGTGAGCGTCGTCAGCTCCCACCTAGCTCGGAAGACTCGGAAGAGGACGGCGAAGCCTCCGGTGGTCTCTGGATGTCTGGAGGAGAGCCGGAGCTCCTGGTCGATGAAGCTCGAGGAAGGATCCGATGAAGCTCCGGCCAATGGTCAAAGGAGTACCTGCAAGGGTTATGTGGATAGCCGAAGCTTGTGCGTGCGATCGTGGAGAGGATGGAGTGGTCGGTGAAGCCTACGGCGAAGAGGGTGGTCGGGTAACAGAGCTCCGGCCAGGTGGCAGAGCTTGCAGGTCGGCGGTGGTCGAAGTGAAGTGAATGGCGATGTGGAGAGGCCCGCGAGGATGAGAGCACCGTCGCGGAGCTCGTCGGAGTGTCGAGGCGGTGCGGAGATGTCCGTGGACGGCGAATAAAAACGGAGAAAATAGAGGAAAAAGAAGAACAAGATCGGAGAGGAGATGGAGGGGGGTACCTGGGAATTGGAGCTCTGCTTCGAGCTCCAGGTCGTCGCTCAAGAGGTCGGTAAAGCCTCGAGCTCGTGCAGCGTCAAGGAAGGCGGCTGCGACACGGCGGTGCACCGTGGATCTCGCCGGAGAAGAAGGGCCTGTCTTCGCTCGAAGAAACGGTCAATTGCTGTCACCAATCGAGAGCTCTGAGCTCGGGGGTCTCTCCTGGAGTGGCGGATAGCGATGAAGGTGGCCGGAGGGCGAGTATTTATAGGAGGAAGGTGACGGCAGAGCTGGGTGAGTGGCGAAGTTCATGGCTGTCGTGGGGCGAGTGTGGCGGAGATGGTGGTGTGCGAGGGAGCTGGCGAGGGAGAGGGAAGAGTGGGGAGCGTCGTGGCGAGGTCAGCGGCCGGAAGAGAAGGCTGACGTGTGCCCAGAAAAGGAAAGGGGCAGCCCCTCCCGCAAGGCGAAGATCGTGGGAGAGAGAGGGCGCCCGAGGTAGGAGACGAAGCCCTGGCCGTTGGATCTTGTGATCCAACGGCCAGATCGAAGCGCAAAGGAGCGGGTCCGATTAGATCTGGGTGAGATGATCTGAGGTCGTGATGGCGACACGTGGCGTGAGCTGGGCGAAGTACGAACGAGCGGCTAAGATCGGGTCTAGGGGACGTGATCTAAGGGTCAAGATTCGCTGGAAGGTGGGCGGCTGTGATGAGAGGATCGGGGGCTTGATCGAGCGGCGCAGATGACGCCACGTGGCTCCCTGAGAGCGCGGCGCTAAGGGACGGTGATGATGGAGAGCTTAGGACGATCGAGCGGTGGAGAGACATCAAGAAAAGGAGTGGCTGAGATGCAACTTCTGAGATGCGATCGATCGGTCATCATCGCGCCACGTGGCGAGCCCTACTCAAGGCGCTAACGAGCGGCCAGATCTGAATGCGGATGAAGATCGAACGGCTGAGAGAATGAGCGCACGTGGTCACAGAGGGGCCGTTGGATCTGAAGCGAGATCCAACGGCGGAGGGCGAAGGCGGATAAGGCGAAGGACAGCGGGCCGCGTGGCGCAATCAGAGGGCGCCACGTGGCCTGCTGTGAGTGGCTGGAGGAAGAAATGCGTGTAGAGAGAAGAGGAAGCCGAATTTGGAAAAACTCAAAACATGAAAGTTGTAGATCTTGATGAGATCTACAAGTTTCATGTTGACCAAAGACAGAGATGAGGTCAAATATGGTACATAAATACAAAGATACATAAATATACATATGTAGTATACAACATGACCCAAGAACCAAAGTTCCTCATACAAGCTCCAATTTCAATGGAATTAGTCTCATTTTGAAGGTCTTTTGATATGTAGTATTCTAATAGTGAGTGGACCTAAGTAGGAGTTTGTATGCAGGCTTTATGTGTGTTTTAATGTACAAGGTTTCTCAGGACAATTGGGCTATTTTACAAGGGAGGTTTTTGGCACTCTTCCCTATATTATTAAGGAGTATATACATGTATTATAGAGAAGGAGTTATTTGATGGAGGGATATTGTACAGGGGATTTTTGGCTTCTTATTTAAATGCAGATGAGCTGTTAAAATGCATGAATTATGAATGCATGCAGGAGTGTTATTTATGCAAGATAAAAGGAAATATGCCTCTATTTTCTCGGGAACAAGGCTCTATTTTTGACTTTTGATGTGATGAATCACAGATTCATCACTCTCCCTTTGGCAATGGAAGTTGTTATCTAAGTTCTCCTGAAGTTCCTGCTACTCCTAAAAGTAGTTGTTGCCGCCTCCCTTGTTGCTACAAAGAGCTAGCTGTTGTTTCGCTTCTCCAAGATCTACTGCATGCAAGAATCTTCTTCATTTTGAAGATCCAAATAGGTATAACTAGGCCCCCTATCGTTGCCATCCATGAAATCTATTCCCATTCTTTTCTTCAATTTAATTAATTAGAGGAATCATAGAAATTTGAGGGTCTCAGTGCAAAGTTCTGTTATTATAAGTACTTAGTCTATGAGAGAGGGAGTAGTTAATCAATATTTTGCTATTGAAAATTTAGAAAATTAGGGAAATTTCATATGTTAATTACAATTCCGAATTCTTTATTCAAAAATATTCAATCACATATTCTTATTCTTTCACAATTTAAAAAAATCTTATTTTTGGATTCCTGACTTGTTTATGCTATGACATATTTTGTTGTATATTAAATATTCTTAGTTTCATAAACTGTAGGGTAGGAATACTGAATGAAAATGGATTCTTGATGATAGAAATCTTTCTAATCGTTCCAGAAGTAAATTTTTCTCAAATTCTAGGAAATACATTCCGTAATTTTTTTTATAATTGTTTAAAATTTCTACTAATTAAATGATCTGATTACTATTCAGATTTTTAATTGAAAAAATCGAATTACAAAGTATGCTACTGCTTTTGGAAGATCGTTTGAATATCATGTATAGAAAATGTTTATGTAAGGGGATTGTTGTGCAACTTCTAGCACTGTAATTTCAAAGTCATTCCCATTTTTATTTTTACTTTTTTACTAATAATATATATTGTAAGGTATGGGCAACCACTACCATTGAAAAAAATGTATATGAAAGCCTAGAGACATGCACCTGATCTTTACATCTAGAATGTGGCAAGCGTGGCCTTCAACCAAGAAAAGTTGACTTGAAATTATGACCAATATTGTTAGGAAAAGATAGCTAATTTAAAGGTATGTCCATATAAAAAAGTTAGAATATAAGTATGCAATGGTAAATAATCAAGAAAAAAATATCAAATTTTAGAGTCCTTTGTTCTTTGTAAGGGTTATGGATTCAATGTTGATGATATTTAATTAGCTTGTCTTGATGGGGCTTGGGTATTTCTAATTTTCGGTAACCTATAGATGTCTTATTAATGTCATCTAGTAACCAGATTTAATACATTTTATTATATAATGAAGCAATATCAAGATAATATGTCTTGCCATGCTTATTACAAGTTTTAAGATATGGATAGATTTGGAAAGGAGTATACTAGGGACATATCACAAATGCTATTGAAATTCCAATAATTAAATAATTAATACTCTTCTCTTATGATCTTGACAAATGATTTCTTTAGATTGTTACGAATAATAATCCTAAATCAATTGATCCTTGAATCTATTTATTTATATCACTAATGGAATGCTGTGACAAATACCTATATCTTTAAGTCGTCTACATGAGAGACTGATAAAGATTTGAGTAGTCAAGGAAGGAATGAAAATGGTGAATCAATGATGACTTATAATCAAGAGTGTCGATCATGGTGACCCTTACACCTGACCGTGCGAGGGCGCGGTGACCCTCAGCTGGGTGGGAGATAGGAAGTCCAGTTAGGGCAGCATCCGCCTAGTGCACGGGTCTAGGATCCTAGTCCTTTTTACGATACGCGAGCTCACAATGTTTTTACGCTTCGTTGGGTTCCAGGTTTTTGACCAGTTCCGCTGACCCTCTATTTTAGGGTATCTAGGCTGGGGGCTCTTGATTTTAGTTTTTCTTACGAGCCCATTTGCATGTACTGATCGGGCTGGTTTTTGGAGTGACTCTTCCGGAGAGTCTCTCCCACCCGTCTCAGGGACTTAGTTTTAAAGTAGGCCTTGCCCTCTGCTAGACTGCACTTCCACTTAGGGGACAAGATGGAAGAGTCTCTTAGGAGACTTTCTCACCGCTTTAGTTTTGGTTACCGTTCAATCAATAGGTCTTGGTGAGGAGTTACAATTGAGCTTGGAATGGTTACAATTGAGTTTGGCTAGAGTTGGGATTGGATACAGTTGAACTTAGTACAGAAAATCATTATTCATCGTCAATAATCAATTATCAACAATTAATTGGATCTTGGAACTGCTACTACAAGTGATAGGAAAAGCCAGTGGACGTGCTGGGAACTTAGGATGCATTATACTCCACCGCATGCCTACGGAGGCACCCCAACCTTAAGGTATTCTTCACACCTTAGAGTCAAAGTACGAGATCACACCTAGACCAAGACCGCAAACTAGCCACTAGACTTGAGAAATGATATAAAATTGAAGATCGGATCAAAGATTCACCATCCTCAATACCAAGATCCGTCCACCTAATCTTTAAGAGATAAAAGATAATAATCTCCATATGGATCTTTAATTAATATTTGAAAATGATATATTCAGAAAGTTATGGGGTGATGGGCAGTAAGGGGATTTACATACCGCTTTGAAACCCACATTTACACAAGTAGCTTGTTAAATTTAAATTTCAATACTTATCTACTTGCTTTCTTTTGAAACTACTAGAATTACCCGTTATATTTTCAATATGTTGGATTGTATGCAACAATTGTTGATATTCTTTTATCCCTTGCATATGTGGTGGGCAAAGTGCATGCATCGTACTAGACTAGCTGATGATCCCGAGCATCTGTTGTTATACTCAACGGTACTCTTGTTATAGTTTATGTACACAATATTGTTTATCATTTCCTTTCTCTTCTATTGTATTTTGTATACATGTATACATTGTCATCTTCTATTGTTACATGTAATATATATGGAAATTAATAGAATATGAATTAGTGACACTTCTTGTTAGCTCTGTGGTTATATACATTAAATACGAATGCCATTTCGAAACACGACAAATTTTATGGTTAATAATATTGGTTCTTATGCACAACCATGATGTCCAGAGCTGACCAGGAGATGGCTGATCGATAGGAGCAAGTCATGACCGCTCTCATCAACCTCCAGCAGTAGCAGACTGCTATGAGAGGTCAACAAGATCATATTTTAGCTCAGGAAACAGAGATTGCCGACAGACAGATTAACATAGAGACGAGGTTCGAGGATCTCTCTGATTTTATTTACCATCCATCTCATGATGGAATACAACAGGATTAACCACAGTCTGTAAAGGTTCAACAACCTCAGTTCGATGATCCACATGATGAGATGCCCGCACGCGGAGCCGAGGATGGAGATTATGACAAGGAGCAGGACCCTGTACCTTTTACCGACAAGATTGCACCTGAGCACTCTGACATACACATGCATTACTCAGTTTTCACTTCCTATTAGCGAGCCAATGTGCCCATGTTCGAAGGCACAAGGATGTCAGACGAGGCTAAGCAGTGGATGAATAGGGTAATAAAGGTACTCCAGATGATTTGCGTACCACGAGACTCGTGGTTATCGTTTATGTAGTATTCACTAGCATTATTCGCCGAGAGATTGTGGAAGGCGACAGTTTTTGAGGGTCACGAGCTCATATGGGATTATTTTGAGACGAGATTTAGATCCCACTTCTTTTCTGGGAAGTGGAAGGAGTCCCAATGTCGATTATGCGCAGAGCTCAGACAAGGGTGGTTGGTAGATAGAGAGTACTTTGTTCGCTACACTGCTCTATCGTGACACACGCTAGCAACCGTTGCATTTCCATATGAGAATCTAGAAAAGTTCATCAGAGGTATGAGGGAAGAGTTACAGGAGAAACTGGCTGGATTACTTATGACTTCCATATCCGAGGCTACTGATGTAGTGGAGAAGTTTGAGGACATTCGAGAGAGACAATTCAGGAGCTCGTCTGGAGCGACACCTATGCCACAATGATAATTTGGACCGATATAATGATAGTTTCAGTAGCAGAGGTCAGTCAGGTAGTTTCTCCTACAAGTTTGACATTTTCAGGTGGTGCTCGCTCATCTCCAACGACTACTTTAGGAGGAGCACTTGTCGGATGTGGCATTAGTTCAGCTCGATCATCTATGTCGCAGAGATTGAATAGACTCCCAGTAGGATCGACTCAGAGCATAGACATGATCGCTCCACCTACCGGTCAGTCTGATGTTACTTGTGCAACCAGTGGGGTCATTACAGGTACTAGTGTCCCCATGCTTCTGGTGAGCCTCGACCACAACCACAACCTTCACATCCACAAGCACAACATGCAGGTAGTTTCTGTAGCAGGATATCCAACTTTAGGAGATTGCCGAGAAAGACACATAGCGTGGTTGGTTCGAGTGCTGCACCAGCTAGACATGGATGGTTACATGCAGTGACCGAGGAACATGCACACTCAGCAACTACTGTGGTGAAAAGTATGGTCTCAATCCTGAGCCAACCTTTCCATGTTTTGTTTGATTCTGGAGCAACGCATCCCTTCATTGCTTCGAGGTTACTAGCTTCATCAGGTAGAGTTGTAGAGGCTATATATCCTCCTTACCATATACATGGGCTAGGTGGCCAGTTGTTCATTATTTCACTGATCGTCAGAGTCTTACCAGTGCTAATTAGCAATCATGAGATGATCGTAGACTGTTTGTTACTACAGCTTGATGAGTTTGACTTGATTTTGGGCATGGATTGATTGTCAACTCATCATGCTCTTGTTGACTAGTTTAGGAAGACAATCATCTTCAGGATTACAGGTTTACCCAAGTTCACTTTTGAGGGTACATTACATGACTCCCAAAATGGAGTACATCTCAATGTTGAGATCCCAGAGATTAGTTATGCGATTCATATTTAGCATTTGTTCGGGAGACATCTAATCATGAACCGATGACACAGGACATCCGAGTAGTATTAGACTACCCAGATGTGTTTCCTGATGAGTTACCAGGGCTACCTCCTGATAGAGAGATCGTGTTGATGATCACATTATTACCTGATACACAACCAATCTCAATGGCTCCATATCGCATGGCACAACTGAGTTTAGAGAGTTGAAGGTGCAGTTACAAGAGTTACTTGACTTGGGTTCCGTGAGGCCAAGCGTTTCACCTTAGAGTACTCCAGTTCTTTTTGTCAGAAAGAAGGATGGATCAATGAAATCACATGAGTTGAATTATCCCACCCATGACTTAGAGTTGGCGGCACTTGTCTTCACCTTGAAGATCTGGCGTCACTACCTATATGGGGTGAATTTCGAGATTTTCACATATCACAAGAGCTTGAAGTACATCTTTGATCAGAAGGAGCTGAGAATGAGACAACACAGGTGGCTTGAGCTACTAAAGGATTACAACTGCATGATCTCTTACCGCCCTGGTAAGGGAAACGTGGTGGTTGATGCGCTTAGCAGGGGAGTTCATGTAGAGGGTACGACAAACTGGTTATATATGTGGGATATGCTCACAGCTTTGACTGATTGGCATCCTCAGGAGAGTGCATCCACATCTACTACCATACCTCCATGATTCAGCAGTTTGTGGGAACACATAGTAGAAGGCCAGACGTCAGATCCTTGGATCCGAGACAGATACATGTGAGCCGTCAAGGATGAATTTGATAATTTTGTTGTGATAGAGTCTATTTTGTGGAAAGCTGGTTGCGTCGTTGTTCCCAATGATGAGGAGTTACATAGAGATATTCTTAATGAGGCACAAAGTTACAACTATCTATTCATCTTGGAAGCACAAAGATGTACCGTGATATGCACCGACATTTCTGGTGGCATGGAATGAAGTGCGATGCGGTACATCATGTTAGCATATGCATGACTTGTCAAGGGTCAAGGTTAAGCACAAGAGACCACCTGGGTTATTGCAGTCTCTCCCCATTCCCAAGTGGAAATGGGAGAGTAACTCTATGGATTTCATCCCTGGACTGCCGAGGACACCAGGTGTCCATGATGCTACTTGGATCGTTGTTGACATGTTGACGAAGTCAGTCCTTTTCATACCTGTCAGCATGACCTACACTCCATCTAGATTCTCTAGATTATACATATAGAACATTATTAGGCTTCACGGTATACCACGAGAGGTAGTGTCTGATAAAGACTCAAGGTTTACATCTCACTAATGGCATCAGTTCATGTCAGCACTATAGATAGAACTGAAGATGAGTTCCGCATATCATCCGCAGACCGACGGATAGAGCGAGCTCACCATTTAGACACTTGATACTTATTATGTGCATGCACTCTTGAGTGGAAAGGCACCTGGAAGGATCACCCACAATTGGTAGAGTTCACGTACAACAACAATAACAACCATCATTCCACTATCGGTATGACACCATTCAAAGCCTTGTACGGGCGAAGATACCTCACACCTCTTAGTTGGCGCAAGGTAGGTGATCATGCTCTTTATTCCGTAGATATATTGGATGAGACTGCGAGGGTTGTTGACCTTGTGAGACGGAAGCTTCTAACGACACAGAGTCACCAGAAGAGCTATGGAGACAGTAGGAGAAGAGATTTGGAATTTTATGTAATCCAATCATCTCTCTTAATCCATTTCAATATGAGTTATCCATATTCAACATAATCTCTCACACTAATGAAACTCTTGTAAATATAGGTAGGTGATTGGGTATTCCTTCGATTATCTCCCATGAAGGGAATATAAAAATTCGGTGTTTGTGGCAAGCTGGAATCATGATATGTTGGATTGTTTGAGACTCTAGCTCATGTGGGGAAGATAGTCTACCAAGTAGCCCTTCCTCCACACCTTTCAGACATTCACGACATCTTTCACATATCCAACCTGAGGAAGTATGTGCACGACTCTTGACATGTCATCATCTACGAGAACCTTCACATGGAGACAGATTTGACATATGAGGAGAGGTAGTGCAAATCCTTGACAGTGTTGTGCAGAAGCTTCGCAACAAAGAGATTCCCTTGGTCAAGGTGTATGGCACCGACATGGCGTCGAAGAGGCAACATGGGGGACTAAAGAAAAGATGTGGGCACAATACCCTCAGCTCTTCTCAGGTAGTCATCGAAACAAGCCCATTTGATTATATTCATGCTGAAGGAATGACTTGTTTTCATCTAGAAGTTTTTATGGGTTCAAAATCCTTTGAGATTGTTATGACCATATGAAATCCAAACAAGACACATAGTGACTTTGACTCGAGTCTCGAGGATGAGACTCCCTTTGAGGCTGTTATATTTGTGACATCCGACTCCGAATAATCTGAATCCGACCTGAATAAGGGTCTACATGATCTATAACATTCAATTAATATTGAATGAACCCAGATCGATGCGTTAATCACAGATCAGAACTCGTTCTGTTTCAGTCGACCAAAAGTCAATCACATCGTGATGCATGCCAACAAAAAGGCCACAATACAAATTTGAAAACTGAGAAACAAATCTAGACCTCCCAAAAATCTGATTCGACGAAATAAGACCAATGAAATCGACCGTTTGTCGATTGAAGGTCATTTGATATTTTAAAATCGTAAAATTTAGTCACAAACCAACACCGTATCTCGGGAATTTTGAGAAGTATAATTAATCCAAACTATAGGAATGTTATACTCATATTGATCGTTGTACAGAGACGATCGAAATAAGATATTGTGCACCAGAATCCAAGACTCGAGGTGCGAATGCAGACGATTTCAATGTTCTAAATAAAAGAGATTTTAAAAAAATAATAATTTATTTTTGTTGTACAGTTCCTGTAGATGCAGCACTTGGACCCTCTTTCTCTTCTCCAAGGGGCTTCTAAAAGAGAACTTCATTTGGCAAACACTAAAGCAACCCTTCTCCTTATTAATACCACCAATCCCCCTCCCCCAACTTCCCAACCCCCTTCTCTTTTCTCTCTATATTTCCCAGCCGAAGGGAGCTCTACCCTTTTTCCCCCTTTCCTTCGATTGCTGCAACTTGTTACTGCTTCAAGGCAACAATCCCCTCCTGTTGCTACTGCATGTGCAGCCACTACTGTTGCACCCTCATTTGAGATGTTGGCTGCTCTCCCTTTGGCAGTTGAAGATGCTCCCAGCAGCCAAAGCTATTGTCCATGTTCTCCTAGTGTTCCTACTACTCCTGAAAGCAGCTACTGCCCCCTCCCTTATTGCTACAAAGAGCTAGTCGCTGCTTCTCTTTTCCAAAGATCTACTGCATGCAAGAATCTTCTTCATTTTGGAGATCCAAATAGGTACAACTAAGACCTCTGTTGCTGCCATCCATGAAATCTATTCCCATTCTCTTCTTCTATTTAAATAGTTGGAGGAATCATAGAAATTTGAGGGTCTTAGTGCAAGGTTCTGTTAGTATAAATACTTAGTTTATGAGAGATTGATTAGTTAATCAATATTTTGCTATTGAAAAATTTCAAAAGTTAGGGAAATTTCATATGTCAATTACATTATTTGATTAGTGTTCAGATTTTTTTATTTTAAAATAATCAATCACATATTCTTATTCTTCTACAATTATAAAAAAAACTTATTTTTGGTTCCCTTGCTTGTTCATGCCATGACATATTATGTTTGTATGAAATATTCTCTTATTTCATAAACTGTGGGATAGAACAACTGAATGAAAATGGATTCTTGATGATAGAAATCTTTCTAATTGTTTTACAAGCAATTTTTCCCAAATTCTGGGAAATACATTCAATAAATTTTTTATAATTGATTTAAAATTTCTACTAATTAAATAATCTAATTACTATTCAGATTTTTAATTCCAAATTTTAAATTAAAAAGTTTGCTACTGCTTCTGGAAGATCGTTTGAATACCATGTATAGAAAATGTTTATGTAAGGGATGGTTGTGCAACTTTTGGTACTGTAATTTCAAAGTCATTCCCATTTTTATTTTTATTATTTTACTATTAATATATATATATATTGTATGGCTTGGGCAACCACTATCATTGAAAAAATTGTATATGAAAGCCCAGAGATAGGCACATGATCTTTACATATAAAATGTAGCCAACATGGCTTCAAACAAGAAACGTTGACTTGAAATTATGACCAATATTATTAGAAAAAGATAACTAATTTGAAGGTATGGCCACATGAAAAAAAGCTAGAATATAAGTATGCAATGGTAAATAGTCAAGAACAAAAAAATCAAAATTTAAAGTCCTTTGTTCTATGTTAAGGGATATGGATTCAATGTGGATGAGAGTTAATTAGCTTGTCATGATGGGACTTGATATTTCCAATTTTGTTAACCTGTAGATGTCTTATTAATGGCATCTAATGACCTGATTTAATACATTTTCTTATATAATGAAGCAATATCTAGATAATATGTCTTGTCGTGCTTATTACAAATTTTAAGATATTGATAGATTTGGAAAGGAGTATACTAGGGACATGTCACAAATCTTGTAAAAATTCCAATAATTAAAATATTAATACTCTTCTCTTATAAAATTGACAAATGACTTCCTTAAATCATTATGAATAGTAATCCTAAATTAGTTGATCCTTGAATATAATCATCTATTTATTTATATCACTAAAGGAAAGCTGTGACAAATACCTAGATCTTAAAGTCATCTACAGGAGAGACTGAGAAATATTTGAGTAGTCAAGGAAGGAATAAAAATGGTGAATCAATGACGACTTATAATCAAGAGTGCTAGTCACTGTGACCCTTACACCTGATCGTGCAAGGGAGGGGTGACCCTTAGCTGGGCAAGAGATAGGAAGCCCAGTTAGAGCATCGAACGCCTAGTGTACAGGTCTAGGATCCCAGTCCTTTTTATGATTTTTACATGAGCTCACAATGTTTTTACGCTTTGTTGGGATCCAGGCTTTTGACCAATTCCACTGACCCTCTGTTTTAGGGACCCTAGGCTTGGGGGCCCTTGATTTTAGTTTTTCTTACGAGCTCATTTGCCCCTACCGGTCAGGCCAGTTTTTGAAGTGACTCTTCCGGAGAGTCTCTCCCACCCATCTCAGGGACATAGTTTTGGAGTAGGCCTAGCCCTCTGCTGGACACACTTCCACTTAGGGGGCGAGACAAAAGAGCCTCTTAGGAGACTTCCTCACTGCTTGAGTTTTAGTTACCGTTCCGCCAATAGGTCTCGGCGATGAGTTACAGTTGAGCTTGGAGTGGTTACAGTTGAGTTTGTCTAGAGTTGAGATTGGTTACAGTTGAGTTGGCTATAGTTGAGCTTGGTACAAAAAATCAGTATTCATCGTCAATCATCAATCATTGACAATTAACTGGATCTTGGAACTTCTACTACAAGTGATAGGAAAAGCTAGTGGACGTGTTTGGAACTTAGTTAAGATGCATTATACTCCATCGCATGGCTACAGAGGCACCCCAAACCTACGGTATTCTTTCGTCTTAGAGTCAAAGTGTGAGGTCACACCCAGACCAAGAACATAAACTATCAACTAGACTTGAGAAATGATACATAATTAAAGATCATATCAAAGATTCGTCATCCTCAATACCAAGATCCATTCACCTGATCTTTAAGTGATAGAAATTTAATAACCTACATACAGATCTTTAATTAATATATGAAAATGATATATTCAGAAAGTTACGGGGTGATGGGTGACCAGATGATTTACATGCATAATCGCTTTGAAACCCACTTTTATGCAAGTAGCTTTTTAAATTTAAATTTCAATACTAATCTACTTGCTTTCTTTTGAAATCACTAAAATTACCTGTTATATTTTTAATATGCTGGATTGTATGCAATAATTGTTGAAATTCTTTTTGTCCCTTGCATGTGTGACATGCAAAGTGCATGCATCGTAGTAGACTGGCTGATGATCCTGAGCTTCCACTATTATACTCGACGGTACTCTTGTTACATTTTATGTACAGAATATTGTTTATGCATTTCCTTTCTCTTATGTTGTATTTTGGGATACATGTATACACTGTTAGCTTCTTTTGTTACATGTAATATATGTGGAAACTAATGAAATGTGAATTAGTAAAACTTCTTGTTAGCGTGGTGGTTATTTACATTAAATGTGAGTCATTTCGAAACACGAAAATTTTCTCCTCAATTTATGTAACCTAATGGGACCCATTGCGAATACAATACTACAAATCATTTGTAAACGGGTAACTCAAATCTGCGGGTAGTAGTCCACAGAATATGTCCAAGGTGTACTACTAATGTGATGGTCCCAATGCTCTCTTCTCTTTACTTCTAAACAACACTAGAACTAATAGATAAGAGGCATCCTTGATATCTTTTATCTCAAGGTATGGAACGAATAAATCATAAAATACTTATTATCATCCTTATATCATTCCAATTATTAGGATTTTATCTACATTTAGCATGATGAACACAATCACACTCCCACTAAGATTAACACATAGTCATCAAGATTCTATCTGAAAGCATAACCTTTATAATTTCATCTAATCTGATGTTCCGTCTATAAGAATCTTATTTGAGTCCATAGATGGAGTTCCAAACCTTACATTCTTCAATAATGAAGCCACATGCTACTTCATATGAAAATCCCCGTTGAGGTATTCATTGAGGAATGCAATCTTGACTTCCATCTTCCAGATGTCATAGTCAAGTTGTGCAGCTACAGTTAGCAATTTTTTGATAGGTGATGAATCTCATATTCATCATATTTATTCATTTATTTTAGCTTAAATCCCTTATAAAACACCTGTAAATATCAATAAATTTCTCTTTTTTAATTAATCCTTATTCTTGTGTAAATATCGTATATTTATCATTGTTTTTAACCTAAATAAATAAATAAAGGAAAAATAAAGAAAACAAGAAGGTTGTATGTATACAATAAATACAGGCTGACTCTAACCACAATATTGGGTCAAGACTTGACCTGATCGATAAGGAATAAAGTAAGGGGAGATAAGCCCTAAACCAAAAAAATAAGAAAAATAGTCTCTACTTGTATATTCATCACTTGAACATCAATATGTATTCTATATTTTCTTACTCTATTTTATCTATCACCAAATTCATCTCAAATAAAAACATTTTGTTCTTGGATCTTGTACATAAAAATAAGTTGTAAATATTAAAAAAACTTACAAGAAGAATCATTGTATAGTTTGAAAATAACTTCACTTTGAAAAGCTACAAAACTCATCTTGTCAGGTCAATATCTTCTCCATAGAAATTCAAAATAAACATTCTCACTTTCATTTGTTCCATGTTAGATAGCAGGTGAGAAAGAAAGGGCCTAAGAGAGACCAAAGAACTCTCACTCTCATTACTGACTATCTGAGCAAAGGACTGTCACTCCCATCGCTATCTGAGCAAAGAACTGTCGCCCCAGCGAGACTCATCGCTTGATCTTGGGCTATCAAGTCAATAATCTCAGTCGCGAGCTATTTATATAACCAATAGAAAATGGAAAAGAAGGGTCTTCCCCTGCGGATTATTTCCACTAGATATTCATATTATCCTGACTCCAAAGAAAGAGCAGATCTATATACGGGTCGCTTCGGGGGACAAGGGCAAGTCTCTTTCACCTTCCTACTATATATCTAGTTGGTTTTATTTCCGATTTCTTGATATTAGTGTCATAGAATAGAATAGATAGAGACTCTTTATTGATATTGGCGAGCTCAAGCGAGCTTATTACGTAGAAAAGGCGAGTAAAGCAGAGGCGAGATCAGACCTACGGAGCAGACCCCTTTATTGACGCACCTTGCACTTGAAGACTCTTTAAAATGAAAGTGGTTTCATTAAAATCAGAGTTAAGATGTGAAAAGTGACTTTTTGGAGTGTCATTGTACTATATACCTATGTTGTATATTGTAATTTTGTATTATTTATTTTATTTTATTTTATTTTTATAAATATTGTATTTTTAAATATTTCTGTATATCATATTTGATGTTTATAAATGAAAATAAAATTACAAAATAAAAAATACATAAAAATAAATCGTGTGCATATTGTATAGGTACCACATACCTATATTGTAAGTATCCCGATTTATTTAACTAAATAAATTAGTTCATAAAAATCAATAAAAATATGTTTAAAATCCTTAAAAAAGGCTGTAAATTAAAAATTATTAAATGATATAATTATTTACAAAAAAAATTATTAAAAATTCAGATATTGTATATATAGGTATATTTACCTATGAATAAAGGTATATACAATTTTCACCTAATTATTTAACTTATTTAAATTATTATAATTCACCATAATTAAGTTTAATAAGTTGTTAACATTATTTATTTTTAACATTTTTATTTAAAATTAATTTCCTTTTTATTTTCGAATTTAATTTATTTATTTTCATCATTTGATCATTTAGCCCTTGTCTTTTAGTGGGTTGCCCTTCCCTGATTGGTGGACCTGACTCTGTTAATCCGGGTCAACTCCAAATTCATCTCCAAAACCCAAATAAATCGATCGTACGTCTGTCTTTTTTCTCCATCGATTTGCCTGATTACATTTTTAATAAAACCTAGCCTCAATTTGCGTGCAATCCCCCAATTCAATTTTTGCTCAAATTCACTGTTATAAATACCCCTATAGATCACCCGACTTCCCTTGATCCTTTTTCTCCACCTTTTCTCGCTCGAGGTTGAATATTAGAGGGAGATGCAGTGACAATGCAACTTCTCTATAGCCAGGAAAGCGAGGGATAGCCTGGAATTCAAGATCAGCTACATCGCTAGAGTCCACCGCTGATGTCTGAGCTTCTTCGCATCTCACAGCGAATTGAGGCCAATACCTCTTCAATTTCACTGTACGATAATCTTAGGATAATTTTCTTTAATTTTGTCATTCGTTTTCATAATTTTGTTTAAATTTATTTAGACCAAATCCATTTCCATCCAGCCTCTAATCAACTCAATCGGAGGTCCATCAATGATATCCTTCACTTATGACAACCGCTTCGTCTTCACCGGCACATTCTCCATCTTCCTTTACACTTATGATCACCCAGATCCAGTCGGATCAGGAATCTCCAGCCTCCATTCCAGCTGCCTTCACCGAAGGTCCTTGTTCACCCCCATTTTCTTCTGTTTTCTACTTAACAATGTTGGTCGGAGAAGCTCCTCCAAGCAAATAACCTTTTTCAGGTGTCCAGGACTCTTCTGGAGCTCTAAATCGAGACCTGGTGCTCCAGTTGTAGCCACCGCCCACCAAAGCTTCCAGATCATTGACCGAAGAACGTCGAACTTCATCATGACATCATGATGACGTGGAGGAGGAGCAGGAGCGCATAGCTACTATCCGAAAGAGTTTTGGATGGAAATCGATCGAGATTCAACCGATCGAAGTCCATCATGGCTGCCATTCATCCCAGTTCTTCAAGATGCTCTTGTAGCCGTCGAGACAAGAAAATAAACTCCAGATCTAATCTGAGCCACACAATTGACCCCAATTAGCGGTCGTTGGTCAAATCTGAAGCACATGGAGCCAGAGCCATCTGATAGGCACATGCTTCCTACGTGCTCAGTGAATAAATTATTCCCTAGGTCCTTCATATATTTTAAATTATAAATAAGCCCTTTCTAAGACATGTGTCGTTTATTCATTGTTTGAATAATTACAAGTGCACCCTCTATGATTTTATTATTTTCTATTGAGAACTAATTGAATATACCCACGTGTTCTACATGTAACATTTCTAGTGATTTCGCCATAATAGTCATGTTCTTGTTTGTTATTTTTTGGCCCTCACATTTAAAATTCCATGAAGGTCCATGCCAGCATAACTCACGTGTGCTGACACACACTTCTTCTAAGAAAATTGCAGATTCTGCCCTCATTTTCTTTATTTTATTATTTATTCAGTCTATTAAATAAACTTATTTGCATTCTATTCATGTGTTTCCAGATTAAATAATTACTTGTTAATTGTGCTTAATAATTCGATAGTAGTCTTAAAAAATTCCCTAAAAATTCTCATAAATACCTGCTAATATTATGTATCATCACTAGTTGTTATTTTAAAAAATAATTAGTTTTATTATTTTTTAAAAATTCAAAAATCACCTAAAATCATCTTATTTGCATGATTAAATCAACAAAAAATCGAAAAATTAGAAAATTCTATAAAAATTGTGTTTGATTTGAGTTATTTTAATTTATGTATAAGTTTTATTTTAATATTCTTCATAAAAACCAAAAAAATGCAAAATACAGAAAACACTAAAAATTAATATAAAATCATTTAATTCTTATATTTATTTGTTTTGAAAATCCTAAAAAATAAAAATCTTTAAAAATCACAAAAATTGAAAAAAAATAACAAAAACACAAAAATATTTTTAATTGAATTTTCTAAACATTTTTATCATATTTGAAAAATATAAAAATAATGTTGAGTCCTTTGCATTCATTTCTTTTTATTTGTTTTGTTTAAAAATTGAAAATATGAAAATTTGCAAAAATTAAAAATCACTAAAAAATTCAAAATTAGAGAAAATAAAAATATAAAAATTAAAAATTCCATAAAAATACCAAAAGATTAAAAAAACTCATAAAAACACCAAAAGAAGAAAAAGAAAAGGACCTCTTTGATTTTCTTAAAATTAATAACCCTCGGGAATGGTAGCCTCTCTGAGTTCGATCATGTACGCTATACACATAAATAAATAGAATTCTTCTCTCTTGTTGTCTCTCTCTGATTTTTTTTGTTTGAGAATAATTTTTTTGAGACTTCTGTAGGTTGCAACGATCACACTTGTGCATATTTCTCATTAAATAAATAAAAACATGAAAAAACCTTATCAACAAATGGCACCGTTGTCGGGTAGGCATGATGAGGGTAGTTAGGTTTTCTTCTTGCCTCTACTCTTGGTGTTTGTATATTTTTTGCTTATTTTACATGTCTTTCATTTTATTTTATTTCGTTTCCTGCTATATTTTATTTGCTTATTTTTATAAATTGTTTATGACTTATTTTTTCTCCTCTTTTTTGCGAGGGCCTGACGATGAGGGCGGAGTTCCTGGGAGCGCTGACATACCCAAGCGAAGCGAAGGCTGGCCGTTTCCTCATCGAGTGGCAAAAGGGCATCGTGGAGGAGCAGATGATTTGGAAGATGTTTTTTAGCACACATTTTTTTTATTTTTAGTCATTTTATTTATATTTTATTTTTTAAATAATTTGTAATAATTCTTCTTGGCATTTGCCTCCTTTTCTATTTTTAGGCCATTATATACCCTTGTGATTACGGGGTCTGTTTCACCTACTGTTGGTGCACATGGAGGACCTCACTGGATTTTTGTTTTCTTTGACTTTTATTTTCTTTTATTTCTCGTGGATTTCGTGTGCTTGAGCCCATTAATTATAGCTTTTATTATCTTGGTTGAGCTGGGTAAATAATAGGTCCAAAGCCCTAATGAAGTTTATGTTCCTATAGTATAGAATCGTAGTTTGGACTTAGTCAAAATAACTGGTTCCTTCGAGATAATATAAGTTTCTGCTAGGAGGGATCTCGTGCATCATTTAGGTTTTTTTATTTTTTATTTTTTATTTTATGCACAGATCATTTTGCATGTAGACAACTGGTGACATGTATGCATTCTGACTTCGCATGCATCATTGATTTGTCATTGCATCAGATTTTTCGACTTCCTTCCGCATTTTCTCGATTAGGACAAAAATGAAAAATGAAAATTCATTAGACCATTTATTTGAAATACTAAAAAAATAGACAGACTTCTAAAATAACTCAACCCTAAAACTAAGTGTAAGGATTCAAATCATTGTTTTGGGGAGAGGACCCCCTCATTATTGCAGGTACTTACCTCTATACAGAGTGGGTGAGGACGTAGACCTAAGGATAGAGCCCAAATCTCTGGACTTGTGCCCTAAGCACACATGTATCACACTTCGGTACATGATCGCAGCTGCAAGCACTTGCCTTCAATATTAGAAAATTATTTTGGTGTGCTTCACCTCTTATCTCCCTTTAAATCTGATATAACCCAGCAGCCTGGGCAGATGGTACCATAGTTTGGGGATGTTTGAGAACTTATACCTTGCGATAGGGCGACACCACCTTGTGTGTCTATTGTTAAGTGACTTCTTGAGATTCACTAAACTACAATTGAAAACATAAAAGACCAAACTCTTACGATCCTCACATTGTGTTCAGTTGGTGAATCGGGGGTTTGTATTGTGTTTGTTTGTTTATTGTAAAGATCTATCTATGCACTTTATGACTTCTTCTTCATTTCTTCTTCTTGTTTGACTATCATGTTGTAGCATCTTTCCTCTTGATAATCGAAGATGTCGGATTGGAGTACTTTTTGTTCGGACTTCACGAGCTTATCTTGTACACTCCAGTCCGATTTTCTTCACTCATTTCGGATGAATCTCTTCCTGAATATTCTTCCTTTATACATGTCCATTTCTTTCACCAATAAATCCCCTGTTTGAGATTCACCTTAATCCCAAACTATCATTTGAGACCCCATCTTTTCTAAAGACTAATCGAGCGCCTTGCACATTTTTAAAGATTGATTTTGAGGACTTGATGGCTCCCAAAGGGAAAGAACCTATGGCTGAGCAACATGAGATCAACAACATGATGTTGGCTTCGATACAAGCCATTCATGCATAGTTGATTGAGCATGCTAACATCCAGGCGAGTCTTAAAGATATGATCTTAGAGATGAGGATCATTAGAGGATGGAGGAGAGAAAAGGATGAGTAGATGAGAGGAGGTGGGAATGGCGGAGCTGAATGGCAGCCTAGAGTAGAAGAGACAGAGCGAGTGGTGCCCAAGCTCACACTAAGAGATGCCTATAACCCAGGAGCAGGACATTGTGTACATGGATTCAGATACATGTGGTTCATGGGCATTTCAAGCTGAAGCCTCTGGTATTACCATTGCTCCCTATATTCCATGGTCATTTCAATGAGGAACCTTATATATACCTCCAGCAGTTCAACAACATATGTGGCACGATGCACTAACCTAACATTTCGTTAGAGGTAGTGAAGATGACAGACTTCCCGTTCAATCTTATGGACAAGGTGTTGTATTGGATTAATCATTTAGGAAGCATTGCCATGTCATGGTAGGAGTTGAGATTAGCATTCCTTAGCAAGTATTACTCTCCTGGATGACTCAATTAGATGTGGTCGCTCATAGCTAACTTCTCCCAGTTGTCCCATGAGCCGATTCACGAGGCACGGGAATGTTTCAAGGATTTGATGGAGAAGTGTCCACATCATGATCTACCAAAGATCAGCCTTGTGCAGAATTTCTTTGATGGTTTGAGTTCAGAAAACCAGAGATTGGTTGATGCCACTTTTGGGGAGTCCCACTTCAACATAGATGAGGATACATTATGGAAGATTTTTGAGGAAATGGCAGAGATATCAGCTGCTCTATCTTATTCTCATGCATTTCAAAAACATCCTTTGACTTCTTCTGTACTCGATAAGGTTGTCAACATGATGCATCTCACGATGTGGATAGGGTGGACAGTTCTGATATGACCATCATAGGAAATCACCTATCCAAAGTTGATATAATCGAAAAGCAATCACAAGAATTAGAGAAATTGCAAACGATCAAGCAGAGGACAAAGTAGATGTATAAGGTGGATGATATTATGAAGCATTTGGAGCTCTTGTTAATACCATCAGTTCATATCATAGTACGAGTGCAACATCCGATACTCCTGTAGTTGAGCAGACTTCTTCTACTTCTTCAACACAATAGAGTACTGGAGCACTGCTGAATCTGTGATTCATCACTCTAAAAGTTGAAAATAGAACTTTGTTCCTGAGTATTTAGCTGCATTTCATCACTTATATTGCATAATTAGCATTCATGCATGTATAAATAATTATGCATTTTAGTATTCATATTTGCATTAAATAAGGAGCCAAATTCACTTGTAAATATTTCATATCTAGTGTTGTATATATTACTAACACTAATGAAGAAAAAATATCAAAAATAATAATAATAACTTGTAAAATTGACCAATAAAACCCGAGCCCTAGTTTGAGAATAAGAACCTTTAAATGCACATATCTCTCTCATATAGTATCCGATCTAGGTCTACTCACTTTTAAAGTAATATACATTCAAATACCTTCAAAACAAGACCAATTTCATAAAAATCAGATATCGTATGTGAAACTTGGGTTTTGGGCCCTTATTCTATATTGTACATATTGACTAAACTGCCCTTCATTTTATCTTTTTATTTTCTTAACAATTAAAAATACAAGAAAATTATATTAAGTTGCAAATATTCCTTTCACATTTTCTCTATATTTATTTTGATTTTTCTATAATTCAAAATGACAAAAAATTTTGCAAAAGATAAAAATGTGATATTTTATATCTATAAGGTACCCCTCAAAATAATACATATGACTTCTTTTGATTTTTGATTCTTCACGGGTTTTAGATCCCGTCGAGATGGGCAACTTTTGTGTTGACCACTTTTTGATTTAACACCTTTCATTATTTCTTTTTGATTTTTCTTTACATTTCATTTTTGAATTTTCTAGGAGCGACACGTGGCAGCTCCTAGAGCCACCACATGCCACCCATTATTATTATTATTATTTACATATTTTATTTATTTTAAGTATTATTATTATTATTATTATCTTTTTATATAATTAAAAATAAGCGCTACGTGGCCGCTCCCGGGCGCGCCACGTGGTGTCTCCTCCTCTCTTCCTATCTCACTCACTTTCTCTCTCCCTCCTTCCATATTTGGCAATCCCATGCACGTACCCCTATATTCTTCTCACGTTCTCCCACTCCCATCATGCCTCTCCGTCGTTGACTGTCCATACAGAGCCACTTCACACCTGCAACCGCTTCCCTCTACATGCACGATCCCCTCTCCAACCCGCCTTCCCCGCCATGTCGCCACCCCCCCTTCAAATATCCGACCTCCGCCCAGATCACAGATCATCTGCCAACTAACGCAAGAGAGGGAGAGCTCCCCGGTTCATCTCAGGTAACAACTGAGAGTTCTTCAAGGTCGAGCGAAGACACCTTGCCATGGGCGAGATCCGGCGAGGATCCAATCTCCGCCGTTGCGAGCTTCTAGGAGCTTGCCCAGCTCAGCTCTTGCCGAAGCTTCTGAGCGAGAACCGGAGGTGCTGCACCTCCTTCCCAGGCACTCGATCACACATCTTCAGGTATTTTCTTTCTTCTCTATCTTCCTCTTCTACCATCCCTCCTCATCCCCTGTCTTCATCTCTATTAGCATTTTATTTTCTCTCTCTTAAAAACCACCTTTATCCATGCTTCAAATCTAAAATTTCCTTGCACTTTCACAGATAAATCATATGCTACGATTGCAACGATGATTTTTTTCACTGTTTTGATGAATTTTCTTCAACTAATTAATCAAAAATTTAATATCCCTTAAAAAATACAGAAGCTTCCCCTGTTCACAGGGGAAGTTCCTCTGTTTTCCTCTCTCTCTCTCTCTCTCTCTCTCTCTCTTTCAAGCCTTCTCTCTCTTCCCTCCATGTCGGCCACCGCACGTGTCCGCGCCCTCCGCTAGCTGCGACTTCCGCCATCCGCGTGTGCCCGCGACACCTTCCTCCTGCAGATGCGAACAACACATTCGATCTCCAACTGCTTCTTCAGGCCGCGAGTCCCCCTAAAGCCTCTTGCTGCATCTGTTATGCGCCATCCACCTGGTCTTCCCGTCAGTCCTTACCGCCCTGCTGTGTACGATCACAGAATCCAACCGCGAGCGCACCTCCATTCCACCACCCACCTCGGTCGGCACACCGCCTCTCCGTGCCACACCTCCATAGCAGCTTACCACCGTCCCTGCGCCTCCATCGACCTCTGTCAGGACAACCGCCATCAGCCTCCACTCTCTCCTCGCAGCGCACAACCGGTGTACACCCCCTCTCCCAGCGTCTAGCAAGCGCACGACCACACGTCGCCCACAAACGCACACCCTTCCGTTCTGCCATACGTCCTTGCCATCTTCTTCCCTGGCCGCGGTTCCCCTTGCACAGAGCAGTAGCGCGATCCAGCGATCGACTTGTGCTGTCGCCAACGACCACCTCACCGTGCCTCGCACGATCCTCTCCAGGGCCTGCCACCAGCCCTCGTGCCGCTTGCCTCCTCTAGCCTGCCAGCGAGCTAGCTCTCCGGCTGCCTGCCCCAGGCTGTGAGCACAGTTTGCAGACTTCAAACCCACCTCACGTGCCTAGCACGCGAGGTCTAGGGTAATTTGCAGGCAACTCCCCATCTATCCCCATAACTACAGAAAGAACCTCCACTCCATCAAATCACGTGAGATACACGTGCATCTTGAAGAAACTGCAGACAAACCCCTGCGAGTCCTGGTAATTACAGAATCATCCCTGTGTACGTTTATTTCATTCTCAATTTTAATTTTCTGTAATTGCATCCATACCCCTGTGTTCGCATGTTTATTTGAATGTTCATTTCAATCATTTTATCATTTGCAAAAACTGCTCATTGTAGAACCACTTATGCTGATCATTATGGATATTTGATTGAATTTTAGTGAGCCATGATTTATTTAATGTAATTATTTTGGTAAAAAATAGCATATTTTCCCTCTGTGTGTACTTTAATTTATATAAATTATCTATTGCTCCGAAAATTTAGAATAATTAGATTTTAGTGTGTTCTACTTTGTGCCTAAAAATCATCACATTTGCAAGCACAATGAGTTCTAAATAAATTAATTAGTATTTCATGTAATTGATTTTTAATAAGTCAAAAATTAATTATTTCTGAGGTTTAGTAATTTTCTTGGATTCATCTCACATAGAAGTATTTAGGATAATTTTAATGAAAATAATTTAATTTGGTATTTATTAAAATTTAATTTACGAAAATCACCCTGCATCCATATTTAGTCCATAGTTAATTCATATTGAGTCGAAAAAATAAAAAAAATTACAGGAGCTTAATTTCTTTACATTTCGCATTCTAGCTAAGTTTGAGAATTTTTGGACTTAATTTGATCATACTTTACATTTTAACCCTCGAATTTGGTCTGAATTGCACTGTATCGTTAATTGCAAATAAAACACAAAAAACTCTCCTGAAAACCTACCATCTAGATCAACTTTAAATTAATCTAAGGAATAATCTGCCTTCCTGAGTTCGACCTTGGGCTTGCCCAAGTAAAATAAAAATTTCCACTTGCAATTAATTATTACTTTTATTAAAGTGGTTTTTGATTGATCCGAATTTATCTGACTGCAATGAACACATTTATTTTAAATCGTTAATCCAATTGAATTAAGAGAGTGAATTACGGGTCTGTCAAATGGTGGCATTGCCCGGGAGGCACAACTTAGGATAATTTGTAAAAAAAATCTAGATTTTAGGTTTTCCATCCCCGGGTAGTCTGATTCCCGATTTTTCTTGTGAATATTTCTCGGTTTATTTTTAGCATTTGTGTCAATCTCTCTGAATTGTTTATTTTTGTGCGAGGAACACGAGACATCGAAGGCGATTTGCCAGGCGAGTCGAAGAACCGACATTGATTTGAACTGAGTGGCTTTGAGAGAATTTGTAAAAAAAGTTTGCATTTACAATGGTTCCCGTTTGGGTTCTCGTGTATGTAATTGAATAATAAAAAGACTCTCTGTGTTGTGTGGTTGATTGACGTAGGATATGACCTACACTCGCGACTCTTAGAGCTTTCTTAGGATTGTTTGTGCTCGTAATATCTACGACCATACTTTACCATTAAAAGACGTACTTAGACCGCATAACTTAGCCAAATTTCACTTGTTCTTCACTCTCTAATAGAACTGCTTGTCTAGGAGCGGCTTTTCATTGATTGCATTCATTTAGGCTATTTAGCATAAAATTTCAATTCTATTTTGCATCCCGTCTGCAGAGCATGAGGATCACTATAAGTCTTCTGAACTTGGCATACATCATCATTTTATTATGCATCGGCTTTTCTCGACTCCTTCTCCCTTGGTTTTATAACATAGGATTAAAGGAAATTGAGACTGGACGATAAGCGTGCCTTGTGTGTTGGACTAATAAAGTGGTCATCTAACTTAAAATCGGGGCTGCTAAACAAATTGACCAAAAAATCAACATAAAATTGGAAATTCTGTTTACGAGAGAATAACCTCGACCATGATCTCAGGCTGAGTAAGGGTACAGAGTGTGTATGCACAACCTAAGATAGAGTCAAAATATCCACCTTCCATATCACGTACCCCGATCCTAGTAAATATCACGAGTTGAACTCCCATAGGTTCAACTGAACAACACCAAGTAGCCTCCACCTACTTCGGCATGTAGATAGGGATGAAGCAGCGGTGCATCACGATAAGTTGCTAGTAACCCTTCCGGGTGAAGTTATAAGCCTTGTCAGCCTCCGGCTACTTCGGTAGGTAGATAGGAACATGTCCTTGAACTTCTCAACTGGTGATAGGAGCGAACAGATGAAGGGCGTTGGTATCTTAGGCGACATGTTAAATAGGGGAGACACGTCCGGCTTTGAGCTGACTTCCCTTTAGGCCATGTAATCCTTGCTATCTGCTTGAAAATCACACTTAAAATCAACCAGATTAATCGAACCCGGCTTTGGGTCGTTCACCATGTTGAGTGTGAACTCAAGGTTTGTGATTCAATTGCTTGCTTCAGGTAGGAGTCAAATCCTATCTTTACACTTGTGCTCCTGATTTTTTTTGCCAGCGAAGATGACTGATTGGGGGGATATTTACTCAAGCTTTGCAAATCTCTCATTGAACCCCTCACGAATTGCGTCTTCATCGGCTCACGCGCAACTTAGGCCAACCCGAGCTCATGACCCTCTTGAGTTTGGGATCTCTCACTCTCAAGATGGTCACCCTCAAACCATCCCTTTTCTCTCCTCTCATCTCACTGAGGAAGACCTTCGCCTTGGTGAGAATGTCTTCTTTACGAAGTCCTCTAACCTAGACCACATTATTTATTCAGGTGAAGAGGACAATCCCGAGACCAAGATGCCTAAGAAAAACCCAGACGAAGAGGAACACCGAGATCTCAAGTCCTTGCCCGTTTAGCTAGAGCTGAGCAGTTGAATGCAAATCTTATGGCTAGGATGGGACATGTGATTGAGGAGGGTGGAATAGATAGACTGATGGTAGATGCCTACAACCCAATTGAGAATGAGATGCATAGTTGGCTCATACTTGAGGTGTAACTCCTCGCCTTGACGATAGCGCATCTCAACACCCATCCACAAGATTACCCAATAACGGTTATAAATGACATGCATGATATACCATTAATACAAATAAAAGGCATATAGAAAATTTTAAAACTTCCATTGATAACAAAAGTCCACATAAGGATAACAATAAATCCTCAGAGTCTCTTTATTACATCATAAATAATTGGAAAGGAAGGAAAATAGAACTACTACAAAACTAGTCCTCAACCTTAATAACGTCCTGCAGATGCACCACTAAAAATGTGAGCCTCTGTCCCCTGCTCTACAGTTCTGGTTGGATTTCCAAAGATTTTAACTTGTGAGTCAACTGACCCAGTAAGGATAAAATAAATTATAAATTAAGAGATTACAGGTAGGCAACGCAAATGCAGTAACTGAACAAGTTTTAAAGAGAACATTTTAAAAACATCTAGTAATATACAATCAGATATAGTCTACGCAACCAAAACCAATTCTTCGACATATATAAATCCATATTTTCATGTATTTATCCCGGACTCACCCGTCAAAGGAGAAAATCTACACTAGGAATGAAACCTGCATCGCTTCATTCAGAGTGCAGACTAAGACCTGTGCGCAAGCGCGATCCTTCAATTAGTCTGGTTGGTAGTACTCTGACACTCGAGACATGAGGCATATAGCTTAAGGAATCATGATTCTGTCAACCGAGTCTGCCAGGGGAGTCTTGCTCACCCCCAAAATCAATAGTCACAATACGAATCTGCATGGTGCGATGCACGCGTGCACCCACCTAAAAAAAATCTCCAGAGTATCTACCACCTCCCCACTCTGTGTTGCCCCTCGAGTAGGGATGACTCACTGTCGGCTCAACCGGACCACAAGGGTGTGCACCCACCTTGTTGTATTATCTTTTCATCACGACATGCATTTCATATTTTTCATAAAAAGGAATAGCATTGAACATGATACGATTTTCATTAATCATTTACTGAAACAATGATATTTAAGACCTCCAAATCACAACCATTCCATAAGCCTTTGATCTAAGGCATACCCATAGTGACTAAGGAAGAATTCAACACTGCCGCTCTCATTGTTCATTCAAGAGATACTATAATTAGGGCCATGTCACAAAAAAACTTAAGTATATTCCATCTCACACATTTCGACCCAGAACTCTGAAGGCTGAATAATTATCATAACATAAAGGCACATGAGTGATGAATCCAAATCGTATACTATGTATTTGTCATATACATCAGATTGTGCTACTGATATGTGCTTACAAAAATCAAATCCGTAATATGCACCATGACTCCACATAGAATTTCTGTCCTAATCTATACTATGCATAGCATCATCAATAAATAGGCATTGGTTGATCCAAGGATTTTAGAAACCTTACATCTATGATGTACTATATATAAATGTTGGATTACCACAAAAGGAAGAAGCATATCATGCGTTCAATTCAAACACTTGTTTCCAGATCAAGAATTGACGAAAGATCTAGACATAACATATTGTTAGGAGGGGACAAATATACCATAGTTAACTAGCAAAAAGAAAGAAACTTGCCTTGTCAATACTCAGATGAGAACTTTTATGGTATGTATATAAAACCCATACCGATATGTGTTAGACAGTTTAAGTGAAACGCCTAAAATACAAGGATGCCACTAGACACGTATTATTATTTGTATTGATTCACACAAGATGTTCCAACATAAATCATGATTTAAGACTAAAACAATCACTCAACTTATATAATATCCACAGTTCGGTACTGTACTCAGACTTGGATACTTCCTATCATGCAGTAGGCGGCGGAATTTAAAGAAACAGATGGATATACATTAACAAATGGCTCCAAGGCTAACAAGTTCTAATGGGTTAATATTCTCCTCGCATCAATATGTTTTAGGGATAATCATCACAGTGTAAAAGAACCAATCTCAGTTATGTTTCTGGCAAATAAAATCCAATTTATTATTTGGTTTCTATGCAATCATGTATTTAGAAAAAAGGTAGTTACATCCGTATAATTCTACTCGTACAAGTCATCAAGGAATATATTTAATGGAAAAGACATTGATATACCAACAATAAAATATGATCCAGGGGTCGGATCAAAATCAAATAATCATCCCCTAAAACTACATTCTCCAATATCGCTAGAAATGCGAAAGAAAAAGGAGATGGGCAAAATCCGTTACCTATGTCTGTGCACGTCTTTGATCCGCGTGTTCGATCGCTCGGTCAAGAATCCGATGAATAAGGTGCTTTTCCCTTGCGCTCCTTTTCCAGTTGTCGTAAAGTTACATAGCTTGCAACGTTCTCCCTTTGGTTTTCTGGAGAAGGAGATAGAAAAAGAGATAATGAAATGACTTGGGGAGGTAGAAAAGGATGGATTTGGGTTTGGAAAGGAGTGAGAATGAGTGGAGATGAAGGTTGGGGATCTTAATATGGTGTAGGTGCAAAAGGATGGATTTGGATTTGGAAAGGAGTGAGAATGAGGGGAGATGATGGGTGGGGTTCTTAATATAGTGTAGTTGCAAAACTCTAGTTTTAGAATCCCTAAAATATCCCTAACCTGTAATTAATTATTACAATCCCGTAACCATTAAATCTCATCCCATGACCCCACTTCACTAAAACATGAATATCTCCAACATCCGAACTCGGAATTATGCGTTTTCGGACTCGTTGGAAAGCCTGAGATGAGAAGCTTCTTTTGAGCATAATTAGATTTTTAGACTTTAGAAAAATATGAAATTTGCGGGGTGTTACACCATGACAACCTTAAAATCAGTCTCGTCCCCGATACTTAGAATGCAAAAAGTGTAACATAACAACCTTAAAAGGTTGGACCCTATCGAGCAACTATAACAACCTTAAAAGGATGAAGTATAGCTTACATATTAACTTCAAAAAGGTGTCGATAGTCACGCTTCACACCCGACTCGGGTTCCTAGGTGGCCTCCTCAGAGTTGTGTCGTTGCCAAAGGACCTTCACCAAAGGTATCTCCTTATATCTCAACTTCTTCACTGTGTGATCGATGACCCGGACTGGTTCCTCCGGATAGCTAAAGTCAGTGTCCACATGAAGATCATCATAATTAATCACATGCGATGGACCATGCATGTATTTTCTCAAGTTGGAGATATGAAATACATCATGCACACCAGCAAGGTGAAGAGGAAGTGCAATCTTGTATGCAACTCTATTGATCCTCTCGAGAATCTCAAACGGTCTGAAATCCGTGGTCCTAACTTCCCCTTCACTCCAAACCGCTGAACTCCCTTCATGGGTGAGACTTCAACGAAGACGAAATCTCCTACTTCAAAATTAAGATCATTGTGTCATCTATCGCTATAGCTCTTTTACCTACTTTGTGCTGTAAGCAATTTCTCCTGAGCTATCTTGACTGCCTTAGCAATCTCCTCCAAGTACTCTACCTTATATAAAAGGTTATGCCCAATATCCTGCCAACTCAAAGGTGTAGAACACTGCCTTCCGTACAATGCTTCAAAAAGGGTCATCCCTATGCTGGCATGGTAACTGTTATTGTACGTAAACTCTGCCAACGACAAATGGTCCTTCCACGACCCTTTCCACTCCAGCATACATGCTCGAAGAAGATATTCTAATGTCTGAATCATCCTCTCGGATTGTCCATCGATCCGTGGATGGTAAGCAGAACTGAGGCATAGTTGCACTTCTAAAGAACTCATGAATTCTCTCCAATAATGAGAGGTGAACCTTGGATCACGATCAGATACAATCTGTTTCAACAACCCATGAAGTCTGACAATATGCTTAATAAAGATCACTGCAAGTTGTATGGGAGTGCATGTCATGCTCACAGGTATGAAATGTGCTGACTTAGTATGTCAACCACGACCCAGATGGACCCGTTGGCAACCACCCAAAATGCTTAAGCCTAAGTGTCAAGTAGTAATCCCCACCACTTATAGCCCACTCTCAAACTTTGTGAGTTTTAGATGTAGGACTATGTTTGGGGGTATGGGTGTTACAATCTCCCCCACTTATATTCGCAACATCCCCGTTGCGACATGGGCCATCACTTATTCCTAGTGATAGTGGCGGATGCACGCTCCCGGCTTAGGTCCCTTCCGGTAGCTCTGTCCACTATTAGAGGGAACCCGCTCTGATACCATTTCTCGATTTATGCGTGTCATCCTTGCGCAGGGGCCATGCGTGCCATTCTTCCGTTTTGATTTTTGAGGATCGAGTCATCGTGCTCTCAATTCTAATTGTTTATAAATAAAAAAATAAAAAAATATTTTTCCCTTTTTTTCTAAAATTTGTTTTGCATGGTGAATTAAAAAACAAAAATAAATAAAAAAAATAAAATTACAGAAAAATTGCTTTTGTTATAGCTTTTTTTTAAAAAATCTTCTTTCTCTATTCTGATTCTAATAAAAATAATAATAAAAACAAAAAATAAGTCGCAGCCGATGCCGCCCCTCCAGCCGCAGGAGGCGCCCGCCACTGCCGCTCAGCACTCTAACGACCACCTGCTAACTGCGATCATCCCTTCCTGGAATCGCCACCGTGTCCGCCCATCTCCACCTGACGGAGCACTTCGCCGCCATCTCCGCAGTGCACTCACAACGCTTCGACCTCCTCCCACGCAAGTAGCCCCTTCGACAGCCCGCGCATGTAGCACCGTCCCAATGTTCCAGCCACTGCACCGCTACGCCAGCCACTGCACCGACGAAGCCCGAGCATCTCCGCCGTGATCTCAACGTCGCATCCCAACGCCACCCCGCCACGTGAGACGCTCCACCATCCTTCTAGAGTTTCGTCACCACCCTCGACCTGCGAAGCCTACCAACCTCTGACGCTCCCTTTGCAGGAGAACAAAGTCGTCGCCTCAACTCTGCCTGAAGAAACTCAAGCCACCGCCGCTCGCCTGGAACAAAGGAGTGTGATGCCCCACGCGCACCCCTTTTGCTGGTTGAAGAACAAGGAATGAAGAAGGGAACCCTAGGGAATTATTAAAAAATTAGAAAACTTGCAAACAAGCCGTTGGAAATCTGAATATTGCAGAAGAAACCTTGCCACATTTGTAGTTGGAAAAATTGTGTGGATTCCGCCGATGTTTCACAAATTTCAGAAACGCCCCAACTCTTTAGCATGTGACGTGCTACGTACATGTATTACTGAATAATTTACAGTTTTATTCCTCTATTTATTTTTGGTTATCTTTTTGTGCAAAACAATAAATATTTGCAATTCAGTCCCTGTTTAATAAACTTTAAATTTGCATGTTCTTTTCAATGAAATAAATGTTTTTGTTGGTCAATAAATCTCACAAAAATCATTCTATGCTCCTGATGTGTGTATCTTTATAGCGTAAAATTTCTTTGCAGTTTATATTCATTTGTTATTATTAAAAAATAAAAAATAATGTCTTTTTCTCTTCCTAAAATTCAAAAATCTATAAAAATTTTAATATTGCTCTAAAAATTCCAAAAAAATAGATTAATTTCCTTTTCATTATCTTTTAATTTCTATGCAAATTTTTGTGCATTAAATATTTATAAAACCCAAAAAATTAAAAATACCAAAAATCTTTGAAAAATCACAGAAAATTCTACAAAAATCCAAAAATTGCCATTTCACTTTCTTTTGTAGATATTTTTCTTTAGTTTAGCATAAAAATAATCTCTAGAAGTTTTGGGAATTAAGATATTTTGCAAATTACTCCATGTTGTGCACTACTTATCCTTTTTCCACTGTTTGAATTTTAGAAAATACAAAAACATCTAAAAATTCTACAAAAATTCCCCAAAAAATTTCAAAGCCTTTAAAACCTAAAAATAATTTCTCTGTATTTTTCTGAGCATTTTTGATATAATTGAAAAATACAAAAAGAGTGTGGTGAGCGTATTCTTTCCTTGTGCATATTGTTCATTATTTGAAAACTTAAAAAAATTGCAAAATTAAAATCACTAAAAATTTAAAAATAAGAAAATAAAAATAGAAATAAACAAATATAAAAAAGTGATAAAAAAATCCACAAAAACCAAGGATAGTTTGCCTTTGAGATTCCTGCTTTTTCTCTTAATTAATTTTTCGTCGATTAATTGAATAACCCTCGAGAATTGTAGCCTCCCTGAGTTTGATCCTATCTGCTATAAAGGTAAATAAGTAGCAAAAATATCTCTCGCATCATTATTCTTTTAATTATTTTTGTAGCTTGAGAAGAAAAATATTGTTTGTTTGGTCCAAGAATTTTGGGGATAAGGACAACTTCATATCCATTATTACTTATCAATCCTCGAAAATCCTGTGTCAACAAGAATCTCAGGGCTAGATGTACAACCTGGAGGAAATTCAAAGATTTATTTTTGAAGAAGATCTACCCACTCAGTAGGACTAACCAGATGAGGACGAAGATCGTTAGCTTTTCCCAGGGTCCCCACAAACCATTCCATGAAGCCTGGGATAGATTTAGTGACTTAACACAAAAATGCCCCTGCCATGGCATTAACAAGGCAATCTTAGTCCAGACCATGTTCTGTGGTATGACCCTGGAAATGCAGGGGTTAGTGAGTGCCGCCTGTGGAGTAGATATCTGAATAAGAACGAAGATGTCGTATGGAAGATCCTAGAGCAGATGGCAGAAACAGGCAGATCTCAGGCCATCGGGGCCTATTAGGTGTCTTCCTCAAGCCTATCTAATCAGACACCTAGGAGGACTGTAGCTGATCTGACAGATGACCTAATCCCTAGCATGGGGATAATAGCTAATAAGCTCACCATGGTACAACAGATCCACAAGAGGGTCACTGACCTTGAGGTGCTTTCATGATTGCTGAAACAAGCAGAGGAATTAACTGAGAAGGTAGCCAAGATACGACTACCTGCCCCTTCTGCACCACCTGTACCTGTACATCGAGTTAATCTAGTACAAGAGTAGGTACAGGTGCCTCAGGAAAGCTGGGTTGAGGAGCAACAGTACACTCAGCAGAAGTAGCACGCACCCCCACATGTGGAGTCAGTGTACGAGGAGCCTCCACAGATGTTTTAGATCAACAGGCTGTGGTACAACCATGACCCCATCGGTAGATAATCAAGGATAGGGAATAGTCAACCACACCGACCTTCCCTAGCTTACCAGGAAACCAGCTCCGTCCCCACACCGCGCTTTGTGCTGTCCCGGCCAGGACAAGGATATCAGTCTCAGCAGCACCAGCAGCAACACGCATTCCACTCAGGCCAGCAGGGCCCTCCACCACCTTACACCTTACAGTCCCACCCACAACAGCACCGGAAAGGCCAGCAGGGCCAGTATAGACATCCGAATCACTCATCCTCTAGTCAGAAAGAGCAGGCCCCACCCACTAGTGAGTTGGAGTCCCTCACCTTGGCCATCCAGACTTTGACTGATAGGGTTCAATAGATACAGAATGATTACCTTGATATAAGAACAGATCTGAACCGTGTCTCATGCCACCAGGATTAGCATATGGCACCAAAGACCCCAATTCCCGCCCAGGTTCAGGCCAACCCAAATATCCTGAATCAAGGTCAGCATCGACCACGAGATCATGCATATTATTCAGATTATTATCTATCTAAACACGAGATCCTTTCGTACGATAATGTTAATCATATGTCCCTCAGGAGCAGAAGGACCGTGATCGTACCTGATCGGGCATGAGTACATGAGGAAGATGCCACCAAGTCTCCCTGAGGATAACTTAGAGGCATAGAAGCAGCATCACCACCACCATCACTGATATCAGTAAAATAACATGATTTCAAAATCCTCAAAACACCAAGGTAAGAAGAAGGAGAGGAGCACCAACAATGAATCAAGTGATCCTGATGAAGAGCCCGCACCTCCATCTGAGGAGGATGCACCCGGAGTAGCAGTAGATGCATCACATGTTTTATTACATGAATTTCTTTCCAGACCGAATCAACGTCAGAGTCAGAGTCAGAATCCCAGTCCTGTACAGAACTCAGTTTCCCGTTTGAATGAAAGAATTTCAGTTTTAGAGTCTGAGTTGTCATCAATAATCATTTCCCCCATGTCCTTAATGGTGGAAAGAAGAAATCCAAAAAGATGACCCTGAGATGGCTGAGTTTTATAATAAATATATCAAGGTCACAATCCCCTTTGATAAGTATGTGGATATGACACCTGCATTTACAAGTACCTTAAGGTGAGATGTACACCCACTAGGGTCAGCAGGAAAACCAGAAGCCGTGTTGAGAAGCACGTTTTGTCAGTAGCCACTACTTGCACTATCAAGAATGTGTTTCCAAGGAAGCGAAGGGACATGGGTGTCCATTATGTGGTGAGTCATATCGATGACATTGTATTTGCATGAACTCTCCTAGATAATGGATCCTCAATTAATCTGATACCCACATCCCTCTATGAGCGGCTAAATCTAGGACCTCTTAGGAAATCCAAAGCCTTACTCCAGTTCACAGACAAATCAACCAAGAGATCCAAGGGAGAATTGAGGAACATTATCATCAATGTCGAGGGTTGGGATTACATGGTGGACTTTACATTCCTTGATATGGAGACCCCTCGAAATTGGAGAGATTCCCAGATCATTCTTGGAAGGCCTTTCCTTAGAACAGTAGGGGCCTTTTTTATTATAAGATCAGTAAAATTCAGTTCCAAACTCTAGGTGGAGATGAGTAACTTGAGATGAAGAAAACAAGGTGGCAAAGGCCAGACTCCGAATCTAGCACCGAGTACACTTCATCAGATGTAGATTGTATTCATGTAGATATCGTTGGGCCATGTAGACAGAACCCAGCTAGCACTGATGAGTCTATCTCTGCTGGAGAGAATCTTGTACATGAGACAGTTTACGAGATCCTTAGGAATGAACAAAGTACAAATCATGAAGAGAATGCATCCCCCTACATCTTCGATGACACAGAGGTCCAGCTGGGCATGTCAGTCCTTCCCTCTTTAGGATAATCAGGAGATGAACATGATGAGTCGGATGTGGCTTTCCCCGATTACTTGGATACTTTTGACAATCTGACTCCAGAGCTGAGTCAGTTGGTGGCAGTTATTTCAGAGACAGATCCGATCACTACCAGCACAAAGCCAGAATTGATTGAGCCAGATTTTCTCGATGACCACACTTTACCTGAGCTCAAACCATTACCCAAAACTTTGAAATATTCCTTCCTTGCAGGACAAGAGAGGAAATTTCTGATCATCATCACTTTGCGAATGACTGAGGAGCAAGAATCTCGTTTGCTAGAGATCCTAGAGAAAAACCGCATGGCAATAGACTGGAGCATCTCTGATCTCCACGGGATAAATCCCCCTCTGTGTTCGCATTATATCTACCTTGAGAATGGAGCAAAACCCTCTCGTGAATTCCAATGTAGGTTGAATCCAAATTTACAAGAGGTAGTGAAGAAAGAGAAATGGTGCGATGTGGGTTTCATTTATCCCATCTCCGATTCAAAGTGGGTGGCACCTATTCATGTTGTCCCGAAAAAGTCGAGAATTCAGACAACCACCAATGAGGATGGAGAGGAGATCATGACACGAGTACCTACGTCGTGGTGTGTCTGTGGATTACAGACGCTTGAATGCCACGACGAAGAAGGATAATTTTCCCTTACCATTTATCGATCAGATCTTAGAAAAATTAGCGGGAAAAGAATTATTCTACTTCTTAGATGGGTTTTCAGGCTACAATCAAGTAGATATCGCTCATGAGGCCTAGGAGAAAACCACATTCACATGCCCCTTTGGTACCTATGCTTTCAAGCGCATGCTCTTTGGGTTATGCAACACTCCCGGTACGTTTCAAAGGTGCATGATTGTTGTATTCACCGAGATGGTCAGTGAATTCCTGTAAGTCTTCATGGATGACTTCTTGATCAACGGTGATTCCTCTGATTCCTATCTTAGATATCTAGACCGAGTCCTCAAACGATCTTGTGAGGTAAATCTGGTGCTCTCCAGGGAGAAAAGTCACTTCATGGCGACAGAGGGCATTGTATTGGGGCATGTCATCTCCAAGAGAGGAATGGAGGTTGACCCTGCCAAGGTGGATGTGATCAGACGACTCCAGCCACCAACCAACGTAAAGCAGTTGCGGTCATTCCTCGAGCATGTTGGATTTTACAGGAGATTTATCAAAGATTTTTCAAAGACCGCCCGACTGCTAATTGAGCTTCTAGGCAAAGATGTGGAGTTTATTATCGATCACAAATGTCTTAATGCCTTTAAGCGACTTCAAGGGATGATCATGGATACCCTGATCCTACAAGCCCAAGATTGGTCTCTTCCTTTTGAGATCATGACGGATGCCTCAGATTTTGCTGTTGGGGCTGTGTTAAGACAAAGGCGGGATGGTGTCCCATTTTCTATACACTACGCAAGCAAAGTGCTTGATCTCGCTCTGCGTAACTATACAGTTACGGAAAAAGAGATGCTTGCGGTAGTGTTTGCCTTGGATAAGTTTAGATCTCATCTCATCGGATCAAAGGTGATTGTGTTCACAGATCATACATAACTGCAGTACCCTAATGGAAAAGAAGGACGCGAAGGCGCTTCTTCTTAGGTGGATTTTACTTATCCGGGAATTTGACTTGGACATCAAAGATAAACCTGGAAAGAAGAACATAGTAGCTGATCACCTCTCCTGTCTCGAAATTCTTGATACTTCTGATAATACACCTATTGGAGACTCCTTTCCAGACGAGTCGGTTTTTGTTATCGACTCTCTCCCATGGTACGCTAATATAGTAAACTATCTTGTCTCCAAGAAAGTTCCCAAAGATTGGCCCAAGAGCAGCATAGACCGACTCAAGTAGGATGCTAGACATTGCCATTGGGAGGATCCGATCCTTTTCTTTGAAGGACCAGATTGTGTCTGGAGGAGGTGTATTCCTCAGGGAGTGTCCTTACTTTCTGCCATAGTTTGGAGCAGGAGGACACCAATCCGGGAAGAGGACCCCATGGAAGGTATTACAATGTGGCTTATACTGGCTGACTCTATTTCGCGATGCTCTCACCTTTGTGAAGTCATGCCCGGTATGCCAACGAATGGGAGGAACCGTTGGTTCCAAGGATGAGATGCCAATGCAGCCTGTCATCATTTGTGATGTCGTTGATCATGGATACTCACTTTCTCTCTCCCTCCTTCCATATTTGGCAATCCCATGCACACACCACTCTATTCTTCTCACGTTCTCCCACTCCCATCATGCCTCTCCCTTGTTGACCCTCCACAGCAGAGCCACTTCACACCCGCAACCGCTTCCCTCTACATGCACGATCCCCTCTCCAACGCGCCTTCCCCGCCATGTCGCCAACCGCCTTCAAATATCTGACCTCCGTCCAGATCACAGATCATCCGCCAACTAAAGCAAGAGAGGGAGAGCTCCCTGGTTCATCTCAGATGACAACTAAGAGTCCGTCAAGGTTGAGCGAAGACACCTTGCCATGGGCGAGATCTGGTGAGGATCTAATCCGTCACTGCGAGCTTCTAGGAGCTTGCCCAGCTCAGCTCTTGCAGGAGCTTCTGAGCGAGAACCGGAGGAGCTGCACCTCCTTCCTAGGAACTTGATCACACATCTTCTGGTATTTTCTTTCTTCTCTATCTTCCTCTTCTGTCATCCCTCCTCGTCCCCTATCTTCATCTCTATTAGCATTTTATTTTCTATCTCTTCAAAACCACCTTCATCCATGCTCCAAATCTAAAATTTCATTGCACTTTCATGGATAAATCTTATGCTAGATGATTTTTTTGAATTTTTTGATGAATTTTCTTCAACTAATTAATAAAAATTTTACCACCCCTAAACAAATACTAAGCTTCCCCTATTCACAAGGGAAGTTCCTTTGTTTTCCCCTCTCTCCCTTTCACGCCTTCTCTCTTTCCCCTCCACGTCAGCCACCACATGCGTCCGCGCCCTCCGCCAGTCGCGCGCGTCCGCCATTCATGCGTGCCCACGCCACCTTCCTCCTATAGACGCAAACAACACATTCCACCTCCAACCACCTCTTCATGCCGCGAGTCCCCTTGGAGCCTCCTGTTGCACTTGTTGCACGCTATCCACCAGGTCTTCCCATCAGTCCTTGCCGCCCTGCTGAGTACGGCCGCACAATCCAGCCGCGAGCGTGCCTCCATTCAACCACCTGCCTCGGTCGGCACACCGCCTCTCCGTGCTTCACCTCCAAGGAAGCTTGCCACCGTCCTTGCGCCTCCACCGGCCTCCGTTAGTGACAACCACCATCAGCCTCTGTCCTCGCCTCGTAGCGCACAGCCAGTGCGCGCCCCCTCTTTTAACGTCCAGCCGGCGCACGGCCACACGCCGCCCGCAACCGCGTGCCCTCTAGCTTTCGTTCTGCCATACGTCCTCGCCATCTTCTTCTCTGGCCGCGGTTCCCCTTGTACAGAGCAGTAGTGTGATCCAGCGGTCGACCTGTGCCGTCGCCAACGACTACCTCTCCGCGCCTCGCGCGATCCTCTCCAGGGCCAGCTGCCAGCCCTCTGCACGCTTGCCTCCTCCAGCTTGCCAGCGAGATAGATCTCCGGCTGCATGCCCTAGGCCGTGAGCACAGTTTGCAGACTTCAAACCCACCTCACATGCTAGCTAGGGTAATTTGCAGGCAACTCCCCATCTATCCCCATAATTGCATAAAGAACCTCCACTCCATCAGATCACGTGTGATACAAGTGCGTCTTGAAGAAACTGTAGAGAAACTCCTGTGAGTCCTGGTAATTGCATAATCATCCCTGTGCATGTTTATTTCATTTTCAATTTTAAATTTATGTAATTACATCCGTACCCCTGTATTCGCATGTTTCTTTGAATGTTCATTTCAATCATTTTATCATTTGCAAAAACTGCTCATTGTAGAACCTTTTATGTTGATCATTATGGATATTTGATTCAATTTTTATGAGCCATGATTTATTTGATGTAATTATTTTGGTAAAAAATAGCATATTTTGCCCTCTTTGTGAACTTTAATTGATATTAAAATATCTGTTGCTCCAAAAATTCTCGAAATTCTGAATAATTAGATTTTAGTGTGTTCCACTTTGTGCATAAAAATCATCAATTTGCATGCATAAAGAGGTATAAATAAATTAATTGGTGTTTTACGTAATTGATTTTTAATAAGTCAAAAATTATTTGCGATAATTTAGTAATTTAGTATTTTTTTTGGATTCATCTCACATAGAAGTATCTAGGATAATTTGAATCTCTGAAAGTAATTTAATTTGGTATTTATTAAAATTTAATTTGCGAAATAACCCTGCATCCATATCTAATTTGTAGTTAATTCATATCGAGTTGAAAAATTCCAAAAAAAATGCAGGAGCTTAATTTCATCACATTTCACATTCTGGCTAAGTTTCAGAATTTTTGGACTTTACTGGTCATACTTTACATTTTAGCCCTCGAATTTGGTTTGAATTTCACTACATTCATTAATTGCATAAAAAACACAAAATATTCTCCTAAAAACCTAGCATCTAGATCGACTAAATTAAACTAAGGAAAAAGCTGCCTCCCTGAGTTCGACCTTGGGCTTTCCCAAGTAAAATAAAAATTCTCGCTTGCGATTAATTGTTACATCAATTAAAGTGGTTTTTGATTGATCTGAATTTACCCGACTGCAACGAACACATTTATTTAAAATCGTTAATCTGATTGAATTTAGAGGGTGAATTATGGGTCTGTCAAGTACCTCCTCTAGTTCAACACGTTTACTACATGTAGACTTTGGATCAGGTCCCACAACAGTCACTTCTAACATGTATTGTTCCATACTACCAGGAGATTCCTTATATTCTGAGCAGCAGTGTCCACCTCTACCTCATATTCTAGAGGTGAACGGTATTTGGAGCGGTCTTGAGGCAGCCTGACCCATCCATCAGGGCAGGGACAATTGGGTTCTCAGTCCAGTCAGAGGCACGTTCATCAGTTTAAGGGTGGATCACACTAGCACCAACGACCACAACCTCATTACTCGTCCCCACCACAATCCCAGACCTAGATACATGCACAACAGCAGATGCAACCTGCATATTTATATTAACCTTATTATCAGTAGCAACCTGCGTAGTATGGACAGTATTCACATCCTCCTCCTTATTCATATCAGCCATAATTTGCCTATTCTGGGTACCAGCCTCCAAACTTCCAATATCAACGATCGCTCGTTGTTGAGAATCCAGAGGCACCTTTGGCGAACCCAACACTTGATCATCTAGATCTATTGATGAAGAACATGAATGATAAATCAAAGGCTTGACGACCTAACCATCTCGAAGACACTTATTCCAGCTCAGGTTGAAGCCAATCCCAACAACTTCAGACGTAATAAGGAGCAGGTAGCCCATGACCTATACACCCCCGAGGCAGGTATGGCTTGTGATTTTACTTGTTTATCTGATGCCATTACTCTCAGGAGCAGTAGGAAATTGCATCCGCCAACATAGTTTGGATTGGGAGATCGATCCACTGATCGGGCTTCACCTTCTTCTTTATCTTCTCCATCAGTTGAGCAATGGATCAGTGTCGCATCCCATGGAGGACCTTCATCTTCACCACCATCACCGCCAACATCTAGAAAATACTAAAAAGAGAATAAAGGAAGATGCAGTGTTGAGTCAGCTACGAAGGAGAACATACCCGCCGTACACCTGTTTTGTAAGATATTGTATAGGTTGATTCTGATCATCCACATATACATGTTCATTTTGATTCGAATAAAGAAATGAACAATTTGATGTTTGTTTTGATTCGAATAAAACAAAAAATATTAAAAATCTAAAAAAATCACTATCTGATCCTGGAGTGGTAGAGATACTTTAGATCATTTTTATAGAGATGCCACTCCTTAAGTCCTTGGAGTACATGCCCACAGTTAAAAAGGGAATGGAAGAAGCATGTACTAGGAAGCGTCAGCTCAATCAGAACAGACGCAAGAGAATAGAGAAACATATCTTGACCATGGCCATAGTTCATGCTCCTGCCCAAAAGGAAAGATAAGGGAGCACCTCACAGCCGTTGCCAGATTTTTGATCAGGAGTTTGATCGTACTCTTCTCGATAGTGGATCCTCCACTAATCTTATGCCGTCCTCTATACTCACTGAGTTTGGGTTGGGGCCTCTTAGATCCACTCAGATGATCCTTCAGTTTACTGATAGATTGATCAAGAGGCCGAGGGTCATTCTCGATGACGTTGTCGTAACGGTGCAACGAATGCAATTCCCAGTGGACTTTATTATCCTAGACATGAATGCCTCAACACCTTTATCCATACCCCGATCATACTTGGTCGACCATTCCTTCGAATGGCTGAAGTCGTAGTAGATTATGGTACTTGAGAGATAACCTTTCACTCCCACAGTGCAAAGGTTAAGATAAAGATGATTTCAGATCCGCAACCATCATCGCCAGTAACAAATGAGAGAGAGCTAGCTACAACAAATGAGGAATGTGATTTTCATGATAAAATTTGAGATACAGACTTGCTTATAGATTTCATGGATACCCAGGAATCCCTTTGTCGAAAGAAAAAACCTGGAAAGCATAGTCGATATTTTCTCCCCTGTTGATTATTCTGAGTTTGTAGCTGATGGATTGTTTGATCTATTTTCTGAGGATCTTACTGAATTTTCTGAGATACATTCTGATGAGATTGCTGAGATTTTTGAGTTATTTATTGATGGGTATATTGAGATTTTTGATAATCCTGATGAGCCATCCCATTTTGAGCAGAGGGCATTCATTACAGTTCTGTCTGAGATTTTACATGTTGAGCCTACAATAGCCATGATGGACAGTACATAGTACAAATCATATACCTTCTACCAATGCAGTTGCAAAGGTTGTAGTAGAGCAGATTCAGGACCCCACCTGAGCTCAAAGTTTTACCATTGACGTTGAAGTATGCCTTTCTTGCGGGAGCCCCCCAATTTTTTTCGAACATCATCAATTCGCAGTTGACCGACGATCAGAAATCTCGCTTCCTAGAGGTTCTTGAGAGAAATATCAAGGTCATAGGCTGGAATATTTCATATCCCCATGGGATTAGTCTAGCTTTGTTCTAGCATCATATCTACTTAGAGAATGACAACAAGCCGATCCGTGAGTTTCAACACCATCTGAATCCTAATCTCCAGGATGTTGTCATGTAGTGATCAAGAAATGGTGTGATGCTGGATTTATTTATCCCATTTTGGATTCTAAGTGGGACAGTCTATTACATGTGGTCCCGAAAAAATCTGGGATTACAATTGTGATGAATGACCGTGGTAAGGAGATTCTGACTTGTGTATCCACTTCGTTGCATGTCTACGTAGATTACTGGAGCTTGAACTCAACAACCAAGAAAGATCACTTTCCACTACCATTAATTGATCAGATTATTGAGAGGATGGCAAGGAAAGAGTTCTTTTGTTTTTTGGATGGGTACTCAGGATATAACCATGTTGCAATCGCTCCTGAGGATCAGGAGAAAACTACTTTTACTAGTTCGTTTGGTACATACATCTTTAGACAAATGCCCTTTGGATTGTGTAACACCCCTGCTACATTCTAGAGGTGTATGTTGGTCATTTTTGCAAACATGGTAGTTAGTTTTATAGAGATCTTCATGGATGATTTCTCATTCTATGGGAATAGTTTTGACACATGTATTGCTTATTTAGACTGAGTACTTCAACATTGATATGTGGTGAACTTAGTGCTCTCATGGGAGAAGAGCTACTTTATGATGACTAATGGAATTGTACTAGGTCATGTCATCTCCAAACATGGTATGGAGGCTGACCCGACTAAGATTGATGTGATCTCCAAGCTATAGTTGCCGATAAATTTGAAGTAGTTGAGGTTGTTCTTTGGTCGTGTTGGATTCTATAGGCAATTTATTAATGTCTTCAACAAGATCACCAATCCTATGAATACGCTTATGTGCAAGGAGAGTGAGTTTATAGTTGATGAAAAAGTCCTCTTTGCATTCTATCAAATGAAAGATATGTTTACTAGAGCGCATATCCTTTAGCCACATGAATGGTCTCTTCCCTTTGAGATCATGATGGGCACATCAGACTATGCATTGGAGTTGTTTTAGGGTAGAGAAGGGATGGGATACCATTTTCATACACAATGATAGTAAGACTATGGACGAGGCACATCTCAATTATACAGTTACAGAGAAAGATATTCTAGCAGTGGTGTTTGCCTTAGAAAAGTTCCGATCTTACCTACTGGGTTGCAGAGTTATTGTCTACACGGATTACACTACCAAGGTACTTATAGGACAAGAAGGATGACAAACCATGCCTTATCAGATGGATCTTTCTTCTACAGGAGTTTGATTTATAGATTGGAGATAAACCTAGAGTGAAAATTATTGTGGTTGATCACCTTTCTCAGATCACAGATGCAGAGTCCCCTAAGTAGCCACTACTTCTGATTTCATAGACCTTTCTAGATGAGGCTATTTTGTTTGTTGCCTCAATCCCATGGTATGCTGATATTGTGAACTATCTTATCTCCAAAAAAGTTCCACAATGATGGCCCAAGATGAAGGTAGACATATTTCATCTGAGATAAATTTTTACCAGTGAGAGGAACTATCGGTTCCAAAGATACAATGCCACTGAGATATATCCAGATTTCAGATGTTTTTTTGCTTAGGGCATTGACTTCATGGGCATGCTCCCTATCAGTCAGTGATTTCACTATATCATGTTTGTCGTGGGTTATGTTAGTCATTGGGTGGAGGATATCCCCACCTGAGCCGCTGATAGTCGTACGGTTTGTCACTTTCTCTAGGATAATATTATTGCACAGTTTGGAATTCCCAAGATTCTCATTTCAAATGGGGGAAGCCATTTTATCAACAGAGAGGTAAGAAAGTTAGTTAAGGAGTACATCATTGAGCATCGTGTCGCTTCTCCTTACCACCCACAGACGAATAGTATGGTTGAGATTTCGAATAAGGAGATCAAGACAATTCTTTAGAAACATGTACACCCAGATAGGAAGAATTGGTCCTAGATAGTTGACTCAGATCTATGGGCTTATCGGACAATGTACAAGTCTCCATTGGGTATGTCTCCCTATATATTGATTTATGGAAAGCCTTGCCACTTGCCAGTTGAGCTGATACCCAAATCATTATGGGCAATCCATGTTTACAAAATTTGGATATGAGAGAGCATGACAGAGTAGGAAACTGGATCTGAACAAATTATTGGAATTCTAAGATTTCTCTTATGGCAATAGCCTTATGTATAAGGAGAAAGTCAAGCGTGGCATGATAGACACATTAGGAGAAAGACTTTCGATCCTGATCAGAAGTTTCGGTTGTTTGGTGTGAAATTGAAGTTGTTTCTAGGGAAACTCAAAATAAAATGGTCAGGACCGTTCATAGAGCTATGCATGATAATGGTAGTATTGTTATTTCCAGGTTGTCATCTGACACACAACTATTTGCAGTGAACGAACAATTACTAAAGCCATATCTTGATCATATTACATTCATGTTCATTGCTGATTCTATTCATGTGCTATCAGATGATGATCCTTTGACATCTTCTACGTCTGATACATCAGATGATCATCTCTTGTATATATCCTTTCATTTTATTCTTTCTTTTTCCATTTTTATCATTTATCTCTTTCCCATGTGTTTGTTATACTTAGGATGTACTCTATCCTAAGTATAGGGGAGATGAATACTTGATTTGTTTTTGTTTTCGTTCGTTTTCATCAATCCTGGTGTTGCTTATACTTAGGGATCCTTTACCCTAAGTATAGGGGGTGTGATGTCGTTCATTTTTCTCTTATTTATTTTTGTTTTATTTCTTCTATTCTCTCACATGCCCTTCAACTTGTTGATATTATTTTTCTATACTTAAGGATCTTTTACCCTAAGTATAGGGGAGGGCAAGTCAAGTCGTTGAGTTTGTACATTCTTTTCCCCAATTTCCCCCTTTTATAATATTCTATACTTAGGATTATTTGATCCTAAATATATGGAGGATCACCGACTTCTATTTATTTCATTCATTATTCTTTGAGTCATTGTAGTATAGAATTCTTTTTATTTTTCTATACTTATCACTAGTTATGTCTTACTTTGTCGCTTCTAGGTCAACATGAGGATATAGTTTTAGCTAAGTATATGGGATATTGTATATATTGTATATATACTTCAGCCATAACTCATACTTTTGTTTGTTTAATAATATGTCTAATAAAACTAGAATAAAAATGTTTTGTAAAAAGTTTGTAAAAATTCTTGGAAAAATTATTTTCGAAATATTTTTGTAAAATAGTTGTGTACACTCTTTGTAAAAATGTTTAAACAAATGCTTTGTAAAATATTTTTAAAAATTCTTTCCAAATTCTTGTAAAAACCTTTGTAAAATAATTTGTGTAAAAATTATTGTAATGTTTTTTTATTTGTAAAATGTTTGTAGATTATTTTGTATCAAAATTATTTATATAGTTTAAATGTTTGTAAATAAAATCTTTGTAAAATTGATTTGTAAAAGTTTGTAAATTATTTGTGAAAACCTTTTGTAAATTTATTTTGTAAAATTTTTGTAAATGGTTGTCAATATTTTGTAAAGGTTTTGTAAAATGTTTGTAAAAACTTTAGTAAAATAGTTTGTAAATTTTTTTCTCACATTATAGATAAATAACTTGTTTATATTTATGTGGATATATTTGTAGTATAAACCTTGCAATTATACCTTGTATTATCTTGTAAAATATGTGAATAAAATTCTTGTGAGAATAAAATTCTTTAATAAAATCTTTAAATAAAATTTGTATAAAACTTGTATATAAAATTCTTTAATAAAATTCTTTTGTAGATAACATCTATTGTAAATTTTGTACATAAAATCTGTAAATAAGAATTCTTTTTGTAAAATCTTGTGTAAAATGTCTATAGTTTCTTTTTTTTGTATAAAATTCTTTGTAATTTGTATAAATATCTTGTAAATTCTTGCAAATATGTATAATATTTTCTATGAAAAATTAAAAAAAAAACTAAAAAAGTTAAAATGCATAAAAATTTACAAAAAGTTCTATGAAAAACTCTTAAAAGATTTATTCTTTTCTTTTAAAAAATGTTGTGTATATTTTCTTGCATTTGCATTTGCATTTTTAATAATGATATTGATGCCTAAACTAGTCTGGAATGATTTGAAGAATGGTGCTTGCTTAAGACCTTAATCCACTTAATTTCAAAGGAACCTTAAATGAACTGGAGTTGAGACTTTTCATGTCATAGCGATTAATTCTTTGGGTCCACAAGATTATGTTCGCATGTCATCTTGATTGGTCTAAGTAGAATATTTCATACACATGCATGTTTCTTTTAGATAGTGACTTAACTTGGACAAGCATTTTATATGTAGCTCTTCACTAATGCGGTGGCGAGGGGTAAAATCATCTGGCAAGAGACGCATGCGAATGGAAACATACACAGTCACCTTGAGTGGCCAGTGTGCCCCAACCTAGTGTAGTGACATGGACGTCTAAAGACGAGAGTTGTGGGTTGCAATAAAGCTTCAGACGAGGGATGGTCTGCTGGCATAATTTTTCTAAGACCCCAAAACATAGACTGAAAGAAAGATTCTATATCCTTCAGGGCGTAATAAGTTCAATTTAGTGCAACAATTCTTTCCACCAAATAGAAGAAATATGTATTCCAAAAAAACAAAAAATAAGTATATTAACCATATTGGTCCAGCTTTAGAGTGACTACTCATCTTAGTAGAGACTTGGCTACACTGGCCGGCTTCACAAGGAGATGTGGCTACACTGACCACACTCCACTTCTCTTCTTATTCTTCTTTCTTCTTCCCCCTTCGATTCTGGACACAACACATACCTGAACTTAGAAGGAAATACCCTGCTCCTAGAGGAAAGAGTACTAGACTAGGGAGTTAGGGTTACCTTTTTAAGAGAAGGTTGTTCTTTATCATTTCTGATGTGGATAGTTATATTTCACTTACATAGTACAGGTAGATTCTTAGTCATCAAAATTTGCTTATGAGGATTTGTTCTGACCTGACTGTTGAGGCGACCTGAATAGAGACTTGTGGAACTTAAAGGTTGCTAGGTCTTAACTCCTATTCCCAATAAGGTTCCGCGAAACTAATAATCCAGAGGTCTGATTGAGCCCCATACATTGATTTTATGAAGATTAGTTTAAAAATCAAAATATTTCTATGTTTTTTATGTTTCCTTTCTTTTTTTCTTTTATTCACTTATTCTTTAAATAAGTGTTTGCTAAGGGACTAGTGAATGTAAAGTAGAGGGGATGATAAATCTCATATTCATCATCTTTGTTTATTTACTTTAGCTTAAAATCCCTTATTAAACACCTGTAATGATCAATAAATTCCTCCTTTTAATAAGTCCTTATTTTTGTGTAAATATTAGTTATTTATCATTATTTTAACCTAAAATAAATAAATAAATAAAGGAAAAATAAAGAAAATAAAAAGACTGTATATATATAATAAATACATGCTGACTCTAACCCCAAGATTAGGTCAAGACGTGACTTGATCGACAAGGAATAAAGTAGGGGGAGATAAGCCTTGATAACCATAAAAATATTCTCTACTTCTATATTCATCACTTGAACATCAATGTATATATTATATATTTTATTACTCTATTTTATTTATCACCAGATTCTTCTAAAAAAATCTTTTCTTCTTGGACCTTGTACATAAAAATAAGTTGTAAATATTAAAAATAATTGCAAAAAGAATCATTATATAGTTTTAAAATAACATCACTTTGAAAAATCCGTAAAGCTCACCTTGTCATATCAATATCTTCTACCTAAAAATTCAAAATATACCAAACTCACGTTCATTGTATTTAAAATTAAATAAGCTTTAAAATGAAAGTAGTTTCATTAAAATCAAAGTTAAGCATGGTTACTAGAAAGCAAGTCTCATCGCAAAGGATATCTCCTTCTATGTGTAGCTCTTGGCTACGAGTTGTGCTTTGAAGGTCTCTACCTTCTCAATAGGTTCCCTCTTACTCTTGAAGATCCATTTACACCAATGGGTTTGATTCTATAGGTGGATCCTCAAGGGTCCATACACAACACTTGTGTATGAAGTCTACTTTAGACTTTATTGCTAACATCCATCTTTCCATGTCATGATCTACAGAAGCTTCATCATATGAAGTTCGATCGTTATCAGATTTTCTGACACAGAATCCATACCCTCTAGGTGATCTTACCACCCTCAAACTGATTTAAAGAGGTATGAGTGTTTCATATTTAATTATCCTTTTAGTTCCGATTCTAGAAGTCTCATTATCCTCCTAGGATTCAATGAGTCCCTTTACTTCATTTTTATCTTGATTCTCAAGGAAGTCATCCTATTAGAATCATATTCTTAGAGATGAAATCTTTTAAGGATCTCAAGGTCATAAAGTAGGTATCCAATACCATCCTTTATATTGCTAATGAAGTAGCACTCTCAAGTGCAAGATTCCAGCTTTTCTTGCATCCATGTTATAGCACGAACCAAGCAGCCCTTATATCCTCCAGTGTCTAACACTAAGATTGGTTCCAAACTAAAGCTCACGAGGAGTTTTGGGTTCATATTTGCATGGAATCTTATTATATATATTGCAATCTCTACTACATATATACCTGGAAACTAAAAGGTAACTATGCTAAGTGTCATCATCGATCAGATCATGTCTAACATGATCCAATTGCATCCCTTATAACTCCATTGAGCTTAGATGTATTAGGAGGATTGAGATAGGAACGATATCCCTTTCTGTATAAGGTATTCCTTGAATTCGTATAATAGATACTGGCTATCTAGGTTAGATTAATTTTTTAAATCTTCCTTCTAACTTTGTTCTCAATTAAAATTATGGAATCTTTGAATATTTCAAAGTTTTCTAATAGGAAAAGGAAGAAATATCATACCATGAATAATCATTAATGGATATCACATATCATTAATGTTCATTATGGTATAAAGGATCCCAAATACATCAATATGTATGAGGTCTTGAATACCTCGACATCTTACACCATTCCCAAAGAAGGGTGCATCAGGCATTTTAACTTTGAATACATTTCACAAGCATGTAAGATTTGAACTTGCAGAAAATCTAAAATTTCCATCTCTTACTAGTCTATTGATCTTATCAATATACATATGTGCAAGGCTTGATACCGGACTATTGTTAAATGATCTTTACCATCCTATAGATTTTTTAAAGTTTAAATTTCCAGCATTCGAAATGTTAATGAACCATTCATTAATATTCTAATTTATTAGAGTCCTTTAGATGTTGGATTATTATTTGAAATACACCCATCATAGCTCTTTATGATAGGTCTATTGCAGATTGTATGTCCATTTCTAACAAGTTTAGAAATAAACAATAAATGTATTCTAATATCTAGGTCATAGAGACATTGTCTAAAACTAACGGCTCTCCCATTGAAAATATGTTGTCTCTCTATTCAATGGATATTATTACAACAATTGCATCAACTCCCATGTGGATGACTATGATTAATTCGTGATTCATTTACTTTATATGGAAATCTTAAAAAAAATTATTTTAATAAATCACTAATTTAAATACCCTAAAATCCATTTATTAACATTCACTAACTATGCACAAATAAAGGTTAAAAACAGTAGTTAAATAACCTATATTTTTTCCTTGATTGAACCTATTATTTTATATACAAATATTACTTATTTTGACCTAATTATTTTTCTATTATATTCTTTAATTAATTAATTAACTTGGCATCAATAAATAAAATCCATAAAAATCACAGAAATCCAGATAAAAAGAGAAATTCTAAACCAGTATATTTTGAAACACATTTTCTCTTTGTAATTTTTATTTCACCCTTTTCTCACATTCAAAAAATCCATAAAAAATAGATTAACTATTTAATTATTGTATATAAATTAATTCACTAATTAAAATACAAAAATCACAAAATACAAAAATACATGTATTTTATTATCTATAAAGTAACATCAAATTGTTTTTGTACGGATGACTTCTTTTGATTTTGGACCATAAAATTGTAGACCTCATTGATACGAGCAATTTTCATGTTGATCACTTTTTGATTTGACTTCGTTTGTTATTTTTTATGGAATTTATTTTAACTTTATTCCAAATTTCTTGGAGTGACATGTGGCAGCTCTTGGTGCTACCACATGTCACCTCTCTTTTATTCATTTTTTATTCATTTTATTTTTAATTTTATTTTTATTTTATTTTACTTTTTATATTATTATTTAATTACTTATTTATCCCTCTACTCTCTTCCTTTTCTCTCTCTCCCTTCTCTCTCTTCACTCTTCCCTTCCCAGGTCATGTGTCCCGCACGTGACCCCTCCCTTCTCCCTCTCCAGGCACGTGCACGACACGTGCCACCACCTTCCCCTTCTCGCACATGCGTGACATTTGCCATTCCCTCTCCCTTCCTCTGCCCAACCATTACCTAGCTACGCTGCCTCCACCTTTACACGCCCTCCCCGTTGACAACTCAATTTGATGATCCGAAAAATCCATCTTTTCAATAATTGATAATTGTAATATATGAGGTGGAAATTAGATCGACAAAGATCATAAATAGTGAATATTGTGGATTATTTCTTTTAACTTGGTAAGTATACCGAGGTCGAATACAAGGAACAATGATTTTTAGTTGTGCAGTTCTAAATTAATTTAAGTGATTAAATAATGGTTATATTAATCTCTATGTCAGAAAATAAAGTGAAAATAAAATAAAATAAATGACAAAAAATGCAATGCAATGCAAGTGTATGAAACAATGAAGCATGGGATTTGTGATTATAATTTGTAATCCAATAAAAAATGATTAATGAATCCCCAATATTAATCATATATCTAAATAATATATTCAAGAAATATTCATCAATTAAAATCCAAGCTACATGGTAAAAATCAATCAATAAATGCACCTGCAGATGATTAAATAAATGATCATTTTTCTAGGGCATGCCAGATTTTATCAGAGATTTATTAAAGACTTTAAAAATTGTCTGACCATTGACTAAGATATTAGGTAAAGGCATTGAGTTCATTGTAGATCATATGTGTCTCGAGGCCTTCGAGCTACTGAAAATAAAGATTATAGAGACTTCCATGTTATAAGCCTCTGATTGGTCCCTTCCCCATGATTGATGCATCTGATTTTGCAGTAGGGGTTGTGCTAGGAAAGAGGCGAGATGGAGTCTCATATGCTATTCACTACGCAAGAAAAGTTTTGGGTCCACCTCGAAAAATAACACTATGACAAAAAAGGAGATGCTTGCCTTGGAAAAATTCAGATCTTTACTTCTTGGATCAAAGATTATAGTTTTTACATATTAATCAGCCATCCATTATTTAATGGCAAAGAAAGACACAAAGGAATGTCTTTCTAGATGGATTCTCCTCCTCTGGAAGTTTGATTTTGAAATTAAAGACAAACCTGGAGTGGAGAATGTGATGGTTGATCATCTGTCACGGATTGAGCATAATAAAATCACTGAGTCAAAATTGATCCGTGAATCCTTCCCGGATTAGTCAATTTCTGTTATTGGATCTCTCCCATGGTTTTTAACTATCTTATCTCTAAGAAAGTTCCCCGGGATTGGCCCAAGAACAGAATCAACTGACTAAAGTCAGAATCTAGACACTACCACTGGGAGGATCCGTTCTTTTTCTTTGAAGGATCGGATTGTATATGAAGAACATGTATTCCTCAGGAGGATTATCGAAATGTCCTCGCTATATTCCATACCCTGGAGGTAGGAGGACACCAATCCGAGAAGAAGATCGTTGAGAAAATATTACAATGTGAATTTCATTGATCGACCTTGTTTAAGGATTCATATAATTTTGTAAGGTTGTGCTCGGTTTGTCAACAAATGGGAGGGACCATTGGTCCTAAAGACATCATGCCCATGCAACTAATGATCATCTGTGATGAATTCGATGCATAGAGCATTGACTTTTTGGGCCCATTCCCTAACAACCATGGATTTTAATATATTCTTCTCACGATGGACTATCTATCAAGGTAGGTGGAGTATATCCTTACTCGAGCCACATACATCAAGTCCATTTTAAATTTCTGAAATATTGTATTATTTTGAGGTTCAGGATCCCCAAGGTTCTGATATCTGATGAGGGTGGCCACTTTGTCAATGGGGAGGTGAAGAAGTTGACTCAGGACTACACCATTGAGCACCATGTTGCTAGTCCTTACCATCCACAATCTAATGGTATGACAGAGGTTTCAAACATGGAGGTCAAAGGAATTTTACAGAAGCTAATCTGCCTTGACAAGAAGAACCGGTGGCAACTCCTGGACCAAGTTCTATGTGCTTACAGGATGACTTACAAGACCACATTGGGCACCTCCCCATTTAGAATGGTATTTGGCAAGACATGTCATTTACCCACATAATTAGTTCACAAATCAGAATGGACAATCCGGAAGATCAACTGGAATTGTCACTTAGAAAAGAATAATAGAGTATGGATCTAAATGAGCTCTCAGAGATCAGAAACCATGGATATGAAAACAACATGATCTACAAAGACAGAATGAAGAAATGGCATGAACTTTATCTCAAGATAGAAAGTATGGTTGTTTAATGCAAGGTTAAAGATTTTTCAAGGTAAGTTAAAGTTAAAATGTACGGGACCATTCATCGTTGGGGAAGTACACAACAATGGCAGTGTTGATATTTCTGAAACAGTAGACAGCGCATACACTTCCCTAGTCAATTGACAGCTACTTAAGCATTTTTGTCGAATCACGTGAGAAGTTGGTTCAAGTTGAGTAAATCTCATTCACATGGGGCACAGATTCAGATGAAAGATTCTCTCAACTCGTGTGAAACCTTGATACAAGAAGCCATCCTCTTCAGTGTAGCTAGAAGATTCAGTCGATCACTTATACATCCATCTCAAAAATACTCGGTCCCCCACATGCGATTACTCTTTTATACTTAGGCTGACCTATGACTAAGTATTGGGGGACCGATATCATTGCGTATACATCACTTCTATTCTTTCTTCTCACCCTCTACCGCTTCATTTCTTGCTCTTCTTCTATGCTTAGGCCCTCAAAATCTTAAGTATAGGGGGAAAGTTGACTTCTTAAACTTGTCACTCGATTATGCTTGGTACAAGCTATGTCTTCATTTCACTTTGTGCTACGAGGACATAGCACAAGCTAAGTATGTGGGTGTATATATTCTATATACTTTATCCATAGCTCGTACTTTAATTGTTTTCACATAAAAAATTAGGACGGGTATAAGTTGTGTATACTATACAAAATTTCTTTTGTGTTTATAATACACATTTTCAAATTTTTTTACAAAAATTAGGGGGTATAACAAGCTTAAAAAAACTCTTTTAGTGACAATTGTGATTACTGGATTTAAAAATAACTAGATACTTCTCAATGATGGAACTATGGTCTCCCTTAGCAGATTTGGTGGTTAAAGGACAATGTGTAAGGCACCGTCCTGAAGTAATACGGGTTGCCGTTCTATGGTATGTACTTACACCCATACTAGTTGAAAGTAGATGCAACTAGCCATACGAATTAAAGCCAGTCATTATGCTACTCTCTTTAAAAAATAAAAAAGCTAAATTAAGAAAACAAACTAACTTAAGGTTCTATCCCTGCCACTTTCACTATCACTCAAGACTTTAGGAATAAAAGAAACTATGGTTTATGAGGTCCTTTGATTTAGAGCTAACTAACCTTAGTCATTAGGGTTTGAGACTTAATAATCCACACTTCCCTGAGTTTGAAAGATATGAGCATTATATTGCACTCTTAGTCTCTACCCTTACAGAATATGATCAACACATCACATACACAACTGCATGAAAGATAAGATGAGTTGAGATTTCACTTGAGCGATAGGGATTTGAGATTTGAGTTTAGACCTGATTTGATGATGCTCGAGGATGGTATAAAGATAATGAAAGCTTCATGAAATCTACGTATCAACAAACCCTTACAAGTATGCGAACAAGTCTCATGCTATCTTTAGATATTGGCCTATGTGTCAGGTGTGATGGAATGTAATAGTTTGTTGATCAATGTGCGTCAACTTGTTAAAAGCAGTGGAGCTAGACAAAAAGAAAAGAAAGAAAAAATATTGAAAGAAAAGCTCTCGCAATATAAAGCCAAATACCAAAAGAGCTTACAACAAAAGTGAGTGCTCCCAACCATTTCAAAGTGTTCACTTGGACCAAAGCTAATTAGGCTAAAAGAGTCTAACTAGTACCTCAAAAAGGGCTCTGCATCATAAGCGATACATTTTGGGTGTAAGTATATTAGATAATTAAGGAAGCCACACCTCTGTGTACTCCTAGAAAAATAAGTACATGTGACTCAGCAACTCTTGACGGACACACTGATCAATACCGAAAATATCTGCGTCGAGTAATAAGGCACTTGAGAGTATCATTGTTTCAATGAGAGGGAGAAAAGAAAAGATGCCATCCTATGCCCTCCATCAATTGACCTTTCATCTACATTTTCAAGTCCGATAAACAACTGAGTTGGTAGATTGAATGCAAGAACTGATTTATTCCCTAGTGTTAAGTATTGGTTCTTGAGGCGAGTCTCTTGGATCAGGACTTTGGGTGACGTTTCAACTCACTCTCATGATTGTAGTACACACTAAACTGCATATCTCTTGTTCTATATGTATAAACAAAGAGTCTAATAATTAGAGAAGTTGGATTCCTTTTGACAAGAGCTTGGTTCAACTTAGGATTAGGACCAGTGAAACCAAGGATTCTTAATGAGACAAGTCATGAATACACACTTGCATAGTCAGGGATTCAACCTTCTAACTCAATAAAAATTTCTTGGGGATAAGCAAAGATCTAAGTATAGGGGTGTGATGAATCCATGATTAATCTACTTTATATAGAAATCTTAGCAAAATTCTCTTAATAAATCACTAATTAAATCCTCAAAATCCATTTATTAATTTCACCAACTATGCAGAGAAAAGGTTGAAATTTGTAATTAAATAACCTGTATTTTTGCCATGATTGAACCTATTAATTTACGTACAAGTATTATTTATTTCGACCTAATTCTTTTGCCATAATATTCTTTAATTAATTTTAACTTGGTATCAAGAATAAAATCCATAAAAATCACAAAATCCATATAAAAAGAGAAGTTATAAACTTGTATATTTTGTACATATGTTCTCTCTGAGAGACAACAACCCTTGCTCGAGAGTCTGAGACCATGGGAAGAGCGAAAGCGCCAAGCCAATAGTCTAGGTAGGCGATGAGAGAAAGAGTATGGGCAACCCGTGCCCCTGTCTTATTTTTATTTCACCCTTTTCTACCTATAAAAATCCATAAAAATTATATTAAATATGTATATATTGTACATAAGTTAATTCACTAATTAAAATCAAATTAAAATACAAAAAATCACAAAATAAAAAATACATATATTTTATTATCTATAGAGTACCATCAAATTTTTTTTTTGTACATATCATCTCTTTTGATTTTGAGCCCTTCATGAAAGTTGTAGATTTCGTTGAGATGAGCAATTTTTATGTTGATCATTTTTTGATTTGACTTCATTTACTATTTTTATGGAATTTTATTTTAGTTTTTTTGAATTTTCTGGGAGTGACATGTGTCACCTCTATTTTATTTATTTATTTATTTATTTATTAGTTTACTTTATTGTCATTATTATTTAATATTTTATTTTTTCTCCTCTTCTCTCTTTCTTTTCTATCTCCCTTCTCTCTCTTCACTTGTTCGTCTCTAGGTCACGTGTACGCATGTGACGCCTCCCCTCTCCCTCTCTAGACACGTGTGCAACACGCGCCGCCTCCTTCCCCTTCTCGCACATGCGCGACACGTACCGTCCCATCCCTCTCCCTCACTTCGCCCAGTCGTTACCCAATTCCACCACCTCCATTGTTACATGCCCTCCCTTAACGGTTGCTCGCCATCTCTACCTCCTCGTGCCGCAGTTATACTCCTCCTCTTACTATAAAGTCACGCAGCCCCCCGACCTCCTGAAAAAAGGGAAAATCACAGGTTAGATATGTCTTCACAAGGCGAAGACACAGTCATTGTGGCGAATGCAAAAATCAATCTAATTCAACAATTAACCCACAAATAGATGGAGAAATTCAAAGAAATGTATGGAGTTAAAATTTATTTTATGTAACTCTACAAAATGTGTGTATAGTACAAGTATGTAGAGTGTCGAACATAGGGAGCAAACAGTAGATTGGGCAAATTAATACGCAAAATTGTTCTTCTTCTTGTCTATTTATTGTATTTTTGGTGTGGTTTTTAATTTTATATTTTTATGGACTTTAATTTCTATATTTTTATTATTTTTAAATTTTAATTTTCTTTCTATATTTTTGATTTTTAATTTCCTTTTCTTTTAAAATATATAATATAGGAATATATAAAATTATATATACAATATAAGGTAATATAATTATAAATACAACTAAAAATAATAAAAATAATAGCAGAATAAAATGTTTGGGATTTATAAAATTTTCCACTATTTTTTGTTTTTTTATATTTTTACTAGTTCTTATATATTTTTAAAGTAAAAAATATCTTAAACTAGCGGATTAATAAATAGGCCAAATTGATTTGGAATTTAAAAATAGCAAAAAGTGTCAAAATTTCTCCAAATCAATTATATTTGATAGATAATAATATAAAGAAAATTTAGAGACAAAAATAAATATTTTTTGGATTTTTGGGGATTTTCTATATTTTCATAAAGGATTTTTGAGCTTTTAATTTTTAGCCTTTTTCTTTTTCCTTTTTTAGGGATTTTTGGTCTGAAGTTATAAAATATAAAATAAAAAAACTAATTTTTTTGGAATTTTTAAATACACTTGATATGTTTTTGGAATTTTAATTCAAATGAGGATAAAATGCGCTCTTTTTTATTTTTAATAAATAGTTAAAATGCCTAAAATGCAAATCCAAAAATATAGCGTGAATGTGTATGCTAGCAAGCACTTAAGCCTATATTTTCGTAATTTTTAGTACACGAATGATATATATATAATAAATGAAATACAAGCACAAAAATTCATGTACTATAAAGGGTATTTTTGTAATTAAAAATAAAGCGAGTTTTTTCTACAAAATACCCAAAATATTAAAACTAATATTTAAAGGTTTAATGATAAATTGAAAATACAAAACCAGCGAGGCGTTCGCTGCAAAATGGCCACCTCACGTGACCGCACGTGAGGCGACCTTGCACGAACCCAAAAGTAAATAACAGAAAATGTATGGGTTCACATGCAAATTTTACAAAAATAATAAACGCTTAAAATAAAATACATGACTAAATAAACAAAACAAAATGGTGGGTGTGTGTTTTGCAATTTACCCCCACTATGGCACAGGCAAACGACTCTGATCGTCTCACTAATCCATGTGTCAGCCTCCCCTGTTGTGATACCAGTTCGTTCATCAAAGGCCAAGATTAGATCTTAGATGTCATCGGACAGCTAAACTGGGCCTTGATCCAACGGATGGCATCAAAACTGGAGATGGAGCTCGATCCAACGATTGTTGCTTCAAACGATGAACAATGAAGGTCACCTCCCTGGGCTTCGATTCCTAGATTCTTCCTCCTCCGTTCTCTTCATACGCTACAAGGTTTCTCAATCGCTCCCTGGAGGTGTTCTGCAATCGAAGATGCCCTCAAATGGGTCCGAGGCTCATCGATGGAGCCCTAGAGCTTGATGTTCCTGGAGTTGCTCCTAGAGTGTCCTTAGTCCTCAGATGGGCTCTTCAAATCTTGCAAAAGTACGGAAAAGCATAGATAAATGAAGGCGGAGGTGCTCGGTTTTCATTGAGGTGGATTGGGTGCAAAATGAGGTGGAGAATAGGAGGTCCGGTGAAGGTGGTGACTGTGGACCTTGATTCCTTAATTCAGGACAAATCAAGGTTGGTTGGGTGATCTCGAAGGCGGAGAAATGTTGGGTGAAAGAAATACAGGTGAAAGGTAGATCAGAAACACGACGGAAGTACAATCAAGGGTTCGTCGGAGAAGAACTCTAACAAACTACGAAGGGTGATTTTTACGCTAATACAAGAAGTAAGCATAAAATAAATGCTCAAAACTAAACCTATGGTCTAAATCTACCTAAAAAGCATATAAAAGGACCTCCAGTGGCCAGGGGCTACGAGATAGGTTACCACACGAAGGAGTACTGCTGGAGATGTGGAATCGACCTTCTATTCACTCCTTTACACGCCAAATGGTTGGGCGCGTGAGATGTCACCTCGTGCAAGCCCGGAAGCTCGGATTAGGGGTGAAAGAAATGGCAAGAAAGGGATTCAAAAAATTAAAGAAGCGGTGGCAGATCTTTTGTACAGGGATAGCGACATGAGGTCAAAGATTGAGGACGTTGGCTTGATGCAACATTCCTCAGCCCAAGGAACTGATGGTGTGTGAAAGGTGGTGGATCGAGGAGAAGAAGTGAAAGAGGAATCATTCCCAATCAATGCTTGTATCGATGGGAGAAAAAGGGTGAAGAAGGAGGTCAAGCTCGACTCTGATAGACCTACGCTTGGGGAGAAGAGTTGACTTGGGTCAATGGTAGACTCAATCTGGTTGGTCCACGTGGACCAACCAGGAAAAAGGAGATCTGAAATTATTTGTAAATTCATTAATAATTAGTAAATGAATTAATTAAATTTAAGTTATAAAATAAGAAATGTTTAACTTTTTTGTAGTGTTTTAATTTTATTTTATTTATCTTTATGAGTTGTTTTATTACAAGCCACTTTTTAAGATTTTATTTATAGGTATATTTACCTTAATTTATATGTTTTTAACTTATTTAGAGATACATAAATGTATTTTGATCTTATTTTTCTGATATAATATGTACATTTAAATAAATAGAGGTATATTTTATATAGATAAAAGTATTGTATATTCATCTTTGTATTTTTATATCTATTTTATTTTATTATATTTTTATGGCTTTATGTTCTTTTTGTATTTTTAGTAGAATATAAATAATAGTTACAAGGGTATAAAAATATATAATGAATAAAAGAAGAAAATAATTTAAAGAATTATTTCCCCTCTCATTTATATATAAGTATATAAATAGAACCTACTTTTGCATCTCAGCTCCAAATTGAGTCATTAAATAGCTTATTAAAAGTTATGTACAATTAAAAGTGATTTTGGTGTATTTTGAGTTCGTATGGAGAAGATATGGGTCTGGGAAGTTTGAGTTTTGGAATTTATTAAGAGTAAAAAATGTACACTGTATATTATTTTTGTGTGAAATCGATTTTGTATTTTCCTATATATTATTATATATAACTTTCATGTTCAAGGTTTCTTCATTTGAGGTATAAATAATCAAGAATAAAATAGGTACCAAAAATGCAATATTGATGAATAATAGGGGTTTTATTGAGTTTTTGACCCTTATCTCCCCCTACTTTATTCCTTGTCAGCCCAGGCATCAAGATGCCTAATTCTGGAGGTTTTGGGTAATAAAATACCCTTGGCATTTTCTTCCTTTTCTTTTCTTTATTCTATAATTTTAACATTAAATTATATTTTATAATACAATAAATGGAATAAATAATTAATGTTAATTTGTAAAATAATGATATTTACAAGCATTTAGCTAGGTTTTAAGGACAAAATCATAGAATAAAAGTGATGAAATGGAGATTCATCACCCCTCTATACTTGCATTTGCTAGTCCCTAGCAAACACTTATGCAATAAGTGTATCAAATACAAATAAAGAAAAGAAAAAGAAAGAACTTGGATTCATTTTAATCCTCAAATTTGGCTTTACAAAATCAAATTTTGGAACTTACGTCTGACCTTCGGATTTTAGGTACCGTCGGAACCATTTTAGGAAACAGATTTGAACACAACAACCTTTGAGAATCACAAAGCTCTGCTCAAGTCTCCTCAATAGCCAGGTCAGAACAAATCAACTCATACACAATCCCTTATGACTATGAATCTATCTTGGACAATTTGTGTGATATCTAGCTCTCCTCAGTTGAAGTGGTAAAAGTTCGTCTTCTCAAAAATGGTGACCCTAATTCCCCAATCCAACAACTCTTTCCTCGAGAAGCGGGGTGTTCCCTTCTAAGTTCAAGTACAACCAGCTCAAGAAGAGGAGGTGGAGAGAAGAATGGACGGTAACCAGTGTAGCTACCTATCCTAGGATGCTTGACCACTGTAGACAAGTCATCCAACTACAGGCTCACATACATATGACTTCGAAGCTCAAGCTTGTTTATTTGACTATACATCTATATACGTACTCCTGCGGGCACTTTATTTTTAATTAGGCATGTCGACTTTTTTGGAGTTTTTATTTTGAATTTTTTTAATATTATATACAATAGCATTAACATAAGTACTTTTTCCTCTTGAGCCACTAGACCATCCCTCTTTTGAAGCTTTATTGAAACTCACAACTTCTATCTTTAGACCTCATGGCTAGTGGATTGGGATGGGGTACAATGGCCACATATGTTTGACTTCTGATGTTTCCATTGGCTTGTGTCTCATGTCGGCAAATCCATCCCTCTACCATTTCAACTGAGGTGAGCAAAGTGTAAGGTGTAGGTATGCAAGCTAGGTCATTATAAACAAGAGTTGTGTGTTTGCTCCGAACTATTCTACTTAGGCAGTCAAGACGACACTAAACCAAATCTCGTGGTCTCGAAGAAGTAAGTCTAGCATACCCTAAGTGTCTCAATTCTAGTTCCTATAAGATTCAGTGATTAGTAGATTTAAAGTCCAACCAAGCTCCAATCTTCGGATTTTACTTAAACTTGTTCGATTATCAATTTCAATCTGAAAAATGCAAATGCTATGTACAATGCAAGGAAAACATTTTTGTGATGCAATTTTCTAATTTTGAACTTTTTATGTATTTTTGAATAAGGTTTTGCAATTTTTATGCAATTTTTGAAAAGATTTTTACAAATGTTTTCATTTTTAATTTTTGATTTTTTAGGGATTTTTTAAAGCAAAAAGAAAAGGATAGGTACAATAATTTACACAGGAGTGCTTTTTATTATATACAGGTTTTTATGAATTTACAAGATTGTATATACAAGGTTTATAAAGGATGTACATAGTTCTCAAAATAATTTGAAAAGAATTTTTACAAAAATTTTGAAAACTTTGTTTTTGAAAACTAATTTGACAAATAATTTTTACAAATATTTTACAAAATTTGAAAATCGATCTGAAAGAGTTTTCAAACAGTATATATAGATTTTTCAAAATATTTTTACAACAATTTTCCAAACATTTGCAAATAGATTTTCAAAACCTTTTATTTCACACAAAGAAAGAAATTTCTACAAACAAAACATTTTAACAAAGGTTGAAAATATTTTACAAAATATTTTTAAACAGTTTCTAAAAGATTTTTCAAAAAAAATTCATACCATTTTTTAAACATTTTGCAAAACAATTTCTACACGATTTAGTAATTAGTATATACAATGAATTTTTATTGAATTTTATATAAGTAAATGCTTTACACTTAATTAATTGTGTTTTAGCCATACTCATTGAAAATACGAAAGTATGAGTTATGACTAAAGTATATGCGATCCCCCTATACTTAGCTTGAGTTATGTCCTCATATATCATAGAGAAAATGTGAAGACAGAACTCGTACTGAATATAGAAAAGCCTATACTACAATGACCGAATAAAGAATGAAAGATGGAAGAAATGAATGAATGAGAAATCAATTGTCCTTCCTATACTTAGGATGAACTACTCCTAAGTATAGCAGATTGTATTCTACATGCAGGGAGGGTCAAGGGTGGGAATGAACAAATCACAAGTCAGTCTGCCTCCCCCTATACTTAGGGTAAGATATCCCTAAGTATAGAAAAGGAAAGGAGAGAGTGGAGGGGATCAAAAGAAACCAATAAAAAGAAAAAAATACGTTGGATGAATGTATGCATTACTCCCCCTATACATAGGGTAAAGGAGCCCTAAGTATAGGCAACGATAGAAGTGATAAAAAGAACGAAGAAAGAACACTCAACTCGTCCACCTCCCCTATTCTTAGGACAGAGTGCATCCTAAGCAAGGCAAAAACACAAGAGAGATGGATGAGCAAAAATGGTATATAGAAAGAAGAAAATGAAATCGAGTATAAAAAGATATGGATATATAAAAAAATCAAGAAGGTAAAAAGCAGATCTTCTTGCATGATCGCTGAGGAATGGATCTGACAAGGTTCAGGTCAATATCAGGGTCATCAGCAGAAACTAACTAATCAGGATCGACCTGATGAAGATCCTCAACAATCTCAAAGCAGAAAGGTAGAACTAGTCAGTGGAAGTAGTGTGGTCATGTTCGGCCTAGGAAGTCTCAACTAGGTCAACATCGAAAGGCATGAATTCCTTTATGAAATAAGTAAGGTCAAATTCGACCTCTACAGTCTCTACTAAGTCTATCCTCCACTATAAAGAGTCTATAGTGTAAATACCGTGGATGCCATCAATGCATCACCAGTCACCAGAAGAGGGAAATCCAAGGTCTATGCTTTCCGAATCTTCCTCACCAAAGAGGAATTCATGGGTCTCAGAATCATCCATCAAAAAGCAAACCTATCTGATATCGGCATCAAGTTCAAAGTCCTCAGGTTTGGCCAACATGGGTACACTCTCATCAGATGCGGGTCTCTGGTCAGTGATGCGTACAATGATTAACACATCGTTCTTCAGTAGAATGAAAGTGAATCTCTCCAGATCCATAATCAATAATGGCTATCGCAGAGGTGGGGAAACGTCGTCCCAGGATGAATGGAGGATGGTACACATGGGTGGAGGTATCCATGGGCAATACGATAAAAAGTTAGCAGTGAAGCCAATTCCTTGAATCTGAATGACAACATTCTCAAGAATACCTTTGCGGCCTCTTTACTGATCCATCAGCAAATTGGAAAATCATCATGGTCTTCTTGAGAGGCCCAAGATGAAGAGATTGTACCAATGAGAAGGGTTTTATATTGATCAAAGCACTGTCATCAAGGACATTGTGATCACATGAATAGTAAAAACATGTGCATCTTACGAGGGATGTAACACTGTTCCCTTTCCTAATGTGTGGACTATGAGAGATGGCGTAGGCAGTGGCCATGGTCAAAATGTGTCGCTTAGATCCGCTCCTTCGCTTTCTCTTCTTGGGTTTAGGAGCAGATAATTGGGTCATGGTCTGGTAAAGTGGGGCCTCAATAATCTCATGAATAGCTGCCACAATTCTGGTTCAGTCAATATTTTTTTAAGATTTTGGATCTCCTCCATGCAAGTGAGGAGATCAGAATCATCACCTACCCAAGGATGACTAAGAGCAGTCTGTACAGTGTCGTCCCTAGGGACAAGGTTGGGAAATGTTGTGTGTGTGTGTGTGTGTGCGCGTGCGTGTGGACATAGGACATGGCATGGGTGTCTCCTGAAATCTTTTTGTATTTTTAGGGTTTTCTCATTTTCTTGTATTTAAGGCGATTGCAACTCTCATGGGTGTCCTCAAACGAATTCATAAATCCAAAAGGTGAAGCGGCATTGTGACTAGTGAGGTCATCAATCCTCTTCTTCATGTGCTCCATCATTTAGGTCAAGTGCTCAAGAGTGGTCTTCATGAGAGGTGACTCTCACAGCTCAGTACCGGGTGAGTGAGATAGTGAGAAGTGTGAGGGTGATGGTCGGTAAAACTCAAAATCCGATGCCTGAAATAATGGGTTAGGTAGATATGTACAAAAAGAAGAATCTGGAGCAAAGTCGTCCTGGAAAAATGGAGGTGGGCCGGCTGGAGAGTAAGAGGGAACCACAGAGTCTGGATAAAAATAACTCCAATCGGCCATCTTCGAAACAAAAGAAAGTGATTGGGAGAGCACGATAGTCAAATCGAGATATGTAAGAAAAAGGTGCAAATGCACGGAGTAGATCGAGTATACACACAAACAAACACAAATAACTATACACAAAACAAACCCCTCAATTCAACAACTCAACGCAATGATGACAGTGAAGGTTCAGTCTTTTTATCTTGTCAAATTTTAGAGTTAGGTGAATTTTATAAAGTTGAACAATTCACGTAGGAACTCCTTAGTGTGTACATATCAAGAATAAAATGCAAACACAATGAGGGGGTTATGCTCCCCAAGATAAATATTGTTCTTCTTGATTTTAGGGTCGAGTAAAATTAGCAGTCCTACTTTTATTAGTTATTACTTTTAATAAAAATGCACAAACCTAATGATGAATATAAAAGAGTTCAGTTAAGCTCAGTTCCCTAAAATTCATCTGCATTTAATCATCTAATGTGCATAATTAACATTCATGCATGCGAAAAAAATGTTTGCATTTTATCATGCTTCATGATATAAAATAAGGAACCAAAAATCCATTGCACAATTAATGTGAAAAGCATCTAACTTTACTACATTTTTAGCTAATTCAAGATAACTCCAATTTACTTGAAACCAACTCCATTGTGTACATATTACTAAAACTAATGAACAAAAAAATTTCCAAAAAAATACTAACTTGTAAAATTGACTGATAAAACCCAAACCCTAGTTTGTGATTAAAAGCCTTAAAACATGAATATCTATCTCTTATAGTCCCCTATGAATCCCTACTTACTTTTGAATTAATGTACATTCAATTACCTTCAAAACAAGGCTAAATTCAAAAGAATCAGAGTTCGTATGTGAAACTTAGATTTTGGGCTCCTTAGCTTATACTGTACATATGACCCCCTTTATTTTATCTCTTTATTTTCTTAATTACTAAAATACAAAAAATAGTTTACTAAAATAAAAAAAGTATATTAAGTTGTAACTATTTATTTTATATTTTATTGGATTTTATCTTTATTTTTTTATCTTATTCAAAAATAACAAAAAAATCGTAAAACACAAAATGTGGTATTTTATACCTATAGGATACCACCAAAAATACCTTTTGTAGAGATGATTTATTTTGGTTTTCAGTCCTTCACAAAAGTTGTAGATCTCGTCGAAACAAGCAACTTTCGTGTTAATTGTTTTTGTTATTATTTTTCTTTTGAATTTATTTTGATTTTTCTAGCAGCAACACGTGGTAGCTCCTGGAGCCGCCACATGTCACCCCCCTTATTTTCTTTTTATTTTCTTTTATTTATTTTATTTAATTATTTAATTTAATTTAATTTAATTTTAAGTTTTGTTTTTTAAACTTTATTTTTTAAAAAACCCATCACGTGGTCGCACCCTTGTGCCCCCACGAGGCACCATACTCCTCCTCTCCTCCCTCCTGACATTGTCGCCTGCGCCTGGCTCCTCCTCCTTGCATCGTGCCGCATTAAGATGCCGCTCCCTTGGCTGAACCTCATCACACCTCTATCTTATATCCGATCGTTGACACCCTTATCCCATCTCCGATAACCCCGGCCAATACCCTCTCCCACATGCCTCCTCGATCGCCTCTAATGGTCGAAACCCTTATCCTCTCCAACTGATTCCTCCTATCACCTGCAACCAATGTGATCCCCGACCGAACCCTCCCCTCTCCGATGATCTCGACCACCAGCAACCACTCACATCTCTATCCCCTCCAACCCGTCTACCCTCCATCAATGATCTTCGAGGAAACCCAACAACCTCATCGCAACCAGCACAAGCACCTACAACCGCTCTCCTTATCCCTTAAAACCAACCTTATCCCCTCCTCTCAACAACCTACCCTTGTGCATATCCTTTTCCTTTATTTAACCCACGATCGAACATCAGTCGAGAGCATCCGTCGTTATCCTCACATCTGCAAGGAGAGAGAGATAGAGAGAGCTCGAGGATGGGTGGTGACAGCACCCGACCCATGCTGATGAAGACTTCTCGGGCGTGATCCAAGGTGCTGCAAGAACTTTGCTGCTACTTCTAGGATACCCAAGCTCGAGGCTTCTCCGTCGAGCCTCTTGAGCCATAATCAGGGCTTGAGCATCGCTCCTCCATTTTCAGGTGGCACACCTCTTCTTTGTACATCCTCTTCCCTTCTGATTTCGTCCAACATCTCAATCGCACCCAAATCCTTCTTCTTCAAATGCATCATTCGCATCTTACCCCCTTCGACCTCGAATCATCAAACTCCATTGTTGTGCCTCTCCGCCTTCCCGTCTATCTGTCATGACCTCTCACCTATCTCGCTCTGACCATCACCCTTAAGGAGCTCTGCCATCGATCGCCCAGTGTTTCTGCCATCGATAGTCTTTCACACTTCTGCCCACTTCGCCATAACCGCTCCGCCTCAAAGCAGCTATGCCCCCGACGACAGTCAGCTGTATGTCGGCCAACCCTAAAAAAAATTCGACTTCCGACCACCGCTAGATCAAGAACAAAAGAGATCCCCTCCGTTCGTTTCCGCCCAAAATTCCGTTGATGGATCACCTTCATCGGACGCCTCTGATCAAGCCCGAACCAAGGATCCGATCCTTGTTCTTGGGGTTACCCGAAGCAAGGAGGTGAAACCATGTGGGGGTAGAACTGCCTAACCACCGACCCAAGCCAGAGCTAAGGACTCCCACGAGCACATCACGCGTAAGGAGGAAATTTGCACCCCTGCCCTTTGCACTCTCCAAAATAGCCAAAGCTCTAGGTCATGTGCGTTGCATGGTTGACCTGGGCAAATTGCACTAGAGCCCACCGATGATCCAGGAACTATAAACATACCCCCATCGTAGAAAATTACCAAGAGCCCCCTACATCTTTGGAGAATTACAGAACGACCATCTACAAGGGTATGTCTGCAAGACTTTTTTCCTTTTTATTATTATTTAGTTCCTGGAACTTCAGTTATTCATATCTTGAACAATATCTATCGTATTCTCACGTTCTTGGTGTCGTTTTGAACCTTATAATATTATCTTTCATATTAAACACTGAGATTCTACTTTTGAGATAGAGTTTGATTTTAATTATTTGAGGAGATCAATTTTTATATTGTAAGCACAATTATTCTGGATATTGATTTCCTTCATTGCTCAATAATTTGTGATTTGATAGGGGATTTGTTTGGGAGATTCATTTGAGATTAATTAAACCAAAGGGGAGGGTGCTTGAATTTATTTGATTGGCTTGGGTTGATCGCTTGTTGCTTGCTCTTGTGCATCAATCTTGCTGCTCCATATTAAATATTTTGAATCATTTTGCATATAGTTTAAAAATCATAAAAAAAATTGGATTTATTTATTATCTCACATAGCATAACAAAATTTTTATTGCATTAAAAATATTTTGCAAATTCATGAAGCATGTTTTCCTTTCACAATTAATTACATCTTTAAATAAAAATCCACAAAAAGCTAAAAATGATAAAAATACTAAAAAAAATTCTTCTTCTTTTGAAAACCTAAATTTCTAGATTGTTTAGAGATTAATTATGAACCCTTTTTTTGCCTCCTTGAGTTCGACCCTGGGGCTTGCCCAGGGTAAATAAACAATAAACCATTGTTGCATTAATTTGATTACTTAATTGTGGTTACTTATTGATTGAGTTTGATTGCCTGACTACAACTTGACACATATACAACACTTAATTTGCAATAATTAACTAGGGCATTTTAGGATTCGTCAATTGGCATCGTTGCCAGGGAGAAAAATGGCTTAGGTTTTTGTCTAAAAAATTTAGAGTTAGGTTTTTCACATATTCAGGTAGTCTGACCCTCCAGCCTCATCAATGTACATTTTCCATTTTTTCTGTATTTATTTTATTTTATTTACTCAGCATTTATTTCTTTGTTTTTATTTTTGATTATTTGTGTCACTCTCTTACATTATCTCTTATTTTTCATGCAAGGTGCTTGGGTACGTGGAGCAATTTTCTGAGAAACTGAAGCATCTCCATGACCCTGCCAAAGTATTGCATTAAATTTAAGATCGAATAGAGTCATGAGAGAGTGTAAAGTATAGGTTTTCATTTTGTTTGCATTTTTAATTTGTAATAACTACCCATTTCTAGTGGTTCTCGATCAGGTTCTCGTGTATGTAAAGAGATTCGATTTTCTTGTGGTGTGTCAGTCCTGTTTCACTTTCCTGTGAGGGCGGGGCCCGACTTGAGTGGTTCGTAGGTTAAACCTGTACATATGGTTATTAAAAGTACTAGGGTTTCATTTGCTTGTACTCGTAGAACTTAGGACCACACTTTACACTTAATTGTGACACACTTTTAGATCATTCAACCTAATTAAAATTTAACTCAATTCATCGCAGCTAATAGAATTTTCTGCTAGGTACGGTTTTGTCAGCTTGCATTTCATATAGAGATTTAAAATTCTTATATTACATCCCACATGGAGATTGCGAGGATTCACTGTAAGTCTTCTAACCGAGCATTCATTATTGTTTTTCACGTGCATCGGCTTTTCTCGATTTCCTCCCCCTATTTTGTCACTTAAGATCTAAATCAAGACTGGACGGTAGAGTTGTATTTTTGCTCACCTTAATTTCGGCGATCATCTAAATAAAATTGAGACTGCTAAACAAGGCCGACTTAAGTTGATCCATAAAATTGCGAATTTTTGTGAGAGAATAACCCCGTCGTTAGATTCATTTATTATTATGAGTGAGTCAGGAATGCACACTTGGGATAGAGCCAAGCTCCGGAATCTTCATTTGGACTACTGATTCTAAAAATGACTAGCTACTTCTCAGTGAGGGAACTACGGTCTCCCTTAGCAGAGTGGGTGGTTAAAGGACAACGTGATTGGCAACGTCCTCAAGTAACTCAGGTAGTCGTTTTAGGATCCATACTTACACATGTACTGGCTCAAAGTAGATGCAACGAACCATACGAATCAAGGCCAGTCTTTAGGAGAACTTCCGGCACCTAACAACTCGCTTACGGACGAAGATTGGAATTATCACTAATTAAAATTGAAATGATAATTGGTTGAACCTTCATGGCCTTCACCGTGCTGAGTTGGTGAATTTCGGGGTTTGCATTGCATATTGGATTGTGTGTGTTCAAAGGCAGTGCACTTACATATACAGATTGAGGCTTCACGAATCATCCTTCGCCACGAAGATGTCGGAATATTAGCATTCATACCCAAACTCTTTGGGTCGTGCTCACATAACAATATTCCAACCTTCGCCCCCACTCTCTTTTCAGAGGAACCATTTCTTGGAAGCAGTTCCTCCAAATACATATTATGAAAACACAATGGAGCGAGAGAATTTGAGGATAAACATGGGTGTAGCTGACTTTGACAGAAGAACACAATACTCGATTACGTTTGACGATTCATTATTATAACCATCCTCTACTCGGGATGACTCTCATCCCAAGTATGTTCAATTTTCCATCAACCAAACATTTGACATCCAGGGTCAAGGAAATAGGAATCATGACCATACCACGTTCACCGAGGATGACTATTACTCGACTTAGGATTGCATGTCGGAGTCATGACATGACAAGTACAGTCATTCATCTTCAAGTCATGAAATGATATCGGATGAAATGTCTCGCATCAATCAGAGAACCGATGCTTTAACAGAAAATCTTGATAAAATCATCCGAAGAGTACAAGACATGATAAATAACCAAGGAGAATTGAGGACACCACAAAGCAAACTCGAGACACATAACGTACAAAATTTTCTCGCACACACACCACATACACATGACCAGTCCACTCACCATCCTACTGACACCAGCAAAAATTTTAAAAAAATAAATAAGCAGAAAATTCAAAAAATGGATAATATATATGGAAGCATTTTGCAAAAGTCTGGCTTTAGAGCTTCCATTAGAGCATGTACACGATCTTCAGAGATTTGTAAGAGTCGACTATTACCCAAGAAGACTGGCAGAATAAGATCTAGAATTAAATTTCATTTAATCACTATGGTCAATTCAATGGTGATGACCAAAAAGGGAAAAAGCCACAGAGTCAAACAGTTATCTAGGGTTACTTGTGAAATTGATAACACCAAGTTTACTCATGTTTCGGATTGACGACGATTCCACCTTGAACATTCTCCTGAAGTTCATGTTTGACCGAGTCAAACTCAGACTGCTCAAAAAGACCAGAGTGATCGTTCAACTTCTTGATCGATCCACCAAAAGACCTAGAGGAATTGTTCTAGTCGTCATGAGCTTCCAAAGTGTCGAACATAGAGTGGACTTCATTGTCCTGGACATTGAGCACCGAGGAGAGTTGTCTGAGTCTCCCATCATTCTGGGAAAGCCATTCTTAGCGGCTGCTAAGGCAATAATTGATTGTGAGACTCAAGACATAAATCTTCCGAACTAAAACCATAATGATCAAACTCTTGAGGAAACGCCTGGCCCAAAGACAACTGAACATGAAACTGACAGTCGTGATCAGGAGACTACCACTTCACATTATCAGACCTCTCCTCATGAAACGCACACACAAATCCTAGGAGAGACACCTGAGAAATCGATTGTTAAGTCGAACTTCAAGTCTCTCCATACATCTATAAAGAACCACCCTGACACTGCTCATGCAATGAACCTAGATACAATAGCTTATGTGGATTATCATGATTATTTGAGTGGCCTAATTTTTTAGATGATTGTAATGAAATACTTGAACCACTCAAAGATCTGACTCAGGAAATCTCTTATGTCATCAAAACTTAATAACATCAAAAGGTAGCATCTTCTACCACATGGGACAAGCACACAAAACATAATCAAATTGAAGAGACATGCCCGAGACATGCCATGAACCTACAGAAGCAGGTCAATTTTTATAGTGATTCATATGACGAGGAACCCATAAATACCACAACTTCCAGATCTGTTACCTATGGTAGGGAAAAGAATTATGACCATCCTCCTAGAAACAAAATGACTAATAAAGCCTCATTTGACCTTATAAACCATGAGACTTCTGAAGATTCCTTGCATGTTCTTCATTTGGTCCTTTGGTGGTACACCAGGTAAGTATAATCAGTACAACAGGTGTCAAGGAGCACTTACCTTTAGTTGACAATGGTTGGAGATCCTCAGTGTATGACTATTATTCTTCTGAGGATGGCTCCGACAATGACTGGGATTCCTCTTCTTCTTTGTCATGTCCCTCATTTTCATATTCCTCCTGCCACATGCCCAAAAGTAAATCTACCAAAAACCTCCTTAAACATCGGCACCTACTCCCTGATCTCATCGGTTCCCATGTACTCCTTCTTCTATACTTAGGCCAAAGCCTAAGTATAGGGGGAATCGATGCATGCATGTATATATTCATCATCCACTTATTCTCTTGTTCGCCCCATTCTTGTTCCTCCTCTATACTTAGACGATCCACAGTCTAAGTATAGGGGGCGAGCTGACTTCTATTCTCTTTTTTTTTCATTCTCTTAGGATTAGCCTGAGCTACGACTTCTCTATGCTTCTTATGCTACGAGGACATAGCACTCAATAAGTATAGGGGTATTTATACTTTGTATATATTTTACCAATAGCTCATACTTTCATGTATGTCTATATTTTATTTACAGGGTGGGTAACTAACTTATAAAAAAACTAAAAAAAAAATCTTGAACACCATGAGTCTTGCATTTCATTCACCATCGCATTCATCCGCATGTCATTCATCCATGCATTCTTTATTGGATGTATTCCTGACAATCATACTTTCACACGTGACTAGTGAAGTATAAGGACGCTTGGTTTTCGAGGTTTTGAGATTCAGAGTTAACCAGCCTTAGTCATTAGGGTCTATGACTTAACTATTCACACTTCCCTAATTCGAAAGATCTGTACGCTATATTGCATACTTAGTCTAATCCTCTAAGAATATGATCAACACCTCATACGCATGATTCCAGTTATGATATGAGTTGCAATTTCACTTGAGGAACTAGGATGAGGAATTTGAGTTTGAACCTGATTTTATGATGCTCGAGGATGGGATAAAATTGATGAAGGGTTCATGAAACCTGAGAGTCAGCACCTTCAACCAGTATGAGGACAATGTTCTTATACTAATCTCTTGATATAAACATATATGCTAGGGTATGATGAACTAAATAAATTGTTTATCAGTGTGGGCCAACTTGGTAAAATCAGTAGAGCTAGCCAACCATCAATAAAATAAATTTTGAGAGAAGTTCTCTCATTCAAATACAAACAAAAGCTCTCTTATTACAAATAAAAATTCAAAGAGCTTCCACTAAAGGCGAGCGCTCCCAACCTTTTCAAAGTGTCCACTTGGACCAAAGCTCTTAGGATCAGAAGTCGGGCTAGCACTCAAAAAGGGCTCTGCATCGTATAGTGATACAAGTCTGGGTGTCGATGGTATGATAGGTACTCAAAAAAGTCACACCCCAGTGTACTCATGGGAAAACAAGTGCAGACGACTCTGAACTCTCTTGACGAACGTACTGATCAACAACCTAAAATACATGCGTTGAGTTAATAAGGCACTCAAGAGGATCCGTATTCAAATGAGAAGGAAAGAAGAAAATTACAAAAAACATATGCCCTTCATCAATTGGCCTTCCATCTACACTTTTAAGACTTACAACTAAAGAGACGGTGGATTGCATGCAAAAACAGATTTCAGAGTTCAGAAAGTCGGCCTAGGTCGATGCATATGCAGTCACATATGTAGAGGCGGCCCCCTACCACACCGAGTATGGTATACTCAGTCAATATGCGGGTTAGGGGGTATGCTCGGCCGAGTACTCCGCATATGCGGCCGCATATGTAATAGAGGTAACTCTTTGCTTCTTTGCCACCTTCTTGACTTCCACATGAGTTGCTCCTCCACCATATTTTTCTCATTTTCCAAGGTTTGTTGATTGATCTATTTACCTCTAAATCTCTCTATTTTTTAGATTCAATAACAACGACTCTATATTTTTAGATTCTCCAACAACAGCTTCGATTTTTACATTATCTCACAATTGCACGAATATAGAATAAATTATGTGCTTATATTAGATCTTTTTGAGGATAAAATGAATATAGATATAAGATTTGCACGGAATTTTGAATTGTACAGAATAAATTACATATATTTAATTTGAATGGTTGAATCTTTTAATATTTGATTTTGAGTAGACAAATACACCATTTAGTAAAATACAAAGGTTCATGGTTGTGTTTACTAACAATGTTACATTTCTAAAAAGTTTACATTCCAATTTAGACAAGGATATCCACCATTTTTTTCTATATTCAACCAATTTACAATATTTTTTACTCTCTCCATCGTTAACTTAACATATTTGTCTTTTTGAAATAAATGACATTTGATCATGATTGGTTGATATCACATTGTACAAAAAAATCTTCACTTCATATTTATTCCATGTTATATTTTTTAAATATAAATATCTAATGTTTGAAATTATTATTATATTTTTAATTAGTTTTAATTAAAATAATAGAAACCATATAATTCGCATATAATTCCGCATATATTTCTGCCTACTCGCTTACTTGCTCCAGACCGCCCGAACAAACGAATACCGCATACCGACCTGAACTTGACTGATTTATTCTCTATGTGTTGAGGATTGGGTTCTTAGGAGAGTCTCTCAGATTGGAACCTTGGGTGACATTTTGACTCTACTCTTGTGACTGCAGTCCACACTAAATGTCATACACGTACTATATGTGTATACAAAGAGAGTCTCAGAGCTAGAGAAGTTGGATACCTTTTTACTAGAGCGTGGCTCAGTTCAGAATTTTGGGATCACTATAATCGAGACTTTTTCAATGGATCTAGTCTTGTATTTCACATGTACAGTCAAGGATTAATCCATAAGCCAATCATTCTCTAGTGCTCAGGGATGAGCATAGTTTAAGTATAGGGGGGTGATGAATCTATGGTTCATCATTCTAGAAGAGTTCAATTAAGCTCAGTTCACCAAAATTCATCTGCATTTAATCATCTAATTTTCATAATAACATTCATGCATGTGAAAATAATATTTGCATTTTATCATGCATCAGGACATAAAATAAGGAGCCAAAAATCCATTGCACAATTAACCTGAAAAGCAGCTAACTTCACTGCATTTTTAACTAATTCATGATAACTTCAATTGACTTGAAACCAACTCCATTGTGTACATATTACTAACACTAATGAATGAAAAATACCAAAAAGTACTGATTTGTAAAATTGACCAATAAAACCCAAACCCTAGCTTGAGACTAAAAGTCTTAAAACACGAATCTCTCTCTCTCTTACAGCCTCCTATGAATCCCTATAAACTTTTGAATCATGTACATTCAACTACCTTCAAAACCAGACCAAATTCAAAAGAATCAGAGTTTGTATGTGAAACTTAGGTTTTGGGCCCCTTAGTTTATATTTTACATATGACCCATTTATTTTATTTTTTTATTTTCTTAATTATTAAAAATAAAAAAATAGATTAAGTTGTAAATATTTATTGTATATTTTATTGGATTTTATTTTGATTTTTTTTATCTTATTCAAAAATAACAAAAAATCGCAAAACACAAAATGAGGTATTTTATACCTATAGGATACCACCAAAAATACTTTTTATACAGATGATTTATTTTGATTTTCAGTCCTTTACGAAAGTTGTAGATCTCGTCGAGACGAATAACTTTTATGTCGATCTCTTTTAGTTTGACCCCTTTTTTTCTTTTGAACTAATTTCGATTTTTTGGAAGCAACATGTGGCAGCTCCTGGAGCCGCCATGTGTCACCTCTTTTAATTTAATTTTATTTCCTTTTTATTTTCTTGTATATATTTATTTACTATTTATTTATTTTATTTTTATATTTATATTTATTATTATTATTTTTGAATCTGCCACATGGTCGCACCCCTTGTGACACATGGCACCCCTCCCTTCTCTCCTCACATACCATGCATGTGAGGGACTCCTCCCCTCTCACCTGACACTGTCGCTTGATCCTAGCCCCACCTCCTTGCATCATGCCACATCCAGCCGTCGCTCCCTTTGTTGAACCTCGCTGCACCTCCATCTTATCTACGATAACCCTAATCAATCCCCATTCCCTCGCACCTCCTCGATCGCCTGTAATGGACGAATCTCTTATCCTCTCCGACTGAATCCTCCTATCACCAGCAGCAGCCAATGTGATCCCTGACCGAACCCTCCCCTCTCCGATGATCTCGGCCACCAGCAACCACTCCCGTCTCCATCCCCTCCAACCTGTCAGCCCTCCATTATCAATCTTCGAGGAAACCCAACAACCTTAACGCAACCAGCAGAAGCATATGCAGTCGCTTGCCTTATCCCTTTAAACCAACCTTATCCCCTCCTCTCAACGATCGATCCCTACGACTATCCTCTTCCCCTATTTAACCCATGACCAATCTCCGGTCGAGGGCATCTACCGTTATCCGCACATCTACAAGGGGAGAGAGAGATCTTGAGGACAGGGTGGTGGCAGCACCCCACCCTTGTTGACGATGACTTCTCGGGCACGATCCAAGGTATTGCAAGCACCTTGCTGCAAATCCAGGATAGCCAAGCTCGAGGCTTCTCCGTCGAGCCTCTCAAGCGATAATCAGGGGTTGAGTGCCACTCCTCCACTTTCAGGCGATACACCTCTTCCTCCTACATCAACTTCCCTTCCGATTTCTTCTCGCATCTCAACTACACCCAAATCCTTCTTCTTCAATCTCATTGCACCCCCCTTCGACTCGAATCATCAAACTCCATCACTGTGCCTCTCCGCATTCCCGTCTATCTGCTGCAACCTCTCACCATCTTGCTCCGACCATCACCCTTAAGGAGCTCTGCCACTGGTCGCCATTCACTTCCTTGGCTCGTGCGCCCTATTGCTTCTGCCATCGATGGTCTTCCATACTTTCGCCCACTTCGCCATCACCGCTCCGCCCTAAAGTAGCTACGCCACCGATGACTGTCGGCCATGTATCGGCAAATCTTCAATCAGCAAATTCGACTTCCAGCCTCCACTAGATCAAGAATAGAAGAGATCCTCGCTATTTGTTTCTGCCCCAAGTACGATCGCTAGAACACCTTCATCGGACGCCCCCGATCAAGCCCGAGCTAAGGATTAGAGCCTTATGCTTGGGATTACCTGAAGCAAGGAGGTGAAACCACTTGGGGGTAGAAGCGGCCTAACCACCGACCTAAGCCAGAGCTAAGGACTCCCACGAGCGCCTCACCTGCAAGGAGGAAATTTGGGCCCCTGCCCTTCACACTCTCCAAAATAGCCAGAAGCTCCAGGTCACGTGCGTTGTGCGGGTGACCTGAGAAAATTACACTAGAGCCTACCAAAGTTCCAGGAACTATATGCATACCCCCGTCGTAGAAAAATTACTAGGAGCCCCTATAGCTTTGGAGAATTACAGAACGACCCTCTGCAAGGGTATATTTGCAAGACTTTTATTTATTTTTATTAATATTTAGTCCATGAAACTTCAGTTATTCATATCTTGAACAATATCTATTTGATTCTCACGTTTTTGGTGTCTTTTGAACCTTATAATATTATCTTTCATATTAAACACCGAGATTCTACTTTTGAGATAGAATTTGATATTACTATTTGAGGAGATCATTTCTTATATTTTGAGCACAATTATTCTGGATATTGATTTCCTTCATTGCTCAATAATTTGTGATTTGATAGGGGATTTATTTGGGAGATTCATTTGAGATTAATTAAACCAAAGGGAGGGCACTTGAATTTATTTGATTGGCTTGGATTGATTGCTTGTTGCTTGCTCTTGTGCATCCATATTGCTACTCCACATTCACCATTTTGCATCATTTTGCATATCATTTAAAAATCATAAAAAAATTCATTTATTTATTATCTCATACAACATACCATTATTTCTTTGCGTTAAAATTATTTTGCAAATTCATGCATCATGTTTTCTTTTCACAATTAATTACATCTTTAAATAAAACCCCATAAAAAGCAGAAAAAGATAAAAACACCAAAAATGATTCTTCTTCCTTTGAAAACCTAAATTTCTAGAGTGTTTAGAGATTAATTCTGAACCCACTTTTCGCCTCCTTGAGTTTGACCATGGTGCTTGCCCAGGTTAAATAAAAAAATAACATAGTTGCATTAATTGATTAATTAATTGTGTTTACTTCTTGATTGACTCCGATTTCCCGACTACAACACGACACATATACAACAGTTAATTTGGAATAATTAACTTGAGAATTTTAGGATTCATCTCCTAACGAGGGATCAATTCCTTTAGAATCATATGTTGGCAAAATCAGATGGAGATAGTCGGTAAAGAAATGCAAGCAAAATCAATGATGAATGCTTAGTAGAAATGCACACCTTGCCTCAAGTTCTCTTCATGCAAGGATGCTAAGCAGAATTGAAACGTACATTCTATGCAATGCAAGCCGATGAAATCGCCCTAAAATAGTACTTGTTATTATTGTGAAGCACAAAATGCTAATTATCTAAATAAGAAACATAAAGTTTGGTCTTGAAAACCTCTCAGTTCCCACCACAGTGGGTCCTGCAAGCGTTGTGTGAGGTTTCTCGTGACATGCGGTCTCAAGTCCAAATAATCAACAATTATCTTTGACTAAGTCCAAAAGCGAGCTATAGGGACATGCAAATCAATTAGGGATTTGGACCTTAATCTATCATCAAGCAAATCATAAGCTATGGCTCAATCACACAAAATAAATAAAAATGATGTCAAAAATCAAAGAAAAATAAATCGATGAAAACACAACAAAACCGATGAGTCCCTCAAGTGAACAATCACTCGAGCAATGGACCTCGTGAAGTGTAAAAGTTTAGAGAGTCCAAATTATTACAATAAAGTATCTCTCTCTCACTTAAATTACAAAATGAAATAAAATGAAATAAAAGACAAAATGCACTATCTTCAAAATTTCCTCCAAGCCTTCCTTTATCCATCTCTCCCATCTGCTGGTTAGAAAAGTTGACTCTGCTTCACATGGGTGCATAGGTTCTCCTAGGAGTACCTCCCTCAATACGTGGTCTCTCGTAACATGGTCAAACAAAGAAGAGGGATAGACAGATCACAAATAGTATCAAACAAAAATGAAAATAAATAAATGAAAAATATAGATAATAGAGAAGAAACAATTGACAAGGCAATCTATACGACGTTGCACCCCGGCAATGACACCATTTAAAAAGAAGGAAAAATCATGGGTCAAATATGTCTTCACAAGGCAAAGACAGTCATTGTCGCGACCTGCAAAAATCCTTCTATTTCAACAATTAACCCACGAATAGATATAACTCAGGATGAAAACCAATGTGAATATATTCGTATCCGATCCGCTATTGTATTCGTTTTATACATATTTTGACATGCATATGCGTGTTCGTTTTAAAATAGACGCAGATATGGATATCACTTTGACATTCGCTAACATTTGCATTTGTATTCGTGTATTCGCTTTTGTACATAAGTATAGTGATAACATTATTTATAACTATGTGTAACAACATTTTATGATTCCATTCACCATTGTTGATATAATTATTATGAAATTACTATATATGTTATATCTATTTTATGTGTAAACCATCCTAAACATGTATATTTTAGTCAATCTATTAAATATTTCTGTTATTATTTGTATCTGATTCGTAGTCATTTTACATTCGTATTCATTTTTAAGGATATGGCAACACATTTTTCACATCCGTCAATATTCGTATCCACCATTCGTATTCGTGTTTTAAAATGGATAAGGATATAATAATACCTATATTCGTATCTGTATCCAATTGTTTTCATCCCTAAATATAACAATGCAAATAAATTTGTGGAGTTAAATTTTATTTTATTTAACTCTACAAAATGTGTGTATAGTACAAGTGTGTAGAGTGTCGAACACAGTAAGCAAACAATAGATTGGGCAAATTAATGCGTAAATTTATTCCTCTTCTTGTCTATTTATTTTATTTTTGATGTGGGTTTTAATTTTATTTTTTATGGATTTTAATTTATATATTTTTATTGTTTTTATTTTCTATATTTAATTATCTTTTTATATGTTTTGATTTTTAATTTCTTTTTCTTTTAAATATATAATATATGAATAAATAGAACTATATATATAATATAATTATAAATATAACTAAAAATAATCAAATATCAGAATAAAATATTTTTGGGTTTTATATATTTGCACTATTTTTGTGATTTTGTAAGTTATTTTTGCTAATTTTTATATATTTTTCTAGTAAAAAATCCCAAAACAGGGAATAAACAAATAGGTTGAATTGATTTGGAATTTAAAATAGCAAAAAGTATCAAAATTTCTTCAAATTAACATTAATGTATAGATAATAATAAAAAGAAATTTTGAAGGAAAAAATATCTTTCGGATTTTTTATATTTTTATAAAGGATTTTGGAGCTTTTTAATTTTAGTCTTTTTCTTTTTTTTATGTTAGGGATTTTTGGTCTGAAGTTATAAAATAAACAAAAACTATTTTTTGGAATTTTTATATGCAGTTTTATAATTTTTTTGAAATTTTTAATCCAAACATGGACAAAGTGTTCTCTTTTTTTATTTTCAAAAAATAGTAAAATGTCTAAAATGCAAATCCAAAAATATATAGTGAATATGTATGCTAGCACGCACTTAATCCTATTTTTTCATAATTTTTGGAGCACAGATGATATTTTTAATAAATGAAATACAAGCATAAAAGTTCATGTTTTAGAAAGGTATTTTTGCAATTAAAAATAAATGCAAGGTTGTTCTACAAAATAACCAAAATAATACAACTAATATTTAAAGTTTTAATACTAAAATGAAAATACAAAACCTATGAGGGGTCGCTGCAAAATGGCCACCTTACGTGGGACTGTACATGAGGTGACATGGCATGGACCCAAAAGTATATAGCATAACATGTAAAGGTTCACAAACAAATTTTACAAAAATAATAAATATTCAAAATAAAATACAGGACTAAATAAATAAAAAATAAAGGTGATGGTGTATTCTGCAATTTACCCCCACTAAGGCACAAGTAAACGATTCTGATCGTCTCACTAATCCATGTGGCAGCCTCCCTGTGCTATGTTGGTTCATTGATAAAAGGCCAAGATTATATCATGGATCTCATCGGACGACTGAACTGGGCCTTGATCCAACAACTAGCGTCAAAACTGGAGATGGAGCTTGATCTGACGGTTACTGCTTTGCAAGAAGAACATGGAAGAAGGTCGCCTCCCCCAAGATTCGATTCCTCGATTGTTCCTCCTCTGATCTCTTCAAACACTTCAAGGCTGCTCAATTGCTCCATGGAGGTGTTCCACAGTCGGTGTTGCCCTCAAATGGGCATGGGGCTCATCGATGGAGCCTTGGAGCTTGATCTTCCTGGAGGTTCTCTTGGAGTGTCCTTAACCCTCAGATGGGCTCTTCGAGTCCTGCAAAAGTGTTCAAAAGCATAATAAAATAAAGGCGGAGGTGTTAGGTTTTTATTGAGGTGGATTGGGTGCAAAATGAGGTGGAGCGGAGGAGGTTCGACGAAGGTGGCGGCTGTGGACCTCGATTCCTTGATTCAAGCCAAATCAAGGTTGGTTGGGTGATCTCAAAGGCGGAGAAACGTGAAGGGAAAGAAATGCAGGAGAATGGCAGGTCGAAAACATGGCGAAAGTATAGTGGAGGGTTCGTTGGAGCAGAACTCCGACGAACTATGAAGGGTGATTTTTACGCTAATACGAGCAATTAAAGAATAAATGAAATGCTCAAAACTAAACTATGGTCTAAATATACCTAGAGAGTGGATAAAAATACCTTGAGTGGACGGGGGCCACGTGATAAAGTACCTCACAACAGAGCACTGCCGAAGATGTGGAATCAACCTCCTCTTCACTCCTTCATGCGCCAAACGATTGGACGAGTGAGATGTCACCTTGCTTAAGCCCTGAAGCTCGGATTGGGGTGGGGACTGCAAGAAAGGGATTCAAAAAATCAAAGAAGAGGTAAGAGAGCTTTTGTATAGGGATGGCGGAAGGAGGTCAAAGATTGAGGTCGCTGGCTCGATACAGTGTTCCTCGACCCGAGGAATCGATGGCGCGTGAAAGGTGGTGGATCGAGGATAAAAGGTGAAAGAGGAATCATTCCTAATCGATGCTTGTATCGATGGGAGAAAAAGGGAGGAGGAGGTCAAACTCGGCTCTGACCGGCCTACGCTTGGGGAGAAGAATTGACTTGGGTCAACGGTAGACTCAATCTGGTTAGTCCATGTGGATCAACTAGGAAAAAGGAGACCCGAAATTATTTGTAAACTCATTAATAATTAGTTGATGAATTAACTAAATTTAAGTTATAAAATAAGAAATGTTTATTATTTTCTGTAGTATTTTAATATGATTTTTATTTATTTATATGAGTTTTTTATTACAAGTTATTTTTTAGAATTTTATTTATAAGTATATTTAACTTAATTTATATATTTATAATTTATTTAGAGATACAAACATATTTTTTATTTTTTTATATAATATGTACACTTATATAAATAGAGGTACATTTTATATAGGTATAAGTATTGTATATCCATCTATGTATTTTTATATCTATTTTATCGTATTGTATTTTTTATGCCTTTTATTTAGTGTTATATTTTAAATAGAATATAAATAATATTTATAAGGGTGTAAAAATATAAAATTATTAGAATAATAAAATAATTAAAATAATAATTTTCCCTTTTATTTTTTATATATGTATATTATACAATAAGGGTCCAAAATCTATCTTTTGTGTGAAATCAATTTTGTATTTTCTATATATTATAGTCTACAACTTTACAAGGTTTCTTTATGTGAGGTATAAATAAACAAGAATAAAATAGGCCCCAAAAATGCAATATTGATGAATTAAAATTAGGGTTCTATTGATTTTTTACCCTTATCTCCCCCTACTTTATTCCTTGTTGATCTAGTCATAAAGATTCCTAGGTCTCGAGGTTTAGGTCGTAAAACACTTTTGGCATTTTATTCTTTTTCTTTTCTTTTTTCTTTATTCTATAATTTTGGTATTAAAAACTATATTTTACATACAATAAATGGAATAAATAATGAATACTAATTTGTACAAAATAATGATATTTACATGCATTTAGCTAGGGTTTAAGGCCAAAATGATAGAATAAAGGTGATGAAATGTAGATTCATCACCTCCATCTCCATCCACCATCTTCAGAGGGCAAAGGCGGAGCTCGCCACCACTTCAGGTGACAGCAGTATGTCACATACCATGAAGCTCCCCCCCCCCGCCCCCAGGTGAGATCCGGCGAAGTATCAAGCTATGTCACCGTAGGATTTGCACGAAGCCTCCTCCAGCTCCGGCCAGCCATCCATTGAGCGAGAACCAGAAGCCTTCTCTACGAGCTTCTAACCAGGCGACCCGACCATCCCCAGGTATACTCTCCTTCCTATTCTTCTTTCTTCCTCTTTCCACTCTCTTCTCCTTTTCTTCTTTCCTCATCCTCTGTGCTTCCTTCCCAAATTGCCTCTGCCACATCGCTCCTTCTTCCTCCCTCGCACTTCACGCCACCACCAAACACAGTGGAGTCTGAGCTCCACCTCACCTAGATATCCTTCGACCCACTTTCACGTCACGACGACCATCCACAAAAGTGGAGCGCCTCTAACATGCTCGCGACACCCACGAAGGCTCCAGCACCTCGCCACTACAGGAAACCTTCGCAGTTGCACCTCCACCTCCAGCTCCGTACCTTCTCCTTCGACAAATACTGACTTGCACGACCACCTTCACCATCAGCATCACCCACTGCCTTGGCCTTCGCACCTAGGCAATGCCACGATCACCTATGTCGCTCCTCGACATCCCTCAATCGAGCTCTCACTACCACCGACATCCTCGATCCGCTCACCATTATCGATCAGCCTCGATCCTCGGGCGTATGTCACATGAGGTCTGGCCTTCACGATGGCCATCGAAGAACGACCAGAACACACACGTCGACCCCCGCTTCACCCACTACCAATGGCCTCTATCGCTCCGCCCCGTTCGTCGCCTCCGCCAGACGCACCTCAACCAATCATTTGGTCTTGATTGCACAGAGTTCCATTACTATTAATGGGTGGCTTCGAGATTTCTTATGGGCATAGGCATCTCAGGTAATTCAGACTTATGGTTCTTCATTATCCCTGTATGGTCTCTTTTTCTTGGGTGCTCATTTTGTCTGGGCTTTGAGTTTCATGTTTCTATTCTGCGGACGTGGTTATTGGCAAGAACTTTTTGAATCCACAAATGAATAGGTGCCATCCACACCTTAGCCTAAGGGACCAAAACCACGTGCAACCTACCACATGGTGGCTCGGTTTACGAGCCCAGGCCTCCGACAACGAACCTTACGTATCACGTGTGTGGCATGTGCGACATGGGTTAATTTGTGCCCGACCCCGCCATGCTTCCTAAAAGTATAGGCAGTTCCCCACCAATAAAGTCAAGTGTCTCGCGCATGCATGCATGGGCAAATTGCAGTATACCCTTTGCAGGTTTGACATATTGCAGACAAGTCCCTATGGGACCATTTTGAAATAGTGACTCTATTTTAATTGCAATTTAGTCCTTGGAACTTTATTCTGTCATATCTTTCTCATTTTTATCCATTTTTAATGTACAATATGTCATTTTGAAGCTTGTTTTGTGCTCTATCATTTTATATAATTTATGAACAGATTAGAAGCTCTTTAATAATGATTATTTTATGAGTTGTCTAATGATCTATTCATGATATGTTTTGACCTATTTACACTATTATATCTTGATAAAAGTTTGATTTAGTTTGTAGGGGGCTCTATTGAGAAGATTTTGTTAGATTAATTCTATGTCGATTATTGATATTATTCTTGAGAAATTAATATCTGTAGGGGTATAATCAAGGATGAATTAATTTACTTCCCTGACATTTGATGTTATTAAAATTTATTTCATTTAAGGAGTAAATTGCAGGGAATTTAGTTTAAATCTTGTTTAAAAAATTATCATTGATCTAATCATCTGTAGGAGCATTTATTGATTGATATTTTTACCCTACGGCTTAGATTTGAATTGATAAATATTCTCAAATCTATTCTTAGATTTATGATTAGTTTTAAGGGTTAATTGATCGTCTTTTTATTGGATTAAAAATCATAATCACATATCATGTGCTTCATTATTTAATCCACTTAAATTGCATTTTTATTATTTCTTTTATTTTTTTTCACTTTATTTTCTGACATAGAGATTAATATAATAATTAATTAATCACTTAAATTAAATTTAGAACTGTGCAACAAAAAATCATCATTCCCCGTGTTCGACCTTGGTACACTTAACAAGTTAAAAAAACTCCATAATATTCAAAATGTGTGGTTATAGTTGATCTGATTTCCACCTCCTATACTACAATTATCGATTATTAAAAAGGTGGATTTCTAGATCATCATACTATTAAACCTTAAGATCAAATTTTCTAGTCATCTAAAACATATGCAACTAATTGCAAATGAAATTAGAAGAATGATATATAATTATTAGACTTTGATCTTATCTAATAAGTGAGTCGATTTCAATGATGATATAGATGTAGAATATCCTGATGCACTGTCTGGGTCTTCTCTAAGGATCTTAAATAGCTATGTAGTCATACTATTAATACATCGGCTTGTTGCATTATTGGCATTCATCCAACTCTTTGGATGTCATATGTATGGAAGTCACAGAAGTACAGTCAACTCTTTGACTCTCCTTCTTACATGGGTCAGACCTATGCTTCCACTATGCTTCCTTAACACTTAAACAACTATTGCTTAAGATAATGGATCTCTTAAATTTAGCATGTCCTCAAGGGACTTCAATATATGAGTATTTCAATATTTATTCTTGCTTCATCACATTCATACAATATGAATAGTATGATGTTGCATGAAAGACCTAAGTAGAGATAGCAGAATGATGACATTCATCATATCCACACTCATCTTATCTCAAAAAGAACTTTGGTTCAGGCAGGTACTCAAACAATTTGAGTACATCATCTCATATCGGGCCACCATTCTACATAATGTAGTGAACTATTTAATTCGTGGTTAATGTTGAGAGCACATATGCTTGAAAAATATCTTCTTTGATTTTTAAGAAGATCTTGACAATTACAATCATGATCGACATGTTACTTCCAAAGCATATTCGATAAGAGATTAAGACTTAAGATACACACAAATCCTAGGTTGTTATTCTATTATCTATTTAATTGTCAATCCTCATAGTCATGAGGAAACTTATACATTGCGACCACATGCATTATGTGTCCAATTGCAAGTACTACATCTTAATCATGGATCCAGTCCATGATAATGGTTATGATCGAGTGTAGTTGTGAGTGGATTTAACGAAGGTTATTTGAAATAAAATAATTTTCATATATATATATATATATATATTTTCAAAGTTGTCTTGCCTTTTAAACTCTAAAAGTCTATTTCCTTATTAAACTTTCAAATCAAGAGATATATTTATTGATATATCCCTAGCATCCGAGATTTCCTTTCTACCTTTGTTACATCCCAATAATATGAGAAACAACAAGTCAGATAAAAAGAAGCGGGAACTCATTCCACCTTGCAAGTCCAACTAGCATTTCACAACTCAATCTGTAGCACCTGGGCCCACCACCCCTAAGGTGATGTTGGCCCATTATTAATTGAATAATTTGCTAACAAATAGAACTCACTATACACAATCCAATATCACCTCAATAATATGGATAATCAATATTGGGGTCACTACGCATACAACCTTACTCTTTCAAGAAGCAAAGAGCATGATCCATGTGTGCTATATATGTAGGAGCTATCACTTCGGGCAGGCATCTCCAGCATACAATCCATTGTGGTAGAACCATTCACCTTCATGAGAAACCATGGATGTCATTTATATGATCCTCCATATCCCATTCAAATTTTAATTAATCATTATGAATCATATTCATTACGATTATTTCTTTCAAGGGAATTACATATCCATTCATAATGGAGTGTTTATTTTAATTAAATCTAATTAATTTAATAATATTAAATTAATCAACAATCCAATTTAACCAATAAACAATTAGGGCTTGTTTGATATTACTATATAGTATACACAATCTCATTTATATAATTGTACTAAACTAATTGGTTGACTAAAGTACGCAGAGACGTCTCATGCTACCCATCCTTGAAACGGATCAAGCCAGGTTAGACAGATTATGCTAATAGGGAGCGCTTCCACTGCAGTGTGGGATGCCAATTAAGTATCCCATTAGCATACCCACGACCTAAATACCATCACTGAATCAATTCAAGACAACATAACTGATATAAAATGTACTAAGAGGTTTTATCAATCACATGTCCTTGGTGGCTGGCACGATACATATATAGTAATCATTCAAAAATATTAGGCACCTTAAAATACTTTTGAGTACCTAATTTTCTAAGTATATCAAGTAAACATGTTCTTGATTTTGCATGTAAAAGTTGTCCTACAACTATTGTAGGATAAACAAGGGTTATTGTCATGAAACTCTCATTCAATGATCATTGATGTTTAATAAAATATTTTCATAAATATTAAGCATCAAGTTAATCAGGAAAAATTCATAATTTACTTGATTTACATTGAATGATAAACATATTAAGAAAGTGATCTTGATGATCCAATCACCCGACCCATCTCCACTAGATATGAAATATCTAAGGCAATCGGAGTCAGAATCACGCGAAATAAATTCAGGTGATTTGATGGTTTTATTATATACTTAATTAAGGTATTAATTTCACCTTTTGTGATAAGAAAACAAAGTAAAGATTAATTTCTTATAGATATGTGAATACACGTAAAAATAATTTCGATGCGGGAACTTTTTGAGTTTTAATTCATGCAGTTTTGGTGCCAAGAATTGGCTAGTAATTTGGGGATAAATATATTTTTTATCCAAAAAAATCGTTCAAATAGTGCATGAATAAGATCTTTTCATTTTAACGAAAACAATTCAGAACATGCATCGCATGTACAAACCACGACTCCCCCCCCACAACCGATATGCAAAACCTTGTTCCCTTAGGGTTTGGATCATGTTCAAGAACTTTGATCAATGCTCTGATACCTCTTGAAGTTGGGTTTGGGTCTTAGTGCATCATGGAAGCATGTAGGTCATATCACATACGACCTAGGGAAACTAGTCATACTAGTTACATCGGGCATCAGAAACTAAATTTTTAAATAGATGAAATCACATGATTCAAGAACACTTCTCAAATAGTTTCATCAAGGTCACAAAACGAGTAATCAAAATACCTATTGAATTGTTTTTGCAATCCCTTGTCTCTAAAGTAAGATACTTCCTGTCTCAAGTCTAATCCGACGAAGGTAGCACTTGCAGGAGCGTAGATGAGACACGTACTTCCCGCAATCCAAGTTAATGATCCAAGTGAGAAGCCTCATGATTTTATCTCACAAAATCCAACGCCTTCTTCATGAGAAAGGAGCACCAAAGATGGAGGAGATCCACGAGAAGTCGATCCAGCGGTGCAACAGCATCGCGAGGAACGCAAGTCTCTCTAGGTCAATATGCGGACGACTACAATATTGAGAGAGAGAGGACGTGTAGAGAATAGAGAGAGCTCTTACTCTTGCAATTCATGTATTAGAAAAGGATTGGGCAACCCTCCCTTTTATACTAAATTTGATGTCCATGGATCTCAATCCATGTGTTCACAAAATCAATGGTTTAGATTGTTCTGTGTTTTCAATCAATGGCCACGATTTTATTGCATAATATATTTGCAATAACAATTAGTTATTTTAAAATACACTAAATATATTTAATATAAATCAATATAAATTCAATTTAAATAAAAATAACAAATATGGAATTACTTGGAAGGAGAGGAAGTCTCCTTCCGTACATAGGATGGATGGCCACTAACTTGAAGAGCTCAAGTTGGTTGTCCACTCTATGTATGGCAAGGAGGCTCTCTCATTCTATTATGTTGAGATCTCATATATCATCATATATTCCACATGTGCAACAACTTTTGTTACAAAATTATTCACCAAAATAGTTTCAAATTATTTTTTGATAATTTCAATCATGCCATTGGAAATTATGAATAATATTCATACATCCAATGTAAAATGTAAATTGTATTTATAATTAATTATTCAATGTGAATCCAATTCACATCAATATTTAATTATAAATATTATTTACAATATCTTCTCTATAACATATTATAATCACATTTATAATATTTATGATAATTATGGATAGTGATATCCACATTAATCATATCCTTGATAACTAAATCATATTTAATTATCTTAGATGACTATTCTCATTGCCAAATAATATGATTCATTTTCATATTATTCATGATAATTAAATCATATTTAATCATCAATTTCCTAATGTTGAGATATATTATCAACAAGTTCTTGAACTCTATCAAGAATAATGTGCTTTCTCTGCGAATACTTGGAGATAAGGACAATGCGATTATGCGTTCCATTTATAGTGACTTGGATATTGAGATCATATCTCAAATCAAAATCTCGGAGATCTCTCCTAGATGTTTGGTGAAATCAAATTGTAAATCTTATCTTCTCATTGCATCAGAATCACAATTGGAATAATATCCAACATTTGGCCTAAGAATAATTTACTGATCTACTAAGAGGAGTTACTAAAATCCAAACCTATTTCATCACTCCTTCAGAATGGAAGTATCATGGTTATACAATCGTTTAACATGACATCACCCTCGAGTATTCATAATACATTTATATCATGTGTACTGGAAGTCCTAGAATAAAACCGAAGTTTTAAATCACATTTGAACTGTCTCCTTCAAGGTTTTATCATTAAGTTTCTTTTTTTATCTTTGCGAGTTTGCATTGATTATATATGTTCCAAAAACAAATATCATACCTAGGTATCGATCATATACTTTTCAAAAGCATATATCATACCTACAAATTCAGTCAAGCTTCCAAAATGAGATGACCGTGCATGGAATCTGATCCCAATATCTCATGAGTGAGATCATGTCTTTCGGTTCAATAATGAACGTGTATGATCCCTTTGAGAGATCGTATTACTCATATGCCCTTGTATGCACACCATCTCACCAGAGTATAGACCTTGAATGGATCATTAACCTATTGGTCTGCCAAATATACGTACTCAGACATATAGTAACACATTTATCTCTTGTTAGAGGATGCCTACATATATCGTGGCAGTATACAACATAGGTCCTGATTATCTCGATCTCGTTAAGTCAACTCTTTGACCTAACTTATCTAATACCTTCGATTCTCTATTCCTATGCAGAGGATATGCATCAACAGGTCGGTCAGATATCAACATTTAGATAATGATTGTCATCTCCTTCTCGGGCTGGAGATTCTTTCTTAACAATCATTTGATAGTGCTTGATGAGTCCTCAATCTAACTCTTTAAATAGCATCCAAGCACCAGCCTCTATGATTCAACCATTGAATCAACAACTTTTTGATTATTAAGATGGTCATGGTATATAACACTAATTGTACTAAGGGACCTATTATGCAAATTTGTTATTCTTCATTTCATATTAAGGAGTGAATTGCAATAATATTTATTGCATAATTGCTCATCGTGGACTCACATGTCCAACATTCTAGTTAAATCTACAATTATATGTATATACTAAATTGAGTTATGAACATATATACAAGTGTTTGTATATACTAAACTGACATTCAAATCCATATTTATTTTAAAGACAATACATATGCAGATATCAAAATCTTCATAAATGGATACACCAATGGATTATGTGTGTGGAGAGAGAGAGAGGAGGAGGAGGGGGAGTATGCAGCTCAACTACAAATAACATATATGTTCATCACCTCCCACCACTCATTAACTCAAAATTTTAAATTGCACATATTCGATGGCAATATCATTTGCACTCGCTCATCCTGAGACAGATCAATGGGTAAGGAAGTAGTGAGCACATATGTTACATGTGGCATACTCTCTTTTTTCTACACATATATTTTCATCCCTAGCAGTGGTATTTAATAAATAACAGATCACATGGTTTAGTTGGGTAATGAAGACTAAACTTTGTCTACAGGCTAAAACAATCAACCTAGCATAAATTGCAGTAATCCCACGAGTTGACAACCAGTGTGCATATATCTAATACAATACCTAACAAAATGTTAAACAAGTAACACAATAATGAAACGTAAGGATAAGGGTCGTTTTGTAAGAGCAAAATCGGAATATTTTACAGTAAAAAAATTACAGGTCATCAAATGCATGTCATTTACTGTGTTCTTTGCTCATGTTTACTATTCGTTGGCATGTCATCTTATACTAATTTAATAGCAATCAATTTTCTTCATCGCAAAATTTTAACATTGTATTAATTGATATATGGTAATCGATAAATTATATAACAACGATTGTTAGCTGACTCTTTCAAGAATTTTTTTCTAATCAATGTTATTTAATAATGATTTCTACATAATTAAAAATATAAGTCAATAGATAGTCATCATTGAACAGTTAAAACAAATACAACATTCATTAGTAATTACAAGAATAAATGTAAGTTTTTGTAACTACTAGTTTGTATACATGTAACATAGGAAGATACAACAATGAATATTCATGTATTCATTTGCATAGATCTATTTTATTGTTGTTATATAAGTTCCAACTTCTGTTAAATATCTTATATGTGTTCTAAAAGCAAGGAAACCTTGGTTATTCTTCATTAATACTTAAGTTTCTCGGTAAATATGAAATCGAAAAGAAAATTCACATTTATAACTTCTCATACTCATGCAAAGAGCAGGTAATTACTAATCCATATTATACGAATATACACTATAAGGAAAACTAACTGTGGCCACATAACTATGCCCACGGATGTAGGGCGTGTGGTCACAGAATTGGGCTCTGGCCATAACACTTTGTGGCATATAACCATAGTTACAAGTCTTATCGCAGGAGTTCTCTAACCACGAACATGTCGTCGCCACTACAAGTAACCACAAAGGTTGTCATGGCCACAATTCCGGCATGAATGTCCTTGCATCTTTGAAGACTTTGACCACGGAACTGTAGCTACGAAAAATTAGTGGCCACACAATTATCGTGATTGCAAGTTTTCGTATCCACATTCTATGACCACAACTGGCACATGCTCTTAATATTATCAAAACAAAGTACGTGTCGACAATCTAAGACTCTTCCAACATTTGCTAATACTTCTCCACGTCCCTTTGCCTTTCACTATCTCCCTACACTCACGCTACATAACACCACCCAATGCATGGCTACCTTTGTATTGTTTGCCATTACTCAAGTAGAGCGGATCCTCTATTGTACAACAGAGGTCTGTTGCACCGCCGGAACTGCTCGATCACGATTGATTGGTTCACATGCGAAGGGCCACCAAAATCCGAAAGTCGTATAAACTGCTCGATCTTGATCGAGCGGCTATGGTTGTACAACAAACTCTGTTGTACAACAGAGGAGCTGACTTCCTACTCAAGACCCAACTATCAACTCCTCAGCTACAACATTGGTGGTCGATTTGTAAGATATAAACTAGTTGAAATACTAATTCATACTCTTATGGAATACTCAAAGAAAAGATAAGAGAACATCTCTCCAAGTCCACCATAAGAGACCAATTAAAAAATGTTAAGGATATGATTTTGAAATAACATTTTGAGTTTCTGTTTGTAGGTTATGATAGAGTTTGCATACTTCACAGTAACAAACATTTTTCATCTCAAGCATATACAACTGCTAGATATGGAGATGATGGGAGGTTTGACCTGCACATAATAGAAACTCGGAGAATACGAATCAAATTCCACAAATAATTGACTCATCATATTAACGAAAATGCAATCTCAGAATAATTTTTGATTGCGATATGAAATCGCATTATAACGAAAACTATTTCTGCATTACTTTGTGAAACATATAAGATAGAGATTTATACTTTTGATGCGTGTAGTTTCTAAAAGAAGAGACCTCCTTAATCAAGTTTGGTATGACAACTCTAGCACTCGTGGGTGTGATTATGAGTCATGATCCTCCTGCGAACTTGAGAGACTATTCTTTCCACCAATAGCTCATGCTACAATTGATGTAGATAGATCATCTTTCTCCTAATTTCATCTGACAAAAATCAACTTCTTATTCTCGAGCACGAAGCATGCATAGGAAGACAGATCCACTTATATTTGGGCATGTCCAATGGAGAGGTGAATGGAAGATGTGGTGAACAGTTAAAGGGTTGAGGGAGAAGGGTTATAGGGGACAACAACTTTGAGAATACTAGAGAGATTGATCTATCTATTTTTCTCCTCTTGGAATTGGGACAAGAATGATTGGAATTGAATGAATGAGAAAGGAGGCCAAGTCTCCCTTTTATAGCCATATTGTGGAAGACCGTGGTAGATAAATGTGGGGATTTGTCACCACCAAAAAAATCAATATTCAAATCATACTTGGACTTGGTTTGTGATAATTGTGAAATTCTCTCTATTGAGAATTGCCTATTATCACTTTGATAATTCTTGAATTATTACTTGAGATAATTCAATAATTATCTTATGATAATTCTTGAATTATATTATGATGATAATTTCCAATAATCTCTTTAGAATAATTAACCAATTATCCTCCAATTAATGAATCCAAACCATTAGTTTAAAATTAAATGTAAATCTAATTTACATTTTATTAATGAAGAATGTGAATCCAATTCAATTGAACATTAATTATTATGTGAATCATATTCATATAAACCTCAATAGTAAATATGAATCACACTTATATTAATATTAACTATTATGGATCAATATCCACATCAATAAAATACCAACTATGTGAATGGTATTATTATATTCCCATGTAATTAATCAACGATAATAGCAATTATCTTCATTATCAATTACTCAACGTATGATGCCTAATCTAGTTTGCACTTGTGTATTACATTCATGAATATTTGGAAATAATATAAAGGAGATTATATAGACAACATACTGTGACTTGATATTTAGATTTACATTTAATATCAGAGTTCTAACCACTTTGAGTTATCTCATTTAGTTAGATATTGTACCAATTTCTATAGTTGACTCTAAACACTTTCGGATAAATATCCAATTCATTGGATCTAGAAATATGGTTGTAAGAATTGATATTTCATCCAACTAAATATCATTCATTTGACCTCTAAGTTGAGTCACTAAAATTAATTTGCTTTCATCATTGCATCATGGTGTATGATCTACTACAATCGCATAGACTTGAGCACTCCCACTACTCATGCATTTTACTTATTGGAAACTATGAATAACACAAAGTTCAATTAATAGATTTCTCAATCTACCATTGGGCTACATCATCAATTATATGTTGTTCAAAAGCATATATTAATATTTTCACATTCTTATCATGTTTCATAAATAAGATGACCATCAATGGAATTCGTTATAAAATCAATATCTCATGAGTAAGTCCATGACTTTCGATTCAGTAAGTATGAACCTCCATGATTTCTTTGAGGGATCATACATATTGTTGGAGTATTTAGTTGTACACCACTTGAGTTGTAGATGGGTAAATGGATCACTCCAGGATCCATTTACCACATCCATGTGTTTAGTCCCACATCTACCAGTGGTGGGACTTGGAGGCTCTGTGTTGGCTATATAAGAAGACCCAGACCTCCTGTATCCATGGAGAAGTTTAGTAGACACATATAGCCATTTGAGGCCTTCTCCCGTGGGTTTTATCCCTCTCCTTAGGGAGTAAGGTTCCACGTACATCCAAGTGTCAATGTTTCAACTTTCCTTATATTTTTCACCCTGTTTATCGATTATGCTTCTGCTTCTTAGATTACAACATGGTATCAAAGCGGGTCGATTCCTGAGGATTTTGTCTTTTATTTTTGTTCGAGATTCATTTTTGATGTTCTTGAAGATATATTCTTTGAAGATTATCGATGTATAGTTCAAGTTCGAGTTTTTAGGGTTCCTTTTTGAAACCCTACTCCCGTAAAAATCTTGTTCTGTTCTTCCCTTATTCCAAAGAATTCCAGTTTTGCGAGTCGTTGCTCTTCAGATCTTCAGTTCTACTGCAAATCAGATCTTCAGTTCAGAACCAGATTTAGCCGCAGGCCATGAAGCCATCTAGATGTTAAAAGCCTTTCAATCTGTTCGTAGGTTGCAGCTACAGGCAGGCGGATCTCCCCTCCAGCACGTCTTCTCCCGGGGCGAAAACTCTACCATTGCATACACGCGTTGAAGGAGCTCCTGGCGGCAAGCCCTCAAGGCTCCAGACCCCTCTCCTCGATGCTTGAGGATCTTGGTGAACTCCAACGCGGCACAGGCAGAGCCCTATCAGTGTTCCATCATCTTCCAAGCGTGGCATTTCTCATCGGAGGTGGCTTTCCCCAGCGGTTTTTCCTCGTACTGACGGCGCCCCCAAGCTCCAGGCTGTATGAGTGTGCTCCAGGCGTTCGCCAAATGCACAGGCGGCTCATCTCTTCTCTCCCAATGGTGCGACCCCCCTATGAACCTTCTTCAACCTGAGCAGCGATGGAGGCTTCGGCGCCTCCAGGTGGAGGTGCGGCTCCTCGCACCCTCCTCATCCTGGTGGCGAGCATCAGGGCAGGCGATGCCCTTCTCCTTCGCCCCACTCCAGCAAGGTCACGTGGCAACTCTTCTCCAAATGACGTAGCAGCGGCAACCCTTGTTGGGGTCGGGGGTTTTGACGAAGGGTTTACCAAGTGGGAACCTAAGGCTGCTCGATTATAAAAAAATTATTTTATTGTAGAGCCCAAGTGGGCTAAAATGAAAAAGGGGGGAGAGAGAGAGAGTGCATAGTGTCGTGGACATTAAAAAAGGGTGTCCAGCAAAAAAAGGAAAAAAAGAAAGGGGGCTGCTGGGCTGATTTTGAAAAAAAAGGAAGCGATAATCCCTTTGGATCATATTAAAAAAAGAAAAGAAGTGTGTTTCAAAAAAACATTTCTGTTTTTTCGAAAAGGGCGCGTACAAATAAAAGAACGTATGCATATTTCCAAAAAAAATCGTAAAAAATGAAACGACTTATTTACAAAAAATTTTGATGAAATGATTTTGATTGAGTAAAGCTGAGAAAATTTTCATGTGACGACTTATTTGGTTTTGTTTCTCCCCATTATCATGTCTTCTCCCAACTTTGTCAATACCACTGTTTTCCGACAAGTGTGAGAGAAATGAGGAGTATAGTGTAGAGTTCTTCGGCATCATATATCACTCTAATGATTCAGATTCCAGTTCCAATTCCAGTTTAGAGACAGATTTCAGATTCTAGTCCAGATGCTCGTATCAGACTCTACAGTTCAGGTATTCAGAATTGACGTCAGATGTCTTCCGAGTCTTCGGTTTCAGATATGCACATATATGCAGTCTTCAGTTAGATGTGCACATGTTCTCCATCTTTTTAGTGGTCCCCATCATTCTTGTTTTGTCGGCCAGAGTTTTCATGTGTTCCATAGGGACTCCAGAATAGAGATCCCATTCCCTATGCCATGTTGCTAGGGTTTCATGTGGCTTCATAGGGACTCCAGAGTAGAGTATCATTCTCTGTCCCCATATAGGAGAGACCCAGTTCTCCGATGAGGAGACTTCCTTCAGACTCCATTCTCCAACGACCGTGGACTCCGATGAGGATTGCATTCCACGGCCTTTCAGTTCGTCTATTTTCAGAGATGGAGCAGTTGTCCACATTTTTGTGGCAGGCCAAAGTTCTCCAGGTGAAGACTCATTTTCAATGGTAGTAACTCTAACAAGCATAGTACAGAGCACATGCTCTCCGACGAGGAGATTCAATTGACTCACACTACAACCCATTTGTCCTCCTCACCTGCACGGCATGAGAAGCAACATCCTCGACGGCAGCCGATAGTTGCGCGCGTTGAGTTGATATTGTCTGTAGTGTCATGTAGTGTGAGTTGAGTTTCTTTCTGTTTGTCCAAGATGAGCATTTTATGCTCTAGCTTGAGGGGGAGTGTTGGAGTATTTGATTGTGTGCCACTTGAGTTGTAGATGGGTAAATGCATCACTCTAGGATACATTTACCACATCCATGTGTTTAGTCCCACATCTACCAGTGGTGGGACTTGGAGGCTCTGTGGAGGCTATAAAAGGAGCCCCAGACCTCTTGTATCCATAGAGAAGTTTAATAGACACTTATGGCCCTTTCAGGCCTTCTCCCGTGGTTTCATCTCGCTCCTTAGGGAGTAGGGTTCCACGTAAATCCATGTGTCAATGTATCAACTTTATTTATATTTTTTCTCTCTGTTTAGCGAGTATGCTTCAGCTTCTTAGATTACAACACATATCATATTCTCCTATATGTACACTAGCTCACTAGTATAATGATCGTGTCTGTCCATAAATATATTGGTCTTCTGATGAATCTCGTATTCATCATGCTAAAACTGGTCAATTAGACATTGTTCTCCACAAGTAATTTGCATTTAATAATTAATAGAGCATCATTAGCATTCATACAAGTGTAAATAATATTTGCATTTCATCATGCATAATTGCATTAAAAATCCTAAGTGTAAATTGGCCCAAAAAGCAACTAACTTCTGCAGTTTTTTATTAATTCATCCTAACTCCGATTGACCCCAAATAACCTTCATTATGTAGATATTACTAACAAGAATAATTAAAAAATCCAAAAAATTACTAACTCAAAAAAGTGTCGAATAATTCCAAAGTCCAATTTCACATCTGACGGACTAAAATGCACATATCTTCCTCATACAGTATCTAATTTTGATCTACTCACTTTTAAAGTACTCCATTTTCAAATACCTTCAAAATAAGACCAATTTCATAAAATTCGGAGCTCATATGTGAAAGTTGGATTTTGAGCCTCTTTTGTGCATTTTAACTTTTTACGATTTTTGACCTGAGTTTTTATGTATATAATTAACCTTTTAATTTTATTCCTTCTTCATTTTTGTTCTTTGATGAAAGTTTTATTGAACGGCATAAAAATTTAAATCTAGATTAAAAACTGAAATCAATTAAACTGACCGTGTCCAAGTGTCCGTTGTGAGTCTCTACAAAAGTTATGTGTTTCGTACTTCTATTTTATATCCCTATTTTCTTATTTATTAAAAATCCAAACAAATTAAATTAGTGTGTAATTAATTTTCTCGTATTTTATCGTATTTTTTCTATAGTTTTTATCCTCTTTTAAAACCACCAATAAATTACAAAGTCCCAAAAAGCATATTTTCTACACATAGAGAACCACCAAAAATATCACTTTGAACAGATGATCTCTTTTGTCATTGGTTCTTCATGAAAGTTGCAGATCTCGTCGAGACGAACAACTTTTGTGAAGAAAATTTTTCGAATCGAGGTCTCCTTCTATTTCGTTTCTAATTTCATTCTTCTTCTTTATTTTTGAATTTTTTTGGATGACACATGGCAATCCTTGAGCGTGCAACATGGAACCCATCTCACCCCTAAACCCTCTCTTCTCTCTCCTAGGTCACGTGACATGCATGTGACCGCTCCTCCACCCTGGTCACGTGCGAGGCACGTGACCCGCACCCTCCCCTTCCCTAGTCGTTCTGCCTCCTTGTAATGGTCGTCGTCCTTACTCCCTCCAGCCATTACGAGGCCAGTCGCTCGCGCAACGCTCCTCCCATCGCCACCTCCTATAAAATGCCCTTCACTCCAGCCTCCATCGTCATCCGCCATTCCCCTGACGGCTGGTGACAGCAGCCTTATCGGCGAGATCCAGAGGCTCATCCTCCTCTGTGGCTTCTCCAATCAGCCAGAGATTCGTCGTGGCCTCGCCCTACAGCTGAGGCGATCACCTAGAAGCGAGCTTTTGCTCCTCCAACTTTTGGCGAACCCCCCCCCCCTTCCAACCTTCTTCCTGTTCGTAACTCCTCCACCTCCAGAGCAACTCTGCCACCGCACATGCGCCCCCATCTCGCGTACCCCCGCACAAGCAGTGTGTGGCCGTGAACCCCCTCAACGCCACCTTTACCATGCCGCCATATTGATCGCCGACCTCCGCATCTCGTCCGCACCGCACCAACCGTGCTCCACCACCTGGAGCGAGCCCTCCGCTCGACCTTATTCGTTGAAGCCCCCGCTCCACCACCGCCCTCGACGTCGACCACCTTCCCCTCAAGCGGCTCGACGCCCCTTCGTCGTGCGCATCGGCCACCCATGGCCTTCGCCACTGCCTCCACCTCACGCCTGCGTCGACCACAAGGAGGAGCCCTCGCCTTGATCACCTGGGTCGCCCTCTCGTCGCTTGGTCGTGTCTCGGTCGAGCCCAAGCCCAAGCTCCTCCATCCTCGATCGTGCGCTACGACCCCTGCACCTCGATGACTCCGTTCGTTGGAGCCGCTAGCCGCTCCGCAGTTGTTATCGCCCTCCAGCAGCCATTGGATCAAGGGCAAGGCCTTGATCCAACAACCACGAAGTCACCATGGCGTCCCCTTCCCGAGCCTCGGCCCTAGCCTCGAGGCTCAAGCGCTCGAAGCACGTATACCTGCCATGTGGAGGCTCGGAATACCGAGCCTTCGCCTCATCGTCGAATCTCGCATCGCACGTGCAAGGCACGTATGTGGGCAAAAATTGCATCCATGCCCCCGCAAGTCCAAAAATTACAACCAGGTCCCCGCCGCCCCAGGTCACGTGCATTGCACGTGGCTCCTTGGGAAATTTACAAGAAGACTCCTCTGAGTTTCATTATTTGCAGATAAGTCCTTGAGGGGGCTAGTTTGAAAAGAAAATAATTATTTTTATTGCATTTCAGTCCCTGACATTTCAATTTAGTATATCTTTCTCATACGAACTCGGTTTTTAACGCATAATATGCCGTTTTGAAGCTTCTTTCATGCTCTATATCTTTGCATAATTTTTGGAAAGATCCGAGACTCTTTATTAGGGTTTATTATTCAAGAATCTATGTTGACATATGCAGGCTGATTTTTGACATTTTGTACCTTATTTTATTGAGGAAGTTCTGGATTCTTCAGGGACTTGATTGATGATATTTTGTTAAAGATTAACGCTCTTATTTTTATTTTGATAAACTAATCTCTGCAGGGGGAAAGACCAAGGAGGGATGATTGTATTTCCTTGATGTTTTTGAGGTGATTTTACCTGATAAATTCTTAGTGATAATTGATCTTATTCTTAGAGAATTAGTCTTTACAGGGTATAATCAAGGAGGATTTGATTTAATTCTCGATACTCTAATACTCTATTTACTTGAGGAGCAAATTATAATTTGGAGATCGAATATTTGATGATAAAAATCATTACGTGATCTCATTGATTGCAGGACTTTTCATAAGATCTATTGACATTCTTGCCTGCAACTTGGATTCGATAAATCTTTCTAGACTTTAATCTCTTTCATCTGTGATGTGAATTGAGGATTGATTGATTAACATTATTAGGATTAAAAATCTTAATCATGGATCATGTGCTGAATTCATCCGATCTGTTTAAAATATCTTAGCATTGCATCATCAGTAGATTTTCTCTTTATTTTCTGACATAGAAATTAATCAAGTAAATAATTAATTATTTAAATTAATTTCAGATCATGCAACTAAAAATCAATATTCCCTGTATTTGACCTTGGTAAACTAGCCAAGTAAAAATATTCCACAATATTCAAAGATTGTGATTTTTGTTGAATTATTTTTCGCCTCCTATACTACAATTCTATATAATTAAAGAGGCAATTTCGTGCTCATCAAATGGCACTGTTGCCGGGGAATGGCACATTTTTAGGATTTTAAATCATTTTTTTAATTATTTTTTGTGAAATTAATTTTTATGTCATTTTTTTCTTTTACATTTTATTTTACATTTCTCTCTTACTTCCGATACTAACCGTAATTTCTCTCTTCGCAGACTACTGGGAGCAAAATTTTGGGATTTAGATCAAGGATCTGCAAGGATGGGGATTGAATTTTAATTTTTGTGAGAGAGAGCTTAGTCTATATTTAATTTTCTGCATTATTCACAGGGTCCCTCTCTCTTTGTACCCTGTTAATTTGTAATATTCAGGACTTGACTCTCTATGGTGTGGCATAGAATTTAGGAGCACATACGCTAGCTTTAATTTTTATCCTTGATTGTGCTCGTAATTTTTAGGTCACACTTATGCACTAACTATACACACTGGTAGATCATTAAACTTAGCCAAATTCTTAAATCAATTCTTTCTCGCTAATAGAACTATCTGCTTAGGGTGATTTCATCTGTGCATATCATTTAGTGTAAATTTTAAAATTCCTTGTACTGCATCCCGCATGAGGAATGCGAGGATACACTGTAAGTCTTCTTCTTAAGCATGCATCATTGATTTACGCTTTCATTGGCTTTTTTGATTCTCCATCCTCAGTTTTACAACTTAAGAATTAAAGGAATTGGGAATGCTCATTAGGCGTGAATTTATGTGCTCACATTAACATCAGTGATAACCTTAATTTAAAATTGGGACTGCTAATCAAGGTGATTGTAAATAAAACTGACATAAAATTTACCCTTGTGTCTGGTGGAGAGAAACCCACTCGTTGTTTATATGAACCAGATCGCACATTTAGGGTAGAGTCAAACATCGAAAATTTTCATTCAAACTACTAATTTTAAAAACAATTAGCTACTTTTTAGTGAGGATTTTGAGTTGTCGTTTTACGGTCTGACTTCCCTTACAGAGTGGGTGGTTAGAGGACCTTGCGTAAGGCTCCGTCCTCAAGTAACACGTGTAGCCATTTAAACGGTCCATACTTACAACTATACTGGTTGAAAGTAGGTGCAACTATTTGTATGAACTCGGGATAGTCTTTGTGAAATAATTCAGCACCTAACAGCTCTGCTTAAAATTTCAAGATTGATTTGTACTTAAATTAAAATTGAAAAGATAAGCGGCCGAGCCCTAACGTGCCTTCACCAAGGTTGAGTTGGTGAATCTATGTGTTTGTTTTGTGTTTGATTTGTGTGCTCAAAGACCTTGCAATCGCAAACAATATCGTGGTTCGCAGATCATTCCATACCTCTCTTGAGAAGATGTCTGCACAATAGTCTTCTATCTCGATCTCCACGACCATGTCCCGATATCCTTCTTCTCACACTTCTCAGGGGAACCTGCTCTTCAAATCAGGTCCCCCTAAGCCATCATTCTCTTCCCTCCCATACATCCAACCCTATGACCATACTTCTTCTTGGAATAGCCCTCTCTCACATTTTGACAATCTTAAGGACATAAGAGAGCGAGCAGAATTGAGGATGGAAACTAGAGTAACCGATATTGACAGAGAAACACGATTTCCGATTACTATGGACTCCCAAGCTCTTGAACCATCCCTTACTCAGGTTGACTTTCTTTCTGAGAATGATTAATTTTCCTTTGATAATTCACGAGCAAACCAGAGTCAAGGAAATATGACTTATGACCAGATCATAATGACTATGAATAATTAATACTCTACTTGAGGTTACATAGCAGAATCACGACATATGGATAATGATTATTCAATCACTAGTCATGAGATGTTTGAGGATGAGATTGCTTGAATTAATCATAGAGCAGACACTTTAATAAGAAAATATATGATATCATCCAACCTATGCAAAATTCAGAAGAAGTGAGGCCACCACCTTGTGAACCACTAAATCAGCATGTGACTAACAATCAGACACAATCACTGACCTTTGACCCCCCTACTGATCATATCATAGAAAATATCAAAAAATTAAAAAAATAGAAAATTCAAAAAAATTGGGCAATTCTGAAATGGAAGCATTTTGCAAAAGTCTGATCTTAGAGCTTCCATTGATCAAGGCCATACACTACAAGAAAATGCAGTTTTTGCGACTATACAATTGCTACTACACGTTGTGGCAATGTAGTCGCAAGTGTTTTAACCACTGTTTTGCGACTACAACACCACCATTACGTGGTCGATAAAGGTTTACGACTGCTTATAGTCGCCATCTGTGGTAGTAAGTTTGTGCGACCACATTGCGACCACATTGTAGTCGCAACGTGGTGGTAAAATTCGGCGAAAACTTTAGCGGGCTCCCGCCAATCAAAGCCCTAAATCCATGCCCCTTTGCCTACCCCTCGTCCCCAACCCCTTGAAACCACATTCTCCCAATCGTCCCCAACCCAATCCCCCTTCTCCGACCGCTGCTTGCACCTCTCCTCCACGCCGTTGTTCTCCTCAGGGTTCCTCCCCCTCTCCAGCACCTCTTCCTCATCTCCAAGCTGCGATTTCCATCTCTCTGTCACCTCCTCCTCGTCTCCAAGCTGCCCCTCCACCGCGTCCTTCTTCTTCTGGCTGACACCTCGCCCTCTCCACCACCTCCTCCTCGTCTCGAAGCTTCTTCCTCCCCTTCTTAAGCACCTCCTCTTCATCTCCTCATCTCCAAATGAAAGGCTGGAGACTTTCAAAAAGCAGCTCATGCAGTCACTATGTGAAGAAAATTCCCCTGTAAGCTTGACTGTTTTGCATTTAGCATGAATGCATGCATAGCATTGTCTCCTTTCCCCAACAAAACTAGATGTGTTTCCATTGTAGTTTTCAGATAATTTAGTTCTCAATGGATGCTTTTCCAACACCCCCCAGATGGAATTTTAACTCTCTAATTCTTGCAGCCCCTAGTACCACAATACAAAGTTACTGGCCTACTCCGTACATCACCCCACGACTTACCCCTACTATTTCACCAGAAGTTGCATCGACAAGCACCTCCCCTCGTAGGTATTCTACTGCAGGATCACTGAGAATGAAATCTGGTGCCACATCGCTTGCAAAAGTTCGCATTGCCGATACCACATCTCCAACAAACCCACGTTTCTCCGCATCACCAGCCAAATCTCATATTGATGCAAAATCTGCACTTGTGATTTGCAATTACCGAATAAAAGCCATAAACGAAGAGAAGATTGTTGTTGATTATGCAGCAATTTTTTTTCTAAAAAAATGCAGCGAAATTTGATTTCCAGTGGTCTTCTACTCTCTTTTAAGGAACTCATTGTTGAATTTCTATGAAATATTTGAAATTTTACCATGTTTACATCAGGATTGGAGATATGGTTGTTTGTAGGCTCTATGGTTAAGGGTTGTACTCACGATGCATGTTTATTCGTTAGTTTCATGTTACCAATTGAGAAAGCTGTCGGATCTAGTGGCTCCTATATGTATGTATATATGAGTGTTTATTACTCTATACGGTGGATCTAATTTCTTCAATGGAGCAGCACCGGTTCCGGTGTTAACATTATTAACTACGTAAGCTTTGGTGTTCTTGGCATTATGTTTTTTTTCATATTTGCAGGGATGACTCTTTGTATGCAGATCTTGTGGAATGAGTACTCGAGATGCCATGGGAGGGAAGCGTTGCATCATCAAACACGTAAGTCCATCTGCTTCGAGCAATCTATTCTTTCAAGAACACATCGTTCGATGATTCAATCTTACATGACTGTTTTCAGTGACAATCCTTTTTTACAGTGGCCAAATATTCCTGAATAATTTCTTGCTTTTTGTGTAAAAATGTACAGTTACAATTACGTCACAATTAACGTCACGTTAATATACATAACAAAGACTTTAGGTTGCTTGTTCATTGCTAATTGTATATGCACTACACTCACCTCACTCTAACCTTGCACTTTCATCTATGTACTAGACAACTTTATGTAAGCCAAGAAGACCACATCAATTGTCTTAAGACCAAGCTTCTTTAATTTGTGTTTTGGGACTAGACCTACATTTTGATATATTTAAAACTTGGTTACGTATTTCTCCATAGTTCATATGCTACTATCATTATGTTTCTATGGAAATTTGGAAGGCAAGTTGTGTTTCAGAGTCTGTGATAAACAAAGACCCCGCCCTAAGATTCACCACTTTAACTCTGTCCTTAGTCATGGTTTTCCAACATTGGTTGTCTAATGACGACCAGGCCACCTTCCTTTCTATAAAGGTCCATTATGACCTCTGTGTATTGCACATGAATGTTCTAATTCTGTAGTGTTGCAAAGTGTTCCCTAAAGTGTCTTATCACCCGCATCCCACATTTAATTGAGACATTGAATTCCCAGTCAAAATTTTAGACCTATAACAAATTGGATTCGGGATCTGTCAAAATTTCAACTAAGGGAAGCTTGTGGATCGGTGCTAAAGGATGTCTCACTTTAGCCCACGAATGAAGAATTCATCAATTCATTCTACGGTTTTGGAGTAAAAGCAAAACCTTAGGATAGTTTTTTTAAATCCCTACAGATTTACAAAAAAAAAGGATAAGGGAAGGACCACACTTGGCAGGTGGACCCCACCCTCCAGAAAGATTGATAATAATAATCTTCAATTGAAAAGTAATACTTGTGCCATAGTAATGAAGATGAAGCATTATTTACGCAAATAGTTTTTTAAACAGATCATACCAAATAAGACACCAAATTTGCATTCAACACAAGAATGTCAACTTTCAAGGTTATCTTTGTGCACGAAGACCAATGCTGTAATACAATGAAGATAATTCTTCCGAAAGTCATCCAAACTCCCAAGTATTAGATACCATCTCAACCTTTTTTTAAGAAATCCCAATTTTCCTTGGTGCAGTAATCACGACAAGTAGAAATGCAACATATTAGACAGATTTATATGAGGTTCACAAGTCTGGATCCCTGATTAGAATTGCAATATATTGGAGTATAACTGACTCAAATTAGCATTTTTTTATTCTCAAAAAGGAAAAGGATGCAATTTTCTCTTTCTAGTTTATCTCCGTATATATTCCATGCACATTTCCATAAAAAATGGAATTTCAGAGTTTTATGTAGCTGATCCATTTAGGTCCTGTTTGGTTGGAGAATAGGCCCTGGAATAAGGGGTCAATTCTCCTCCCGACACGATTCCTAGTGGTACGACTATTCCCCATTATTCCATCTTATTTCACTCTTATTCTTATTTTTATCCCACCTTACCTACCTTTATTTCACCTTATTCTCCTTATTCCTATCCTCCAGTCGAACAAAGAATAGACCCTTATTCTCCTTATTCCTCATCCTTATTTTTAAGGGAATCCAAGGCAACCCAAATGGGGGCATTTGAAAGATATTTATGAAGCCATCAAGAGAATGTTGATATTTCTTGTCTATGGGAAGTCAAGGACTACAAACTCGGGGAATGGAACAACTGTATGACTACACCTCCCTTCACTACCGATACATGTTCAATTGAAAATTTGTTATACAAGTATCTAAATTTATAAAATCCATGTTAGAATTATGAAATTTGGATTTAGAACAAAATCTAACCAGTGCCAGAAAACTGGTTGTTTCATACTACGAGCATTATTGCATTCGCATTCGTGCAGGCTACAAGGTACTTTCTTATGTATATGGTCTGAAATTAGTATATAATATATCATGCACATTGTAAAATAAGGGTATGTCATGAGAGACATACTTAGTCCCCTTTAAGAAATCTACTATGAGATGGTAAGAGAAGGATCCTTTTGTTGCTAAGATTAATTCACAATTCTGAGTATGTCATAAGTGTAGGAGAAGGCTTTGTATGTCCCTAAGATCGAGTAGAAGAATATGGAATGCAAGAAGATCCTTGTGGCTTTCACTGACAATGAGGTATGAAGACCTTCAATGATATATTTAAATTTAAATATATATTGATTTGGGAGCTCATTTAAGGTATGGAAATTTAAGTAGGAACGCCATATTATCTAGTAATAGTTGTATTATACTGTTCAAACTTTGTAATTTCAAAATCATATGTGTTGTCTAGAACTTATAACTCCTTTTTTACAATTTTTTTAGTCTACCTTTTGTTTTGTGATATGGATAGTCAATGCAGGTTCACATGAACTACTGTGAAGTTATGCTTTGTTGGTTGCAATATATGTGTTTGATTTTTACTTCTATATGAATTATGTTTTCTAATGTGTGCATTAGTTTTTTGGATATTAGTTTAAAAAAAACCTAATTGATTATATTATATATTTTCCAATGCTAATATGTTGTGACACTTGAGGAGCGTGTTGGACGTTATAGGTCTGAATTTTATTTTACAATGCTATTATTATCATGACTTGAATGTGTGTAGGCAAGAGGATACGAGTAACTTAAGGTTGTTCATTGAGGATTTCTTGGTGAAATGGGTATATGCTTGACGGAAGTGGTATACAAGCAAGATTTATTCTTCTTAATGATGATTGTATTAGGTTGTAACTACAGGTTGGAAGATCTCAAATAGCTTGGATGATTATATTAGCTTCTATTATATTATCTTGTATTATACTACAGGAGAATCATATAATGCAGGTGGTCACTGATATTTTTTTTATTTGGACAACAGAATTTGCGACTACATTGCTACTGCGTTGCTACCAGTGCCACATCAATGTAGTAGCCATGTGGTCGCAGATAGAGTGGTGTGTGGTGACAGAAACAAGATATGCTACTACAATTCGACTACCTTGCTACTATAGTGGTAGCAAAGTAGTAGTAAGAAGGTCGTTATTAATAAAACAATGGTGGTCATGTGGTCTTTAGATGTTCGCTCTTTGTGGTGGTACCATTGTCGCAAAGTAGTGGCATTTACTTGCAATATAGATGATAGTAGATAACCGAACTGCGACTATTTCTCGACTCTCAACGACTACGCTTACGATTACATAACGATTACATTGTAGTCGCTAAATATTTGCGACCGTCTCGGCCCGACCACACATTTTACTACTACATGTGGTCGCAAATGTTCTTTGCGACCACATTGGCACCATATAGCCATCACGTTGCTACCATATTTGTTGTCGCAAATTCTGCATTTTCTTGTAGTGATAGAATATGTGCTCGGAGTCGACTAAACCCCAAAAAGATGGGCAAGAAATGATCAAGGACTGAATATCATGTCGTATCTATGGCCAGCTCTTTGGTGATGAATCATAAAATCAAAAGCCGTAAAGTCAAGCAGTTGACTCGGATCACATGTGAAATTGAGGATACCTTATTCACTCTGGTTAGGTTAGACAACGACTCTACTTTAAACATCCTTCCCAAGTTCGTCTTTGACCAACTCAAACTGGGACAATTCAAAAAGACTAGGGTGATCGTTCAATTACCTAATCGACCCACCAAAAGGCTACGGGAGATTGTTTTGCTCGTCGTAAACTTTTGGGGTGACAGACATAAAGTTGGCATTATTGTCCTTGACATTGAATACCCCGGAAGGTTGTCTGAGTCTCCTATCATTTTAGGAAAACCGTTCTTAGCCTTTGCTAAGGAGATCGTCAATTATGAGACTCAAGAAATCAAGTTCCCAAACTCGGACCACAATGAACAAATCCTCAATGACACAACCTACTCTGAGGAAAACCAACTTGAAACCGACAGTTGTGATCAGGAGACAAACAGTTCACATTATCAGATATCTCCTCATGGCACGTAGATACAAACCCTAGGAGAGTCACCTGAAAGAGTGACTGTTGAACAAACCTCATATTCTCATCACCCTAACACTGCTCCTAGGAGGAATCGAGATTTTGGAGCTTATGATGAGTTGGATCATTATTCTGAGGAACGTCACGATTATTTAAGTGGTCCGATTTTCAAGTCGGCGGTAATTCATGAGATACTTAAACCGTACAAGGAACTGACTCTGGAAACATTCGATGTCACCAAAATTCACGATCATCGGGAAGTGACATCAACATCCCCAACCAACACACACAAAACCACCAGGAACAATCTCCCTTTCCCGAAGTAGTGTATGACCCTACAATAATTGGTCGACTTTTACGGGGATTCATCCGACGAAGAACTCATAAATACCACACCGGTTACCAAGAAAGGGAGATGAAGACTGTCCAACTTCCTCCCAATACTTCTCAAAGAAACAAACCGACCAAGAAAGTCACCTTTGATCTTAGACATCAGGTGATTTCTGAAGAGTCCTCATCTGGTCTTGAAGTGGTTCATCAAGTAAGTGCAATAGGTATAGCTCGGATCCATGGGCACTTACCTCTGATTGACAATAGTTGGAGATCCTCTGCGTATGATTACTATTCCCATGAGGATGACTCTGACGATGGTTGGTCTTCTTCATCCACCCTCTCTTCATCGCCCTCCATACCTCCATACTATCTCCCGCCACACTCCCACAAGAAGGTTCATCGCAAACCTCCTTGATCTTGTACATCCTCAAATCTACTCGGTTCTTCATCCGTAATTACCTGATCATACTTAGGCTGACCTGAGCCTAAGTATAGGGGAACCGGTATCATTGTGTAACATCACTTCTCTTCTTTTTATTTTTCGCTCATCTATATTTAGTGTGAGCTATGTCTACATTTCACTTTGTGCCATGAGGACATAGCACGCGCTAAGTATAGGGGGTGTTTGTATATATTTTACTTACTTTATTCGTAGCTCGTGCTTTAATTGTTTTCATCTAACATCGGGGATGGGTACAAGTATCGTATATTATACTAAATGCTTTTTGTAAATAGTACATGTTTTTCAAAAAAACCAAAAAAACTTTTTGCATAAAAAATTCATTCATGGTCTTGGATTTTATTAAGCATCTCATGCATTCCTTGGTTGATATATTCCTGACACATTCACTATCACTCAAGGCTTGAGGATTTGAGGACACTTGATTTCTGTGATCTTGAGAGTTTGAGTTAACATGCCTTAGTCATTAGGATTTTCAAACTTAATACTCCACACTTCCCTAGTTTTAAAGATTTGAGTGCTATATTGCACTCTTCATCTCTACCTTTTAAAGAATATGATCAGCATATCACTTTCACAACTGCATGATTGATGAGATGAGTTGAGTTATCACTTAAGGAACCAGGACTGGTGATTTGAGTCTAGACCTGATCTAATGATGCTCAAGGATGGGATAAAGTTAATGAAGGATTCAAGAAACCTGAGTGTCAGCTACCCATACCCAGTATGTGAACAAGTTCGCATGCTATCGTTTGATATTGACCTATGTGCCATGGTGTGATGAAACATAATTAATTGTTGATCAATGTGCGCCAACTTTTGGTAAAAGCAGTGGAGCTAGCCAAAAAGAAAAGAAAAGAAATGTTCAAAGAAAAGCCCTATCCTCCAAAAGTCAAATTACAAATAATCTTCCACTAATGGCAAGCGCTCCCAACCATTTTCAAAGTGTCCACTTGGACCAAGCACTAATTAGGACCAAGGAGTCAGGCTGACACCATAAAAGGGCTCTGCATCGTTAGCGATACAAGTCTAGGTGTTGAAGGTACCTTGATACTCAAAAGAGACACACCCCAGTGTACTCCCAGAAAAACAAGTGCGGACGACTCCAAATTCTCTTGACGGGCACACTGATCAACAAAATAAAAATACATGTGTTGAGTAAAAAGGCACTTAAGAGGCTCCTTGTTCCAGTGTGAGGGAGAGAAAAATATACACAATCCTATACCCTCCATCATCTGGTTGTTCATCTATATTTCAAGTCTGACAGACTGATGAGACGGTTGATTGAAGCAAGAATAAACTTATTCCCTAGTGTTGAGGATTAGACCTAGAGGAGAGTCTCATGGACTGGAACTTTGGGTGATGTCTCGACTCAACTCTCATGAATGCAGTACACTAAAAGTCATATCCTTATATTTTATGTACAAAAAGAGAGTCTGAAAATTAGAGAAGTTGGATTCCTTCTGACTAGAGCATGGTTGAGCCCAAAAATTTAGGATTACTTAAATTGAGGGTTTTTGAAAAAATTGAGCCTTGAAAATTCACACGCACAGTCAGGGAATTATCCAACTAAGTCATTCATTCATTTATGCTCGGGGACAAGCATGGTTTAAGTATAGGGGTGTGATGAATATCGTATTCATCATACTAAAAATGGTCAATTAGGCTTTATTCTACACAAATCATTTGCATTTAAAAATTAATAGAGCATCATTAGTATTCATACACGTGTAATAATATTTGCATTTCATCATGCATAATTGCATTAAAAATCCTAAATGTAAATTGGCCCAAAAAGTAGCTAACTTCCATAGTTTTAAATTAAGTCATCCTAACTCCGATTGATCCCAAATCACCTCCATTATGTAGATATTACTAACAAGAATAAAAAAAATACAAAAAAAATTACTAACTCAAATAAGTGTCAAATAATCCCAAAGTCCAATTTCACATATGACGGACTAAAATATACATATCTTACTCATACAGTATTCGATTTTGGTCTACTCACTTTTAAAGTACTTCATTTTCAAATCACTTCAAAACAAGACTAATTTCATAAAATCCGGAGCTCATATGTGAAAGTAGGGTTTTGGGCCTCTTTTGCACATTTTAACTTTTTGCGATTTTTGACCTGAGTTTCTATGTATATAATTAACCCTTTTAATTTTATTCCTTCTTCATTTTTGTTCTTTGATGAAAATTTTATTGAACGGCATAAAAATCCAAATCTAGATTAAAAGTGAAATCAAAGAAACGGACCATGTCCAAGTGTCTGTTGTGAGTCTGTACAAAAGTTGCGTGTTTCGTACTTCTATTTTATTTCCCTAATTTCTTGTTTACTACAAATCCAAAAAATTAGATTAGTGTGTAATTAATTTTCTTGTATTTTATAATATTTGTTTCTAGAATTTTTATCCTCATTTAAAACCATCAAAAATTATAAAATCCAAAAAAGCTGGTTTTTTATACACATAGAGGACCACCAAAAATATCACTTTGAACAGATGATCTCTTTTGCTCATGGGTTCTTCATGGAAGATGTCGATCTCGTCGAGATGAACAACTTTTGTGAAGAAAATTTTTCGATCCGAGGTCTCCTTCATTTTCTTTTCTAATTTCCTTCTATATTTTTGAAATTTTTTCGGGGTGACACGTGGTAGCCCCTGGGTGTGCCACGTGGCACCCCATCTCACCCCTAAACCCTCTCTTGTCTCTCTCCTAGGTCACGTGTTGTGCACATGACCACTCCTCCACCCTGGTCACGTGCGAGGCACGTGACCCGCACCCCTCCCCTTCCCTAGCTGTTCTGCCTCCTTGTAAAGGTCGTCGTCCCTGCTCCCTTCGATCGTTACGAGGTCAATCGCTCGCGTAACGCTCCTCCCATCGCTGCCTCTTATAAAATGCCCTCTACCCCAGCGTCCATCGTCATCCACCATTCCCCTGACGGCTGGTGACAGCAGCCTTATCGACGCGATCTAGAGGCTCACCTCCTCTGTGCTTCTCCAATCAGTCGGAGCTTTGTCGTGGCCTCGCCCCACGGCTGAGGCGATCACCTGGAAGTGAGCTTTTGCTCCTCCAACTTCTGGCGAACCCCCCCCCCTTCCAACCTTCTTCCTGTTCGTAACTCCTCCGCCTCCAGAGCAACTCTGCTACCACACATGCACCCCCGTCTCGCGCACCCCCGCATAAGAAGTGTGTGGTCATGAACCCCCTCGACGCCACCTTTACCACACCGCCATACTGATCGCCGACGTCTGATTCTCATTTTCACTGCACCCAGCGCGCGCCACCACCTGGAGCGAACCCTCTACTCGACTCCGTTAGTTGGAGCACCCGCTCCAACCGCTGCCCTCGACGTCGACCACCTTCCCCTCAAGTGGCCCGATGCCCCTTCGCCATGCGCATCGGCCTCCCACAGCCTTTGCCACCGCCTCCGCCTCACGCCTGTGTCGACCACCAGGAGGAGCCCTCACCTTGATCACCCATGTCGCCCTCTCGTCGCTCGACCGTGTGTCGGCCGAGCCCGATCCCGAGCTCCTCCGTCCTCGGTCGTGCGCCACGGCCCCCGTGCCTCGACGACTCTGTTCGTTGGAGCCCCCAACCTCCAGCCGCTCCGCCTTCGTTATCGCCCTCCAGTAGCCATTGGATCAAGGGCAAGGCCTTGATCTAACGGCCACAAAGTCACCACGTCATCCCCCTCCCGAGCCTCGGCCCTATCCTCGAGGCTCAGGCGCCCGAATGTCGTGTACTTGCCACATGGAGGCTCAGAATATCAAGCCTTATCCGCATTGTCGAACCTCGCATCGCACGTGCAAGGCACGTGCGTGGGAGAAAATTGCATCCGTGCCCCCCGCAAGTCCAGAAATTTACATCCAGCTCCCCGCCACTCGCCACCCCAAGTCATGTGCATTGCACGTGGTGCCTTGGGAAATTTATAGGAAGACTCCTCTGAGTTTTATTATTTGCAGATAAGTCCTCTAGGGGCTATTATGAAAAGAAAATAATTATTTTTATAGATTTCATCCCTGACATTTCAATTTAGTATATCTTTCTCATACGAAGTCGGTTTTTAATGCATAATATGTCGTTTTGAAGATTATTTCATACTCTATCTCTTTACATAATTTGTGGACAGATTTGAGGCTCTTTATTGGGGTTTATTATTCAAGAATCTTTGTTGGCATATGTAGGCTGATTTTTGATATTTTGTACCTTATTTTATTGAGGAAGTTCCAGATTCTTCAGGGACTTGATTGATGATATTTTGTTAAAGATTAACGCTCTTATCATTCATGATTATTATTATTATTATTATTTTAGTAAACTAATCTTTGCATGGGAAAGACCAAGGAGGGATGATTGTCTTTCCTTGATGTTTTTGAGGAGATTTTACATGATTAATTCTTTGTGATAATTGATCTTATTCTTAGAGAATTAGTCTTTGCAGGGTATAATCAAGGAGGATTTGATTTACTTCTCGATATTCTAAAACTATATTTACTTGAGGAGTAAATTATAATTTGGAGATCAAATATTTGATGATAAAAATCATTACATGATCTCATTGAATGCATAATTTTTCATAAGATCTATTGACATTCTTGCCTTCAACGTGGATTCGATAAATCTTTATGGACTTTAATCTCTTTTGATCTGTGATGTGAATTGAGGATTGATTGATTAACATTATTTGGATTAAAAATCTTAATCACAGATCCTATGCTGAATTCATCTGCTCTATTTAAAAATTTCTTAGCATTGCATCATCAGCATATTTTCTCTTTATTTTCTGATATAGAAATTAATTGAGTAAATAATTAATTATTTAAATTAATTTAAGACCACGCAACTAGAAATCATTGTTCCCTATGTTCGACTTTGGTAAATTTGTCAAGTAAAAATATTCCACAACATTCAAAGATTGTGGTTTTTGTTGAATCGTTTTTCGCCTCCTATACTACAATTTTATATAATTAGAGAGGCGAATTTCACGTTCATCATCTTCCAAGTGTACATACTCATATATATATATATATCTTTGGTCAAATGATGGGTATGCATTCATGAAAATGTATGCAGTACAGGACTTTAGTATCTCGATCACGTCAATTTGACACTTTAACTTGACTCATCCGACACATTGGAGTGACTATTCCTATGCACAAGATCAACATATGGAGTGGCGGTTGGACACTGGTCTTTAAAGAAGATTATCATGTCATATCAAACTGTAGATCCATCTTAAATATCAGTTATCAATGATAGTTGTGTCCTTGATCTAACTCTTCGGATCTATAGGTCTATATCAGCATGTGTAAGTAACTCAAAGGATCAACAAGTGTATGATATCAAGATGCACATTGATAAATATGTGATTCATCACTCTAAAAGTTGAAAATAGAGCTTCGTTCCCCAGCAATTAGCTGCATATTTCCATTTATTATGCATTATTCGCATTCATGCATATAGAATTAATATTCGGATTTTAGCATTCATAGTTGCATTAAATAAAGAAGCCAAATTCACTTGTAAATATTCACCTATATATTAGTTAAATTCACCTATTTGCATCTATTTTATACTAACTCCTAATCCAATAAAATCAACTCTATAGTGTATATATTACTAACACCAATAAAAGAAAAATATCAAAAGAATACTAACTTGTAAATTTGTCCAATAAAATCCAAATCCAAGTTCGAGACTAAGAGCCTTAAAATGTGCATATCTCCCTTGTGCAATGTTTGATTTAGGTATACTCACTTTTAAAGTATACATTCGAAGACCTTCAAAACAAGATCAATTTTATTAAAATCGGAGTTTGTATGTGAAACTTGGGTTTTGGGCCCCCGTTGTATATTGTACATATTGACCAAATTACCCTTCATTTTATCTTTTTATTTTCTTAATTGTTAAAAATAAAAAAAATAGATAAGTTGTAAATATAGCTTTTATATTTTCTCCACTTTTATTTTGATTTATTCGCTTCTTTAAAAAAATGACAAAAAATCTGTAAAAGATAAAAATACGATATTTTATATCTATGAATACCCCCAAAAATACTTTTTGTACAGTTGACTTCCTTTGATTTTCAATCCTTCATGGAAGATGTAGATCTCGTCGAGACGAGCAACTTTCATGTTGACTACTTTTTGAGTTGAGCTCTTTTGTTATTTCTTTTTTATTTTTCATTTGATTTAGTTTGTGATTTTTCTGGGAGCGACACGTGGCCGCTAATAGAGTCGCCATATGTCACCCCCATTTTTATTTTATATTATTTATTTATTACTTATTTATCTTATATTTATTTATTACTTTAATTATTATTTTTTATTTTATTTATTTATTTTAATTATTTACTCTAATTATTGTTATTTTTCATTATTTTAATTATTTTAATTATTATTATTATTATTTATATAAAATTTTATTCTCCACCACGTGGTCGCCTCTACGCGTGCCACATAGGACCCTATTCTCCCCCTTCTCTCCCGCACGACTTGCCCCTCGCGCAGCGCGCGTAGCTGCCAACTGCCCACCTCTGCCTCGTGTGGTGGCGCTGCAACCACCTGCATCACTCGCTCCCTCTCTCTCCTCTCCGTCCATGATCAATCAACCACCTCTGCCTCTACCCCGCGAGACCCGGTCCTCCGCAGTGTGACACCCATATCGATCGTCAACCGCCCTTAAAAATCCATCTCGTTGCCGCCATTCAAACCATCCGTCATCTGAGGAGAGAGCTCCAGACAACCGTAGGTGACAGCTGCGGTACGTCACCATTGTGCAACAACATCCCCACCTTTTATCGAGATCCAAAGGAGGAGCCCATCCTGCTTTGCGTAGCTTCTTCCCGCAAGAGAGTTGCACCAGCTTATTGGCACCTCACCGGAGCACCAATTGAGGCACGACCCGGGGTCGAGTGTAGCTCCCCCATCTCTCCGGCGAACACCAGGCGAGCATTCTCGCACCGCCTTCTTGCTTCCTCCCTTTTTCCTCCACTTTGGATTCCTTTGTTTTTCTTCCATTCCTCTGTTCCTCCATTATTCTCCAAGCTCCTCCATTCCTCCGATCGTCGTTCACGCCTCCACCGCCGCTTCTAGTCGCAACTGTACGTGCTCACGCTTCACCACGATCTTCTTCGCTGGGCATGTGTCGCCCAGATTTTTGTGGAGCCCCATCAGGCTAGCACTCCAACACCGCCATCGACAGTGTCCGCCTCAGCCCATAGCCGCGCGGCCCTAGAGAAGCCTCTACTTAGGCATGCGTGCCTCCTTTGAGCCACGCCTCCAGTCGCCTCCCGCCGCAGCACCGGCCCTCTAGATCACTCGTGCCTCGCGTGCGCTCGAGCCACCCTAGTCGCATCATATTGCGCCCCCACTGCTCCACGCCTGCATCTCCTCGATGACTCCATTTCATCGCGTACCTCTACCTGGAGCAGCATCCCGATCTCCAGCCCGCAATGCTCCGCCCAAGTTCCTCTGTCCACGTGTCAGACATCCAACCTCCCTCATGTGAAAGGCACATGAGGTGCGAGGAATAATTACGTGAACCCCCCCCCCCCCTCATTTTCTGTGAATCTCACAGAAGTGCCCTCCACCTCCAGTTGCACGTGCACCTCTGTAGAAATTGCATTAAAGCCCCTACATCTTCTGCAAACAGCAAAGATATCCCTGCCTTCAATAGTCATGTGCGCAACATCCCCCTCCCCCTCCATGGATAAATTGCATAAATACTCGTGCAGGTATAGTAATTTCCTAACAGCCGGTCAGCATATTTGTTTTTGTCAATTTTATTTTTGTATTTGCATATAGAACTCGGTGTTTGTATGTTAATTTGAACCTACATTTCACGTCATTTTAATATTCTGAAAATTTCATATTGTAGAACAACTCTTGCTCTATCATTGTGGACATTGAATATATTTTTAGGAGTCGTGTAGGACATTAAATATATTTTAAGGAGTCGTATTTTATTTAATATCAATATTATTGTGGAAAATAGCTTATTTTACCCATTGTGTGATGTTTAATTTATATGAAATTAATTATTACTCCGAAAATTCTCGAAAATGTGTGCATGCCTCCTTTGAGCCACGCCTCATGTCGCCTCCCACCGCAGCACCGGCCCTCCAGGTCACACGTGCCTCGCGCGCGCTCGAGCCACCCTAGTCACATCATCTTGCACCCCCACTGCTCCATGCCTATCGCTCCTAGATGACTTCATTTCATCGCGTGCCTCTACCTGGCGCAGCATCCCGATCTCCAGCCCGCAATGTTCCGCCCAAGTTCCTCTGTCTGCGTGCCAGACATCCAACCTCCCTCATGTGAAAGGCACGTGAGGTGTGAGGAATAATTGTGCGACCCCCCCCCCCCCATTTTCTGTGAATCTCACAAAAGTGCCCTCCACCTCTAGTTGCGTGTGCGCCTCTGGAGAAACTGTATTAAAGCCCCTACATCTTCTACAAATAACACGGACATCTCCGCCTTAACAGTCACGTGTGCAACATCCCCCTCCCCCTCTATGGACAAATTGCATAAATACACGTGCGGGTATAGGTAATTTCCAAACATCTTATTAGCATATTTGTTTTTGTCAATTTTATTTCAGTATTTGCATATAGAACCATGTGTTTGTAGGTTAATTTGAACCTTCATTTCACGTCATTTTAATATTCTAAAAATTTCATATTGTAGAACAACTCTTGCTCTATCATTGTGTACATTGAATATATGTTTAGGAGTCGTGTAGGACATTGAATATATTTTTAGGAGTCGTATTTTATTTAATATCAATATTGTTGTGGAAAATGTCTTATTTTACCCCTTGTGTGATGTTTAATTGATAGTAAATTAATTATTATTCCAAAAATTCTCGAAAATTCAAAGTAGCTAAAGTTTAGTGATTTCTACATTATACCCAAATTTCATCATATTTGCATGCATATCTAGGTCAGAATAAATTCATTGGTGATTCAAGTAATTTATTTTTAATATGCCATAAATCGTTGATTTTTGATATCTAATAATTTTCTTGGATTCTTCTCGCATAGACTCATCAAGGATAATTTTAGTTCCTGAAAATATGGTTTGCTATTTATTAAAATTAACTTTGCAAAAATCACCTAGTCTGCATATTTTATTCATAAAGAATTCATTTTGAGTCAGAAAATTCTAAAAAAAGCAGTATCTTAATCTCATCATTATTCAACGTCTGACTAAGTTTGAGAGTTTTTGGAGTTGAATCGATCGAAATTTGCATTTTAATTCTTAAACTAGTTTGAAATTGCATTACATTTTTAATTGCATTTTAAAATACAAAAAAATGCTCTCCTGAAAACCTGTTTTCTTGATTGACTTCATATGAATTCCTAAGGAGATAGTGGCCTCCCTGAGTTCGATCTTGGGCTTTCTCAAGTAAAAAAATATAATCGTTCGCTTTAATCAGTTAATTCATTAAGTAGCGGTTTTTGATCGATCCGAAATTGCTACCTACAACGAAACTCGAACATTAATTCTATATTATTAAGCGGGCGATTTTCGGGTTTTTCAACATTGTACATAGCCCTATTTGTACTGATGGACTAAATAGTGCAAACTTAATTATGTTTTATTTTAGATAATTGAATGATATAATTCTCAATAATATTTATTGAATAATGGCTCGACATGGGATTACTTGTCTACCAAGGGAAGGCGATGAAGGGAAAAAGGAGGGTGACCACGCGAAAGGGTGTTGACACCAGGTTAGAAGATTAAGGTATGAAAGTTTTGCAACAATGAGGAAGGGCGTTGGCACGTGAAAAGAAGGAAGCAATGGGGAAGGGAGGAGGTGCTAAAAATGACATTGATATAGGAAAAGATGGTACTGGTGAGGGGTGAGGAATGCCAACTACTATAGAGAAGAACATGAATATTAAGAGGCCCTAATTTTGGGGAAAAGACAATGACCAAGAAGAACACCGATGTCAGGAAAGATAGAAGCAATAAGTAGGGCATTCAAATTGGAAAGACATCAAATAATGGAATGTGTGGGAAGGATCTCATGCCCCGTTTTATCTATAAGTATGACTTTTTTAAAAAAAAGATGAAAATAGGCTAGAGCCATCCCCAATATTACATTCAAAGTAAAAGAGTAAAAACATTAAAGTTTTATAAGCAAAAAACTATCTCCCTCTAGGACAAACTAATGTAATAGTGTCTTATATAGCAAGGTTAACAATCCTTAGATGGTCATTTGTGTCTCAATGCACAGCCATCTAAGGTTTCATTGCTGCTAGATTCTCCACTCTACAGTCGTGTGGTGACCCTCGATTTTATTCCCTCACCATCGGATTCCTTGCAAGTATTTGATCAACTTGAGGTTGTTCGACATTAGTAGTTGAACGGGTGGGAAAGCTAGAGATCTATACGAGTGTCCTTCCACACTTACCTTGAAAATGAGTAGGTGAAAAATAAGTGATCTCTAAATTTGCTTTTGGATGTTACAAAGAGGGCAAGTCCGATATATGCGCAAACCTACCTTGGCATGGCTATCTATTAGGGGGGATATTGTTCTTCATGCCTTGATACAGACATTAAGAGTGCTTCGAGGAGACAGGACTACTCCACACTTCCTTGGGTCGGGAACCAAGGCCACACAACTTCTAACAAGGTTGTGGGTAGAGGCAAAGGAACAACTTGCAGGGAAGGGGATCATGAGTGTAGATGGACAGTCCCCCTCACAACAGATTTTAAGAGCTCTTTATTTCTAAGCAAGCCCTTCATAATGGGAGATGGTTGAGGTGATCGGGTCTTTTCAAAATGAGTATGAGTGCAAGTTCCTAGAGTTAAGAGAGTTAGTACACATCGATCCTTTGGCCATGAGCATGTATTATGTTGCGATGTAATTGTTGCGATGTAAAATGTCGCTAATGATATCTTAAGAGATATATCATTCTTTGCTATTTTCAAGTAAACAAAGAATTACAACGAAATAGTTCATATAATTCATTGTTATATATTGAAAACAAATGATGCAGTATAGTTATATATTTAAAACAAATGATAAAGTGATAGATTCCAAAATATGCATGACTGTACCCATTTAGTTGTAAGGCTAAAATATTTATTCTACTTATCATACAAAGTAAGTGTAGTGCCTTCGATATAAACGAGCATGGATAATGGAATGAGATGAACCATTAAAGGAAAATAATATGACTTTTTTCAGGAACGACCTTATTAATAGAACATCATCCAAAGAGCATTCATGTAAAAGAATTTAAACTTTGCAGGGTATCCATGTGAGTAGTCATATTCGTAATCTTTAGTTCCATAGGCAGATATACATAAACAAATATAATTGTTTTGGAATCATTTGAACGTATCCCTGTCACTTTAAATAAATTACAAAAAAACTTAACTATATCTCGATTTCTCGATTCCTAACTAGGGGTCATATTTTTCAATTATATCAGAGATGGACATGACAATATATTTTTGTCTCAAATAAAGGCCTCCATAATTTTCAGCGATCTTTACATGTCGACGTCAAACCTTTAAGTTGAAAGTTCAGACCTCTTATATATTACAATTGAAAATTGAGACCCCTAATTAGAATCGATGTACAGTTTGGTTTTTTTTTAAATTTTCCTTAAATGAATAATAATATAGTATGAAACATCTATCATATTTTTTAAAGTATATTTTACACTGGTGCCTATAAGAGATTCTGTATACCTTTTTTAAACTTGTGTTCCTGAATTCTTCCGCCAATGTAACATAGGGGCATAAATAAATGTTATAATGGAAGGACAATACCGTGAATTTTATATAATTCAAGGGCACAAGTATTGATGAGAAAAAGGTAGGGAAATAATTGTGATTGTAGAATGGTCGGAGGGACACACTCTAAAAAAACCTAATTTAAAACTAAAAGCTTAACGCGTGCCTTTATTCTTTCTTTTTTGCTTGACGAGACTCTTATAAACAATCTTTGACCTTGAACATAAAAGTGATGGTATGCCACCAAAACATGTTGTTCATAATCAACAAAGTCGGCTACAGAATATTATAGAAGCGAGTGAAAAAAATATCTGCCAACTTTAGAACAGATGCTAATCCAACGAGGATAAAGTGGATCGCACTGTGTTGCAAATGGCCTCGTGATATCGACGACAAAGGGGACCTTCCAAGGAAGATACAATAGCCATCCACAAACAAACAATTTTTAAGTTTATGATATTATATCTAGTCTTTAGAAATATAATTTTCAGCAAAAAATTCTTATTAAAACAAGCAGGATATTGTAACATCTAACTCCAACATAATCCACGTTGGAAACTCACAAAAGTGTGTTATAAGAGAAGGAGACTATTACGTAATAATTTGAATTTAAACATTTTGTTTGATTGTCAACGTGTTCGTCTGGGTTCAAATCGAATAAGTTGTCAAGACTAGTTTTCCGCGATAACAGTCTAAAGATTTAAACCTGAGATGTTACAAATATAGATTAGATTGTCATAATATACGATATATTTTTAAAATGTTGTGAGGCCCTCGTAATTCGGAACTAGACTTCTTCCTAAAAACTGCTTTTACTCAGTGTCCAAAAAAATTAAATGAATACTTCATCGCGTAGAGCTTGTCGAGACCTTTTCAACGAGTCTAAGAATGTAAAAAGCCGAGTTTGGGAACCCGAGTTACAACTATTTTAGCGAGTCAGGGTCCGAGCCAAATCCAGATCGGAACCAAGATTTAGATCCGAATTTTGACCCAAAGGAAAAACCTCCAA